>OU452221.1:8565917-9294040 GCA_911728455.2 Marthasterias glacialis
ACGTCGGTGTGACAACTGCATTGTCATTAATATTGCCTGCCTGAGCTCAGCCAATGTGATCTAATTGGGATTTGTCAGGTGAAGAAATTGGTTTAGTTCCCAAAATCAGGGAAATTATTCAAAACATCAGAGACTGGAATTAATCCTAGGACAAAACCAGTCTGTTCAAAGGTCAGAAAATGGAAAATAGAACAAGCCATCTTAAAAAACAATCTATGATTGACAGCACGGCACTGAGGAGGAAACTACAACTGCGGGGGAAGAGAGGGCGTGTCATTTCCCAGGCTCTACCATGCCATTGATAACCAGTGATAAGAATTGTACATTGTGGAGAAAAGCTCCCTAGATCTACCCACCAAGAAATATGAGATGTAATAAATATAAGGTCCTTTGTGGCGTGAGTATTTTCCTGCTGTTAAGGATGTGGCATATCTTAACTGATTAGGTTCAACGACCATGTCATTGTTCTGCGACAAGGGAGTTCCAGGAATAACCGTTACACATAAGTAGGTGTAAGTGTACCATGGTTAGAGGCAGTATAGGGTCGCACGGTGGAGTTGTACATGGGTGTGTTCATCATTGTAATTATCCAAACTATGTTTGGGATGTTATTGTCTTACAAACTAGAAAGGATGATTTACAACTTTGGACTCACTGCCAGGGAATCATGAACATAATGTGTGAAAATGATGAATGAATTGAGAATGAATTACACATTTGAAAAATGGAGCCTTCAAAAGTTTGGCCTTTCCCTGAAAGATGCATTTGCAGGAAACAATTTTGTCAAAGAAATGATTTATTCATTGCGCTTTTTGTCTTTTTCATTGTTTCAAATTTTAAAGTGAATCTTATTGACAAGGGGAGTATAGCGGATGGCGGTGATTTTTGTTTAGTTGCAGACATTAATTTTTGTCTCAATTTCAAAACTCCGTTATGTCACAAGTTTTACTGAATTTGTACTTGTCAAGTACTCGTTATAGCCGATACAATCTGCAAACAGTTACTGAAATGTGATTTCTCTGTCTTCCAAACGTGCAAAATGTTGAAAATATGCGGGGTTTGTTTTCAACATGATCATTTTTTTATTGTTGTAAAATGTAAAGGGTTTCTGAGGGCACATCTTTTTGATGTCAGTTTTTTAGACGACTATTATTGCCTTTGGTGGAATTGTATTTATTATTTCAACTTGCCTGTTGGTTATTGTTTCAATTCGCTTTGCTTTGAAAAAGGTTTTTAGTACCGTTCTGTTAAGTACCCGTGATCTGTGGCCACAAAGTATATTTTAAGACGCAAAGAAAAACATTTCACAACGTTGGGATTTAAACTGCAAAATGCGGCAAGGTTCAACTAGAAGCACCAGTCTAAAACAGTGGCGTAACTAAGGGGGGGGGGGGGCACGGATTACAAATGGGGGTACCGGGGGCACATGCCCCCCCCCCCCCAGCCCCAATTTGAAATCGGGACTTTTTAGATTAAAAATTACCAGGATAAAATGTTACATTTTACAAGCTTTTATGTAGTAATTTCGATGTTTTTAAAGGTTTTTTTTTGTTTTATCCACGCGGACAATGTATTTTGTTAACCTCTACGTCAGATTATTTTATAAACCACGGCATTAACAAGAGCGCTGAAAGGGCTTGTTAAGGGAAAAATACAGACAGAAACTACAGTTTTAATTGCCACGAGAGTGCCCCGTAGAAAAAATGGTGCATCCCCTTGTGCCCTCATAATGTTTTACCCTAGTTACGCCGCTGGTCTTATTCCCTAAGTAGGATTGCAAGAAGAGGAACAATCGATCCCCTCTCGCAGACAGAAAACATCCGCCCACAGGGATCTTGCCCTCTTGATCAGGACATGCCCAGATTAATTTTATTGTCACCATATACAACATTTCAATCTCAGCTTAACAGCAATGGGCTGGCTGGAAGGCTCCCCCTTCCCCTCTGCCCCCCCCCCCCCCACCCTGGGGCAAAGAGAAGAAAAGAAACAGCAGCAGCAGGGAAAAAGACTGAAATGAAAAACCGACTCTTCAACATTCACTCCCTTGGAATCTATGCTACAACGGAACAAATGAAAGTACCGGTAATGTGATTACTTAATGGTTTGATTAGCGTATTATTTCATTTGGCCAATGGTGTTCGGTGCATCTTCACGTTTATCTTATTTTATATCAATTCTAGGATTGGACAGTAAAACGTTGAAAATCATGCCGTGTTAGACCCATAAGATTTTATAGCAATCCCCATGCCATCAAGGTCTCAGGTATGCAAGTACACGTGGGCCGTATATCTTTTTTCCATAATTTTGAATTCAAGGAGGTCCATATTTGCTCAAGAATGAATGTTTCTTTTAAAATTTGCTCAGCAAAAAATGAAGCAAGGAACTTCACTGATACAAAGCCCGTAGGCCACTGCCTCTGGAGGCTCTGGATCTGGGCTTGGTGCCCCACTCGAAGAGTTTCAATTGATTCTCAGATCATTTTGGAAGTGCTCTATATTAGTCCTTGGGTTCATTAATGATTTATTGAATCTCTCGGAATCCACACGGAGTGATTGAACAGCCTCAAAACGGCCATGGGAGCAGTTCAAGCCAAAGCAAGAGCTCTGACTTGCTAAAACCACAAGGCTCTAACTTTTCCATATGGTTCCTATAATTAGTGAAATCCAGTTGTGTTAATATAAATTGCGCCGCTCTTGAAATTGTAGCATATTAATTCCATAATTACTTCAATACTCAGACGGCACAGCTGGCTGGGGCTGGTCGTAATTGCCCGTAGCCATTTTCCCACCAGGTGGCCAAGCCTTTTTATGGATACTAAAAAAAACAAAAAAAACGGGTGACTGGTGGAAGTGGCTGAGGGACTTAAAATAATGGGCCGAATGTGAGGGTCAATGTCTGGGCAGAAACAATCAAATGAGTTTAACAAAAACAGCTTATACAAAATGCCTCGGGGTAAGGAAAAGGGTAGCAGAGGGTGGCATGTCACATGGTCACTTTCATGTTTTGTGACTAACCTATTCTGAACTTTGTAGTACCATGATTATTGTACCAGTAAGGAAAATCAATTTCAAAATGTTATTTCCCGCGGTCAATTTGCCCTTCCTCTATATACAAGTATTTGTCAATGTACAATTGATCCTTGGGCAGGTATTATTGCATTCAACATGTTGAGAAATGCAGATGTTTTGTCAATTAAGTTAGAAAGGGTCTAAGATCTACAGTAAGGCCTATATAGTTACTAATGGGTACGCGATTCCCAGACTAATTGCAAGATAATTGTCTGACTTAATGTTACTCAAATTGATTGCGCACGGATCCTATCATCCACTGGGGTCACAGACTGCCGTAGGGCAAGCAGGTAACTCACATAGTCTTGAGAATATTGTTTTATAATTTTCCCAAACCCTCCCCGTCCCCTACTCCCCAAAAATAGGGACAAAGAAAACGCAAATACCAACGACACTCTCCACAGTTTCCCTGCTGAAAAAACCCATTAAAACTAAATAAATAACTCTATTCATGAATGTATTCAGACCCATCTTCACTCTGAAAACAATAATAGGGATTATAATAAATACAAAATTGCAATTAACAAATAATGCTGATACTGATGTTTATAAAACAAAATCATAGCCTACCTTTGCCTTCTGACAAGCATATCACTTCGGCAAAATAGACTCCGCTTCTTGGTGATCACAGGTGCTTCTTGACTTGGAATTAATCACCTGTAAACAAAGATTAGAGGGATCGAGATTTTAGCAGGATTACTTGAAAAGGGAGGTAGGCTACCACTGCAAGAAATCTACAATAATGTGCAACTGGGGGAATGATGAAGTTAGTTGCTCCGGGGAGGGTTTTGTTATTTGGTTTTAGACCTTAAATGTCAGAGTTTCAACGTTCTCGTTTTGGAAATGTTCAATTTGTAACAGCTACACCGTCTGCAACATGTGGTACATGATTGTTATTCAAAATATCGCGCCAATCAAAAGGAGCATATTTATGATCAGTCTGCTACGAGCTTGTGGTTCGTATTGTGTTGCCATGTCTTTTTTGTAAGCACAGATTCCCACGGCCACTCATTGGAGATAAAATATTAGGGCCGTGTCACACAAGACGATTTACAGGCAACCAGTTCAAGGCAATCTGCAAGAACAAAAACTATTCGTGACACTTTCAATTTTCGCATAATTGTCTTGGATATAAGAATATACCGTTAGCAAAACTTCTGTTGTGTTACCGAACTGTTATTTTGCATTAGCAATATTTGTTTGCCTCTGATTTGTCACTAAAATGGCTTTGTGTGACAAAGCCTTTGAGACGCCTTCGGCATCAACCTTCGGCATCAACGAACAAGAATCTTCTCAATTAAACATGAACACTGACCTACACACAAAAACATGTTGTGGACAACTCGTTTGACAAGAGTAAAAATCACCTTGCTATAGACTGTGAATGTCTCGTGTGTATCTGAAGGTTTAAGTGCGCGATTGTGTTTCCTTCTTAATATTCAAGCAATGGCACCAATGTTTCCAAAATGTTTGAATACACGCAAGACTTACACAGCCTAAGGTGCAGCGCCATAAAATACATCATCCGTGGGGTACACTAAGCATATTCTGATTCTACAGGTGGCGAACTCTTGCCAGTATGAAAATAACACGATAAGTCAAGCTTTCAATTTGCATCTAAGTTCATCGCCAAAATTGCATCATCATCTGGTTCCCCTGAAAACTGGGCTCATCGTGGGTTGGACGGGGAAGGACAGACCGGCTCATTAAATGGTTTAATCTCTCCGTAAAATGACAATATTGCAACAACATAACTAATTACAAGGGGTATGAAAGGAACTTCCCATCACCAGGGCTCGATTTCACAAAGAGCTAAGATCGATCTTAACTGCTAATCAATCTTAATTTCTCAGCAAGATGTGAGGTCACAATGCAAATTACTATGGTAATACTGACAACTCACCTTAAAACCCCAGCTCAAAATTGGTAAGAAGAAAAACATAAATGTTTACAACATCGAACTGGTTGACACCCCCCCCCCCCCACACACACACACACACACCCTTACAGGTGGCAGTTACGGGGTCCTCCTATTGTTGTTCTGTTATTCCCTTCTCTGAAGAATTCCTCTGTGGGGTAGCACTAGAACAAAGAAAACCTTGTAGGGTAGCATTGTTCCATAAGTGCCCCATAAGTTGGTGAGTGTAAGTGCACACCCACACACCCAAGCAAACACAAAAAAACCGAAAGAGGCTGGCCGATTTAAGCCCAAAATACACATGATACATCTTCAAAACAAACTCAATTGGCATTACCCAGACGTGGAGGTATTAATTTATCACGGATAATTGCTTCTAATTTCTGCCAATTAAGAAAGTGTCTTTAAAGTTCAAAGTTAAGGTCATGAAACCTCCCTACTTTCAGTTAGACCGACACGCATGCCAGATCTAATTAGCTTAACTAAATATTTTGCGCAAAATTATCCACATTGTCTTTTAATATCAAAGACAATTGTTTGATATAATTCTTTGCAGTAACTATAAATAGTAAACTTGCGGGTTCAACCATGTATAAATCTCTTTTTGGAGGAGTGTTGGCACTTGGAGGCCGTTGTGGTCTCGACGATTCGAGCAATATACTCTGCTTCAATATATCGTCTTCAGGAGAAAGTTACGCTGCTGAGGATATTGAGGTTAAGCTTCAGTATCCTCAGCAGCCTAACTTTCTCCTGTATATAGGGCTGGAGGGATGCACATTTGGGCACATTTGATAGCTAAAGATTGCACCCATTATAAACGTTAAAGTAGATTGCCGAATTTTCATAAAACATCACAACTCATCACAATGCTAAAACATAATTTCTACAAAACCCCAAAAAGCATGCAGCAGTGATACAGAAAACAATGACAAGGGATCAAAATCGGACAGCACACGTGACTTTTTTGACCCACAAACTGTTCCATGGTTCCGGGCAGTATCACTGTCTCAGACCAATCCTCACCTCCTATCAATATTATTTCAGTGAGAGAGGGCAGTGTTGATGGTCAGAATTTCACGTAGTCTGGTTCCTTTTCTTTTTTTTTTTTTAAATCTTAGATCAGACATCATCCAAAGTTAAACATAGATTATGACGCAACATATATAAATATTCATTACTTGTCACCTACGTTGGACGATGTCATTGGATAAAAAACGGAGCGCTGATGACAAGCTTTGTTTACTTTCAAAAAGCCTCGGATAATCAGTTTGTGAAAATGTTACAAGTATATTCAATATTGTGTTGAATTATTTTGTTGGTATATTTTCGGAAAACGAGAAATTCCTCCTTTTTGTCACGTGACATTTGGGTGATACCGGACCCTAAAAACGACAGAGAATAGTCGGAGATTTTTGGGTCTGGGAACCAGACTAAATTTCACGGGCCCCTGTTCCATTTAAAGGGAAAAAGAAGTTTCGTCTGATCCTAATTTTTAACTCCCAAATAGGCCTCACTCCTATACATTTCTAATTGGCAGACGACACTTTTATACAACCTAATATCAACATAATTAAACACTAAACAGCTTTAACGAATTTCTGAAATTAATGTCCTTGAGGAAATTAATGTCCATGCTAAATAGTTTTCAATAATCGCACCAAAAAATACAACCAGATAAAGCACCAGCTCCTCAACATTGGTAAACTGACGGTAAATGCCTCCATTCCTTGCATAGATCAAGATATTTGTAATCAAACCGACCAGTGAAAATGTCAGCTCATTTCGTTGTTTCATATGCGAAGAAACGGTAAAAATGCATTCGGCTTTTTTGTACGCATTCCTATAGGTCACTGAGACGAAAACTAATTTTAAATCGTATTTCATTTATTATTTAAACACGATAACACTTCAGGCAGAAATATTTAAAGGAAAGTTGTCTACCATCATTATCTTTATACCATGTAAGGTAAATCTGTGAACATTGTTTTTCTTCTCACTAATGTTGAGCTGGGGCTTTAAGTGGACTGATGATGAAACGTCCAAAGATTCGTTTTAATGGTAAATCATTTGAAATCATGAAGATTGTTTGAGAACCCTTCCAAACCACAAAGATGTACAAAACCCTTAACAACTTTGTAACAAAAGTCACACGGCATGCAAAAGGAACGCTTCGAAAGTATCATGAACCACCGTTTTCACGAAGAGACAATTGAGCCCATGCAGAACAAACTTTCATGTTTGGAGAAAAACCACGTTTGAGATAAACCATTTTTGAAGTTATTGTTGCTAAGACTGCTGGCCAATTAGACTTTAACATCTTACAACCCATGAAAGTGGAGATCTTGAATCATGCAAATCTGTTGTCATAGTAAACTCAATCAGTGAATGATTAACTGAATAATACTATCGTCTCTGCGAGAAGAGGTATGTGTGCAGGCGCGTCGTGTACAAACCAATGCGTAAACGAAATTGGCAGTTCGTCAAAACCCACAATTATTTAGGTCACATAATAATGTCTCTTCGTGAAAACTGAAGAAGACAGAGCACTCGTTTGCCAGCGCTATGAACTTCAGTGTACAAAAATGGCAAATCAAAGATTGGGCTGTTCGTGAAAGCCCAAAGCTGTAAATCTGGGGAAATTATCCTTGTGCTAATGAGTGTAATTGCGAAACTATCACGTTTTATTACTTAAAATTGGGGATAATTTTGGTGTGAGTAATGACATCCGACTGTGTCAAAACGCAAGTTTGCCAAAATATTGTTTTTTTTAATGAAATGGCTGTTTGTGAAAACGGTAACAATCAACAGTACATTATACTGCCCAGCAAGAGTAAATAGGCGAATGTTGAAATGAAATGATTTGTTTCTTCTTGGAGATTGCCTATGAAGAGATTGCTAGTGAAAATTGCCTTGTGTGACATTGGTCCTGAGGCATCAAACAATCATGTCATTTTATTGCACACGGCTCAGTATTTTGACAAAATGACAAACACACGCGCTCTCTTGTCAGTGGCGGATGCTACTTAATGATAGGGGAAGGATGTCTTCCTTCATAATGCAAGGTGTCAAGCAATCTAAGATTAAACTCATTACATCCTCAGACGATGGATTAAGATCATGATGGAGCTTTTCATTAAGAAATCGGAATGCTGAATTGGGAGTGTTTATCCTTCCACCCATCCTCCCATCCTCCGAAGACAAATGAAGATATACGTTCGATACATGCTGCAACAATAGAGCCAAAAATAGATAGTCCAAACACCAGCATTTGTAGCTTTTATGGTCACTATAGAGACGCAGTCGTGTCGTGTTATTTGTTTAATTATTTATTTCTTGTTCATCCTGGGCAGACCCTTCAGTAAAACACTGTGTTTTTTTCAAAGGTGCCAATAGCAATTACAAACTTTCATTAACATAAAAATAGAAAATTACCAAAAACATTAAAAAGATAGAGCAGAGGGGGAAAAGTGAGGCAGGGCAGATCAAATCGTAGAGTACACTGCAAAAACTGGGGTGTTAATTTGATTCTCTTGGTAGGCATAGGCCTATCTATATATGACAACACCACCATGGTGTTAATTTTACCAACGATAAAGCAAAGGGGACAACTAACACCATGTCGGTGTTGTCACATATAGATACCGAGAGAATCAATTTAACACCCCAGTTTTTGCAGTGTAAACCTCAAGGGTGATGAGATATCAAATCTGGGCCAGCCAGAAGAGATGAAAAAAGACAATGCCGATATTAAGTAATATCCTGAATTAAGTTAAAAACATATTCTCGCTCGCTGCATTTTTTAGTTTTACAATAACAAATATCTACAAGAAGAGGAGTATTTCCTCCCCTCAATTATTTAAAAACTCTTCCCTTTCAGAGTCAACTACAGTCAGTGCCATCAATCATTTTACATGGATTGTGTTTTTAATAATGCAGACAGAACAAAAGAGAATTTATGCAGTGTTTAGCCTTTTCCAAATGTACACAATCACCACAATCATTAGATTAAATTTGAAATCAGTTCAACCGCACTGGTTTTTATAGTTAGATTCGATTTCCAATTGACGATTTTGTACGATATAATTTATCTGGCGCAGATGGAACTTTTTAGAAAAATCAACACTTTACAATAAATAATTTGAGTAGACATTGACGCATCACTAATTACCACTGTTGTCTGGAGACTTTGCATTTAGGGGAAGAGGCAGTTATGTTTGTCTCGCAACAGATTCATTTACCCCTCCCTGTTCTTGGCTGCGCTGTGAAGAGGCTTGCGTTTATATCTCGCCATGTCTTGTTTCTGCGCATTATAGGGCAGGTTTCTATCCCTTCAAAAAGTGGCCTGTGGGCCTTGTGATGGGCGAATTGCATTTTGAAAAAAATCACCTCAGAACAAAGGAACAGTAAATATTTCATGGTAATGATAAACTATAAAATACGGTGCTAACGTTATAAGAAAACTTGCATTGATTTTGGAAAAGTGCAACTGCAACCCGGCATTAGCACCAGCATTTACTGACTGAAAAAAAACTAACGTTAAACAAATTAAGTTTCTCTTCAATTTGGGTTATCCGATGTCTTTCAAAATAACTTCGAAACTAGGTAGCTACCAAAAAATGCCAATAATATTTGTATTGGAAACGAAACGAATTCATCAAAACACGATGGTTTGCTATGCATATAAAAAAAAAAAAAAAACCAGGACTGTTATTTTGTCCTTGAAGAAGCTAGGCCAACTTTCCCTCGGAAGACAGCGTTTCCATCCGAGTTTATGAGTGAACATTTTAAGAAGGCATCGAGGTCGAGACAAGGGCAACGGAGGCAATGAGGCCTTGCAGTCTCGCGCGGGTATAATTGGCACATCGTTCGGGAACCTTGCGTTCCCACGTATGCGCAAACATTGCTTTAAAGATATATGAGCCATGCTCAGGCCGATTTTAATCTTGAAAATGAATCAAAAAGTTGAATTGCTATTTTTGTAGGATGAACAAGGTTATCAACTTTTAAACGAGATATCGAGCGGAAAAATCCATCAACATAACAAAAGAGTATTTAATGTTAAAAAATGATTTTTTGTGTGTGTGGATTACATCATTTTTAGCCGGAAGCCTTGCGACACAGGGACAAAATGCAGATGAAATGACGTTGTAATACACTCTAAAACTAACTTAGTCAAAACAGTGTTAATTAGTCCTTTTAAACCACATTTTGACTACAATTTGTCAAAAATGGTCTAAAATGACTAATTAAGGCTGTTTTGACTAACTTTAGTTTTACAGTTTATACTATAGCCGACTTCTGGGTACCAGCAGCCGGGCATGGCCGTCGTATACATTTTCACGTAGGGTGGTTGGCCAGGATAATCGTTTCAAAAACGACATTTTAGTATAGCCATCTACAAGGTCAAAACGTGATTTATTAATTTTTTATCGTCCCAAAATAACAAGCTCTTTTAAATTTCGTTGACTGGAATCAATTCATTTTCGAAGACAAATCACAGGAGCACGGATCACATATCTTTAACAGCGTGTGGAGGTAACAAACCCACGCACTTTAATTGACCCCGATGTTCAAAATAGGCACCAGACTAGCACGGTTTCACGTCACATTAAAATCCCTCATCTTAGACTCGTTTGTCTCACGTATTTCTCGGGCTACACCATAGCTTGAACGAAATGTACAAACTGTCGTAAATACGACGGAATGCCTACCATAATGTCCATGCCCTGTGACATGAAAGTGTCTGAGTGTGGACTCAGCATGCAAATAATATTTAGGTAATTCGAATGCCCCCTTTTTGTTACGGACCCTTATGGTTTCTTGAAGTGCCAGCGAAGGGGTTTCCAGGCAACCCTGAATCCCCGCGACTGAACGATGTACCTTTAGTGACACCTTTTAACATCTCCCAACTGTGCTAGATCAATGCCTGGGTATACAAGTAGGTTTGAAAACAACCCAAGGAAAGGACCCAGTATATATACACAAGTCACAGAACTCAAACCCATTTATAACAAGGACATTGTAAACAGCGTAATATGAAAGGAAATCCTGCACATTACATTTAAAGGCATTGTACATCATTGTCTTTGTAGGAGTAATTTCATTATCATCATCTAGTTTTCAAAACATACCATACAACCAACCCGTGAAGATTTTATCAAATTCAGTTGGGACGTTTAAAACAACGAAAAACGGTGTAAAGCATTGTATGCTTTGTCAAGAAATGTGTACAGATTTGAGATTTCTGAGACAGAACTACTTATCTGAAAGATTGGTAGAAAGTTTACAATCAATGGGAATAGATTGAAACTACATGTAGGCCTTTATACTTTCTTTTTCTTTATAATTACCAGTCATGTGTTTTGTCTGTGGTTAGTTTCACAACACTAAATAGCATGTTGTGAACTTGATGATAATTCTGTAGTTCTTAGTGGCGTGATCACGAAAGATGGATTTGGAAATAAAAGCAAGTGAAATAGTTGTACTAAGGGAAGACACACGTTACTCAGGATAAGTAGCATCTTTCTAGTATAAAACAACAGCGAAATCCTCAGGCCCGTCTCGACCATTTATAGCACATAGCGTCCTGTCCAGATCAACCCGTCATAATACTGTCACAACACTGGCCACTCAATCTAATAATGTTCACAATAAGCTTCAGTTGTCTAAAATAAATATCATGTTTGATTCTGTGGGAATGTCATAGGGGCGTTACAGTGTATGCCAAAGTAACAGATTGACCATTGTATATTTTGGGCTCATATGCAATGCAATAGACATAAGTTTCGTGTGTATTCGAACATCATGATCGGTAAAAATGCGCGATATCGAATACATGCACACTTTAATTGACCCCCTTTTACTGACGTCACATGCGGTACTGTGTGCCAATGGTCTGCCATTTTGGAAGTCAAATGGTTTTGGACAGTACCTTGTATTTATCAATAAATACGGATATTAATTTACAAGGATTATTGGTCAAATAAAAAACTGTTGCGTTCCTTGCAGTGAAGGTCGCCCGTACTTTTGCCAACCACGGTTGGCAAAAGATGGGGCTGATGTTGCAAAAGAAAGATGTTTAAATTAAACGCTCGGAAAATCTGACACCCAAATTGGCCCAACCAAGAGTTATAGTCGTGATGACTGTAGGTCAATTGGGTCAGTATTATCAAGCAAAGTGGGAATCCAAGGTTCCCCGATCGTTATTGTTCGAAGTCTTGCCATTTGATCTTCATTTTAATGTTAATATTTTTGTTTTTATACTTTAAGTGAAAAGATATCTTAGTGTGGCTGTGGGAACTTTGCATCTTGCACTTGATTAGGCCACGTTAATTCAGTCATTTTCAAAAATAGATTCGTTAACGTTTCCTGTCGTCGGTAATAAGGAAAACCAACTGTTGCAAGTATTACTACTGACATGTTGAAAACAACCTGTGAAATTTAAAGATAATGTCATACACAGAATCCCTATGTTCTATTTTTGTAAATGTACCAAAATAGATTACAGCTTGATTATATTAAAAAACAAATCTGTGAAACATTACTCTGTTGATGTGAAATATTATTAAGTGGAAGTTGATAATCAGCCTGCCATTCCCATCGAGACTAATACTTTGCAAGTAATTACTGAGACTCCAAGGTTTAAGTCTTGGACTGCACACAGCTCAAGCTCTCATGAGATTGCCGCATCCATCCGATGGCGGTTGAGAGCTGGAATGAGGCAAATTATGCCCCCCCCCCCCCCGCTCAGCTTCACGACCCTCACCCCTTGCCACTGATCCACGACTGTCGTGATACCCATAAACCTATCTCTACCGACACTCACACCAAACCCCCACCCTCACACCAAACCCCCAGCACCACCCCACACCCTTCCCGAAGTGTGGTTTCATACGTGGGTTGTGTAACAACCACATACTGAACTGTGCATGCTTGTGACTAGCGGTTTTGCTTCATACGTTTGTATGGTTACATATCTCAGCCACGATGCCCATTGATATAAAACTGGGGTACCCAACATCATGTCTATCCTGAAACTTTGTATTTCCAGATAGTCTTTACTCAACAAGCAAGTTTAAATATTAATAATAAAAAAAAGTCGCATGGTATCACGCTTAAACTAGATTTGATAATTGATACACACAATACCCAAAGGAAATACATTCGCAGGCCTTAACGGGGCTGAACACTCGAGTTGTACAATCTTTTAAAAGATAGAGACGCAGTGCAAATCAACTGATAGGACTAAAAGGAGCAGAAACCTTCGTGTAGCTGAGATTACCGCGAGAATATCCGGGAAGGGGAACCAAAGTCACATGGCAATATCATTCCTCATTCCTGTCCCGGAAAAGGGGTTTTGGTTGCCCCAGCTCTCGTTGTAGAGATTGTTGATAGCACAGCAGGTTAAGAACTGAGCCTCTAGCCCCTCCCATCCGCCACCCCAATGTACACAAAATGTTTCAAATTTGAAGCTTCTTCCCTACCGAATAATAAGGGTCCCTTTCTATGGTTGCATGGCATTCGAAATAGTTGACGAACTTTACTTATAATACATGTACATCAGCTCCTATAGATCCTGTTGGAAACCCAAGTTTTACCACAGTCAAGATGCAACCATGGGGCAACCGGGTCTTACTTACGCCTCAAGACAGACTCTACAATGAGCATGTTGTTCACCATGATTTGTTCGCCTATATTTTAGGTGTACAAAGAAACCTTGTAAGTTAATTGCAAGGAATCATCTTTTAACTTCATTACTGACAGTGACAGTGCAAATAATATCTCGAAAGCCCCACGTCCCCATTCCGCTCATGCCCTGCACAACATCATGATTGTTTTAATTTGTACAAGGTTACATATTTCGGTCACGTCGAAAATTGTTTTGCAGCGAGTTATTACCACTGCGCGTGTATTCTGTACCTAAACAGTTCCTAAAATTACAACCAGAGTGCTTGTCATTTTATCTCCCCTGGGACGATCACCGGGGCAGAAGACTGTGGGGGCGGTACATGGGGAGGGGAAGAGGTTGTGCCAAAAAGATAAATCGAGACTGAGTTTGAGCTGTAAACACAGGCAACCCAGACGAAGGGCACTTTGCCAAAAAAAAAAAGTTTACTCAGAAGAACGGTTTATTCATACCAGAGTGAATATAGAACTGAGGATTTCCTCTTTTTCTGTTGATTGTCTTTAAGGGTTAAGTTTACACGAGCAAATTACTTGTTTTCACAAATGCCCAGGAAATGCTTAACATATGAGCTTATTGGAACGAAAGAAAAGGCACACGGTTCTGTTGTAGTACCCAGTTTAGCGCAAGCACCGTGACTAATATGTAGGTCGTGGAACTAAGCTTCGACCAAGGTGTTTAGTGCATTGGACAAGCATTGAACCTGAACAGATTTCACGGAAGAGCCGCTTATAACTCATGCCTATCAAGCGTAAACATTTAGCACCCATCGCGCGTTAATAGCCAAACTGCAACGTGCTTTTGTTGTTGATTTTGCTTAATAGCAAAAACAGATCTATTCAGCACAACTTTCTGCCCAACATTTTGTGCCACAGAATTTGCTACTAAACGCGTGACTTTCGCATTACTTTACATCGATGAAACTGTTTATTTGTTTACAATTTACTCTCGAAGAAGATTTGTTGAAAACGCTGAAACATTGACGAATGCCTTTATGTGTTTGTTTACTTGCCATCGTTCATACGAAAACAAGCAAGTAAATAAACAAAGCAAAGAAGTAAACAATCAAGACACTGACATACCACAAAATAGGGTAAGCAACAACACAGATAATAATCAATTGGTGTCACCGCAAACAGCAAATATACATTGATACCTCACCATGCAAAGCCTCAAAACCTATAACAACACAATAGCTGAACAAACGCAGGTAACCACGTTGTTTATGTCTTACATTGATCTGCAGTTGCTCATCCAAACTTCCTTTGTTTTCATTGTGCTATTAATGCCGTGATAAAAGTTATCCTCGCAAGAGTTGCCAACTTAAGACAGGTCTATTAAAAGGTACAGGTAAGAACAGATTAAAAAAAGCGTTTAGTAACTTCTTTTTTGTAGGTGTGAGGTAACGTGTTAAACACTCATCGATGATCATAGCTTGAGTTTTAAAATCACACTTAATATAAGTACCTTCGGGACGTGAAAAAAAAAATGATTTGTTTACATAGGCCTAGAGGGTTGAGAAAGAATAATAATTGTGTAAATAAGTTTCAAGAAACCTGAGTATAATAAAATATGATATTAACCAGCGCAGACCGCCCCCACCGCAGCGGCACTCTGCCCAACTGGTTCCCGCGTGCTTTTTGTGTTGCTGTTATATGAAATGATAATAATTCCCGCCGGGATGACCAAGCTGCGCTGTCGGCCGTTCACGGGGTGTGTGTCGGGGAGGGCGGCTTGGGGTCGGTGGGTCCTTGGTCTGCCAAAGGGCGACTGTGTCCTAGTTATTCATGACTTACAGTTGGGGTTGAGAATGTAATAGTGTGCTCTTACAGTTCATGTTTTCATGGAAGGAATGGCAATTGATCGACAGAGCAGCTTGTGGGACAAAACATTGAGGTCGACTGTAAACTCCATTTGAAACTGGGAAAGTTCATCTTTTTTTTCTGATAGTATATAAACTTCCATGCTCTAGTTTCCAATCAACTCACCATCTTATACATCAATCGACCCATATGATCATTTCACAGAATTCAGAGGTTACGACCACGTCTATATCGCGGGCTTGCTTTGAGTGCAGCAGTCGAAATCAGCTGCGATATTTTGTGGGGTCTTCAGAATATGATTTCCTTAATTGGCCGACAGTATTTCAAACGAAATTATTTCCCTGATTGATTGGTACCGGTACCGAATTGAACTTTAACAGTGGTGTAAACAGGCCCCTCCCCCATCAACGGTTCAGAACCCCTGTAACTCTCCCTTTTGCACCCGAAATGAGATTGAAAAAAATGCGCAAATGAATGGTTCGACAAAATAAATAGCCCAAATTATGTCTTTCCCCCCCTCCCCCCCCCCCCCAAAAAAAAAAAAAAATAGATCAAAACAAATAAATAAACAACTAAAATAAAACATAAATATATAAATAAATAAATAAAATAAAATAAAAATATTGTCTGGTTACGCTACATAAGAAGTATGAGCGTACACATTGAAACATTCTTTTTCTTTCCGTCGATATTCACCAATCCTGTTTTGTTGACATTGACATTTAAATTTATTTCACACTATCAGAGTATATACATGTACAAGGTACATGCATAATTATAATTTTACAGAATTAATACACGTTATATGTATTGTATTACGTTTTTCACAAAGATCTTAATAATGTACCGGGATACATCTTGTCAGCGTGTATTGGGAAAGAAAGAAGCTCAGTGCTTTTGAATTTTTCCCCTACTGGACAGAACCGTATTTGAAATTAATTCCTTTTTTATCAGTTGTACTCTTTATTGATGCTATCATACATCACCTTGCTACCTTAGACTTTCTGTGTCAGTTAGGAGGTTTTTTATCGTAATTATAGACGTAGAGATATATGTTTCATGAGCAAAACATGGAGCAAACTCCAGTGAACGATGGCAAAAGTACAAATTCAATATCCTATATACGAACCGTTTCCCATAACATGTTACGTTTAAAATTAAAATGCCGGCACTCTATGTTCAAATATTACAGAGAGAGATAAAGTAAAAAAAAAAGTTAAAGAAATAAAAAACAAAATTGTGCTCCACCCTCCCAAAACACAATCATCAGAGCCTTGGTGTTCGTACACCAAAACCTGCACCTTTTTGT
Organism: Marthasterias glacialis; assembly: GCA_911728455.2. Taxonomy (NCBI): domain Eukaryota; kingdom Metazoa; phylum Echinodermata; class Asteroidea; order Forcipulatida; family Asteriidae; genus Marthasterias; species Marthasterias glacialis. The sequence goes on from OU452221.1 coordinate 8,582,719, forward strand.
GTGTAATTTGTTTTAAGGAATTTACAAAAAAAATAACCAATAATTCAGCCACGTTTTATTCAACGGCTATGCTGAAACGTTGCTACACTGAGTACACTGAGCTTATTGCGAAATGAATGTTATGTTGTGTGATTTTGTATTTATTTATCCAGCTTACTGTCACTCCACGCCTGAGAAAACTAACTTTTATGAGCTAATTTGTTGGTATGCAGTTAACCCATTTCTGAAGAGGTCTTTGACTTTCTTGATCCGTAAGACTGCGCACCGGAACTCATTTTGCGTCTTGAGAAAAATAATGACTCCGCAGGGAGAAAAAAAAACAACAACCCTCCATTGATAATAGAATTTATCATATCACATTATGATCTTTCAATTTGTAACACTGGTATCAATGGCGGAAAGTGACCCAGAAACTAGTACGTATGGTATATGAAGCCGTGTGTCTCAACTGAGCTACTGTTTAAAGTGCTTTGAACTCGGAGTAATGATAAATTGTTACAGCTAAAAAGTCAGAGGACAAAGTAAAACTCAGGGCATAAATGACGTGGAGGCTCCGTTGACCTCCGTTGCCCAGTTCACTTTGTTCAAAGTGTTTGTCAAATGGGTGACTGGGTAACTTCAAGTTGCCGTTCTGTTCTGATTTTGAACACCCTTTCAGCAACTTTCGGACACCTACAGTCTTAAAAGAAAAAAAGAAGAAAAAAAAAACTTTCTGATTTCCTTTTTGCCTATTATTACTTAGCATCTCATCAAAGTTTATGGGACAGTACTAAAATTCAGTAAGTATATATATGCCTACAAAAATGAAATAATACACTTTGAATAATAATAAAATCTTTAAGGAACCATCTTGCAACTCCACTTTAACTTCCTAAAAAACGTCAATATCATTTACTGAGCAGCCCCTATTTGTAGCCTCAGACCTAAATGTAGCCAGGTCCTAAAAGCAGCGGCGAAACTAGGGTAAACTTTTAGGGGGAACAAAGGGGGTGTACTATTCTTTCTAGGGGGGCACTTCTGGCCAATTAAAAATGTTCACTTTTCCTAAACAAGCCCCTTTTCAGCGCTCTTGGTAGGCCGTTTACTATTTTTCATAAGACAATCTTACATGGGGGGTAAAAACCGATACACTGTCTGCGTGTAAATAGAAAAAAATAGTTTACAAAAAACATTTGGCATTACTACATAAAAGCTTACAAAATGAAACATTGTACTCTCTGGTAATTTTTAATCTCAAAAGTCCAGATTTCAAATGGGGGCACCCGGGGGACACATACATCAATTGGGGGGGGGGGGGGGGCACGTGCACCCTAGTTACGCCACTGCGGTTGCCTGAGCAATGTATCTGTAGGCCCTACACACATAGCCCGAGTAGAAATTACATTTAGGGTTTGCACTCAGTCATGACTGCCATGCCAAACGCTCGTCATCTCGGTCTGGCCGTATGATTAATCATACAGTCACTGGGTTCTTATCGTCGAATGCTTTATGAATGATTTCCTTCATTCATCAAACAGAGAATCTGACTTTGAAATCCATTCTGGCAATTTAAGTGTTTTCATCCTTACCCTTCAGTTTGTACATCATCACTGAATAAGCCCTTAAATAAAACAATATCATTCACTTCCGACTCTTCCTCCCATCCATGGCACTTTGGTTTTATAGTACAGACATCAGGTTCCTACCCCCAACGAAGTTCTATTTTTAGCACAGGTTCAAAACTTTTATTGACTGAGGCAAAAGTAAAAGTCAGCTCACATAAAGGAGGAGAAAAAGGCAAACTTCCAACAACATCACTAGATGAAAGAACTTCCCGCAGTAAAAAAGGGATACTCAAGAGGACTTCCCCTTATTTAAGAAGTTATGCACACCGTTAGAACAGAAAAACAATCTCTAACAAACCAAGTAAAGTGGGTCGAGAAGCCACAACCTCCATTAAAAAAGGGATACGAAAGAGCAAAGAAAAAAAAATGAATGAAAAATAAATAAATAAAGTAGACTCTGGTCCTTGCTCTATGAGTAGACAAATGACATAACAATACAACAAATAAAAGTTAATGTGTAGAACGCTAAAAAAAAATAATAGTAAATAGAAAATCCCAATAAACTATCGAATATCAAAACACTATAGAAAATAAATTTATTACGTAATAGTCTACACTCAGGTTCTTGAGGATGATTCAGACTCATTCGTACAGTAACCAGCCCTACGCACCGGCATACTAATGACCAACCAACAACTCAACATAGAAAACAATTATTGAATTCAAAATACGAAGTTTCAATAGTCTGAAGTGCAAAAGTACTTTTCTGATTGGGTCAGAAAAGTCCACCAATTTCCTTTCACCAAGAATATCGACGTAATTTATTTAAATATCAGAATTGATTAATCTCACTTTTATCACAAAATTGTTTCTACAGCTCAACCATCTCACATTCCCACCCCACACCCATACAAAAGAACCTAATTACAGTTCGCTCCAACCTAGAGCAATTCACGCGCATCATCCCTCGCAATCGGTGCTTCATCTGTAACGCTTATCACAATATCTTCAAATCATGAATTGATGTGACAGTTTCTATACGACGCGAAACCAACTTAAACCAAACCTGGCGACATCTACTTGACAAATGATAACTTCCATTACCCTATTCGGGAGTGCGCCAACTCGGGAGTTTTGATAAAAGACTACTAAATGAACACGTGCAGATCTCTCCCCCATTATTGGTCAAGAATGCCATTTCTGGTTAACCAATGAAATCTTTCTCTAGAGCAATGCCGTCTGACTAAATCTAAAAATATAATGACAACAAAGTCCCAAAGACCCATGAAAACATACTTTATGCAGTGTAGAAACTCCATGAATGTGCGACCTTCAAGTGACCCGTTCACTTACGATGTCCCGTCTGCATACCGTACAATCACTTACATTGATTTGCAACTGGAGTTGTATCTCAAACAATGCATTGCATTTGTGTACAAATCGACAACGTGAAGCAATACTAGAGTTTGATTATTAAATTAAAAGACCAAAAGAAAAAAAGCCAGGTGACCAACCAGTCACTATGCACGGGAAGTTTAAATGCCACAAATTACCAATGAAGGCCTCTCCCCTATGTTCCAGCAAAAACAAACAATTATTTCATCAGACTTACCTATATCAATCTTCTTGCATCCAGACAGGTTTTTTAATCCTTTAGAAAACTTCTCATGGACGTATGCACAGAGTCATAAGAATAACATTCCTCGCGTAGACTTCAAAATAATCCAGTCCCCCAAAAAAAATCCTGGACGAAAAAATAAGAAAAATCCAAGAGGCGCGGCAGGCGTTCACGGTTATTTTATCTCGAACGGCTGGCGACCAGATTTTTATCGTGTGTAGGATTTTTACAGCGCGGCAAGTCCAGATGGGCCTCTCCACGTTGCGATCCGCATCACATATGGAACATTAGCTCCTTGAGCCCAGCTAATTTAGCCGAGGAGGCGTGACGTCGAGGTCACGTGGTGTCGGTAGTCTTACTTCTTGGGCCAATCACAACGCGCGTCTAGTAGCATGACTGGAGTGCTGGGTTCCTTCACACACACACACACACACACACACACACACAGGAAGTTGGGATCGAGGGTTGATTAATAAAACTATGAGATAGACTCGGCAGTGACTACAATTTTTACTACTGTGACTGGAAGTTTACAGTCACGGGGAAACTTTTTTTGTTTGTTTGAGTGAGTGCTGTTGAAAGATGCTTACCAGCATTGCTGGTTGCTTGAGCTTGTTTTTATAATTGTTGTGGCCACGAACATTAATTGTAAACACACACAGGCAGGTATTTATTGATGACCACATACATCCACTTCCGACGTAACAGCCATTTCCTGCTGTGGTTGAATTTGCCGAGTTTGTTTTTAACGGAACAACATCAGTTCAGTCTGTACTTTACTGAAGGAATGAATTTACCTGTTATTAATTGAACAGATGTATAGTTGGAAATTTATAATAGTGTGAAATTCGACTGATCGATTGCTTGTTGTGGAGCAATTCCATTCACTGCATTGTCTCTAAAGATAGTTTAGTACAAAAACGGCGCTACATTTCTGCTGATCTCCCAAATAAGCACCCCAACAAAACACGGTAAGAAAAAATAAACTAAAAACATTTCATCCGAATTTGTTGTTTTCTTATGATAAATAAAAAGAAAGCAAGGAGAAGTCCAAAACCAAAACCTGCGGCCAATTACCGTAAATTCGTAATAATAATAGGGAGAGTAGGCTAATTTAAATGTGTTCACTTTTTGTCTGCATGTCAGGGAATTTGTTTCTTTCCTTCAACATAAACTGTTGATGGCAATCCGGATTAAGTTAGCTGGAAACAAACTGTTGGGTAGTATGGGAAAATCTAGTGTGTCCGTGTTGCGGTGACCACTGACCGTACCATCAGCAGTGTGGTTAATGGGTTTACACGTAATGTAAGCCTACTATAGTACAAGTCAAACTTGTCGGTGGCAGACAACCTTCCACACAACAGGAAATTGTTGTTACTACACCACAATTGATCATCAAATTAGTTAACCAGTCTACGAGTATTAACAAGTTCCACGGTACACATTTTACACTTTCGGATTATTACTGACCAAACCTTAGCGGAGACAAGTCTTGGCCGCTAGCAAGTTTTCTGCAGAACAGGAAAAATATGCGGTAAAAAAGTCTTCTGCGGTGAAATGTTGTTGGACCTGTTTTGTATAATAGTTGCCTTGTAATTTTCAACTTGGTTAGCGGCTATTGTTTCATACACCATGAAGATAAAACCAAAGGAAAATTGAGGGATTCCTAAAAAGGAATGCAACCATCATAAACCTCAGCATTCACCACCAGACTGGCTTCTGCAACTTTAAGCAAGACGTCAGTTTAAAAGAGATCGTCCTTTATCATGCTGCCACCATCTTGGTCATGTTCCCTGTATCCAATAACAGTAATAGATGTTTATTTTCATTGTACAAATAGGAACCAGACTATTTACCCTTCCAGCCTCGGTTTGGTTACATTGGTTTGAATGGGAGAAAATCAAGATGGCCGCACCATGAAAAAGGTTTATTGTGATAGGTTACAAAATGATACAAATTTGGACACAGTCAACCTGCTGATATAGCCGCTTTCACCGTGTATAAATGCAGATATTCAGGTGCCTTAGTGTTAAATTTTCAAGATTACCTTGACACCATTGCTTATCTATTGTTGCTGCTATCGTGTGTGTACAAAACATAAATATTAAATCTTCAAAAAATCAATAATAATTCATTCCCAGGAGAGTAAGATCTCAAACTTCGTGAGTATAGTCTCTGCTAGGGTAGGGCTACAACATTATGTAAGTCTTATTCCTGAACTCCCTTCCCAACTGGAGTTATGTCCTGCCTTCCATGTGTACAAAACAAAGGGGGTACAATTCTAAATTTGAAAATCCGGATGGTGCCTATAACCTAACATTAATAAGTAAGCCCTAGGGCAGCTCTGTGCCAAACTGTGTGCTGTTGTCCGCCGTGTCACGGTAGTTTCACTAAGCCACCTGACTAAGAGTCATTAATGCATAAAATGTAAGAAAACCTACATCGAATGGAGGATGGGATGTTTAATCATGAAATTGAGTTTACGAAGTACATCCTACCAAATCTCAATACATTTGTCGTTTAACTTTAACTCATTGACGGTAATTGAATGTTTCTTCTTTTTGCCCCGTTTTTTTGTATTATCTAATATTATTTAAATGCCGATAAACGATGACTACTAAAATGCTAGAAATGGCAAGAGAGGGGTTGAACACCCCCCCCAAAAAAAAAACAAAAAACAAATAAACAAACAAACAAACAAACCCCCCCAAAAAACCCCCAAAAAACAAACAACTGAAAAACAACAACAAATCTCTTCCAAATCTCACGCAGACCATCAGAAAAATCTAACAAATAATGTTCTAAACAGTTTCAATTTCAAAGTGAAAATTATAGTTAATATAAATGTGTCTTTACCTTTTATTCCCTGTACTGACTACATTTTACCAAAAAGGTACCAGACTTTGTTATCCCTCCCAACCTCTGTTTGGTTTCATTGACTTGAATTTTAAACCAAGAAGTTCTTCCTCCAGTCAAGCACCTCTTTGCATTTAACCTCATAAGTAAACTCAAGTCAGCGTTGATTAGAGACAATTACAGTAATTCCAGCCACCATGTACCTTACCAGTCATCTCTACCGTGTTCACTTATGTTCATTCTACATATACACGAATACTGAGTTTCTTGTTTGCAAGATGAGGCCAGACTATTTCAGTCCCACCATCGATTTTGTTATCACCTATATCTAAATGGAGTAAACAAAAGTTGGCTGCATCACGATGAATGTCTGTGGCACATCCAACTTTGATTTTCCTGGGGGGGGGGGGGGGGGGGTCCTGTCTTCTATCAAGCCAGTACAGCACTTGTTGCATACTTTCTATCCCGCTTAACAATGTTTTTTAATCGGTAAATTTACACCTTTCTCATCATGATACGGTAATTTACTAATTGAAGCGACTTTCAACAAACTTCAAAGTTTGCAAAGGTACGGAGCCCGAAAGCAGAAATGAGAATTACACTGAACCTAATTTCGAACTCCACAAAGAGTCAGAACTTCCTGATTGGGGCACAGATATAGATTAGCAGGCTAAAGGAAGGTACATAACTTCCTGAACTGGGAATATTTCCCCCATGGTATATTACCTTAACATACTGCTTATCATTGCACAGCGGCTGGGTCCGCTTTAAAACGGGGGATTCTACATAACCCCATTGGCTTAAATTGTAAATAGAAATTCTCTGTCATTCGAGATTCTAGATGTACATGGAAACCTTCTTAATCCAGACTTGCAAACACTCACTCGCATAAGACAAGGTAAAATGGCCAGCGAAACAAAAAGAAATCCAAACCGCTACAAATGACAAGTAGTTTTCATTACAAATACACTTCCCAAGATTCCAATCCAAGGCAATCAATTTGGTTATTTCAGTAAAAATAAACAAGAAGAAGACAAAAAGTGTGTCAATTAGAACAACTTTTGATACAAAAAAACTTCCCCGCGTCATTTAATACTGCTTGAATGGTAAAAGGAATTTCTACAGTTTGCCCCCCCCCAAAAAAAAAAGAGACAAAAAAGTAACTGCAATGTACAGTATCATCATTACAGTTAAAAACTTCTGAGACTGTGAATACGACAAAGTGTGAACATTGGGCATGTTGCCTTTTTCTTTAAGCTTGTGACTTTTGAAATGGCTCATGAGCAATGAGTTGCATCTATTATTGTGATTGATTGTGCAAAACAAAATCAGTCTATGATGTTCATGTAGATCAATTTTGATGAATTTAACACAAGAAGATAATCACAGTTCAAGAAGACGCATACAATTTCGGTCCGGGATCGACAGTTATGAAGCTGTGTGTTCACATTCATGATCACAATTAAAGTGTGTTGCCAAATCCCATATGTTAACACAAAGATGCCTGCACAGAGTAGTTCATGAGTGCTACATTTGTGGGATCAAATTACATTATCACTTTTGACATCCTGCTTCAAACTACGATTGAAGCAATTTTAAATACTTCAACAACAAAATTCAACCATAAAGGTGTACACACATTCAGCATATATATATATCTATATACATTGGAAGTTTTTTGTGTTTCTTTGTTGAGTGTACTGTAAGCCACGCCCACTTTCAATAAAACAAACAAGCTCCAACATGAAATGCAATTCTTTGAGGATTTATGTATAAGAACAAAATCATTTTTGGACTTGCCTTTTTAGAAGTATTTTGCGAAGGCTCAAGGTCTTCTCAGAGAGAGAACTATGAAATGATAAAATTACACTAAATCGTAGAATAATACGTTGTGCATAAATTATGCGCTGTTACAAGGCTGGTCGGCCCTTCAAATCACCTTTCAGTATTATTGCCCTGTTCATCGGGGGCCATAAGCATTCCTAAAACCATCTCGTCTTGTTAGGAGTATGCAGCACCGACAACCGAATAGGCGCACATGTTGCTGATCATTCTCATCAACAATCTCTACCCTTGCAGGTACCAATAATTACTCCTGAGTAATGAGAACAAACTACAGCGTCTTTCTCAACGACGTAAGAGTCACGAACGGGACTCGAACCCAAACTCCAATGACTCAGCCACCAGAACTCGAGTTTGATGCGGGAGACCGCTCGGCCAAAGCATGCCACATTTGGAGTCGGAAATATAAAAAAACTCCGAGCGTGAAGCAGATGCACTCACAAGTGACATAATGACTTACCAATAGGAGTGACAGGTTATTCACCGTTGTACAATGCCATGTTCAAGATATTAAAATGCATTAGGGCCATGTCACACGGGGCAATTTATAGGCGACCACTTCCAGGCAATCTCCATGAAGAAAAAACATTCACATGTCAATTTCCACATAACTGTCTTGGGGACAGTAAGATACTGTTACAAAAATGTCTCCTGTACTACCGAAGTATTCCTTTTGCGTGCAGTGCAGTTGGTTGCCTCGAAGTTGCCTGTAAATATTGCCCTGTGTGACAAGGCCCAAGAAAAGCCCCTGTCACACACGGCAATTTATAGGCGACCACTTCCAGGCAATCTCCATGAAGAAAAAACATTCTCATGTCAATTTCCACATAATGTCTTGGGGACAGTAAAGACAAATGTATAATGCACTACCGAAGAGTTCCTTTTGCATACAGTGCAGTTGGTTGCCTCCAAGTTGCCTGTAAAAAAATTGCCCTGTGTGTGACAATGCCTTTAGGAATAGGGATCAAGTTCAACATAGCATTGGTTAACACAAAATGACTCTCAGAAAGATACCCACTTATCAATAAGTACAAGTGTTGTCTAATTTACAAGATGAAACCAAAATATATATTCGTGTTTATTTATTACACTTCTTCGCCCATGGTATGCCCAAACAATTAAACATAATGTCATTAGGAGTTCTACATACATTACTACATATTTATTATTCATGTAGTCTATGGTAGTCTATGAATTCATTCCAATGAAGGAATTGGAAATAAAGTGCACATCAAAACTGATAATAGATGCCCTCTGCAAATGGCATTTACAACTATCTTGTTCCAGAATGATTAATACTATTGTTATGATTATTTATTTATTATTTATTATCTTATTTCTTTTTGGGGGGAGGTCAAATCACAGGAAAAGTGTGGTGCTGTATGGTGGGATAAAACACATGTACACATGCTTGAACATGCAATGTGATAACACTTGAACTTCACCACCAAAAGGCAACAGCAAAAGGCAATAACGTCATTCACAAAGGGTATATAATGACTGCCTTAAATTACTTAGGAAGACACTTTTTAAAAAGGAGATTACCTCCACCATCAGAGAAACATTTCCACAATGAGACTTGACAGTTTTTACACACTGACAACAAACCCAGTGCACTTTCCTATCTTTACGCATCGGCCTTATGTGATTATGATTCAGAATCACGAGTTGTGCACATTCGGATTACTGGCGACAATCTTGGGACCATGTGTCGTTGGATGCTAGAGCTATTAATGTGGGGCAAGGTGAATGTTTCTTTATGTTTCTTCGGCTGTACACACAGGGAAATGAACAGCAAAATAAATAAATATGTATATAAAGAAACCTTGAGGCTTGCAGTGGTGTGGGTTTTACACATGTTGAAATGATAGAAGTTGAAAAGCTTACTAAAACAACATTGATATATACACATATAAATCAGACTGGCCTTAAATTCCATAATACTGAGACAAAATTACCCAAGACCAAAATAGATATACTGAAATTCATATTGTAGTCATAAAGTTGAAAAGTTCACTTTGTTTTTTTTTAAATATCTAAATTATTTCTTTATTCGTAAAGTTAGAAGCTCTGCGCATTAAACAAAACCCACTTGATTAATGAAGTTTTACCCACTGTGTATGTGTCAGGAATTGTGAATTGTCATTGTTGATGTAATTCTGGGGGGGGGGGGGGCGAAAGGGTTCTGAGTGGGGGGGGGGCGCTCCCACTCAGAGGAGTAACTGGGGGGGGGGTGCAGGAGCCCCCTCTCGCTCAGAACACTTGCCCCCCACTACCCCCCTCCAAATGAGATCGAAAAAACACACAAATGCATGAGATATATTAAATAGCATAGGCATACGAGCCCGGGGAGGGGGCTGGGGCAGTTGCCCTCCAAATTCGGGCAAAACAGAGGGGCAAATTCGGGCAAAGCAAGAAGAAGACAATTAGTAAGACGTGTTATTAATAACTAGTACCTGTGTTTTTATCTGTGTAACATTTTGGGCAAATCTACCCCTCTGCCCCTTAACCAAAGAGTCCCCATACGCCTATGTTAAATAGACCCCCAACTATGTCTTTGCCCCAGCTTGCCCCCCCCCCCCACCCGCCAATGTAAATGTCTGGTTACGACACTGAAGTACATCGTTGTTGATAGCAAGAGTACGTTAATTCAAGTCCGCTATATTTCAATAAACACACCATATGACTAACCTGTGAAAAACTCATCACATTCGGTGGTCACATTTTAACGAAACACATTTTCAAAAAAAAAACTTCATGTTTTGTCAGGGATTTTCTGCATGTTCTATCAGGGCTTGTTCTGATTGCAGCAATCAATACCGCATTAAGGTTGGCTCAGGGACTGCCTTTCACCTCTCTGTGACCCCGGTTTGAATCCCCAACCCGGGGCCTTGCAAGTGGATTGGGTCTTCAGTCCCTATCTGAAGGCGTGGGCTTTCCCTATTTGGGGTTTTCTTCCCACATCTTAAACCATTCTTCATCGCCGTCTCTACACTCTTCTTCTCTAGGTATCTTCAGGCCTACGGGTCTCTGTGCTGAATGCTTTTGAGGGACCCTTGATTTCAAAACCAGATAGATATAATAGATGTACATTTTGCGTCAGGGATAAAGAATATTATTTGTGTTTTTTCCCATACACCGATGTGTGTTAAGCACTGCATACTGTATGCTGTAAAAATACACAGGCATATTTCTCGGGTGGGATTCGAACCCACGACCCCCGCCATTCCAGAGCAGATGTCTAATCAGCTAGACTACCAAGATATATATATAAAAAAACTAAAATACGCAACAGTATTCGAGGTCTTCAGATGCTATGTTCTCAACTTTCACAGTATTTCCGGTGAACATACTTCCTTGGAAGATCATGATATGAATTTGATAATCACTGAGCTTTCAGATTGAAGCAACCACAAATTTCATTTAAGAATACCAATCATGTACTTTGTCTTTCAGTCAAAATTCATCTCATTAAAACAACCCCGGAAACCATTTATAGACAGTATATATTACACAGAAGTTACAACAATAACTTACTTCTGCTACAGTAAAGCCAAATACAGGCATGAAATTGGGCCCAAGGGAAAAAAACAGTAGGCAATTTTGTATTGAGTTGAAGGGCTGACCTACATATACATATGGAAGAGGCTTTAATAGATTTTTCAGGCTCTGCATTTTTTTCGAGCTCTTTTCAAATCGGAAATCAGACTCAAGTAGGAAGCATATCATGCATGGAAATATTTGATGATTTATAAAAGTTTAAATTCACATTCATTTCCAAAATGTTTGATTGTGGTAACATCGCAGTTACAAGTAGGGGGTTTGTTAAGGGCACGATACAGGATTGGTAAAGCTGATGGTGCAGTGTTCTTACTTTGTCTGATTCAAATATACATGAAAAAAACAAACCTGTGAAAATTTGGGCTCAATCCTTCGAGAAAAACGGTGGAAAAACTATGCACAATTTTCAGCATGTCAACACACTGTCCCTTAATTTCGATTGTTACAACCGAAATCAGCTGTTGCTGTTTGTTTGTTTGTTTTGTTTTAAGATACAGTTTTTTTTTAACATGACAGCATTTCAAAAGGAAATATTTCATAGAAAAATTGGTTCTAGTGAAAAAGTAAGCATTCAGACTGAAACTAAACAATAATGTTCTTTATCCTTACCAATCCTGTACATTGCCTAAAAGCTTATTTATGTCTTCAGCCGGTGTTGTTATGCTATCCCTTTAACTTAAGGAAACTAGCGCAATGATACGATAGTGATAACAGGAAGTTCACCTGTGTAAAGTCAACAAAAAATGTCTCCGGTGAGAACTTGTACAGAAATTAGCGTACTTAAGAAGTGTCTGATCAGATGCTTGGTGAAAAAGGCAAAGCCTCTAGAAATGAAATCAAGTCTAGACTGTTTTCGAGGTTGTACAGAAATTAGCGTGTTTAAGAAGTGTCCGATCAGATGCTTGGTGAAAAGGCAAAGCCTCTAGAAATGAAATCAAGTCTAGACTCTTTTCGAGCCAGGAGAAGAAGAAAAAAATCCTAATTTCTTCCGCAAATGAAGGATTCAGGGTTGCGACAGGCTCTGAGGGGACGTGAATTGTTGAGTTCTGATCTGGATTATAGACCCCCTTGCATAGGCTCTCCATCGCTTAGATCAAACAGAGAAAAATGTGCTACAAGCCATCTCACAGCCAATGACAGGTCTTTCTTTGACCTCAGTGAGGGCGCTGTTTGAGCTTGTGACGTTGTTTACGTTGTCCCTATTGAAACATCTGATGGACAGTTGATATACTACCGGCAGACACCACCCCCTGTATAACTAAGATATTTCTGAAGACGGGGGACTGTGAAGTTTTCCCCTATTCATAGGGTCCACACTGGTTGGTGATTCCAGGAGATCCGAACCATCGGGCTGACTTTGAAGAATTTGACCTGACGGTAGAAAACACACACAAAAAAGGGGGGAGAAGTCATCAGAATGTAGCTCACTCAATGAGGTGCTCAAAATGTAGACAAAAACACCCACTAAAGCACCATGAGAAGTGGTTTGAATAAATGCATATTTCAGAAATGTCTGGGTGAACCACGGTCACAGACAGGTCACCATGTGGGTTTAACCCGCAAAAAATGAAATCAAATATCAGGTTGTAATCACGTCTCTGGTTTCCAGACCAACCATCACGGGGGGAAGAAAAAACCTCCGGGCTCAAAACAAAAGACTCAACCTTTTATCTAATAAACAAACGTATACCTCCATGTTATCCTAAGAGGTCACGTCTTTCTCACAAACTCGACAACACAAAACAAGAATATCCAAATTTCAAGCATCCTGTGGGAGTCTGTGTCGCATTATTTTTTTCTTCTTCATCTCTGGAAATCTGGGTTTCCCTAAACGGCAGTGCCCCATATAAGTAGATTTAACCATTCACACCTGGACCGATGTCCTGCTAAACGCCCATCAAGTGTTTTATAAAAACAAATCACGGTCATTGGAAGCCAGATTAGTGATTTTTTTCTCTATGATGAGGAACCAAAGCCTATATGCCCAGACGCTCTACAAGGTAAACATAATAACTTCTAGCCATGAACTATAAGGGATAGCTTCCCTTGCATTACAGCAATGTCTGTGCCGATTTACTGACACAGTTCTGTGGCCCTATTTTCAGCCTTGTTTATCCACATTTTTTTATGCAATTCATGTTGTGCAAGTGGAAATACTTCAGGATCAATCAACCGAAAGTATGCGTAATAAGGTGCAACAATTCCCCAAAATGGCAACAAGAACTAAACATTGAGAGATTCCTTATTTCCTCCCAACACAGTTTTTTTCCCTTCTATTTCTGAGAATAAATACAAAAAGTGGTAATGGCCTCACAGTTGCAACCCTTGCACAGTCTTTCTCAAATGTTGATTTTTAACCTTTGAGAAAGCCTCTGGTATGAATGAAGCCATGAATAAAATAAATTGCAAACATTTACATGCAACGTATTCTTTTCCAGATCCATATTATAAAAAAAGGCAAAAGAGAACTTTCGATGATATTTGCCAGGTGAAGATGCTAAATAAAGGAATAAAAGAGTGGTGATAAGGTCTTAAATGGACGCTTAAAACCAGCACGTCCTCATTTCACATGCATGGCCCATGACCCTGCAAGGGTTTTAAACGGCTGTTTAAGACTAAGGCCCTTTTCGAATCCACGGCTTTGGCTTTGGATTCGGCTTCAGGCACCGTCCTCTCGTCTGAAGCCATGAGCGCGTCTGCAAAGCGCGCGCAATTGTCAAAACAACCATGGGGCCAAGCTAGCCTGAGCCGAATCCCGAGCCGAAGCCGTGGTTTCGAAAAGGGCCTAAGTCAATAGTCTTTTATTCCCATTCATAAATGCCCTTTTAGTTGATAACGAGCATTATGTAGAAAAATTCGTAAAACTTTTCTGCTTTGTAAATTTTCAAACAGGCTCTGGTTCAGGAGAGGCCAAACTGCGTGAGATGCTCAACAGTTGTGCATACGCGCGCGTGCTAAAACATTTTACATTGAGTACCGATATGTATTTATTGTGATACTTGAAAATTAGCGCCCGCGTATGGCTATGAGCACCGAACTCATGTTCACGGCTCCAGCTATGTCTTTATCAGCCATTTAAAACCTTTCAAACAGTCATGTGACCACCCTTCAACCAATAGGACTGCCTTAACTGTTATGGGGGTATTTATGGACACAAATTACAAGCAGTACAAGACTTCAAAATGGTTTGGTAAAAACAAAACCATTGGGGGTGGGGGTCAATGTTTCTGTGCAGTCTCCTCATTAAAGACAAATCACACTACAAACATGTTTAGATTAGTTTCAAACTGAAATCTTATTAATTATTCAGACAATGACAGGGATAGCCATCTCTGAGCTTAATTGTTCACAGGTTTGTTATTTCATGTTGGGTCACACAAAGGACAGATACTGGTCTTTGACAGTTTACCAATGTTGTACACGTGCTTTAACGGTACAGTATAAATGACATTGTTGCAGGGAAGTTTACTTGGCAAGTACCCTACTTGAAAAAAATCTCCAAGCAGTTTAATGACCTGATGGACTTGCTTGAACTTTTTACCATTTACTTTTTATCTCGGTCACGATTTCTGGTTATAGGTTACCAGAAATATCGTCTGATAAGTGGCCGTATTATCTCCTTTCCTGTGACACTAAAGTCATTTCCCATGTGGAAAAGTCTAAGTGACAAAAACTCTGTGTCACACACATGCAATTGCCATCTTTTGGTGGTGACTTAATTCTATCTTGTTTATACCATCTTGTTACTAAAACTGAGAAATCTTTGAAGTGGGTGTTGCTGTTAACCTTACTGAAGCTTGAAGAAACACCAAGTAATGTTTAAAGTAAGATTTGAAGGCATGAACTAAGACGAAATATAGATAGTTCCTGATAGATGCCATCTTTACGGCCATCTTTGGTTCTGGCTTTGAGCTTCGTCAAGCGTTCTAACTTTTCTACGCAGCCAAGTGGTCCACCGACCAAGCATGCAAGGAATTTGATAAAACTCCCGCGTGCCACACGCGGTATTTACGCGTCATGCACAGTGTTGTGCGTTCACATGATTGATTTGCCAGTAAAGATGGCCGACTTTACGCTGTTTGACGTCAAGTTAGAACTATCTATACGAGTGACAAACCTGAATCGAAAGTCGCGACTTCGAAGTGAGGGCCATATCACACCGGGCAATTTACAAGCAATCAGTGTCTTACCCGAGAAGATACACATTCTCATCTAAATTTCCACATAACTTTCTTGGAGATAGTAAGATAGCCGTCTTAAATGAAAACATCTTTTGCTACTGAAGTGTTCTTATTGCATACAGTAAAGCTGGTTGCTTTCAAGATGCCTGTAAAAGTTGCCTTGCTTGACACATGGCCAATTAAGACTGTGATATCAAGATCTGAGACTACAACCAAGACTGAAATACATTAAGAACCACATTTCGTAAAGAAGATGAAAACAGAGAGCTGAAAGTCTGTGAGTACAAACCGAAGGAACCCTGAAGGTGTATGACCAAAAACCATGACAAAGACAAAGGCCCAAAAGTACATGATTGAATAAGTCCTTGCAAACACAGCATTACAAGTTTCAACTTCTCCAAGTTAGTGGCATACCAATACATGTATTGTAACACTGAAAGTGGCGCCTCTTTCCACATTTTGTATCTTCGGCTTTCAGTCAAACAATAGAAGGTTTACCATCAACACCCAGGAAAACGAAGGGGAAACAAAAAAAAGCTGTTATAATCCCAAACTGCACACCTGTTGCACATGTATTTTCACTGTGGTTTACTGTGACACATTTTGGCAACATTTGTGACCAAATGTTGGGGTTTTATTGCCCATCAGGGTTTTAATTGTTATTCAGCAAATGAAACGGAGTCTGGGACGTTCACCCAGCATGACCTGCACACTGCACTCAGTACAGCAACATGACTGTTACAGAGTTTCTCCAGCCTGAAAGAATGCCATCCTTTGTAGTTCCAAATCCATTGTACCCGTTTGACAAACTGCAATGATACCGTATTTGAGAATCAAGCAAAAACTAAACCTTTCATCTACATATTCTCCATCAGTGTTCTCTCTTGTTGTAGAACAATAATAACATAGGCTAGTATGTGCTTATTTTGATTGCTGTCCAAATAAGCATTAAGTGATTTTTTTTAGGGGAGAGCAGTTGGGGTGTCTTTAAATGCTATTTTTCTCAATTTTTATAGTATTTCAGATGGAAATATTTCTCTAGAGAATTGGTTGTGGTAAGAGCTTTTAATAATCAATGAGGTTTTAGGTTGAGACTAATTAATGTTTTTTTTTAATTATAATCACCAATCCTGAAATTTGTATTTTACAAAAATATTAGGCCCTAAAGAATGTATTTACAATCAAATAGAAGCAGAGGTAGTGGGCCTCTCCCCTATACCTGTCGATCAATAAGTAAGGACTTAGGCAAGGTAGTGGCTGCGGCTCAATTGTCAATCGAACAAGTGTTGAAGCATAGGATGCCCATAGCAACACCCTTAGCAACAACTGCAGCCATAGCCACAGCCAATTCGGACACAGCCTTCCTTTTTCAAAGAGGCTTTACCAATTAGAATCCCCCTCTACTCTTTTTTTCCTGTCAATATTAATATATATTGGCTGTTGCAGCTGGCAACTTGGAGTGGGGGTTAATCTCTCTTAACCCCTCACAAAACCCCTCCTAGTGTATGCTGTCACATTGCAATTTAGTTGTAACACACCTGGAAGAGCATGGGGTAACGGGAAGTGGGGTGGAGGGGGGTGGGGAGGGGGTGATGTCACTGGACAGAAATCATCATGCAGAATCGAAACATAAGAGCAAACCACTTTAGATTTCCGCCAATGCAATGTTTTAAATCCTACTTAAAACCAATGCTGGAATGTTTAGAGTACATGAGAGTAAAGTGTCTGATTGAAGGTGAGTAATCCAGCACGGTATTTCATTACTTAAGGGAACAGTCACAACTTTTGATCCTCAAGAAAGTTCCCTGAACAAATTTACTGAAAAAGGGGATTTCTGTTAAAGAGAGTTTTGAGGGAGCAACTTGTCGTTTTGGAATATTTAATTTTTTACTCATTTTCTTGAAAAGGAAAAGAGAACTATGTCTTTAGATAATTTAAAGTTTACCATCGTTCATCGATCATCAAATCAAATTAATTCTTGCATCGGGTTTTGATAAATATTGTCCTAACCCTTCATAGTTTTTAAAACATCATAACAAAGTACAACATGGAAATAATGTGATGCCCCATGCCAAAATCAGCCACTTCTGGATGTAATCAAAAACTTCAATCAATGGATTAACTTTTCTCCAATACTTCTAGAAAGTTATAATTTACAGATATTGACAAAATAGGGAGATCGCCAACATCATAGGGCTGGATAGCTCTGTTGGAAGAGCATCGGTACGTATAGCCGGTGGTAGCAGGTTCAAATCCCGCTCCAGTCAATTTGTCTTTGTTAACCCCCAAATTGAATAAAACATTTACCCAGTCAGTTTCCCTTGTGGTTTATTGCTTGAAATTTAAACATCTGTACTAAAAGCAGTTTACCTCCTATAGGTAACTTGTTGCACTTTCCTGAAACAGTTCAGTTCAGTGCTCTGAATCTGACTGCACTCCTTTGGCTTGAGGAGTTATTTCATAAATAATGCCGACTATGATCGTGTGGACCAAATTTGGAGGTGTGGATTAATTTCTCTCACCTGTTTTGGCTTCACGAAAATAGCTAACTAAATCCCAAGTTCATCAAAATATTTGAAATGTCAAAACTAATCGCCCCCAACACTCTGTTATTTCTCATAAGTATCACTTCTTAAAACAAAAAAAGAACATTTTTATCTAAATGTCATCCATAAACTGGTTTCCCCTTCATTGGTAATAAAAATAAATTAGTTTCAATCTAAAAGCTCACTGATTATAAAGTTCCAGTACCAATCCTTCTGAAAAACATTTGTCAGAAATACTGGCAACACTAAATACCATTGTGCAATTGAAACAATCCATACATGAAATTGTACAAAATCCCTCACAAAATACAAACAGTTTTTCACTGTTTTCACTAAAAACGTGACCATGAAAGTTGCAAAGGTTGGTTGTATGTGTTTATTGAAAACTAAGAGAATGGGAAGCAATGTACCCTTCCAAAAAACAGTTTAGAACCTTCCGTTAAAGTTAGTCAGAGGTAAGAATGTTACGCATTAAATCATTCAAGGAGAGTGCAACAGACTAGCCCCTTAGCACGCGGCACCCCAGACTTCTGATGAACAAACTATCCAAAGTAGACAGTGCATCTCAAAAAAAAAAACTGGATTATAAGATTGATTCAAGTACCTTAACACACTTCTGAAAGAATGTATGTCAGCTTCCGATTTAAATTCAAATGCTAAAACATCAGAAGATTATTAAAGTATTTTCTATGGAATGTTAAAAGTTATGCTCTCAAGCACCCAACCTACTTAAATTGATCGAAAACTTTCATGGGAAGTTGTCAAGTGTGTCCCCCCCCTCGCACACACATACACGCCTTACAGACAAGAACCTCCTCCTACTGGCTTCAGACCTTCATTACACCACACAGCCATTTTTGTTTTATGTTGAATTCCCTGTGCATGGTAGGGTTAAGGCCGTGTATGAATCAAGTGACTTTGGCTACGGCTATATTCGCTGGCTGCAGAGACAACGTTGAAGAATAAGCCTTTTTAGTGATCCAGCCATAGCCGCTGCCGAAGCTAATATTTTAGACACTGTCTTATATTGTCAATGCTGACCAAAAGACCTTGGGTGGATTTCACAAAACTAGTCCTAAGTTAGGACTAGTCCTAACTTATGAGTCCTGCAATGACAAGTTACTTGTTCTAAATCGAGATAAGGCTAGTCCTAGCACTTTGTGAAATCCAGGCTATTTTTGTGGTCCCAGCATGCTCCCATCCCAATATGATGTATGACAGAAAAGTACGATGAGCTATAATTGTTCTTCTCAATTTTTTGTGCATGAATATATATAAAGGGCCTATATATCTAAAGGAAAGAAAAAAAACCAAAACCCCACATTTTTGAAAGTGTGACAAGCAATATGGAAAAGATAACAAAATGGCGAGGGCATCATATTTTTTGACAACAGGGCGTTAAACTTAGTTGAAGCTTGGTTGGGTATTGAGATACCTGTTTTGGGAATATAACAATACCCAAATCGGATCAAATAACACAGCTTTTGGTTGAAGGAAACTATCATTAGAATACAGGTTAAGGTAAATAAACACCGTAGCACCATGTACCTGTCAATTTGGCCGCAACCCTTTTCAAAAGTCAATGGCTGTAACATGTACAACACCAGACAGGTGCGTGACACCCTTGGCCAAGAACCTGTGTACCGATGGAATGGGCGATTTGACTGAACAAATGACACAGTAGGTATTAATTTTCACACTTGCTAAACTTAAGTGTCTGGCAGGGAGGCGCAACGAGACGCAGTGTGTGGCAAGGTTCCGCCTCCTCTCGCTCGTTTCCAAAATGATCATGCGATCTCGTCACCGAGACAGAGATTCCTTTACACTTTATCAGTGTGTGGTAACACTTGGCATATCTTTACAAATTGCCTCCACCCTTAAGCCGGTGGATGAGCTGTGATAAGAATTCAATTGACTGAGACATGTTGTGAATGAACTCTTGCTGTGTGTGGTCATATTTTTCCTGTAACCTTTGAAGTTAAAGGTACTTCTAAGCCAAGGAAATTATGTTTTTACTAAAGTCATGTTTAAGACATTACAACATCACAGGCAAATGTGTAGTTTGCTATATTTGTGGTTGGGCAAAATTTACCCTGTTTTCTAAGGCATTAACATCTGAAATGGGACACTGTGACATTTTTCTTGAGGTATGAAAAAAAGTAAAAGAAACAAAAACTTAATTCTAACAACCCTTTTCCCCATGAAAACACACCAACATAAGCACCTACAAAAGCCCCTTCCCATGAGCCCCTTCCCATGAAATATGTTAATTGCACATAGTGCATGCGCACTAACACCACTGGTTGGCAAAATAAGGGGACATCGCACCTTGGGGCTGATGGTGGCGTGACGCAAACGCGTTTGCCAAGTGCACAACTCTACGGCATTTGCCATCCAATAATGTCTGTACGCATGCGTGCATGTAAATAGCATCATGGAAAGGGCAAATTGCATTGTAAAGAAACTTCAAAATTTCTTGGTACCTATTTTTACATTGGTATCTACAGGAAAAAAGTGCATCAAACCGAGTATCTCTGCTTGCCATTGCGTAAAATGATAAAGGTATCAAAAGGTTATACGGGTGACCGAGATGTGAAAGGCCTAGAGCTTGATCAACATCAGTATAAACGGCAAAGCCAATTAAATTTATGGCTTAATTTGGAAATCAGAGTGTAGGAAACCCCCGATAAAAGCCAGTAGGGAAATCCCAAGGAAATTGTTAGTATGCAAACATTCATAAACAGACTGGGGGAAATGTGCACGGGGTACAGGTATTCTTTATTTAAAACCCCCCTTTCTGGTCTGGAACTAATTTCACCTATGTGAATAACTCCAGTAATCTGAACAGACTGTTTAAAAAAGTATAAGCTTCAAAATAGCAAATGCAAGTTTGAAACGAAAATGTACTCAATATATATTGCATTTCACTTCACGATCCATTTCGGTTGAGTAGAACTTTTCAATACTCCAGTTAATGTGCATACAGACTTCATGAAATAGATCACAGAAAGCTCACTGATATTTTAAAGTTTATACCAGTACCAATCTCACTCCAGAGAAATATTTCTGTCTGAAATAGCAATGAAAGACCCTCCTCCAAAAATCACAAAATAATTCTTTTGGTTGCTGCAATCGAAACAAGTACAAAATCCATGTCAAAACATAAACTCTTTTCTTTCCCACTGAAACAGGGTCACCTAATTTGATGAAAATTTTCACAGGTTGGTCGGATGGCTGAAAACTACAGATTCACTGAAAACTACAGAATGGAAATGAAAGATCAAAACAACGATAAAATAAGCAGATCTTTACAATGCTCCAGGAGTGCATAAAAGCTATGTCAAATAGATCTTTATCGTTCGATCTTATCGCTAGAATCCTTTAAACCTTTCAATGGATCCCCCCCCAAAAAAAAAAAAAAACTCACAATGTCTTGACCCTTTGAAGAATAAGAAAATAAAACAAACACACCTCATGTTGGGATGCTTTACCTGTTACTCAGAGAGGTGCAAGTGTAAAGCAAACAAGTAAATTGAGCTAATCTTCAATTTCCATATGGCGTGACATCTTTGGACAAATCTGCAAGGCCGGGTCTGATTGATTTTGATTCAGGGACAAGAATTTTCCTTGGGGGAGAGTTATTTACTTGTAAATAATTGCTTGATGGTATCCCCTAGGGAGGAGCACTGCAGCCCACCTACAAACAATTACACTGGTTGTGTAAACATGATGTAGGCCTACCTAATTAACCCTAACCCCTATAGACGTATTAAAAGGCACCTTGCCTAGATAGAATTCAACACAATCCCGCAATAGGGAAATGCATGGTGTTTTAAGCCCGCTAATTGCAACAAGATCCATCAGCAAGAAAAAAAAGTGTAATTCCAACAAGGTTTAACTTGTTTAAGTTAAAGGGACTGAAAACGATTGTTTCTCAAGAAATGTCAATATATTTATATTTAACAAAAAAACGCAAATAGATCAAACAAAGAAATGCTAAGAAAAGGCACTTACATTTATGATGAAAAGCTAATAACAAGAGCATCTTTAGTTAAATTTGTATATAGAATTTGAAAATTTGCAGCTTTGTTTAAGATGGCATGAATTCCCGGACATCCTTTTCTCACAGTTGACACAGATACTTCTCATGGCTACTTGGTTCTTGTGTAAAGAGAAAGTTTCAAACTATATTTGACTTTAAATTCCACCATTAGATGACTTAGACCCGACAATGCTTTAGTGGTTATTTTTTTTTTTTTTTTTTTTTTTTTTTTGCACCCACAACCAGAGCCACATATAGGGTCAAAGCAAATCCTACGCTAAGCCATGGCCACAGTCACACCTATACTACAAACAAAGCCAGAGTTAAAAGGCCACACAGTAAGGCCACATAAGAGGCTACATCCACCAACACAGCCACAGCCATAGCATGAGCATAAGACACAGTCAGGCCAAAGACATAGTTACAGTCACACCTATATTACAAAGCCACAGTTAAAACAGTCAGGCCACATAAGAGGCTACATCCACCAACACAGCCACAGCCATAGCATGAGCATGAGACACAGTCAGGCCAAAGACAAAGCCACAGTCACACCTATACTACAAAGCCACAGTTAAAACAGTCAGGCCACATAAGAGGCTACATCCACCAACACAGCCACAGCCATAGCATGAGCATAAGACACAGTCAGGCCAAAGACATAGCCACAGTCACACCTATATTACAAAGCCACAGTTAAAACAGTCAGGCCACATAAGAGGCTACATCCACCAACACAGCCACAGCCATAGCATGAGCATGAGACACAGTCAGGCCAAAGACAAAGCCACAGTCACACCTATACTACAAAGCCACAGTTAAAACAGTCAGGCCACATAAGAGGCTACATCCACCAACACAGCCACAGCCATAGCATGAGCATAAGACACAGTCAGGCCAAAGACATAGCCACAGTCACACCTATATTACAAAGCCACAGTTAAAACAGTCAGGCCACATAAGAGGCTACATCCACCAACACAGCCACAGCCATAGCATGAGCATAAGACACAGTCAGGCCAAAGACATAGCCACAACATAAGCCATTTTGAGGCCACAGCCAAAGGAGCTGCCGAATATGTCCAATCATGGTCCGATTTATGTACGTCCATAATGATTTTGGCATTGAAGCACTAGTAAGATTAAGAGATATTTCAAGACAAAAACCAGCAAACAATAAACTTTGTTTTATCAGCAAACATTAGAAACCCTTACTCCCTAGGCCCTCTCGCCTGCAGGTGAACTCAAATCGTCCTCTACTCTTATGTCACTTCACACCAACATGTTTAGACTTTGATAAGATTGGTATGCCTGGCTCAGTGAGAAGCAATTGTATTTGGGCCTGCCATGGGCCTACAATCCTCTATCCTCTGGAGTCAGACAACTTCATGAAGAACATTTTGGAAGGCTTGGGAGGCTTTAGGTTTCTTGATTTTTGACGAACAAAAACTAAACAATGTTTAAAGACAAAGTGCAGGATTGGTTATTATAAAACAAAGTTGGATAGTTTCAAGCTCACTGATTATAAAAATTTGTATTAGTACCAATCCTCCAAAGAAATCTTTATCTGAAATACTTTAAATGTTGAGAAAATAGACCAAACATATTACTTTTGCTTAATTTGAATGCAACAACAAAAAAGAAAAAAAGCCTGATTAACTTGCACAAAAATTACTGACAAAATATAAACAATTTTTTGTATTTATTTTTTTTAATTTTTTATTTTCACTTCTATTGTATGGTGCATTTAAAAAAAAACTAGAGGGGATTAATCAACTCTTCCAAAACAAACACAATTTCCTTTCCCTTTAAGCTATTTACTTTTTAAAATTTATGATCAATCACATCAAGAAATTGAAAGAGGGATCTCTGAAAAATATAAACAGGAAATTATTTCACCTTTCTGGATGACATTTCCTCAGCCGTAACTGTATCCAGGGATTTGAAAAAAATCAACGCTGTGACAGATCATCTTTAATATAAATCGCACAATACAATACTGATGATGATATCCATCATTCTGAACGATGTCAAATCCTGAATTGAATATGAACGATCCCAATCAATCACAAAGTATTAATCAACATCAATCTTTACCCTAGAAAACTCCTGTAAGAGGGGTTGGTTCCGAGACGTACCTGGGTGGAGATGAAGTAGAATCTCGACGTTTCAAACAATGCGCTCTGCTCATCTTCAGGAAAATGCTGAATGGGATTTAGGACTCTTCATCTGTGCTGCACGCAGATCTGAGGGTCTGTTCCAGGGTGGAAAATTCAAATCAAATAATTCAAATCTTACCAGTAAGAAGCTACTATTCTCACCGGATTAATATTCCATGGCTGCATACATTTTGGCGGTGGGTTTTGGACATCAGGTACTCCTCATTAATCCATAATTTTTTGTGAAATAATTCAGCTCTCAACGTTAAAAATTTTCCGTTTTGTTCATTCTCTCAAACATGCCTGTCATGCGTAAGCACAGGCAGTTGCGCAAATTTCGTGGGATAAGATTTCCTTGTGTGTGGTCAGCATGCAATCACACGCGTAATAGGTTTAAAGTTTGCAGAAATGTTTCACGTTGAGAGCTGAATTATTTCACGAGAATGACGGATTTATGGGGAATATCCGACGTCCAAAACCCACCGCCAAAAAATGTACGCTGCCATGGAATGTTAATCTGGTGAGATTAGTAGCTTCTTACAGGTAAGATTTGAATTATGAAGCTCTGAAAATTTTCCGCCCCAGAAACAGGCCCTTATATCCAAGACAACACTGTAGTATTTATACAGAAGTGAAAGGCCGACAGGGCTAGATGGGACTCCACTATATCTCAACCCTGGTTCTTGTCAGAACCAAAACTTCTCCTAAAGAGAGTTTATTCACATGGTTGTTACGTGTAAATCTACATCATTCAAGTCTTCAAATCTTACTCAGTCCTCTATGCAGTTAAGGATGTTCCAAAAGGTTACAACGTGGAATCTAGGAAAACAATTTAAGACAAAAAAAAACAAAAAAACAAAAAACAAAAAAACATGAACTACCCATAAAATTTTGTTGGAAAAATCAAGATTTATCTCTATCTTTATGGGAACTGAGGGGCATTTCCGACTCTACCATTGGCAAGAACCAAGAGTTTAGCCCGGTTCATACTTCACGTGAAAGCGAATTCAAAGCGACTTTAGGTGACGCAGACAATTACTACGCCCTGTTTTCCCAATTGTAACGTAAGACAATTTGATTCGCTTTTTGCAGTTTGCATGAAGCATGAACCAGGCTTTATTTGAAATTGTTGCGTCTGGTCAAGCCAATGTACGCACAATGGCAACCTTAAAAAGTACAATGTAGCTAAGCTGACTCACCTTTGCATCAATCTTGATCATTTGTCTCTAGTCAACCCGTCCTAGATTCAAACTTGTCATGGCAAAAGGCAGTAAACAAATCAAATTGTAATGATGATCAAAGTCAACCAGCTGCAATAGGTTCTCGGGGGGGGGGGGGGCAGGATTTCTGTTTGTGATCAACGCTTAAAATCCTCCCCTGTCAGGGATATGAATTTCCAATATCCCCATCCCATAATAGAATCCCAACAAAACTACAGAATTGAAATGGAAATCATCAATAAAAAAAATTACAGACTGATTACACGAGGGTGAGTCATGCCAAGAAATGTAGGAAATCACCAGATCATCAACTTATCGAAACAAGAAAAGATACCAAAGAAGTCTGATAAAATTACAGGTTACAATGAGATTGCTTTCCTTGATCTGGTCCTTGCTTTGTGTTGGATTCAACTAGGTGTTACAAAGTTCACACTAGAAACTAAACAAATTTTCCAGGAAAATGCCCAGGAAAATTTGTTTATCTTCTTACACTTGAATCGAGGGCTAAATTTTCCGTTTTTGCTTATCTGCAAAATGGCCCATAGGGGATTATTTAAACACTTGTTGTAAATAAGCAGCGTAGCTAGGAGGGCACGTGCCCCCCTCCCCCCCCCAAAAAAAAAAAAAATAATAAAATAAAAAAAAAAAAAATAAAAAAAAAAAAATAATAATAATAAATAAATAAATAAAAAAAATAAAAAATAAAAAATAAATAAATAAAAATAAAAATAAAAATAAAAATAAAAATAAATAAAATAATAATAATAATAATAAAATAATAAAAATAAAAAATAAACAAATAAATAAACATTTCCAGTGCACCTCCCAAGGTGCCCCATAACAAAAATATAGATATATGTAATTTATAAACAGAACATGGTACCTGGGCCCACCCACTGAAAATCAAGGCCTCCCCTGTGCCTCCCCAAGTGAAAAAAATCCTGGCTAAGCAGTAACGTGTGTGCAATTCATAAAATTAACAGTTAGCCACAATACAGGTAGAGTGAAACTCTGCTGATCTGAAAAACAGGGTGAGGTGCACAGAATGAATATGCACTCATAAAAGTGAACCTGAGAGCCAATTTCGTAGCGGACAAATCTGCTAAGCACAGACAAATGTTGCTCAGCAGAAAGAGAATACCAGCTAAAAGACAGTGAAATAGATGTTTGTGACTGGTTCTCTGCATATTTCAGCCTAGAAGACAAATTTCACAAAGCAGATTTTCGGCTCAGCAGCTCTGTACAATCACAACTGATGAAGTGCATCCTGAGTTGGATCATGCTACACAGATCAACTTCAGCGAGAAAAGTTCCATGTTGAGTCAGTGAACGATTACATCGAACATGCCACGCGTAATTCAAAAGAAAACTTCACACAATTGTATGATGCTTATCTTTACACAGATCACCTCCCAAGGGCTCCACATCTGGATTTCAACGAGAACAGATTCTGTTTTGTTTCCGCTGTGAAGTTCTTGTAATATTGCCAAGATTCATCCAAATTCACATCAAGTCCGAAAGCCCAACTTGACATTTTCTGAGCCCAGTCACTTCGCCTTCCTATATGGGTTACATCCTGTAGTAGCTACACTGGTCTTTGGACGTTATCAGATTGATTTAAAAAATATGGCACAGTCTCCCTAAACTTTACCAAACTGTCAAACATGAGAATTCCAAATATGACTTGATAAGGTTCCCAAAATGAGGCACAAGGTGACCTCATCATTTGTATTGGGTTAACTCGTCATTCTCTTTTCATCACATTAATATAGGCCCTCGTGGTTATAGGCGACTCTGATTTAAAGAGTAGGGGCAAAGACACAATTTTATTTGTATTTATTGTTATTTTTTTAATGTATTAGACCATTTATTTGTGCATTTTTTCGATCTCATTTATTTTTTATTTTACTTTATTTTTTTTGTGGGTGGGTGGGTGGGTGTGGGGGGGGGGGGGCTCCAGCTCCCCTGACCATCCCTCCCCCTGGTTGCACTGCTGTATGCCTACATGCTTTGATAGGCTAACATTTTGGTCACACCCAAAAAAAAACCTCATGCACCTCAGGTCCATTTTGTACAGGGGGACGTTAACAGGTGGTTTTGGCTGCGGCTGTTGCTATGGGCTACATAAGCTCCAGTGCATGCTCCCGCGATGATCAAGCCACATCACAGCCGCAGCCACTAACTCGGACACCGTCTTACACCGGCTAATGAAACTACTCGATAGCGCTCATTATTGATTGAGAAGGGCAAACACAAATCAATGGTAATGACCCACTAAAAAGTTTTCATCATTATGACTAACCCAGTACTTTGACAGATTCTCATCATTTTCAGCACATCAAACTAACCCATTTCCCCTTCCACGGGATGACCACCAAAATAAAGGAAACAAGAAAATTGGAAACTCTGGCCAGAAGCCAATGTACTCTAACAAGCCTGATACTTCATGGAGGCAACGGAGGCAATTGCCTCCATGCCCTTGATCATCGCCTTGGTGCTCCTTGAAATGTTCCAGTAGAAAATTTACATTTCCCTCATAGAGGTGCCCTTTACTTAGGAAAAACTGCCTCGCCTTTACACTTAACTACAGCAACAAAAAATCTGGGGCTAATTTCATAGAGCTGCTTGAGCACAAAAAGACGCTAAGCACTAACAAATTATGCTTACCAAAATAAGGTAACCGGCCAAACTGCTATGTCACATGATCAATGTGTGACTGGTATCCTGCTCATTTCTGCTCAGCAGAACGTTTTTAAGCAATATTTTCTGCTTAAGCAGCTCTATGAAATTGGGCCCAGGCCTGTTATAATCTGAGACGTGTTTTTCGTCCACCAACCATCCTGGAAGTTTTAGACAGTTTTACCTGCCCCATATTCCTAAACTGGGACGGGTATATACATGTCTGCATAATTATATCCCTGTTTAAAGATATACGATCCATGCTCAAGCCGATTTTACTAAAATGAGTCCAAATGTTGAATTGCTTTTTTGTAGGATGACCAAATTTTTTACTTTCAAATGAGATATCGACGAAAACAAAACATCCAAAAAATGATAAAAGAGTAGTTAAACATTATTTTGTGTGGAGCACAATAAATAAACTCCTTGCGCTGCCTGCTCAATCTCAGTCGGGTGCCTTGGAACACAGAGACAAAATGCAGGTGACATGACGTTGTAATATAGCTAACTTCTGGGTACCAGCAGCGACCATCGCCATCAAACACATTTTCACATAGGGTAGTTAGCCAGGATAATCATTTCGAAAACAACATTCTTATAGCCATCTACAAGGTCAAAACGTGAATTTTTAATTGTATTCGTTATAAGATAACACGATCTTTTAAATTCTGTTCCCTGGAATCCATTCATTTTCGAGCACAAAACACAGGAGCAATAGACCTAGATCTTTCAAAAGGAAATCCGACAAATCTCAGGAAGAGAGTAGCATCAACTGCAGTGCTGTTATCGGCATGGCCTGCGGTGCACATATACTGTACGTGTCTACAAATACATATACACCACTCACCAGCATATCAGGCATATTTGGCCCCTTGGAAAAAAGTAGGATAATTTAATTGAAAACAAAGGCTGACCTACATGTGCATGGTATATTGACCCAATGCACCTGACGTCATCACAATAAATTTGGTTGTGCCATTTTGGAACTCAATGTTACTGTGTGTTGTATAATGCAGTGCGCATTTTAGGCAACAGAGCGTTTACAATTAGATAGATGTTAATATTTGCGGTACCTGCCGCTAATAATACTGGATTTGAATTGGCCCCTCGTCACCGGGCGTGCTCGGTAGTCTCGTGGTTAAGACATCTGCTCTAGTCATGCGGAAGTCGTGGGTTCGAATACCACCCGAGTTGCCTGTGGTTTTTTGTTCCACATGACTCGAAAGCACTGAGTATACAGTGCTTATCACACATCGGTGAAAGGCAAATTGAAATTCATACAGCGTTTACAAGTTTACGAGTTGACTTCCACAATGGCGAGCATGGCAGCAGTCGCCGCAAGTGACATTGGTGCGAAGAGAGTCAATAGGCTTTTATGGACATTTCAGGCTGTTGAATAACAACTTGGCCGATTTGTCTGCGGGCAAAGGCAAAACAACATCGGAAATCAGATAAAGTTGGAAGAACCCCATGTCTGATGCATGTTAACATACATAATGTGAGATTGGATTCAGGATTGGTATTGTGGCAGCTCCAGCAGAAGAGCGGGATGCACGGACTGTGTGTGTGTGTGTGGTGAGATCGCAATAGAACTTTATCATGGTGCGGCCATCTTGATTTTCTCCCATTCAAACCAATGTAACCAAACCGAGGCAGGAAGGGCAAATAGTCTGGTTCCTTTTTTTGCAATGAATATTAACATATATTACTGTTATTGGATACAAGGAACATGACCAAGATAGTGGCAGCATGATAAAGGTCTATTGGGCTGGTGCAAGACATCCTTGCAATCAAGTTTAAAAGAGTTTTAAAAGTGGCCTTTGTCTTGCAAATGATGGAAGAGCAACTTGACAAATTCCATCTGTTTACAAAATCAGAACCAAAGACCAATTAATTCTTTTATTGCCCCATGTCGAACATAGCTGAGAAATTCAACATTAAACTTTAAATCAGTGCCAGAAAGAAGGAAACAAATTCAAGAAAAGTTCAAGACCTTGAATCCGCATGGATGTAGAGATGCAGGATGACATACTGACATACTGAAGAAGTATTTGTGGCATATGACAAATTAAATGTTTATGTAGCTTCAAAATGTCCTTCTGGGAACTACTGTGGTTTGATCATGAAAAAGAAAAAAAGTTCTCTCAAATAAAAAACGTTGCTATGTGGTGGAACAGCTGTTCAGGGTAATGTGAATAATTGCGTGTCCTGTGCAGCGTGCATGGCTTGCCAAGAGTCATTTAGAATTATGAGCAAACCTAGATAAGACGCTGAACAAATAAACAACGCATTTTCAATTAAGCACAAGTGTTAATCACCATCCTCCACAGCATTCAGGGTGCAATAATCACAGACCATTCCAGACATGTACCTTTCACCTGTGTGTCTATGAACTAAGAACAAAACTTCAAAGTGTGTATTATATGTAAATAGACATGGCAATGGACCAATCAGCTCGGCTCCTCAATGCATTGAGGTATCGGGGGTGGATTCCACAAAACTAGTCCTAACTTAGGACTAGTCGGAACTTAGGACTAGTCCTGATTAATTTGCTTATTGGCTTTGTGAAAGTTTTTCTTTTCTTTATGGGGTGATTTTATTTCCTAAGTTGGGTGGGCTGGCCTGTTTTTTTTTTTTTTTTTTAACTTGGTGTTTCTGTTTTATGTCTAGTTTGCCATCTATCTGTGTTTTATATTATCTGTATTAATGAACTTTTAAACTTTTTTACCTCTTGTAAATGCCACATAATTCAGCCTTGTGCTGCCAGTTGGTTTTTAATAAAAAATGAAATGAAAATGAAATGAAATGAAAAAAAACTTAGGACTAGTCCTATAAAGTTAGGACTAGTTACTCATCCTAACTCGTGATAAGACTAGCTGGTCCTAGCCCTTTGTGAAATCCACACCAGTATCACAACTACAAAAGTGCACCCAAAAGTCCTAAATGTTAATATCACAGAATTTAAAAACAAGTGTCTGCCATTTAGATTGATGCACTGTATCTTTTGTATGTGGCGTGGGGGTAGAGCAAGACGCATGTGTCATACACGCTACCCACATGGGCGTCATTGACAGTTGCTATGGTGGGCGGGGCTTAATGAATCAGTCTATGGTTGACAAAATTCTCCGGCCTGTTGCAAGTACAATTTGTTTGAAACGGTGATTGGTCACCTCTTACTCTGTGGTGAAACATACACCCGCCTGGTTTGTGAATAGATGGATTCATAGAGTTTAGAGAGCACTAGTGTTTGTATATACATGTGTTCTCCCTATGACTGTATAGGCTAGGAGATTGCCAGTATCCCACAAAAACATCCTCCACAAACATGATAAATAATAATGAATTACAGATTTGAAATGAAACTCTTGATTAATCATTAGGTGAACTTATGCAGGATTGGAACTCAGGACCTGCAGTGCAGATGCCTCACCACTTTACTACTGATCTTGCCTGAAAATAACATGCATGTTAAAGCACGCGGACAACATTGGTAATTGTTAGTATCCACACTTTGTGTGACCCGACATACATCGCCACCATTTCATGACGAGCCGGTGTAAGATAACATGAAAAATTATGTGTTGATACAGGAAGGGGCCTACACCTCAATAATTGCATTTTGCATTTTTGCGAAGAGCCACATATCCCTAAAGATGCAACAGAAAAGCGTAGATGTAGGTCAAATCATTTTTACATTTTCACGGACAGCCAAGATGTCAGTGTGCGTGTGATCACGTGACATACGCGTCGGTTTCCTATGTAAAAACGTGCTATTCAGATGAGCGTATAAGTGGGTCATCTCACTTTTGAGGCTTCACGAAAGAGACACATATCTTTGATTAATTACTATGGCAATTAGCCAATGTTTTAAAGAGGGGGGTCTTAACCTGCAAACCGTAGCATTCGTGCTGCAGATTTTCCAGTTTTAAGCTAAGCACAGTGTCAAATCTCAATCTCAACTATCGACCTATATGGCTCTTCGTGAAAATGGTGAGAGTTTATACATGAAATAACAAACTGTGAAAGTTTGAACCAAATTGGTCATCGGAGTCACAAGAAAATAGTGAAAAAAGAAGAAAAAACACTATGTTTTTACTGTTTTAAAGCATCGAGTTTTGGGACTCCCAAGATCAAAACTAATGGAAGACTTTAGAGGATGCTAGATGGCAGGAGACTTACTAAGTATATCTATTGTTCTCAGAAATGTGGGCATCCTCATAAGTACCTAAACAATGACAATTTACCGAGTAAGTCTGCTGTCACCTATCAGTCCAAAGTGAATAATTATTTTATTCTTTTCTCAAAGCATTTCAGAAAGATAAACAATTCAAGGGAAATTTTCCACCTCGACCATCTTTATACCATAAGTTATGCACAAATCTATGAACATTTACATTTTCAATCTCACCAATGCTTAGCACATCCTTTAAAAAATGTTATTGTAGATTTAAATTATTTAAATATTATACTTAATGTAGGTGGATGGGGGGAGGGTAGCACCCAAAAGTACAAGTCTCTTTCTCCAACCTTCATTTTATTTTTAAACATTGTCTCAACAGTTTTGATTGCCAAGACATTTAATTTCTCAGAGAAAATTATGCATTACAGCTCATCCTTACGAGGACAGGCTACTGGGTTAAACAGGTGACTGGTTGATAGAGTCATGTCACGCACATACGCCCACTAAAAAGACATGGACCATACTAAGCCAACAAATCCAAGTGATTGCAGCAACTGGAGACTTTCGGGTTGCTAGGTGGGCAGCAGACTTACCGGGTTAATTTCTCTTGCAAATTGCGCATGCTCAGAGCTTACATAAACAATGGAAACTTAGCACCTCAAAAGTCACTGATAATGTGGCATCATTTGGAACCTCCTTAAGAAGAAAAACAACTTGAGAGCAAACAAAATTGAACAACTTGAACAAACACTAAGAAAAGATTTATCTCATTTGTCGTATGGGTAAGTATACGTGAGTATATGATAATACCGGCATCTAAAATCGTTTTCTTTTTCCTGGAAGGTATGCAGAGTTATACGTTTTGAATTATGAGACCTGTTCCTTGTCATAGCACCATGAAACAGTTTGCAAGATGCGGTGGTGCAATCTGCAGCCGATCAAACCAGGAACACCGGGGCAAACCCCTTCTCTTTGCGACACAGGACCTACGGCTTTACGTCCCATCCCAAGGATGCAGTAATAATGGTTACACGTTTTGCCTAAGGACACAAGTGTCACGACAGAGACTCGAACCCACATTCTGCTGATCAGAACTACCACAGCTTGAGTCCGGTGTTCTTATCCACTCAGCCAAGACACGCCACTGGTTATTAAAGAAATCAGCTCTCACAACAGTTTCTAATGAAAACAAACAGTTTTAAGATCTTTTTCTTAACTGCACGACAACAATAAAGTGTCCACAAGTATTAATTAATTACTAATGTATTAATTGATTACTAATATTGGCCCCTAGACATGACCCGAGTCTTATGCAAGGCAGTTCTTACTACCGCACCTGTGGTGTCAATGTCAAACAGGGCTTTATGGTACAATTGGAGTGTCTTTCCCCAGTTATAACACTCTTCTTCAGTTATGAAGTTATCAGACTGACCAGAGGAAGTATCCAGAGGGACAGGAATCAGTCAAAGAGACAGGCATCTCTGTAGTCGGCAGGGCAGTAAAAATTGCAAAAACAGGTTACATAATAATGTCCCTTGAAGGGGATGATTGCATATCCTGTCTGGTCATGATAACTATGACATGGTGTCTGCTTCTTAAGACAGACAGACGGAGCCGGATCGCGTCTAATTAATTTCAAAAGTCTTGAGGCCCTGCGCTGGTAATGCGGGGAAAAAAGGGAGATGGGGAGGGGGTCGTCAAAATAAATCTGAGGATATTCTTGGGCTACCAGATAAGGGACAGATACATTTTATATATACTGCTGATGTTTTAGTTTGAAATTATTTGTAAAATCACTGTCTGTATTCATACACCTGGTAAATGAAGGATATGACTTAACAATTTAGACACAACAAGGTATTTGCTGGAGTCAATTTCTGAGCATGTCAACCGGTTGAAGACTTTAACAGAAGTGATTCGGGTGTTTTGACAGAGCGAGGTCGTCCTCCTTTCGCTTTTTGGTGTACAAAACCAATGGGAAGGTTGCTCAAAAAAAAATGAAGTCCAAACAATGGAAGAACAAAGTGAAGTGTTTGATTCACCGAGTCGACAGGGGTAGGTGTGGGTGTGAGTTTGTCTACCCATGGAAACCGAAGATTTTTTACAAAAGGGATCAGGGTGTTTTAACAGAGTAAGGATGTCCTCACTTTGCTAAAAAAAAAATTCAAACATTGGGAGAACAAAAACGCAAGCCCTTGATTTACTGGAGGTGTTTGTGCGTTTTCAGCCAATTTTTCGGTTATATTAATATAAGCACCAATATTTCCTGAAGACAGCTCTCTGAAATTGCCCAAAGTTTTGATCAATGCTGCACAAGATACCGCAACACAAGTCATCACTTCCTGCTTTATTTTTATGTAATTATATAATGTACTATTTTCTTCTCTTGACTGGCCTTGAGTGAGTTTGTGTATAAAAAAGACCATTTTTCAAATGATGTATCAAATCTTAAAATCCACCTGACATACATATGTTTGTTTTCATGTTAAAGTTTGGGTTTAAGGAAATTATGACTAACACTAAACGTACTAAAGGGAAGTTACAACATGGATGATAATCCTTTTTTTAGAATGAGAGAAGCAGCACTTGAAGACGCACTTCGTGTCAAATTGCTCCATGTTCCCACCAGCCTGAAAAGTACCTCTGCTTGAGGAGCGTCTTTTATCTCAATCTCAAGATGATAAGGAAGTGTTTCGTGGCCAGCTGAGAAGTTCTCCAAGTCCTTCTTATTTGACCGACTTTAAATAACTGTTATGTTTGAATAGAAACGAGTTTGCGGCAGGCCCTTGTTTGCTAAATATGTTGCTTACAACAGTGAGTGTAGGGAATAGACCAATCAATTAAGCCCAGCCTACCTTACCAAATGCATAACAACAGCTCATGGTGTGACTTTCTTGCCGCGATCGCAGTGGTGGTTCGGTTGTGGCCACACACACGTATCAGATACACACACGTACTGTTTTCAAGAACGGTTTGGATTTAGTTTCATGGCCTTTTGAGCAGTGCCTTGGGTCCACTTTTACACGACTGTCACAGAATGTAGGATTTGCACCACCAGAAATACGAAAAAATTTAAACAAAAAGTTAGTACAGTTTCGATTGTCGCGTCCACTTTCAAGCCGCATCGTGACGCGTACTTGAACTGTGTCGTGCAGCCGTACACGCGCGCACGCAAGACAGGCAGAGTATTCGCGGGCAAATGCTCTTTGAAAATTCAAATCTTTCTTCAATGACGCACAATTACTAAACATGTCAGCATGCAGCGCGACTTCAAAACAGTTGTGCATAATGCATGTAATGTAGAGTTTGCGCTCTAGTCAATATACAGCTCTATCGTGGTTAAATGCCAAAAAATAATGATAATATTGGACATTTAAAGCACCACTGCCAGCAAAGTATGATGCTCATGGCAAATTAACCACTGATAGGCAATTTATCTCATTCCTACAACTATCTCAAGCAGTTCCCTGGGAAGTATGCAGTCTGTGCTGCCAACAAGTATGTCAACCAGCTACAAATCTCGGCCAAAATACTTGGGCCATGTAAAAAAAACGCCCCCCTCCCCTGCTCAATGTTGTTAAACCCAACTAGAGTGCAAACTGCGCGATCAGAACCAACATTGACCGGGGTGGGGGGGGGGGGGGGGGGTGCCAACAACATATGGCCGGAATTGTATCTTACCAACTCATAACAATATCTCTGCCCTACAAGGTAAGCATTTGCAATGATGGTGTCTTGCTCAAGGAGCCAAGTGCATTGACCAGCCAAGTTTAGAACTCACATTCTAGGGACTAAGCCATGGAAACTTCAGTTCGGCACGCTCAACGGCTTGGGCGCAACACTTTACCAATTGCATTGATGCAAGTGGTAAAGGGGTCTCACATCCAGATAAATTTCAGCATCGTGAGTACAAAAATGTGTCACATGAAACAAATATCTGTATCCGTTCCTCATATGGTGCGTAATCGGGTTAAGGGGTGAGGGGTAAAAGGGCGGGAAGTGCAATTCTTGGCTGTGATGAAGACAAACACGATCTTCTCATTGATCAAGATTATCTGAAAGTCATGTCATATTGGCAGAGATAGTCATCGTTACCGGCCAGCTGTGGGAACATTAGCTCTCCATGAAATGTACTTTCGGATACATTCATTTTCCTGAATGGGCCGAGGAAGAAAATAAAACATTTCCTCTAGGCCGAGCGGAAGCGTGCCTCCAGCCAGCCTACAGATATAACCCTGGGGGTTGCTGTCAACGATTATGTCTCGGTGACTCACCCTCAACCTTAATCTGTCTCACGATTCTTGAGAGGATGAATGTTGGGAGAGATCTTTGGCGACCCCAAAAAGATGGGATGAGGGTGAGGAGTGGCCTTTGCATAAATGCCAGGGGTCACATGCATGAAAATTAATGGCACTTGAACAAATCAAGAAATTGAACAAACACAGTGTCTGGGCTGTTTTAAGGCACGTCCCTATTGAAAATGTAATTATGACTCAATAAAATTATCATCAAGTTTCTGGTATATTCATCCTAAAAAAGCGAATATTTTTATTTTTTGAACTATTATGATGGTGTCTATTATACATTATTAGTTTCCCAATTTGCACTACTAACCAATCAAGGCAAGGCAATGCTTTTTTGTGTTCCATTGATGCTCAATGTTGTGTTAGGTACAAGATGTTTGTCCACACGGAAATATTCGTCTACGGTTTTTGCCAAAGTAGCATGCAGTAACATTTCACGAGAGACACCAAGTATATTATCTGTAATTTTTTACCCATCGATGTGTGTTAATAACTGTATACTCAGTACTTTCCTGAGTCCTGTGAAAAATATTCACAGGCATTTTCCTTGGGTGGGATTCGAACCCACGACTGTGAATTTATGCCTGTGAATTTTTTTCACAGGACTGTGGAAGGTACTGAGTAATACAGTGCTTAATACACATCGGTGTATGGGTAAAAATATTACAAATAATATTCTTTATTCCCGATGCAAAATTAACATCTGTTATATAGACAAAGTAAACATTGTTTGGTGTACCCACTACTTATTACAGGATTAGAACTAGACTCGTCACCGTACACACTTGGTAGTCTGGCAGGAACAGCTGCTCTAGAAGACAGGGGGACATGGCATAGTAGCCTGTGGACTTGTTTTCCTGCACAACTCAGAAAGCACTGGGTACACACAGTGCTTACCACACATCCATGTAAGGGCAAAACCGAAATAATACAATGTAGCTGTTCTCATTACAGGTATGTAGAATTGCCATACTAATGGAGACTGCCACGGCAAAAATCTTTTTAAAAGTTTGACTACAACATGAGCCAAAGGATTCAGCAACTACAAACTGGTACAAATGCTTAATCACCCTAAGAAAGCATTTGAAAACCCCACAGCTTTAAGAAATGATTAATTATTGTAATATTATTCAGAATGCAAGCAAATAACAGAGGTTTCTAGAAACTGGAGAATTGTAAAGTAAGATTCCTCTTCAAAATGCCACCTTCCATCCCCCAAAAAACTCAGATTCTAAGACAAAGTGTGTCTGAGAATCTTTGTGAACACTCTGTTTTTAATTTGTACACACAGTTTTTTATGTGCATGTCACAGTGCTGAAATTAAACGTATTCAGACATCTTTGTGCTTTTTTGTTTGTTTGTTCTTTATTCATTTTCAGAAAATTTGGGCATCCTACTTGCTACTGGCTAATACCAACACAATCCTTTGCTAAGAGCCGCCAGCATGCCGGGCAGTGAATGTTATGAATTCCTGACACAATTACAGTCCAAACTGTGGACATTATGCTTTAGGTTAAAAAGAAATTTGAGACTCTTTTTACATAAGCTGAGAACTAGAGAGAGTGCTCTTTCTATAAAGCCAACCTAGTCAAAACCCCGTCTTGCCCTTTAATAGCCAACACCATGAATTTATGATGTAACATGATAAAAATTACATAACTTCCCATGATGAAACTTGATGATAAAAGAGACACATATTTATTTTTAAACTTCTGGGTATGAGAGCTTCCTCCAGGGGCCTAATGGTCATCCCTTGAGGATGTAACTACTTGACCAGTGATGATAAGGTGACATGGTGTGGGAACAAAGTGAGCATGCAGAGGAAGTGTGACACCTCTTTGGTAAAATACAACGCCAAGAATTTTATCAAATGAGGTTATGCCAGAGAGTTATATAAAAGAACTAGAGGGAGCACTCGCTATCATATGGCGCTCTATATGGGGCAGGGTGTGCTCCCCTTCCTATTGTGTCTTCAATGTGTTCTGGAAATCTGTGGATTTCTTTTGAGGATTTTAGGGGGGGGGGGGTGCTTCTGTTCAAGAGGGGAAGAGTGTGTTATGGAATGGGAACATTTGAGGGGCCCTTCCTCTGCCACATATCGGGCATGGTATACCCGCTATGTCACGCATGGAACTCTGCTGACCCACCATGGAAAAAAATCCCTATGGGTCAATTGCAAACGAATGTCCACTTAGTAAATGTTCGCAGTGTAAACTGATAAGTGGCCAGTGTTATGTCATTGGTTAAGGCCATTTTCCATGGTTTTATTCGCCTTCTATAGTTCCTTCATATAACTATATGGGTTATGCCTTTAAAAATAATGCAGAGCCCAATTCTATACAGTTGTAAAGCAGTAAATGGTGCTGAGCAATTTTCTCTGCTAAAGCAAAAATTAACAGGAAACCAATCTCAAACAATATCATAGATTCTTATGAAAGCGCATTTTAACTTTTGTTTTGTTCTGAATGGATTTCAGTACCGTTAAGTTCTGTTAATTTTATCATCATATTTTACTGGGCATTTTTCGGCTACTTTCAACCTAAATTTTTAGTTTTCCATATCTTTTAAACTATCAATTATATATTTTTTAAAATGAGTGGGGTCTGGGAGGGCACATCTTTTTTTATGACATTTTTTTTTTACTTTTGCCCTTCCCTGAACGGCCTCTGCTCGAATATTGTACTGTCCATTTAAATTAAAAAAACAAAACAAAACAAAAAAAAAACGAAAAGAAAAAGGAAAAAATCCTCAGAAATGTCTTTAACACATTGTAAAATCGGAGGTGTAGAGTCATGAGCATTTTGCTACTGAATTGTCACTCAAAATGTTTCTGTTGGAAAGCAGGGCGTAGTTGTAAATCTTTTGGACTGAACGGAAACAGGACTTTGGTAAATAAAAATAATAACTATGCTCTGTGGTTAAATGGGTAAAAAAGTTGATACCAAATCATACAGAAATGCAAAAACTCTCATGCAGACAAAACTTCGTGCAGTGTTTTTCGTTTTCTATGGCACTAAAATAAAAGGAAGAAAAAAGAGGAAATCGGCTAATCAGTTGAACACTTCGTGCCTGATCAGATCAAAGAGATAAATGTACGTACAATGTACAACAGTACAACCAACATAGGAATATTTCAGCCTTGTTATACTGTGTTAAGCCGTTACATAACTTCCCACACTACACTACTAGTACAAGCCTAAAAGTTATAATGACTTCCTATTTTCTTGATTTCCGGTTGGGATAAATCGGGGGGAAGGATTGTAAAATGGCAAGTGAATCATCAGTCAGTTCATCTCTTCCAGGTTTGACCTACATTTGTATTGTTTTCAGGTTCACTCAAAAGTGACAGCCAGTCAGCCTGGAAAACTTTTTATGTGTCATATGATATCATAACCATGTTGAGAACTTCCTATTAATAAACATGTCCTTCACAGAGGGAAGTACATTAGGATTAGTAAAGCTATGCCAAGCATAGTTTTGTCTCCAGCCTGTATCATTCCATGTTGTGATAGGTACATGCAGATAGGTTTTGGTATTACTACGGGAATAAAAGAGTGGTAACCAATGTTTTAAACAGTCGTTTCAGACCGAGGCACTACTCTTTTATTCATATTCATGAAAACCCTTTCTGTTAAAAAACATAATTATGTAGGAAAATCCGTGAAACATTTCTGTTTTTTTTTTGGTATGGTTATTTTTCAATTCCTGTCACGTCCTTAGGCTCCATTTCGCAAAGGGTCAAATTGCATGCGACGCTCAACGTTTGCGCGTACGTGCGCGTATTAGTAGACTTTACATTGAGTACCGGTCATGTATTGATTGTGCTACGCGTAAAATAGCACCCGCGTAAGTATATTTGCTGAATGGTTATAAACACTCTCGGCCATGTCTTTATCAGCCGTTTAAACACCCCCATGTGACATGCTCTCGACCAATCAGAATGGATAAACTTTTTTGGGAATTTATGAATGTGATTTTACGTCCTGAAATAAAAATTAAAAAAATACAAACAATGAAAAGTTCTTTTTGTTTTAAGATTGGGGCTGGAAAAATACATGTTAAACTTTTGGGATTCAAGTCCAGGGCCTGACTTTCTTCCCGCTTGTGGCGACTCGGACTCGACTCAAGCGACATTAGCATTCCTATAGGCAGAGGTTTTGTCTCACTGAGACGAAAACTAATTTTGGATCTTATTTCATTTATTATTTAAAAACAATAACACTTTAGGCAGAAATGTTTCAAGGACATTTGTCTACCATCATTATCTTTATACCAAGTAAGGTATATGTTAATCTGTGAACATTTATGTTTTTATCCTTACCAATGTTGAGCTGGGGATTTAAAAAAAAAATAGTAATAATTTACTTTTTTTTAATTCCACAACAACAATTTTGTAAAAACCGGAAATCCGTAAAAAACCTGAGGAATCTCATCCCTGAAACTTGGACTTGACTATCATTACTCGGACTTGATGAAAAGGACTTGGGACTCAGGAGTCACAAACCACATTAAACACATAATTCAATCTTATTTTTTGGATCATCTACATGGAGAGGAAAAAATGAACAACGTACACCACAAAATTTGATAAATTCCACATAATAAAACATGGGGCATTTTGGGAGGTGATTTTTCGTTCTTTATTTGGTTAGTAAGTAAAGGTGGTCCATCATCGAAATCAATGATTTAACTTATCTTGAACAATGACTTGTGACTTGGTCTCAGACTCGAACCAAGTGACTTGACTGCTACTCTGCTTTCAAAAGTGCTAACTGTAATACACTTACTACATATTAGAAAAAAAAGAAGAAAAGAAAAAGAAAGAAAACCTTTACCCTGAACAAAATGTTGTTTTTTAGGGAAATGAGGTAGGGTGGGGAGGAAAGAGGAGGGAATGGGAAGGGACGGGATAGAGGTTGAAACTCAGGTTAATTGGTAAAAAAAAACATTTCTGGTTGCATGGAGAAGTAAATTTGTTCCAAATGGTTCTCAGCTTACGATGCAATTAAAGCAATACTTCAGTGTACACCACATGCACGTAGGAATGGGAGGGGGCCAATGGCAAAAAAAAAAAAAAAACAAAAAACAAAAAACCAGAAAACAAATAATAGATATTCAATCTTAATTTTAGTACAAAACTTTACTTTTCATTTTCTTTAAACTATCCATTATAAGCATGGATACTTAATAAAAAAATGTACTTCAAAATAATTGCACTTCATGGGCCCTTTAACCTTGAAAGGTGCTGAAATTTTATAATATCTGTTGCTCAAAAGGTGTTCCAGTGAGGCTTGTAATGCACTACAGAGCATCAAGCCTTACAAAATTTTCCCGGGGCCCTTAAGCGGGCTCCAGACCCCACACCGAACAGGCTTCGCGCTCGCTTTGGACTCCCCATGGAGAGATTTCATTTTCTGGCCCCCCTGGTAGAATCATCTTCCTACGTGCCTGCACCAATATGGCAACATTCACCGTCAGGTAAAACTGATGAAAGCATTTCTGGGTGCGTTAATCTGCAATCGTTTCCAACATGCCTTTGTGTTAAATATTAAAATTAACGCACTATCCCACGGTCTACACCGCATTTTAACAAGGAAAAATGAAACCGACTTTACTAGGGCATTAACCAAGTACTGACTAACTCAATCACATCACAACATATTAATGTCAACAAAATTGTTTCCACCCCAGAAATGCAGATTCCCACACACTAGCCGGGACAGTAATTCCAACTATTGGTCAGGGCACTTAAAGATGTAATACGGTAACAAAAAAGCCGTTGATAAAAAAAAATGTGGCTACTGATATGCTTAGCCTCTTTGAATCAAGATAAGGTACAGCATTTCCACGTTATCAAAATGGATGGAACTGAACTTACTTGCTTTGCATTAAGTTAAGGAAGGGAATTTGGTGATGTAAACAAAACTACTGCACCAAGTAAGTTGACACTTATTGGATCAACATTAGGTTTAGTATTGGCAATGTTTGAAATAATGCTGCACTGGTTAGCTTGCACCCATCAAATCAAGGTAATGTAGTGTTTTGAATGTTATTTTTTTACCCTACACCAATGTGTGATAAGATACTCAGTACTTTCCCCAAGTCAAAATCCATAGGCATATTACTCGGGTGGGATTCAAACTCACGGCCCATGCTATTCTAGAGCAGATGTCTAGCCACGTGACCACTAGAGCAGATGTCTAGCCACGTGACCACTAGAGCAGATGTCTAACCACGTGACCGCTGACAAGAGGGCGGTTCGAATCCTGTAAATGTCACTGGGCATGATCGGCAGTCTCGTGGT
Organism: Marthasterias glacialis; assembly: GCA_911728455.2. Classification (NCBI taxonomy): domain Eukaryota; kingdom Metazoa; phylum Echinodermata; class Asteroidea; order Forcipulatida; family Asteriidae; genus Marthasterias; species Marthasterias glacialis. Next base: position 8,625,755 of record OU452221.1, read on the forward strand.
AAGACATCTGCTCAAGAACAACAAGGGTTGTGGTTTTGAATCTTCCGAATGCCTATGGATATTTTTTCTCTCTCGCAGTACTCGGGAAAGCACTAATTATACAGTGCTTATCACTGGGTTAGGGTTATTGTATGCATATTCTTTTGAAGCAAAAATGAGTTTGAAAAGCAGTTGCTGTTGGTATGCTTACTCTCTTTGAATCAAGATACGGGACAACGTTGGTAATGTTAGCAAAAAACTCTTGCATGATTCCTCAACATGATTCAACATATCGTACATACACATGTAGGTCATGTTGAATGCTCCAACTTGTTTTTAGATATGAAGAACATCCTGTGAATATTAAAACTTCTAATTTGATTTCCTTTAGATCATGAAATTGTGAAAATAAAGCCACCGTGATTTGATAGAATAAATTCATTTTGGAATTGTTGCTTAAATTATTTTTTTTTTAAAGAAAATTTTCCCCAATTTGCATTTTTTAAATTTTTGTTTACTATTTTAGATATGAAGAACACCCTGTGAATATTAAAACTTCTAATTTGATTTCCTTTAGATCACGAAATTGTGAAAATAAAGCCACTGTGATTTGATAGAATAAATTCATTTTGGAATTGTTGTTAAAAATTATTTTTTTTAAAGAAAGTTTTCCCCAAAATGCATTTTATTTTTGTATAAATAAATCTGGGTTTAGTTTCATGTAGATTTCTCATACTTTCTTTTCGTATGCATTGTGAAGCAGACCATTATTGTTTTGTCAGTCATAATTTAGCACTAAAGTCCTTAGATAGGACTAGTTTTGTGAAATCCACTTCTGGTCATTTAGCCTTTGAGAAAAACTTTGCTAGGGTCGAAATGTGAGGCCATTAAAAACAAATGTGCAAGTTTATTTTCATGAACAACCATGAATCTTTAAAGGCTAATTCAATTCCCGGTGAACTGCTGTATGTCGGCAACACACCATTTCAGTGAAGGCCTCTGTCGCGATCCATTGAATGTGATACGGAATTACGGGGATGAAGGGTAAATCATGTCACAAGGTAATGAACAGTCACCCGGTAGTGGTGGCCGGCATTATTACCATGTCCTGGTTTACTGTTGACTGCTGGGGATCACGGGAGTGCTAGTCATTGGGGACAAGACAGCATTCTTCTCATTTTGTCAGATGTGGGTACCAATTGCTTAACGAGGACTCTGCTGTGCGAAGAGGAATGAGGGAAAGCTGGGGGTGGCGGGGGGGGGGGGGGGGAGGTGGAGGAACCGAGGGAGGATGGAAAAGAGATGCTCATTCGTATCGAAATCTCATCATGAATTTATCTGGCACTAAATGTGTCAGGATGTGGTTTTACAAGAGTCTTGACCTTCCAAAGAGGATGCCATTGTATGTTATTTAAAAAAAAAATCAACTAAAATGTGCTCCACATACTTCTGGACTTCTGGAATATTTGTTTAATTTGTTTTATTTATTACAGTTTGAACGTGGTAAGAAGTTGCTTAACTTTAAAAATTATAAATCTGTTCATATGGCAGTGAGGTTGGATAAACCTTTATTTTGTGTTTTCTAAAACAACAATGAACATCATTTGAAAACTTTCTTTTTAAAAGAATATGGGACAAAAAAAGAGGGATAAATTGTTAATGTAAATGCCGAGCTGCCAACATTTGCATCTTGCAATCAGGGAGATATTTAGAATTGTGGCGTGTCGTGGCCGAATGGTTAGTGCGTGGGACTCGAGCTCTGGGGACTGAGTCATCGGAGTGTGGGTTCGAGTCCCGGTCATGACACTTGTGGTCTTGAGCATGGCACTTAACCACAATTGCTCCGTAAAAGTTGGGGAGGTAGAGCCTTCTGCTCTACCAGCCAGGCTTCTGATGGATGATACCCAAGCCTACATCCTTACGGACTGCAAAGGGGGTAACCCTGTTTCGGACCCAGGAGTAGGTGGCAACGGCCCCTGGAAAAAAAACAGTTGATTTGTAGCCCACACCTTGAGCGGCTTACTGGCCTTGTGTGTCTGTCAACTTCCATAATAAAAAAAGAAAAAAAATACATTCAACATAATAGGGAAATAGTTTCCATTATCAGGAAGATTTTTAAATTTGTTCATCAGGGAACTTTCTGTAGAATCAGGGTCAATTGGCCGCTCGAAACAGCGACGACACCAGATCTGCCAATCTGGGGGGCAAGAGGGGGCAAGCTTAACTTTAGGGGGGGGGGGGCAAACAAAAATATCTAAGTGCAATTTTGTACTGCTGAAGGGCAGCTAAACTCAATTTTGGGCATAGGCGAAAAATTGAGTCGGGAACTTGGGGGGGGAGACAAAAAACAACTGGGGGGATTTGCCCCCCCCCCCCCCCCCCCCCCCCGTAGCGCCACTGCTAGTAAATGTTACCAAATCCCCCCTTCCCCCGGGTTTGGTTCAAGAAACCCAAAAACTGGTAAAGATCTTCACCCTGAAATCCGTACATTTACATATTATGAGCTGGGCCTAATTTCATAAACCAGCTAAGCAGAACAATCTTGCTCAGCACATTTTTCTGCCCAGCAGAAGTCAGCAGGAACCCACGTCGCGACACAATATACATTACATGGTGTTTCGGCTGGTATTCTGTTTTTGCTACGCAAGATTTTTCTGTGCTTACTTCAAGCAGGTTTTTTTGTGTGCATAACAGTTTTGTGAAAATAAGCCTTTATGAGAATTACAACTGGTTATGCGGTCAAACATTCAGTGGTAGCAACATTGTTGTTTTCACTTATGTCATCCCATTATCCTGATGTTGTGCTGCATGACCTATACATGAGAACATTAGCATTAGTTAAAAATTCTGTATATTTTTTCTGTACTTGTTAACCTACAAAATGTGTACAACTTATGAAAACCAACAAATTCGCCACCCAAAAGGTGTATTAGGTCTTATCTTCTCAGAGGGCAGAATAATCTAGGTTATGATCCATTTGACTCACTCTACATGTGGCAACTATAATTCCATCCAAAATTCCATCTATAATTTCATCAAAAATTTCGAACTGCAGACTCTTTCCCCAGGCTGGGGGAAAAGTTCGGACATTGGGGAGTTGTTACGTTGCAGTCCGCGAACAAGATTGTGTCAAAATTGGATTGACAATGTTCCAGTGGAATTAACTGATTTCCTCACAACCCTCAACAGGCTTTCAATAACACTGATGTAGTTCATCAATCATACTTTATTAGTTTTGGGTTTCAGAGAGATTCCTGCTTTCAGATCGTGCACTGTATTTAAAGCCCCAGCTCAACATTGGTAAACTGACTGTAAATGCTTCCATTCTTTGCACAAATCAAGATATATGTAATAGAACCAACCTGTGAAAATGTCAGCCCATTTCGTTATTTCCTTTGCGAGATTCCTATACGCAGAGTTTTCGTCTCACTGAGACGAAAACTAATTTTGGATCTTATTTCATTTATTATTTAAAAACGATAACACGTCAGGCAGAAATGTTTCAAGGAAAGTTTTCTACCATCATTATCTTTATACCATGTACGGTATATGTAAATCTGTGAACATTTATGTTTTTTCTTCTTACCAATGTTGAGCTGGGGCTTTAAAGAGCCCTGGTATACAAATCAGGAATGTTTATGAGTGCAATGGGGAGAATATTTTCACCAGTTGAAACGAGGCAAAGCCCAGTAGAATAGAACATTCCATCTTTCAACAAATGGAAATGTTATCTCCCCTGCACGTCATCATTTGTTTTGCATCTGATGAAGTAGTTGTCGCTATGAAAGCTCATGCAGTTTTTGTTGTAATTAGTTGAAAGTGCTACCACTTCATTCAACATTTGTTTTTATGAGACTTCCAAGTGGGTCTTTGTCACTTGGAGGATAAAACTTAAGTGTACAATATTGTATTCTGGCATCCATTATGAAAACATTTTGTACAGCTGTATGATGTGGTAGTGTGTGCAATATTATTATGTATTTGACCCCAACAATACAATACAATAAAAAATAAATAAAAAAAATACAAGGTAAAACGAAGAATAAGAAACGTAAAACAGGAAACATCACAACATAGGCCAAGCCCAAAGTACAAACAAAATAGCTAAAAATAAAACAAAAATTTATGACAGGAGGGCAACTAGACGAGCATGGAGAAGAGCAGTATTATTATTATTACAGCAGTAAAGAAAAGATGGTTTGATTGTTGAATGCAGCATGACCAGTAATCCTCCAATCAATTAAAAGACAAGGATCTACTTGGGTGTTACTTGTATATCAATTGCCTCATTCACAAGTTAAAGCCATTTTCCCCCAATATGACTGTCACACAATCCCAACGGAAAATTACCCAACCTTCTTTCATTGTTCTGACTAAAACAGTATCTCCTAATTTGATGAAATTTTCACAGGTCCCTGTCTGGTGCGTTTATTGAAAACCACAGGATGGAAGTGAATTTACTCTTCCAAAACCCAATGATGTAATAATATACCTTCTAAAAAAGAACTTAGAATGTGATATAAACTTGGAATTCAGTAAAGTGTTGATACAGCCCTTTAATACACATGATTTGAAAAAATTGTTTTCCCAGACATTGCACATGGCTACAATCATTTCCCACTTAGCAATTATTGTTTCAGGACGCCCAAATAAAGTCTTCACATCCATCAATCTACCCCCATTTGGGAAAGATTACCCACTCGGAATGTTGTTCCTTGCACGTACGTTAAACACATTTATAAAAGAGACCTTCCACGAATGTTTTGAATGTCTACGGATGCTTTAATTAGAATTCTGTGGACTTAACATGAAAGTTGCTTTTCTGAGAGGTCTTTTGAGATACACTAGAGAGGTTTTGCAAGTCTACGGATGGATACATATACGAAGACGTGTATTATTATATCAACATTGTTTGTGTTCATGTGACGTGTAACCATAGCGCCTATGTTTTGCATGCACGTCAACAATGGATACGAAGTTGCATACATGTCGTAGAAAGACGGATACTGTTTTGCTGATTTTACCGGAGTCTTATTAAACGCATGAATCTACCAACAATTAGGTACTCAAGGCATTTATCATACTATTTTTTTAAGGCAGGTTTTATTTATTTTTTTTATTATGAGAGCCATTTATGTAGCACCTTATAAGGGTTTACAAGGTGCTGCGGTGCATTCAGCAGCCACTGCCAAAAAACACAGGGGCAAAGCCCTTCTCTTGAGATAAGTGTAACTGGGTTCATTTATGTGGATTACACAACACACGGGACCAACGGCTTTACGTCCCATCAGAAGGACGAAGCAATAATGGTCAAGTGTCTTGCTTAATGACACAAGTGTCAAGACCGGGACTCGAACCCACACTCTGCTGATCAGAAACACCAGAGCTTGAGTCCAGTGCGCTTGACTGATCAGTCATGACACGCCAGTTGTATAGTTGTCCTGGATAAACGCCCTTTCCCATTATGTACCTGGTTGGTATTACTCATGATATATATTTGGGGAAAGAAGGATAAATATAAAATGTACATTGTATTTTTTAATTCAATGCGTAGTACTTCGTTCACTCATCGGGTGCAGCCATGTTGAACGCTAGAGCCCACAAATGACACTGAACTCAATGATTGCGAAACAAAATCTGACGCGTATCTGACGCGTATCTAACGTGAAGGGTTACGGTTACAGGGATGAGATTGTATGAAGAAAAAAAATGAAAATTGGATAACAATTTGAAGCTCCCTGAATGTACAGAATGTTACATTTTAGAGGTTTACAGACTCTCTACATCATTTCAAATAGGTATCTGAAGGTTTTGTCATAACAAAGGCGAGTCATTTCATCTCTGTGATGGTAAGTTCGCCTCTTTCAAGAAAATCTGAAGGTGCAGAGAGACCAATGAAAAATCCTGAAATCAGGAAAAATCCTTACAAATCACATGCCTGGGTTATCATTATCTGCACCTGTATCCGTAGACTTGCGAAACCTCTCTAATTATCTTTGAGATACATTGAAAAGTTTTGTTAAATTCTTGACTTCCATCAGAATTTCTCAAAAATAAAATTCTCCAGAAAGTGCTCTGCGAAACTATGCATAATTTTTAACCCCCATAGAAGCTAAGCTCGGTACCATGAAGAAGTGAAAAAAAAATGTACAATTACAACCAATGGGCACTAATATCAGGTACTGGCCAATTTAGGCCTGGGATTTCAACCTGGCTCAGAGGTCATGGTCCCAACTGTCCAGGGCTTGTCTTTGATTCCAACCTCATTCCCAGAGGTGATCATTCTCGCCGATCGATCATTAACCCCTGGAATTGTGACGTTAAAAAATCTTCCAAAATCTGGGAGATTTTAATTAGACCTCTACGCGCGTGCTCAAGTATGGTAGCCCGCAAAAGAGGCATCAAGTCATAGGGCCATGTCACACAGGGCAATTTTTCCCTGCAACTTGGAAGCAACCAACTGCACTACATGCAAAAGAAACACTTTGGTAGCACAGGAGTTAATTTTGTAACAATGTCTTACAATCCTCAAGAAAATCAAGTGAAAATTGAAATGTTAATGCCTTTTCTTCTTGGAGATTGCCTGGAACTGGTTGCCTGTAAATTGCCTCGTGTGACATGGCCAACAGAGCAACTGGTCCCCTCTCATTCTTTGATTTTGTGACCTGTCTAATGGGAGACTTTTGAGACGCTGGCGGCAGCAGACAAAACGGTCCTTTTTGACAGTTCTGAGCATGCGCGCACATGCTCAGTATTGCGCGCGAGGTTCTGAGCATGTGTACTACTAGTGAGAACCGTGAAAAAGGATGGTCCAAAAGTCTCCCATTATATGCAATTTAGGTTGACCGTGTATAAACATGATTCATTTGATGTCGGATCGTGTCAAAATACTTGCATTTTGACACGAGCATACTGAGGGTCCTACAAGCGACCCACAAGCTCTTGAAAGTTTTTAAAAAGCGTGAGCGCAAATCAGTCACTTTGGATAGCCAATCATCTATGTTTTTCAGTGCTTCCCTACCAGAGAGTTAGTGATGAGAGGTATCGATACTACGCACTACTCATGGTGGCAAGGTTGCGTTGATGCCCCTTCCAAATGGTCCCATTCACATTGTAATTTTCCTTTGGAAATCTCCTCTGGAAAATTGAACTTGCATTTAAATGAAGATAATGCCAGATATAATAATAATAATTATTATTATAAAAATACTAATAAACACTTACATAGCAGTGGTATCTAGTAAGAGACAACTATTCACTGCGCACTGTAAAAGGACAATTATCGTAAAGTGAAGAGGTAGGTTTTAAAGTGTGCTCTAAAGGAACCCTTGTCAGATTGTGTTTTGAGGTTTACTGGTAAACCATTCTATAGAGGGTGCTGCAATAGAAAAACGTATATAGTCATAAGCCTTCAGTCAAGCAGATGGAGATGCAAGCAAGTGAGCGTCATTAGAGCGCATTGGCCTGTAGGGGGGTTACGAGTTCTTGCAGATATTGGGGTGCTATGCCATTGATGGACTGGTAAGTGATGGTGAGAATCCTAAAAAATTATGCGTTGTTTCACAGGAAGCCAGTGTAGTGTTTTGAGTACCGGAGTGATGTGTTCAAATTTAGAACTGGTTATTTCATAATAAGTTTGAAATAGTATCTGCCTTCTTGAGAAATTATTCTGCCTCAGCTTTTGAAAGTTTTCATGACAATGGAACTATTGTGAAATATCACTTTAATCTAAATGTTCCATTTATGAATTCCAATGCAAGAGCTGAGTAGGTTCCTGGGTAACAACCGTGTGATTAAAATCTCTTTTTTTTTGTTAGAAGAGTTTGTTCTGAGAGGAACTGGAATGGGATATGATATAGTAGAGTCTTGCAACCAGAGCACACTGTTTGAAACACCAAAGTCTCTTTCCCCCCCTCAAGCTCTGATCCATGCCGAAAGCTACACAGTTCCAATCCGCGTTGACTTCAAAAAATGTCGTCACGGTTCAAGTCTGCTCTCACACTGCCCGGTGCGAAATCAGCTCTTTTGCTACACATGTAATTGTTTACATGGATCAAAAACCCTCGACCCACCTCCCGAGCACAGGGTTGGTTTCAACACGGATCAAGCGCTCTACACGAGTCAACGCCGGATTGAAATGTTGTGGTGTGGAAAGAGGTCTGTCAAACTTCCATTGGTCGGACCCAGGTCTAACACAGAGACTTTTTCGCAGTGTGAAAAGGCCTCAAGACTCTACCATGTACATCTCGACCCCAGGTCTCCTCAGAATCGACACATCTCACAAGAGAGCTTTTAATCACATGCTCATTACCTGTAATTAAAAAGTACTTAGTTCTTACTTCCTACATCCTACAAAGCTTCAAATCTCACTAAATTGCTCTTTCCTTTGAATTTGCTCTTGCTGGGATTAACAACTTGACATTAAATCTCGTGCAATTTGGTTACATAAAATTAATCACGATTCTGAGAGATTACGAGTCATTTCACCAACGGCACCGAATGTTGTATCTTTAACTCTTACAACCCTTTGAAATGTACAGCTGTTTCTTGAAAACAGCAATGGTTATTCCAAACGCTTTGTATTCATTATCATGCGGAAGTGAGTCACGGGCAATGGGTCTATTTCAGACTCCATGTCCATACATTTTATGCGATGTTTTCAATAAAATAGTGAAAAAGGCTTGCCTTATCCCAGTATGACCACTTTTGTTCTTTAAAGTTATAAAAAACACCCATACTTTTCTTTAGAAGATCACTAAATACCCTAAAATGTATTGTATATCTTATCCTTTGAGGAAGAGTCACTCAGTAGGGATCTATAGATAACAGATATAGCAGAACATTTCCCTTGGCGGGTGGGGGGGGGGGGGGGGGACGGGGGTATTGAAGCCATTTTGCCTGCCGAAATATAGTGTGTATTTAATCAAAGCTACACAAAATCCTGGATCCAAAGATTAGTACTCGACCTCAGGGTATTCTATATAAACAAACAAATGTTTCAGCAAATCTGGAAGCCTAAAAAAAGCACAACAGATTTTCAATCAGACTTTTGGGCTGGCTTCTGAAACTTATTTGGGACAATCCTTGTTCTAGTTGATTTATCAAAACTCACTGGGAGGGGAGTTGTCAACCCCCACCCCCAAGCACCACCCCTTCATACCTGCGGGCGCTGCTAATCATACCTGAAGTAAAAACAATTATAAAATGACCACAAATAAATTTGTCTACTCTGAAAAAAATATCTACTGAGACAGAAATACAAGGTGGACCAGATCGGACAGCAAATCGGTGAAACGGGCATTTTAGCACTCTTTTTTTTGAGACCTGATTTTACTGTCTTGAATTTTAGTTGTGACTTCTGATTGCTGAAGTTCAAAATTTCACACAGATATATTTACCTACAGTGGCAGATCCAGGGTTGGAAGGGATACCAGGCTTCCCCTTCCCCCTCCTCCATCTTATGTACTTCACATAAGATCCTAAGGTCTCGGCCTTGCGTTTCCTGGCCCTTTTGAATCTAGCTCAAGACTCCTACTGTCTTGGTCTAAGTCGTATCCTGTTGGTCTTGAAGAAACAGGGTTTGGACTCCAACAATATCAGTTTGGTTATATCCGTACACTGATGTATGATAAACCCTGTATTTTCTGTGGATACTGAGTCCTCCAGAAAAGAAAAAAAAATTGCAGAGGCAACTCAGGCGGGATTCGAACCCATGAGCCCCCTCAGAGCAGATGTCTAACCACTACACCAACAAGCGTGACCAGAGACAAAAATCACTGATATTATACTATCCATCTATATCATCTTTAAATTTTGGGGTGAACAAAATTGCCTAGAATGGGATTTGACTGGCACCTGACTGGCACCCCAAACAAAGATAAGGACAAATTAGGGAGACAGCCAACATCGGGGCTAGATAGGTGGTAGAGCGTCGCCGTATTAATCCGGAGGTCGCAGGTTCAAATCTCGTTCAGTTGGTTTATTACTTCATGTCATCTTTCACTCAAAACAGCTTTCTGATCATTGCACACACACAGATATTTTTTTCCTTAATTCAGTCTTTCCCCATCCACTAGCAAAGCAAAGACGTAAAGCAAAGCTGTAAGTTGCAGCTACATGAAAGTCACATATTAATTGTTCCATTTTCCCGATGTAGGAACTTCACTTTTTTCTTCTTCCCCCCTCCCCTTTGCACTCATTCTTTTCTACTTTCAGGCAATCTCTTGGTGTATTAAGGCACAAATTAATTGTTCCATTTTCCCAATTGGAGGAATTACACCAATTAAATGCCATTCCTTTTTGAGCATCTAAAACGCCTTGTAGTCAATCTACTCGAATTTCAGGCCAGCTCCTTTCCCCACAGATGTTTCAAGTACTTCAGAATGAACCCTCTATCAACTTTTTCCACCTCTGGAAACGTTTCCATTGTAAAAGAAAACACCATAAACTCCCGACAATATTTAGTTCAGAATGCTTATTAATTCTCAACACATTGAGACAATACTGCCTCTAAAAGACTTCACTGATTGGTAACATCTCCTGGCCATTGCTTTTATTAAGCGCTTCTGAATACACAATCAGTCAGGTTGGCGTTTTTGAGAATGTTTACTTGGAGAACTCATCAACATGCTTTAATTCCAAACATACTGTAGTTGCTTCTGACTTCCCCCCCCCCCCCCGTTTCAATTTATTCTCCTTCTTTCTGAAGGGTTGACCTTTCTTTCAACTTCGCTCTGAGTGTTTTCCACGAGCACATCAATTCTTTGATTTCATTGAAGATCACATTCACGACTTGATGAGTGGTTGGAGCTGACCCACATTTCATGTTCAACAGCTAGCAGTTTCACTTTTAAGACTGCATCGAGATCAAATCATTTCCTTCTTGAGTTTAGATTGTCTCCACCGTCTTACAGAAAGGATCATTCTAATGTGCATTCCAGGTCCCCGTCAACACACGTTATTCTGGGCACAACTGATAAATGATTTTTTTTCTCTATGCGTGTAAACTAAAAGAATGTGTTGGGTTTTTTTTCCTATAAAAACACCCCAAAACAAACAAACAAACAATCCAAAACAATTTGTCTTCGTCTTTCAGTTTTTCTAAAAAGGTTGTTTGTTTGGTGCGCCCTTTAATAAAGTTGCAAGTAACAACATAACAGGATTCGAACTGCCTCTAGCTGCCGGGCAATCTGTGTAGTCTAGTCGGTAAGACATCTGCTCTAGAATGGCGGGGGTCGTGGGTTCAAATCCCACCCAAGGTATATGCATGTGAGTTTTATTTTCACAGGGTTCGGGAAATACAGTGCTTAACACACATTGGTGTATGGGCAAAAACAAAAATAATTTTCTTTATCCCCAGTGCAAAAATTTACATTTATTATATCTATCTGGTTATGAAATCAGTGTATGGGCAAAAAACACAAATAATAACAGCATCAACCTGTCGATTTACAAAATGGATGTTATAGCATCCAAGCAATCTTGGTAGGTAGGTATAAACTAGTAAACAAGGTTAATTGACAGCACAATAAATATTCATTATGACAGCACTAAAATGAATGTCTCATTTTCCTGGAGTGAAGAGTAAAGTCTTCCTTTAATTTTAAAGTTAAAAACAAAAGAGCTGTCTAATACAAACAAACTTTTTGGGGGCCTTTTTATAATTACATTTGGAGATCCTTTCAGTTAGTTCACTTTTTGTTTGTTTGTATTTTAATGAGAAGTTGCATTGTCCAATCATTGGTTTTTTTTTTTTGACTTCTCAAATGCGTGTTGTCAAGTTTGAGTTTTGTGGCTGAGTGGTCCACCTCTCAATGGACACACTTATTTTTCCAGAGTAAGTGCCAACTTCAAAACTTAAAGGCTCGACTTCTATTTGAATTTGTTAGGGATAATAATAATAAGAGAACAACAAAATTGTCATCAAAAGGAGTGCGTAAGACATTGAAAAGGGTGTGGACACACCCCCAAAACCTACTGTACTGCATTAGTGTTCTATCTTTGTTCCACTTGAGCTCCTGCCCTTCAAGTTGCACATTAATCCAACCAACGTGACTTGAGCCTTGACTTGAGACTTGACTCAAGGTCTTGAGACTTCCTTGAGACGTGCCACCAAAGAGTTCATGACAGCTATACGCATGGACATTGCAAAAGTTTGCAGCTCTCTGCCAGCCTGATTTGCAGGAATTTCTTTTGAAAGACACTAGATATAAAAACAGATACCCGCACCTCCAATCCCTCTGAAAATGCACCAACGATAAAGATAATGTTCTCCTCATATTATTACAGCAATTTTTTTTCTTAGTTAGGATTAACTCACTTCCTCCAAGATGTTTTTATAATTCCTTGGTGCCTAATTTAGCCTGTGAATCTATCAATCAAATGCCCCGGGCTTTTACCGCAGACTCCACGTCCAATAACATAACTGTAAATATCTTAATTCTTTTAGCAGACTTTAGTCACAATGTATTTGTTGGATGAGAGTCAAAACTGCATTAAGTTGTCCATAACAAAAATATACTAAGCGCCAAAAAGATTTGCTTAGCAAATATGGCTTACCAGCCAAAATACATCGATTTGTTTATGGCCCAAACCGTAGCTATTTATTTTACTCGATTTTACCTAGAGGTGGAAGGTGAGGCAAGATACCACTACGCCATCCACATTATACTTAGAAGGAGCCAGACTATTTTGCCTTTCAGCCTCGCTTTGGTTTATACATTGATTTGAATGGTGGATATAAACAAGATGACTGTGTTATGATAAAGGTTAATCTTTGTCATGAATGGAAGTGTTTAGAAATGCTTCCTTTCATAAAATAAGACCGGACTTTTATTCCAAGCAAAAAAAGAAATAGCTTCTGCAAACTACTTTCAAGGCAAAGTAAACCTTTGGTTTTTGGAACCGTACATTTGCCTTAATGCTATATAATTGTAGATATGTCACAACATACTACTTTAATAAAATGGCTTAGTAACTGTGTTATTATTACCAAAAGCCGACTGTTGATGTGACTTTGTCGGTCACAACATGTATTTGCACGTAGTTTGCCATCAGCTTAGATGACGTAGTACCCCACTACAGGTCACGTGATGACATGTAAACATTGGTCGCGCAATCGATCTATTGGGCCTGTACTTGGTGAAACTAATCCTGAACATGAGGGGAGCATGAAAAAAATAAGAACGACTTCTTCCGAGGTCAAACATTATCTATCAAAATTGTCATTTAACAAATCCTAGAAATCACCCCATAACATTATGAACTTACATAAAATTACAGATCGTTGATTTTGACTGCTTAGCGGCATTATTTTAGCGCTTTCTTCCACCAACCAACCCAACAAGGATTTATCTCTTACCAACTGCGACAGACGGGTATCTAGTGATAAATACATAAATACTTTACGATTGCCAGTATCAGGCTATAATACACCACCCTTTGTGTGTCAAAGTCTGACAGAGTGGGGAGCTAAATAAAGAACCAACTCCTACTTTTATTGATTTGAAATGTCTCCAGTAATTGTCAAAAATGATCCCTGTGAATAGATCTCCATTTAAAAAAAACTTCAACACTAACTGGAAACAGGAGGCTGTTTTTATTTTCAAATGAGACATATTCCAGAGAATATGCATGGTTCAGATTATCCCCTCTATCTCAATTTCAGATATATCTTGACACAAAAGACAATCCATCCATCCAGCGGGAAGTGCTAGGTCTTTAAGACGTTGGGCTTTATGATGGGCTAAACTTTTGCAGTTTATTATAAAAGAAAAATTGTTTTCAGCGGGGATTAAATCATTTCCTCCAAGGGTCTTCAACTAATCCCAGGATGTCGGCTTCGATAAAGTCCCCAAATATCCCTGGCTCAGCTCAAGATCCTTTTTCTATCCCCCACAATGCATATACCAGATCAGACTCATGCTATGGTTTGGGCACTTTATAAGGGCTTATGGGAAATGTATGGGAAGAAAGTTCAATGTTGAGTATGGTTAGGCCTTTGTTAAGTGCTTTATACTACACAACCAAGCTTAAAGGTGCTGTCATGTGGCACCTTTCCCAAACAATGCAAGACTTTTGAGGACACTAGGTGGCAGCAGACTTACCAGGTAAATCAGTTCGTCGGCTCAGACCTATAAGGTCATTAACTTCCGTACTCGACAAACGGTCGTTAACATTTCCAAACTAAAAAACAGTAAATAAGATTTAAAAACCAAAAACTAATGTTTGTCTATCCAAAAAGTAGTTTAACCTGTTATTCTAAACTACTTTTTGGATAGACAAACCATTAGTTTTTAATTTTAAAATCTTATTTACTGTTTTTTAGTTTGGAAATGTTAACGACCTTTTGTCGATTACGGAAGTTAATGACCTTATAGTTCTAAGCTGACGCGTTGTTCTCGGAACTTCGCGCTTGCTCAGTCAGAACATAGAGCTATGGTCAGAAGTACGCAAACAATGGAATTTTACCTAGCAATCTGCTGCCACCTAGCGTTCCAAAGTTTTCCATTGGGTTGACTGCATGAAATAATGACCTTTGACCTGGTTGTGGGTCGAACTTTAAAGAGAAGTTTTCTCTTTTCTCAAAAAACGCCAATATACAATGGGAAACTTTTGAACGGTCCTTATTTACGTTTCTTACCAGTAGTACAAATGCTCAGAACTGCAGACACAGTATTGAGCATGTGCGCACATGCTCAGAACTGTCCAAAAGGACCGTAGTGTCTGCTGCCGCCAGCGACTCAAAAAAAAGTCTCCCATTGTTGCACACTGTGATGGGGTCCATGGTGTTGTGTACACCCGAGGGGACAATTGGCACTCGAGACAAAGGCGAGAGTACCAACTGCCCCCGAGGGTGTACAAAACACCGTGGACCCCATCACACAGCGTGCAACAATTGTGTTTTTTTTTACCATGGTAATAGATTGCAGAATTGGAAAACAAACATTATGAAGTGAAATAAATTATATTTCTATGCTAACTTATTGTTGAACATTGCATTTCGTTGTTTATTTGAACAAATTCAAACACTTCAAAAGGAAATTACACACAACCTCCTACCCGGGGCTATCTATAATATTCTACAAGGCGTTTGAAAAGACCAACGATGGGCACGATCAAGGTAATGTACCCCGTGGGGTACATCACTCATGTTCCTCTCCTGAGCACGCATGCCATGTACACACATGTACGTCTTTGTAGCATATCACGTGATTGGTTCTTGACCAATAAAAAATTCATAATCTATTACTGTGGTATAACAACACCTTTGGCAGAGTTCCTTTGGTAGTTATACACAAAGAAAGATTGACTACTTATTTCAGTTGCAATGACTTTTTACTGTAAATGCCAGTTAAAAACACAGGTGACAAAAGGAGGGAAAAAATATGATTAAACCATCATTTTTTCAGCATTTCTTATTGACAACAGGCACAGGCTGAAAAACTTGTACTTTTTCATCTTAAAGTTGTTGAACCTTTGCCTATTGTCCGCAAGAAATGCTGAAATGCTTACAAATTATTCTGTTTTAAGTTCCACGCCCAATTAAGAGGAAATATGCAAAGATCATCTGTAGACTTCAGAGACAGAAAAATGACAGATTATGGATTTAACAGATGAATGGAGTCCAAGTAACATTCAAAATGGACCATAATGACTGTTCCGGCTGATGACAATTTAGAGAATGAGATCCCTCATCAATTTCAGCACAGGTGCACACTCAAAGGAAACTACCCATGATGGTGTTGAATTGTGGGTGGTTTAGTGGCAAAGTAACATTGTTAATAATAATATTTTGATTTTGTCGTATTATATAAGAGGTTTAATTTACAGTATTGTTTTGTGAACGTTGCCAAAATCAAAATAAGCATATTTTCACGCAATGGTTGGATGGTGTGTTTCACTGAAAACCAGAGGATGAGAATTAACTCAATTTTCCTAAAACCAATGATGTAATTTATCTTAAACACACGACTGTTGCATGAAAAGTTCAACTCTATACAGACAGACGTCTTCCATAATCCTTTGGAAATTCTCCCTAATCAAATTAAAAAAAAAACAAGAGCTTGGCCTCTTTCCCAGCCCAAGGTATGAACTCTGATGAAAGTTCACAACACAATGAACCCTGTCGCAAAAAGTTCATTTGCTCCTTAAATTGTGATTTACCGTGAAGTAAATAGGAAATGATTTATGGATTTCCTTTTATTGCTGGGGGCGGGATGTTTGGGGGAACAGACCATGTGCTTCAAAGCTTATGTAGACTTAACTAATCAAATAGATATAATGGGCAAAAAAATTAGAAGTTAATCATTTTCCCTCCTGTACTCACTGAATTGCAAAAAAGGGGAAAATAACCCGCCAGAAAAACTTGTGCTGTTCATATATCAATATGTGGAAATTGTTATGATTTCTGGCATCAAATTTACCATATTTGTAAAAGCATGATGTTCGCAAAGGCTTATGCAACAACAACCAATTTTGGTTAGAAAGAGACCTCAAAACAAAATGTAGTGAAACAACACTTTTGCAAACCATTTAAATTCACTGTACATTGCTAAGAAAATATAACAGAACATCAGCGTTACCAATCTAAAGCCGCAAGCCAGTGCCTAATTTTATAAAGCTGTTTCACACAAAATGCTACGCAGCAAATGTTTCCGCTGAGCCAAAATTAGCAGAGAACCAGTTGCAAACAATATACATGTACATTACATGGTGTTTTGGCTGGTAACCTGTTCCTGCTAAGCAATATTTGTGCGTGAGCTTAACAGCTTTATGAAATTGAGCCCAGGTCAAAGGTGATATAAACACAAATGTGAAACAAAGTTTTGCGTAAAACGACTAAGGAGTGATTAAAAAGGTTTATTTATTTGTTTGAAATAGCATTGAAACGTCCCTCATACAGCTATACTTATATAAAAAAAAAGAAGTAAACTAATTTCTCAGATATGTTTGTAAGGCAAACAAAAGCCTTTCAAAGCTCAACTGATCTACTTAAATCTAAATAAAACCCATCAGCCTTACAGCCAAGGTACCAACAAAACAGCTTCATCCTGAAGGAAACAATCTTAAACCCTTTCGTTTCAAGATGACACGATTTGTGGGGCCTTCACTTCATCCTTGATAGTCCTTCGCAATGCCAACACACTTTGCCAGAGTTCAGTTGTCACTTCTTTATCCCTGCGCGACACATTTACAGGAAATACCATGTAGCGAGAGGCTCAATGGGTAGATGACATAGGACAGCTTGACAAGGATCCACATAAGGCGTAAAACAAATAAAACCCGCCTGTGAGAGACCAATGACTTTTATTCATCAGTCATGTCGACGCAGTTTTAATTCAATTTGTTCCACAAAGAGTCATTTTAGTCGTTACCGTAAGAGGGAAACTTGCCAGTGCCTAATTCAAATTGAAGGAATTTCCAAAGTCTTCTCGTATACTGGGACGAACATTTCAAGAGGTTTTTTTTTTCATTCCCTGTCATTCATTCCCTTGATGGATGAAACTGGAACTAGGGAAGACGGTAATTTGTGATGCTCCCTGCACCTGACTCTTGTACTTTTTTTTTTTTTTTTTTTTTTTTTTTACTGTCAAATGTTTGGTAGTGAATAATGATCAAGAAGAATCACGGGCTGTACTGAATCCTTGTTTGTTGGGTCTTCTTCAATTAAACGTTTTGTCAAGGTGATGATATTTTTCTAAAAGTTGGCAGGCCTCAGACAAAACGAGACAAACTTCAACAAAACTACTGGCTTGTGTTGGTTTTTCTTCCTCCATAAGCAATCTGGAAGTTCGGTCTCTGTCATTAGCCCCACTCAATATGTATCGAGGTTTATATGAAGAACACTATCGGTTTACAGGCAAAGTACATCATTATTTCTTGGAAGAGTAGAATCAATTCCATCCTCCCAGAGTAAAAAAAAACAACAACACTCCACCAGTCAACCCCAAATGCGTTTCAAATCTTATCAAAATCAGTGGTCATGTTGTAAGTGAAAAAAACAAAAAATCCATTGCCAGGGTTTTTGTGCACATTAATCAAATATCAGGCTTATTTGGAATGTGGTTTATCAAAACATTAAGTACTGGTGATTTGTGGGGACCCCAAATGCTACTTCATCGAATTTTACAGTATTTCACACAAGCACTTTATCTGAAGGGATTGGTGCTGGAACGCACTTTATAATCAGTTAACTTTTAAATTCAATTGTATTGAATACTTTTTGATATTTACCAATCCTGTGTACTTTGTCTTTAAGATTCTGTATTTACCAGGAGATGATCATTTTATTTATTTTATTCTGTCTCACTACTGCATATATTATTTAATGATAACTACAATGTGACAACCACTTAGGGATGGGGTCTTTCGAAAGATGGGATCTTTCGGGCACACTAAACAATTTATTTTTTCTACACGGCCATATCAACACTAGACGTTCCTAGGGCGATAAGACATTGTGGCTGAAGCTGGTGCCGCAGAAATTGAAGGGGAAAAAATTGGTAGTTTACTGGCCCTGTTTAAGTCTTACTTTACTTTTTTTTTATATACCGTGAGAGGAGTTGGTTGGGACTGAAATTATTTCAATCAAATTAAACTTTAAGACACTGTATTGAACTTTCCATCTGTGGTTTTTACCTTTAAACTGATATGTGTTAAGAATAATAATAACATAGCATTTGCTAAAGCGCCTTTGCCCAAGG
This sequence comes from Marthasterias glacialis, assembly GCA_911728455.2. Lineage (NCBI taxonomy): Eukaryota > Metazoa > Echinodermata > Asteroidea > Forcipulatida > Asteriidae > Marthasterias > Marthasterias glacialis. The sequence goes on from OU452221.1 coordinate 8,644,438, forward strand.
ATCCAAAGCACATACAAGAAGAAACTTAATGGCTGAATAGGTAGGTTTTTAAGTACTTTCTGAACTCAGAAATGGAGATGGAGTTCCTCAGAGGTTGTGGTCGGTTATTCCAAAGCTTTGGAGCAGAGGAAGAAAAAGCCATCTCCCCAGCATGCTTTCTAGTTTTGGGGCAGACAATTGACACGGCAGATGATGAACGAATGGTGGAGTTGAGACGTGGCGTTCCAAGCAGGCAGAAATGTAGCCCGGAGTCTGGAGCATGAGTGACTTGAATACCAGTAGAACAGTTTTCAATGTGATTCGTTTGTGTACCGGAAGCCAATGTAGTCCGTTAAAATGAGAACGGGCGGGAAGGGCAAACACAAGTATAGCTGCTTTGTTTTGGAGGCGCTGGAGTCGACCAAGGTCTTTCTGGCGAGTCCACAAAGTAGCGAATTGCAATAGTCGAGGTGCGATATTACAAACACTCGGACTGCATTGAGGCATGTTAAGCGCTGTATACTCAACGCTGTCCAAGTCCTGGGGTAAAAAAAAAACAATCTACTAGGGATACCAATCCCTGACCCCCGCTTTTGTAATTATTTATTACACGTCCAACAGCACACATTGGCACCAGTAACTGGATATATAGGAAATGAGAAGAAAAGTGCAGTTTTAGATGTGGAGGGAAACCCCAATGGGGGAAAACCCATGGAATCAGGTAGGGATGCAAGGCGCCGGTCTGAGGTGAGAATCGTACCGAGGTGAAAGGCAAGGACTTAACAACTAGACCACCGAACGTAATGGCATCATCATCCAGTTTGTACCGACCTCTATCAGTGTGGAGGAGACTTGTAGATTGGACACTTTGGGCAGGTAGCAATGTTGTGATCTATTGTTTGAGAGGTGCCACATCCGCATGTTGTCCTCAGCACCGATCTAGTGAAGAATCGAGTGAGTTTCTTCCCCAGTCAGTCATCGAGAAATAGAGAGAATCTGATGAGCATCTCGGCTAATTACAGGGTTCCTTTTCGGAGAAGACAAGATCAATTAAAACTCAAGTGTTTTGTGTTCTGATGTTGAAATGGATCATCCCGGAAGGTGATCCAATTACAACAATCTGAATACCTCAGAGGTTTCCTGTGACAGGTTGACGACACATCAGGTGGAGATCAGGATGTTTGTTACCATGAACAATCCCTCATCCAATTAAGGCTTTGGAAGACAACTCCCCGACGAAAACTTTTCAGTAATTGCCAACAGGTAGTTATTGCCATAGAATAGAATCGCAGATGAACAATGGCAATTAAAAGAGCTCAGTTATTGGAAGACTGAAGAGGTCTAGCCTGGTGTTCAGACTTGCTCATCCTTTTCTAACGACAATGTTTCAGACATAATTGTTCTCCAAATGGATGTTTAAAAAATTAAGAACTAGTTTAAGTTAGTTGTGAGCATGACCAAGCTTGTAGTAATCAAGGCCTGTTTGAAACGTCATGCTCCTGCCAAGTCAAATTAAAATCATTTCATAGGTGCGGCAGTGGTTTCAAATGTCGCAAGGCAGGGTCTGTCGAGCCATGGTCGAGCTAAGCCTCGGCCGCGCCGAATTCCAAAAGTGGTTTCAAACGTCATGCTCCTGTCCTGTCGAATCGAGAAAAAAAATCTGAATATTTGAATTCGATACGGCAAGAGTGCGACGTTTGAAACGGGCCTTATTCGTGCAATTTGAAGTGTGTTTAAGTTTTGTGAAAACAAATTAAGGAATTTCCATTTTAGGCTCCAAGATTGGGAACGCACTTCGGGGTTTGTAAGCCTCGAACTTAGTTCCTGGAATGGGCAGTTTAAAATGAACTTCTACGAGTTAAATTTGTACTGGAACTTAAAAAAGGCACCACAGCAAACTCCAGATAACAAAGCCTTGGCACGCACAGGGACTCCACAGACCCTGTATTTTGGGGATGAATTGAAAAAACAACAGGTGTCTTCAGATGACAAAATCTCACAACCTTTATCTAATGGCAACTAAATCGTCACAAGGGCACAATTACAAGCCTGTTGTCTTCTCAGCACAAACACAGAGTCACCAGCACCCTACGTACAGATTAATAACTTTGGATGAACATTAATGCTGTCTGACAAGTTTCCAGGCCACAGAAAGTCCAGGCTTTAATCAACGACCCTCACTTGATAATCACCATCCATCTGGCTCTCCAAGAATCTATCCTGCCCTAATTAATGACCATTCTGATGCATCCGTATTGGCTCTGAGTACCACCTTTTATTTTTTAACGGATGGGGCTGGATACACCGGATTGCCGCTTATTACAGTGGTAGACCGGTCATTATTCAAAACATTCTTGGACACTCTCTTTGGGTGTCTTCCAGCAAGGGTTGGGATACCCAGGATGAAGCAAATCACAAGCGTAACTGCTTAGGTCAAGAACATTGTGTGTGATTCATGCAATGGATATCTGACAAAGTTAACAACATGCTCCATAATGGATAGTGTTCGGGTCAGCGGCTGAAAGGAAGGGGTCGGTTGCTGGTGTTTGGGGTGGGTAGTTTGGGAGATTGTCAGATGGAAGGAATGGGAGACTTTTGAGGTGTTAGCGGGCGCCCCCGTAAGTGGTCCTTTTTCTATTATGAGAACAATAGAAAAGGACCGCTTATACCGGGGTGCCCGCTAACGTCTTGAAAGTATCCCACTGGAAAGAGAAATTCACTAATTGTGTGTTCTTTTGTTTACTTGAAGGTGGACCACTGGTTTAAACTCACTTCTCACACTTGACCAGCCGTCAAAAATATATTTTTTGAAAAGAAAAAGCTCTTCAATGATTTAAAAGCCACACACACAAATTTGGACCACGATTTTCTGGTTTTATCATTCCACTCCATTTGGGCATCCAAAACCACAAACTTACAGCAGACCACTCAAATAACTCTTACATCCTCCGAGGAAAATAATGTGGTCTTCAAATATAGGTCCCCCAAACCACTAAGATGATCACATCTTCCTAGCCAGTTCCAGTTCACTGGCACCAAGTTCAAACCAAGCTTCCAACAGACAACCCCAACACACAGCCTAGCCTCGGGTGATGTGAACCTGTTCTGAACTGAAGAAACGACCCATTTACTGGGTTTATGAACCTTGTCAGCCCACCAATAATGGCCAGGATGAAAACTTCAAGCCCAGTCGGCAGCCGGCGGCGGCGGCCGATCAAACTCTTACCCCAGACTCCTTTACCTCCCCTGAGCAAGTGTTTGGTTTTTAAATATATTTTTTATGTGTTAATGATGCGGTGCACTTCACTGAAGGGGGCGTTCAAGCTCTTGACGGGTGCTGAGAACTTGCGGGGTTCTACAAACCGATTTCACTGAGATGAAAGAAGGATGGAGGGGTAAGAAAAATCATAAAACAAGATTTTATAAGATCCAGGCTTGTTACAGTATTCCAGACCTCCCTTGGGCACAGTTTGGGTCTAGGTGTTAATAAGGTGGTTGGGCGCCTCTTTTTCTTCGAAAGCAAGTCAGGCATCCATATGGCTGGGGAAGGTGGGTATAATCAATTGGGAAGAGCAGACCACACCTGTACAACTCTTGATCAATACAGACTTTATCACAATCATCTTTTGCCAAGTTCCCTTAGTGAACAAGTAATACTGAATACTGATTCTGATTACACCACAAAAGCACCAGACTATTTTGCCATCTAGCCTCAGTTTGGTTACACTAATTTGAATGGAGTAGAAAAAATAGACTGTTTCAAGAATGTCCATTAATAAAAACATCTGAACCGCTATCACACACGAAAGAAAAGGGAATCCAATGTCATTTGGTAGGAAGCTGGCACAGGTAGAAATCCTCTGCATTTCCATGGAGTCATATTTGAAACAAGTCATTAACAAAACCACCACATATAACCTGTGAGCTAATTTATTAATAATATAGGCAACTAAAAATCAATGAAAAGTGGGATCAAGAATATGCCCATTAACGATCAATCTCACCCCCACGCACCCCCACCTTGCCCAATCCCAAAAAACAAAACAAAACAAAAACAGCCAAAAACAAGATCCTAACCTACAAAACTAACACACACAAAAACACACAAACTTCCCAACAAAACAAACACCAATATTATAAGCAACAATAATTGAGTTTTTCAAGAGTTATGCATAACAAACTACCAAAAACAATCCCACCTGAGTTCAAATTGGAAAAAAACTTTCACAAATTCCGATTTCCTTTTCTAAGGCCACACCTCTTTAAGATTATCAGCATAAAATTCAATTAGCATAAAATAAACACCTCATAAAACGTTCAGCCCTAAAAACAAGATGTTGAGTTTGACCTGGGTCTGTTTTTGGGTTGTTTTTTTTTGGTTTTCTTGCAAACAACTTAAATTAGCTAAACAAATTGGTCTGCTAAGTGATAAAGGCAGGTCACCAGTCATGAGCAACATATATTGCATGACCTTTTTAATTGGTTACCAGTTCCTTCATAGTACTCTTCCTATGCTTAGCAACTTTTCTACAGTCTGAGCTCTGTGTAATTACCCCCGGGCCTGAGGGGAATCGAAAATGACAGAAAAATTGATGAATTCAAGCAGTTGGAACTGGGGATAAACAAGTCAGCAAAAACAATCCTCGGATGGTCAGTCCATGGATTAAGTTGATCAGCAGCAGAGGCCGATCTCCAACGCCCGGCCACTCACTAACGTCTTCATAAAGGATGTCACATAACAACTTTATTAAGAGTATCAGGAGCAGCGGAAGCAACTGGAAAACATGTCAAGAGTTATGATACATACAGACAGAGCAGAAAATAAGAACATCCCGTATAATATGATGTGTTGACTTGGATATCAATTATGAATCCAGTCAAACTTTGAGGGACATTATAAACATAAGGCTTGTCACTGTTGCGACCAGAGCACTCATTCTCATAAAACCTTTGTGGTGGTCATGGGGTCGAACTCAAGTTTCAGTGGTTAAGTCACCGGAGTGTGGGTTCCAATCCTGGTCTAGACAGTTGTGTCCTTGAGCAAGCCACTTGACTATAATTGCCTCTCATCACCCAGGAGTAAATGGGTTCCTGCTATAGGGTAGAGATTGTTGATGGGGATGATTAGCAACCTGTACGCTGATTTGGCTGCCGACGCTACTCAAAAGGAGTTGAATTGTTTTTTTAGGCATGCTTAGGGCCGGATGAACAGGGGTAATCATACTGTAAGGTGCTTTGAGAGTCCTAAATACACGTTATTATTATTAGGTATTCGGACTCTGGTCCAAAGTTGTTTTTTTTAATACTTCTTCTTCTTCTTCTCCCTGGCGATTGTCCACTTTCAAATGCAGCTCGTCAATTAAAAATGGTAAGAGCTTGGAACATGTTTCTTTCACCAAATACCAAGGTGAGGGAAGGTCCTTCTCTGCTACAAATTAAATATTATTTTTAAAGAACAATTTCATGTTTTCATGTTCATATATTTGGCTACTTTAGTTGCTACATCAAATAACAACTTTAAGTACCATAATCCGAACACCTTGTTTTTGTGATGTCACAAAAACCTATGTCTAGTTATTATTATTATTATTACAAGCAGTTTTTCTGCTTACAGATCAGACGAACTTGCCGGTGGATCTAGTAAGCAGATAAGCGACAAAACAATGCAACTGTGAACATTTGCATGTGCTGCCAACTCATCTTAGCTGTTTATGAAAGACGCTTTTGCTTAAGCACATTTGTCTACACAAACATTTGCTTACAAACTCTATACATCAACAACAAGTTGTTTACTTGTTTGATCCGTTTTATAGACTCATTCTCTATTTTTTTTCAATTAAGTTGTCCTGTATGTTTCTGCTGTTTTTCCATGTGACTTTCTAAACTAAATTGGTCTACAAGGGTCTCCTGTTGTTTCATATAGGTAAAATACACAAAAGCTACTACCCCCGCCCCAACAAAAATAAACCCCCAAAATACAAACAAACACTTATTCTCTGTTCTTGAATTAATGGATAGTACTTTTCAAAACAAATGTCTTTTTAAAAAATTCCATGGGCAAGTGATGTACAGTGGTGTCATCGCCCTATACGCAAACTTTATTCTGCAACGGGAAACTTTTTGGGTGCTAGGTGGCAGTAAACTTATCAGGCAAATTAATTGTTCTAAGAAATATAAGCACGCTCAGACCAAACAAACAATGGAAATTTACTTGGTACTAGTGCTGCCACCCATTACAGTACCGCTACCACAACACTGCTTTGACTTTATAAAAAAAACAGACAACAAAAACAGATGCCAAACCTTTCCAGGCAATTTGAACCATGTCAAGAAATTTGACAAAAATCCGACGGATTACTCTTCATTCATCTGATCGGAAGGACCGTCCAAAAGTCTTAAGCAGAGAAATACTGACATATGGATGAATCTGTCACAATAAGGGTGGAAGGGATTTTGAAACGAACTACTTCCGGACCCAAAAAGTTATACAAGTATTGCAAAATGCATTTTACTTGTCTTCAGTTGTTTTGCACCATACACAAGATTGATTGATTTATTACTAGTGTAGAATAACCATATAAATATGGAAGATAGAAGGGTAATAAAGCAAACGATAAATCAACTACATATACTTGGCAAGCCAGGATAAGGGGAAAAACATCAAGATAATGGGGGGTCACTGTTTTTTCAAATAACGAATTTGTTGTTTTTGAATGTTGTTTTTGAATGTTGTCTTCAATAGGTATAAAACACTTCAGGGTATACTACCATCCCCCGGCCCCCAAAAAATATCTTGCTACGCCAATGACTTGGGGATTTTAGAACATATTGCAAAAGGTTGTGCAAGTTTCAAGCACGTTGAACATTTTGGGGAACATCTTGAGGAACCATAGGTCCCAATGTGCACTGCTTTAACATGTAAAGGAAACAAACCTCAACGGGGCCCAACATCTGATTATGAAGAAGATTTCCACAGTATAGATGCTTGTGCAAACCTACTATCACCCACTATGGCCCAATCTCTGAGCAATGCTATACTACTTCATTTTCTATTTATTTTTGGGGGGAGCGGGATCATTTTCTCTTTTGATTATAAAGGGTGATTAAAAAAAAAAAAAAATTCAACATAATTTCTCAGTGAGCTTTTCTAGGCTGCCATGGCATTAGGCAATAGCCCCTGGATTCGTACTTCCTGGCCTCCTCGGAATTCCAGGCCTTCCCAGTACAAACAATCAATGGGAAAGGGAATTATACTCCAGTACTTCAAGGATTTAGCACTAGTTACAGCAGGTGTGTCTTTGGAAAGCAAAATCCTTTCAGTCATAAAAACTGACATGAATTGTACCTTAAAACTTTAAATACAAATGAGGTTTTTTTTTAAGTTGTGTTTTTTTTGGTGCATGAAACCTGTTTTGTGTTTTTTTCACACTGAAAATAGACTCTATGAAATGTATCACCAAAAGAAATAACAACACGTGATAAAAAAGGGAAGGAGTGAGAATCGAAAAAGCTACTCATTTTTGTCTTTTAAACCTATTTTTGAGCGAACTGATTTGCAGGCAGATTGTTTGTTTCCAACTGGACAAAATCGGACTCCGAGGCAACAACTGACAGAGCTGTAAAAATAAACATGCTCCTAATAAGCATCATGATACAAAAAGCTGTAATTTCTCAAGGTGTCTTTTGAAAAACTCATTACAAGTTTGGACTCTTGTTTCTTTTTACTTTACATTTACATGTAAAAGTATTGTAAGTGAGCAGGTTAGACAACTGAATTTTAAACACACAGCACATTTAAGTAAATGAAATCAATTTACAGTTTGTTTTATTTGAAACAAGCAGCTGGGGGCTGATAGGCGTTCAAATTTACACAACTAAAAATGTATATCATTAAAAATTCACAAACAAAAAAATTAATAAAAAATAAATAAATTTGGAGACCTCGTTTTGAAATACTAGTTAGCAACCTGACGAGTATTTCACTGTACAGGAATATGAATGCAAAACTAGTGAAGACTTTTGTGTTGCAACTAAAACTTTGAGAACATTTCACCAGCAAAACCCTTCATCGCTATTTAAACATGAGCACTACATTAACTGTGGTGTAAGATTTTGGAAATGATATGATTTTCAAAATCCCTCCATGCTATGCGAACAGGTGGGAAACTTGCAATGGGAGTCACCTGTCCGAAACAAAAACAAATCAAACAAAATAAATTTTAGCCACTCCAGACTCGGGACCCGCGCTTTCTACAAAGGCAAAGTGACCTATCTACAGTAAAAGGAGGTCTAAGTATAATACACCCATACGTCACCACTGACCGACATGTTTCAGGCGAGTTCTTCAAAAATAAATCCTCACAAGGATTGGTGATGACTGATGGAGAGGAAAATTACTGGCAAAGGCATGGCAGACAGAAACTGTTAATTTATTACTGAGACTATGTCCGCAACATCCGTGATTCAAGAGAACCATTTGTGGAGACATTAAAACTCCTGAAATTCCTGGAAGTAGACATTGTAAAAAAAAAAACAAAAAAAAAAAAACACCACCTTCTTGTACTTTTATGCTTTGTGGTGGTGCTTTTAGGAATCCTCAAGACTGGGTCATTCCACCATGGTCCAATTTTTACGGAGCTGCTTGAGCAGACAATTAATTTTGCTCAAACTTTTCTGCGAAGCAAAACTCAGCAGGAAACCAGTCACAGACAGTACATGTGAAATGGCATTTTGGCTGGTAACCATATTCCGGCATGCAAAATTGTTCTGAGCTCAGCTACTTTTTGTGATGTAGCAGTTCTGTGAAACTGGGCCCATTACTAGCATTGATCTAATTTCCTATTGAGGTTGAACGATTGAGTCGATCCGAACTCAACAATCACTATGTGCACACAGTTGATCATAAAAGAGGTTAGAAGTTACCGATGTTACAAAGGACACTTCATAAATCAAGCCCCAAACCGGCTGGAACGATCCATATACCCGTTGAAGATGATTAGTTCAAGTCCCAGCTCAACATTGGTAAGAAGAAAAACATAAATGTTCACAGATTTACATATACCTTACATGGTATAAAGATAATGAGGGTAGAAAACTTTCCTTGAAATATTTCTACCAGAAGTGTTATCGTTTTTAAATAATAAATTAAATAAGACCCAAAATTAGTTTTTGTCTCAGTGAGACGAAAACTCTGCCTATAGGAATGCGTACAAAAATGTCTCGCAAATGAAACAAAGAAATGAGCTCACATTTTCACACTATGGTATTATTACAAATATCTAGATTTGTGCAAAGAATGGAAGCATTTACAGTCAGTTTACCAATGTTGAGCTGGGGCTTTAAGGGTCCATGTTTGAATCCAATGAAAAATCAAACTGCTCATAATCCCAGAGAGCATATAGGTAAAGGAAACTGTGAAATAAAATAGACCATATACAGGACATCATCCTGCCACTGTCTTTGATGAAAAACACTAACAGACCAATGTAGATGCACGGTTATGAAAATGCAGCTGACAAGGCAGGCCAATGAGCAACCTTCTTTTGACCTCAATGACACAAGTTATGACCCAATGGCACGCAGGTTTGACCTGTTTTTGATTAACACGTCTTATATTTGTTTAGCATTTCTAAGACAATGCCCAGATGGGGATGTTCTGCATGCACTTGGTGATGGGGAGCATCTTTAAGGCAATGTTACCATTGACTGAACCATCAAGCCCTGTCCACCATAGAAATCGTCAATTAGAGTGCTAAAGAGAGTAGTGTAAATGATTTGCACATTGCACCGCCAAACAGCATACTGCGCACCACACAAAATGTACAACACAGCAACCCAATTGGCGGCAAGTTGTTAACATTTTGTAATAAGGCATTTTAACATGTTGACTTTTGATCGCTCACAGGCAGATGTAATTGGCCGATATATAAGAGCGTGGTGCCTAATGGATCAGTCTATTGTCTTTTATTAACAGCTGATTAATGAGAAGAGGTAATGCTTACCTGATAGGGAGAACACAGCTTCAGGCAACTGTGAATCGTCCACTGAGCCTACCGGTTGCATTAGACTTGCAGATGGTGCCGTGTTTACAATTACAAGCTGGGTCTCTGGTTCTTCACTCACTTCTGGCACCATGTCCTAGGTCAGACAAAAATAACATTCATTGCATTTTTAATTTGTAACTTCCATTTTGTTTTGAAAAGCCTCCCTGAAACTTGGGAAATGAGGCAAGCGACCCTGAGCAAAAGGGGATGCAAAGCTGTGATTGCACAAAAACAAAACATCCAGAAAAAAAAATGGCCAGTAGTGTTAAAAAAAAAACAGAAAAAGTTTTCTTTTATTCAGGAATCCCCATCAGTGGTTTCACTCCTCGCTGGGACGGCCCCTTTTCTCCAATGGGCGTAGAGCCTCAAGTAGCTAGCACTGTTTGTACACAGTACAATCACAGCGTTGCAATTAATACTCCTGGGGAGGGGGAGAAGCAAATAATGGTAATGTGTCTTCCTCAAGGACACAACCACTATGATTGGGAGACTGGAATAAGAATCCATAATCTGATGAGTCAATAGTAATAATAATAAGAAGAATTATACCGCCAAATATATAGGCATAAAAAGGTAAATGAATTAAATTAAATAGTCCTTTACTAAATAGTTCTGAAATAACTTGTGACCTTGATGGATAGTAAGTTATTTTTTTAGAGTCATTTATTTGATTACCAGCATTATTTTCTATGTGGGATTTGTGCAACCCTGTGGCTCTTTTACTACTGTGGTCAAACGGAAACCGAACTATTTGACTCTAAAAACTGATACAATCATATGCTTTATACGGTAGAATAATGTAAAAAACAAAACTGCAAACTAAAGAACTAAATTAGTATCAGATTTACTACTGAAAATCTTGAATGACGGAAAAAGAAATTTCAAGTTGACAAGATTGTCAATCTGTTTTCCCAATTAAAAAAAAAAAAAAAGAAGAAAGAAGAAGAAAAAACCTGAGAAGTTATTTTCTGCATTATTTTCTGCAGGGTCAGTGTTTTAAGTATTTAGTAGACAGATCTCTATTCAGATGTAATAACAATCAACATATTTATTCAGTCAAAAAACTGACTACATGGCAATGACCGAATAAATTCTTAAAAACCAAATTAGTGTGATACACAGACAAGGGGCAAGGAGGGTTAAGAATGGCCCTAACATCTGATACATCACTTTGAAGGCTGTGAATGAGACCAGATCCCACTCTTCTAAACTATCACACATCTACCAGTGACCAATGGCCATGTATCGTTTTGCTTGGTGTCTTCAATGGGTTATTGATGGCTTACCACGAAGACCAGCCATCTATGAAAAGCATATATAGAAACAGCATTCTCATAGATAGCTTGCTATCTGAACCAGAAACACTGGGGTTAAACCCCTAATCTTTCACGATAAGTGTTCTGGGGTGGATTTCACAAAAGTAGTCTTAACTTAGGACTAGTCCTAACTTAGGACTAGTCCTAACTTAGGACTAGTCCCAACTTAGGACTAAAAGTTAGGACTAGTTACTCCTCCTAACTCGAGATAAGACTAGTCCTTGTGCTTTGTGAAATCCACCCCTGGGTTCTTTTAGGTGCACCACCTATCCTAGTACACGGGACCTAGGGCTTAACGTCCCATCCGAAGGACAAAGCAAATATGGTAAAGTGTCTTGCTCAAGGACACAAGTATCGCGACTGGCTAGGCCAATCTGAAAGCTTCTTTTTTATAAACATTACACCTGAACCCAATGTCATGGCACTTCTTACTGTGGAATTCTGTGCTAACAGCCCATATAATCAAGCGCTTTACAGGGGCCAATTTCATAGATCTGTTTAGCAGAAAATACTGCTTAGCAAATTTCTTTGCTAGGCAAAATATGAGTGGGGCACCAGTCACAACTGTGTAAACATAATGGAATGTTGGCTGGTAACCTGTTTCTGCTAAGCAATATTTTTCTGTGCTTAGCAAGTTTCTGTGCTTACAGGGTTTATGAAATTGGGACCAGGGCACCGTAAGCGTGGCATTCTGTGGTAAGCAAGCCATGAACTCAGGCCTGGTACTGCCTCGTGTGAAAAAATAGTCCCTCAACACCATAGAGTTATATATAAGACCTAGAGGGAGCCCTCGCAACGTCACACACGGAACTCTGCTGACCCACCATGGGCGAAAATCCCTATGGGTCAATTGCATCCGAATGTCCACTTAGAAAAATGGTTGCTGTGTAAACTGAGGAGTGACCAGTGTAATATGATTGGTCAGCGCCATTTTCTCAATGGTCAAAAATGCTCCTTGTCGGGCCGTGTCGCATGGTTTTGTAGGCCCGTTAGTTCTTATATATAACTCTATGCTCAAAACTTGGTGCTGATTGTCATTTTTGATTAAGCGCGGACTGAAAAGGTACAAAGTCACTGAATATTCAACTTTAACTGATGCAAAAGATTGTTACCTCTTGTTTTGACCTAAGCAGAGTCTTTCTCAGAGGCTAAAGAACGACTCTTTGAGAAAGACACTGCTAGGGTCGAAATATGAGACCATTAAAAATGTTGCATTTAAACCATAGGTCATTTTAATTGGTAAGCAGAGTTTGCAACAGCTAATTCTATTTTTCTCAACTTCAATTGATGACATCTTCACTGGTTGGTTGTATGGTGTGTTTTTGGAAATATGGAAGTATGTAGGCCTACATTTCCAAAGATCGGTGGTGTTTTAGGATTTTTGGTTGATCTGGCTTACTCTTAATTTAATGGGGAGAGCTGACGATGTGCATTACCTTCTTTGACCCGGGTTGACACAGTCTTTCACTCCGCTCTGTTCAGTTCAATTTATATTACTTGTAACAAATATCTTTAAAGTGTTTTTACAGACAAAGGTATAAACATATCTATCACAAACTTGTGTTGCCCCCCCCCCCAAAAAAAAGGAGACAGTTGCTGTGTAGGAGTAAATACTATACAAATTAGTTTTTTCTTTTTTTCTTTTGGGCAACTACAAAAATGTGTAATAATCATAAAGTTAAAGTAATGCTAGCAATACAGTAAAAACATCGGCCGCTGGTCAGAGAGACAAATGAGAGAGGGCTTTTGAACTTTTTATCTCCAACGATGTAAACAGGTTATGGTCATCCAGCTTGCATGTTGGATTCCTATTAGGTTTCAAAGCCGTAACAAATATTTCCTGTTTAAATAGCCCTTAGCATGTGTCCAATTATAGATAATAATTTTACTGTCCACGCACTTAATTGATGATTTACACAACATGCACAAACAAATTTAATAAATTTTTCAATCAAAAGTAAAAACAAATTTTGCTGTGAAGAGATTTCAAATGGTCTCCTTCAGCGAAGTTTTCAAGTTTGTTTTTCTCTGTGAGGGCAAACAATCTCATGTTGTTTGCAAAACAGTTCAATTCAAATGAACTAATAAAATTAGTAAATAAATAAAGATATTTCGAAGCTTTAAAAAAAATAATAATAACAGAATAAAACTAAAAATCAGGAATAAAATTTTACAACAACATTGTACAAATCACATCCTTGAGATGGAACCGACTATCTCTTAATTGAACTCTCGGCACCTTCTGAAAATTTTCATTCATAATTTTCTAACCTATCCTCCTGTATGATTTGATTTGACAGCAACACATGATGGGCAGGCACCAGCGCAATGCCCTTAAATCTTGCCAGCCAAACAGGGGCCATCGAAGTCACCTTACCCCAACTGATTCCTGACTCACAAACCACACACTCATGGGTAACAGGAGTCTCTGTTCCAGTCATACACAAGTCAAGCCAATGTGACTTGTCCAATCCAGTAAATATAATATGTGTGTGAAAAAGAGAGAGAGAGAGAGAGAGGTGGAGATAGATAATTCTCCCACGGGTGGGCCGATAGAATGTGGTGGAGAAAAAAAAAAGAAAAACAAAATCCAGGCCAAAAATGTGTGTGCCTGTCAGGAACTATGTCTTGCATTTCCAGGTTGTGGAAACCCCAGGAGAGCTATAAGTTTATAAGTAGTAACAGGATCCCAATCATGCATGGAAATAGATGTAACCACAAAGCATGCAAACTTGTAGGTTAGTCAGCTGACATGTTGATAGATGGAGAGCCAGAGAGACAAAAAAAAAAAAAAAAAAAAAAAAAGGAAAGGGAAAAAAAAGAAGCAGAAAAAAGCAAGAAGATAGTCGGGAAAAGTTCTAATCCCCTTCCATTATGAGTGTTCGACCTTGAACTACGGTTTTTATAAAAGGGGCAAACTTTGTATTTGGTGAGGGGTACTTCAATTAGGCCAACAGCCGTAATGTCGGTGGGGAACATTTCAAGTGGCACCAGCTGGGCGACCACAGGCTTTGTAGGTCATTACAACTGACAACTTACTGAACTCACAGTCTCTCTAGAGTCTAGGCATAAGCCCCTGAACTTGAGCTGGCCTTTTCATTTCAAGGCCTTTGAGAGAATGTGCATTATTGATTTAGAGAGCATCACTCTCAATGATAAAAAGCAATTTTTTTTCCTTAGGGTGATACAACTTTACAATAAATGATTTAAAAACTAATATTGCATTAAGTTAATATGACTGAGCCCAAACACTGATGTGTGATAAGCATTCCTCCTTCTTCTCCATGAACAGGCACCTCAGGTGGGATTCGAACCTGTGATCTTCTGCATTCTTGGGCAGATGTCTTTAACAGATTCCGGCATTCCGCGATGCAATAAGTAAATAAAAAGGGTCCTTTTGGCAAATACCATATCTTAAAGATATCTTGCTTTGAAAGTGTAAGGCATTTGTTTTTCTTTGTACATTTCAAGAGGTACCAGAGAATTTATTCTTATCTATTTCTGGTAATGAAACCAAGTGAAACATAAGTAAACTTAATCACTGTAGCTCTCAAGCCTGAGGAAACCTGTCAATAAGGATGCTTGCTATGTGAACCAGGGTTGGATGTGGTGAAGTCAGGGAGGGGGTAGGCCTACTGTTGTCATGGAAACAAAAGAAGACTTTAGTCTGAACTGTTTGTTGAGCAATAATGTGGTGAACAATAATAAGGTTAGTTATCACAAAAGCACGAGTGGAATACGGAAATGTATAGCACTTCTGCGTCCCATATCCCACAAGGCCGTAGACACGGTATATTTTCCATATTCCACTCCTGGGTGTGTGTGTCTAACGAATTTATCTTCCAGCTAACTGGAGGAAGTACAGTTTTAAGCGTTATTTCATAACAAGCAGCACGCCCAACGCGCAACATTTTTTGCACAGAGCGTGACACAATGATACTCAAATTATGCAGAGTGCAATATAGACTACTGGGAGTGGAGTATGATATAATAAGTTATCACACGCGCGCTATATCAAACGAGGCTGATCCATTGTGATTAGAAGATTAACGCATACTGGAAGGTAATAAATAATACAAGCATTTATAAAGTGTATTTTTCCAATGGTTGCAATACGCTGAAAATAACACTTTCAGAGAAGCACATTGTATTGAGCAGGAACCTCAAGATGAAAATAGGTAGGACTTGGGTTTATGTTTGAATTGATGAACAGAGTTACAAGTACGAATGTTGAGGGGAAGCGAGTTCCAGCATCTGGGTCCAGCTACTGAGAAAGCCTTATCACCTGCGTGTTTGAATGTACGGTGTATTTTTAAGTTCTGCTCCAAGTGGAGGCCACTTCGATAAGGCATGCTGAGGTCTAGTGAGTCTATCATGTACTTTGGGTGTGTGTGTGTGTGCTCGATTCGCTACCTTGTGGAGTCCTACAACAAAAGGGAAGCACAAGAACAGTTGGTCTCCACATGGGAATTCTAAAGAGAAGGAAATTTGTGTACAAAGTCAATGAGAAAATATTAAGTACAGGGACAAAGGAAAGAACAATAGAGGTCTCCACAAGGATGCAAAAATGAGAATACCTGTGTTAAAAAGTGCTTGTACATATGCACAGCTGTTTTGAAGGTAATGCATTTTTGAATAGGTAACCAGAAGCAGCAAGTGTTGTGTTCATTATGAATAGTTGGGAGCAAACTGATTACACCGTTATTTTGAACTCCAAGAGGTTTTGAATAGTGCAAAAAAAGGAAAACAAATATCTATTAAAAAAACATTCACAAAAGCGCATCAGGAGTGCTAATAATCACAATGCACTTTCTGTTTAAAATCATTTACCAAACAAGACTTACAAATAACTACATCCCCATTCTTCAGGTAAATGCTTTCGACACATTTTCCACTTAGTTAATAAGTTGAAAGCACAAACTACGGCAAGCCAGAGCTCAGACAGACGTCTAGATGGAGAGGCGACCACAGCTGACCAGCAGAATAGCTTTACAGTGTGTAACCACAGGATGCACAACGGCCACTGTCAAACACGCAAACTAATAATAAAAGTCGTTGACCATATGGTCAACCCCCCCATCAAACACCAACGATTCTAACGGTGCTTCTTTAACACAAAATGTGTCTCTCAGTTTATTATATTGGCGTCATCCATCAAACATGTATCCTTGGTCAACCAGAATCTGTGTTTTCCCTTACCCTAGGTACAAATTGAAGTTTTGGTGGTATAAAATTATTTAACTCTTTTGAGCTTTACAAAAATTCACCATAATAAATAACAATAATAATCACATATTTCTGTACAACGCTCTTTGTCAAAAAACTGACCGCAGAGCACTTAACAAAGGAAGTAAAACAATGAAAAAGTCAAAAAGACGATTTTCACCAAGAAGCACAAATATAGAGATAAAAAACAGCACAGCTGGCACTCTGGTGTACAAGAAGAGCCCTAAAACACATCATCAAATTCGGTGATACAAGAATACAAAAACATTCAACAGTTTGCAAGGTCAATAGTCAACTTTTCGCAAGGTAATCAGCCACAGATTTATTTTTTTAGACAATGTTTCTATCCTTCGGAAGTCACCTTTAGAAGTTCTCTTTTTAAACGTAAAAATTGTGTTTAATTGAATGTTTTTTAGTGCACACCTGGACAACAATTGAATTGAATTGAATTGAATTGATCAATTAAGTCATCTGTCAAACATGCATCCTTGAGGGTCAATAAGACTGCTTGTTTTTCTTACTGGGTACAAACTGGAGCAAGTTTGAGTGCTGACTTTTAGTCAATTTGTGACTTAAACCACGCATGCGTGATCTGTTCTTCACTCGCACGCGTCTAGTAGAGCGACTAGTTAATATAGTAAATTTAAGTCAATGTATGCTTGTTGAGCAGACGATAGGATTTAGCAAGTTAGCACATCATTTTCAAGTTCATTTTCTATGTTTTTCTCCTCATTTTTCTCCTCATTGTCATATTCAACCAAATCCCTCCGTTATCGTTGAACTACTCATTAATTGTGTCGTAGCACGTGAATTGACTAGAGGAACAGTGCTCCGGGGCTAGGCTGATCCAGTTAGACTAGCTAGTCAAACCATGTAGCGTTCGGCTGACATCTAGATCGACTATGGTTAAGTCTAGTCAACTCTTGTCACCCACCCGAACTAATGCTCCTGGACTTTTGGTGGCCTCTCTTTTGAGCGTTGAGGAGCTTCACCATGTATCATCAGGAGAGATGGAGTTGGCGGCTGACAGCAAATTTTAATCATGCTGGAACCGAACCCACTTAAACTGAAATACACTCGTATGCCATTCACAATTGTGACAATCTAGAACAAAATTGTGTCGTTTCTTTTAGAAAATGCAGAACATCTAACCTCTCAGCGTGTTTACTCAGAAATCCAACTTGAGTACACTCCTCGTCCTGCCAGAGCAAGAACTGGGCTATACTGCCCAAAGTGCTCCAGATGATGAGGCAAACTGAAGAAGCCACCAGTCATGTGTCATTGCAATGGAATGGTACATGTATTTATAAAATAGTGTTGCAGCGGGTCAATCTCAGTGTGAGAAAAGGTTCAGCAATTAGTTTTTTTTTTCACTGTGGCAATATGGGGCATTGATTGACAGTGTCCTCCATGACTGACCACACTTATAGATGGGGAGAAAGGAAGGCGAGGCATGGGTTGAGTTTTAACTACAAGAATAACATATGGAAGATTCTGGTGCAAAGTGGACAATTTAAAGAGGAGGGCAAATGTTTCAAAGATAATCCGGCTCGATACAAAAATGGAGACAAATTAAAATTTTCATAATGATCGATATGCTCATTTTTTGTCTAACACCGTTTAAGTGTAGCAGTTTCTTTTCCCTGACGTACACTTCTCTGGACCCTGGTTCATAACCCCACCTTTGACTGGAGCCCCTCACAAAGAATGAGGTGGGATGAGT
This sequence comes from Marthasterias glacialis, assembly GCA_911728455.2. NCBI lineage: Eukaryota > Metazoa > Echinodermata > Asteroidea > Forcipulatida > Asteriidae > Marthasterias > Marthasterias glacialis. The sequence goes on from OU452221.1 coordinate 8,662,725, forward strand.
TTCCATGGTAAACATTGGTTTTAACTGAAGGTTCGTCCAATGTTTAAACTTACAAGTGATCTGTAAATCTTTTCTTCCCTTCCTTTTCTTCTCTTCCTTTTTTGGAGGCTTCCTAGTTTTACTCAAACAAGAAAAACACTTGCACTGGTATATCTACAAAGTAAAGGTTACTCTCACTAACATTGTTTAACCCTAATGGTCCTTTTCCATTGTTCTCAACGATGAAAACAATGGAAAAGGACCGGTCTTTGGGACGCCCGCTATCGTCTCAAAAGTCTCCCATTGTTTCTCACACCAAAGGCAGTGAATGAATATATTAAAAATGATGTCCTGATGTGCTCAATTTCATAAAGCTGCCGAAGCAGACCTTTAAATCTGTTAGCACATTAAACACACTATTCTAGTGACCTGACCAATGTAACAAACTATGTAAATTACAGACAGTGTTGACAACTTTTACTATCTATATGAACGTTGAGTCTAGCACACACCTCCACATCCATCCAAGCTCTAAACATAAGTGTTTTTCAAAATTGCACCCTAGTGCTGCAACACTGTGGTGGAAGGGGGAACTTGGCCTGACCCCCACTCCCCCAGATCATTTAAAAGGTTTGATTTTTAAGAACTCCCTCATTTTAAAGATCAGGTTAAGATGGCTTATCATCATCAGTATAGATATTTCTCAGCAAACGCCATCTTTGTGGGCAACTTGGCTTTTGGCTTTGAGTCAAGTGTTCTAATTTGTCTACGCAGCCAAGTGGTTAAACGACCAATCATGCAAGAAATTAGATAAAACTTCAGCATGCTGCACGCGGTATAAACTGAAAAATGATTTATTTGCCTGTAAAGATGGACAACGTTACACTGCACTGTGTGACGTCAAGTGGGAACTATCTCCATGTATAGCCATAAATTGTTCACCTGGGTTTCCATTTTTATTGCCTACTTATCCTCAAAAGTGTCAGTGTGAAAACACCCTTTCAAACTAAGCTCATATGTTTCAGCAGGTCAGCAGGAGAACAGAGTGGAACCAATGACCACACTTTTATCTTGGCCCTCTTCTACAAACCAGCCCAACACAAGAATTGCACATGAACGTTTTTAGTGGAACCATCAACGGCCGTTTTTGAAATCACTGCTTGGGTTTGGGCGTGGACTCAGGCTACGCCCCTTACTTAGAAAACGTGTGCTTTCCTTACTGGGCTTCAAACAGGCGGATGGAGCCCAAGCCGGAGCCCAAGCCGGAGCCCAAGCCGGAGCCCAAGACGGAGCCCTAGCCGGAGCCCAAGCCGGATCCCAGGCCGGAGCCCAGGCCGGAGCCCAAGCCGGAGCCCAAGCTGGAGCCCAAGCCGGAGCCCAAGCCGGAGCCCAAGCTGGAGCCCAAGCTGGAGCCCAAGCCGGAGCTCAAGCCGGAGCCCAGGCTGGAGCCCAAGCCCAACCCGTGGTTTTGAAAACGTCCAAAGATGTATTGTTGGTGATTGGTTTCCCTTTGATTGTCGCTAAGCACATGCCATTGTTAAGCACTATCAGATTTTTGCTTGAGCAAATTTCCCTGCTAAGCAAAAAAAAAAAAAAAAAGAACACAGCAGGGCAACAGTCAAAATAGTGTAAACTTAATGGCATTTTGGATGGTAACTAGTTCCTCCTGCTAAGCAGTATTTTTGGTGCCATGCAAAAGTTTCTGCTTTCTATTGATGAAATTGGGTCCTGGATTTAATGGTGACCAAGCTTTACATGATGTGGGGACAGCCGGGTCTTCCCACTGTTTGAACAAAATGAAAGTTCAATAAAAAGTTCCCCAAAATTACTCCAGATGTCTAACTTTCAGCCCACACAAACATTCCAATCCATCCATGAGTCTTGTTCGATACCAACGTAAAACATTTGGAGAAAAGACAAATGCTCAACGGACCACAAACTTCACACCAGAATTGACACAGAGGTGAACGTACTGGACAAAAAATACTACTGTAGAGTAGACTTGTGACAATCTGTGAAGTTTACTTGACATTCTACACATAAATTATCGTAATTGTAGACTAGATTTGGTCACCAGGGACGCCAAATGATCCACAATCCACATATGTTTCTATTCTTTTGAAAGAAAGCTTATACTTGTGCATTATTAGTGTCAGCAAAGGAAAAGTTCAACTTTGATTTCACTTTTTCTGGAATAAATCACATTAAATTCCAAACATGATCAACTTTGTAAGAGTTGTAGTGTAAAGCCATTACTCCTTTTTGCATTTCTAAAACAGGTTTTTTTGTTATGTAAGCAGTTTGCAGCAGGCGTTTCTTTTTTAAAGATAGTAGAATAAACAGTTTTTAGGTGCTGAAGTTGTTGCGTCTTAATAATTTGAGTTTTCATTTTATCTCAGCATTTCACTCATGCTGCCCTGTTTTCACTTTTCAACCCCTGGGGTGGTGTGGCAAAGGCATCTGCTCAACTTTAGTAAAGGTCTTGGGTTCGAGTCCCACTGTCTCTTTACAACCGAACTTGAAAGCGAAGTCATTATTTTTATGTTTTCAATCTTCCTTCACACTGTTTTTCTCTGTGCTTCATTGTTTTTGAAATGGCTTTCTTTGTTACTGTATTTGTCAATTTTTTTTTCTTACTTGATGTTTTTCTGTTGCCTGAAGTGCCCTTTCAATTAGTGATTGGAGTTTGATTGATTTGGGGTTATCCTCAGGCTTAACATACGTCTTATGTGTTTGCTTTTGTCTAGAAACAAATAAATTAAATCAAATAAACATACCATAAATGTTGAACTCACGGTCTTACCCTTGATTGAACTATTGGATGTAGGAGCCCTGAGTTTCTTCAGCGAATTCAGGTAATTTTTTTGAGCATCGCTATCTGCGATCAACCAAGACTGTAGGGCCTAGACTGTATTAAGGCTGGCTAATTCTTGTGTCAGCCCCTCAGTTCGCCTTCAGCAGCCAGTTCAGCCACTTCGCAGGACACTTGAGTTTTTTTTTTTTTTTTATATCTTTAGCTTTAGTTCTCTCACTGTGGTGTGTCCGTTTGGCAGTAGCATACAGCTAATAGGTACACCACAGTGACCTGTCATTATCAGAACACGCTCACTAAATGTTTTTATACCTTTGAAAAGTCAGACAAGCCATGTCCTATATGCAGGAACATATGCAACGGTAACCTTATTTGTTTTATACCACAGTCTTGAGTTGTCACTGGAATTCCTCCCAAGTAACAGCCACTTCGCAGGACACTGAGTATTTTATAAATCATTAACTTTAGTTTTCTCACTGTGGTGTGTCCGTTTGGCAGTAGCATACAGCTAATAGGTTCACCACAGTGACCTCCTGAGTGACCTCCATTCACCAAACTGAGTGATCCAGACGTGATTTTAAATGTACAACTATTACAAGGATATGCGGAACCCTTTTATGGGATTCCATTCTACTTCATAAACTAGGGCGGTTCATGTAGCATACAGATTTTAAGAATGTTAAAATCAGATGCCCGTTGCACTCTGGTGAGGTCGATTTAAATTTTCCATGATTTTGTGAAAGTTTTAAGACTGGGATGAACAAGTTCATAGATGATTGGATTATTTTGGTTTATGAAGTTGATACTAAAAGTACACTGAAAAGTAATCCAGCATTATACGCTAGTTTAACTCCAAATTCCCTTCCAAATTAATAACATACATCTTATTCACTACAGAACACCTTATTCCTGAAGACACACGGTGTTCCCCTAATGATGCATCCATCTCCCAGGTCAAACACCTTCCCCTATTCTGAATATCTCAAATCTTGTCTGAAACTCAAAGCACCCCTATTACACCAACTCACTGTAATTAGGCCTGAACCAACCTATTCCCCACAAATGCATATATCAAACCCTGCCCCTCTGAAGAAAGATAATCCCCATTCCACACCCCCAAAAATGTATCTATATCTTTACTATATCTTCTCAGTAAAAAGAGATATCCTCCTTTTCCCAAACCTTTCCCGATCTTACCCCTCCGATAGATCATGGAAGTATCTCCATGGAAAAAGACTCCCTCCCAACAAGCCTCCATAAATACAAGACAATAGATGTGTTCGTATCCCATCATCCTCACTGTGGAGACACGCAGTCTCGTAAACATTTGTTTGCACCTCCCCCCCCCCCCCCAATCCCACACCCATCCTCCCTCCTTGAGGTCCTCCCACGCTAGCCTATAGTTTACCATCCCCTCTTACAGCTTAAAAGTGCCATTGACCTGGCCGAAGTTAATTAAATAACCTGCTGACGCGCTAACTATCCAGGTGCCCAGATACTTATTGCGTGCACAACTTGAGACCCTTGACCTTGAAAACTAGTCTCTTGCATGACTGTTTATATTATATTTATATACTAAGGACCGGTGGGCAGAAACATGTTATAGGTGTGTTCTTTTTCGAACTGACCACAATTCATAAGTGCCTGTTAGTTCAAACGCTTTAGAGCTGACGCCACCACTGTACATTTGGCTAAGCAGACAGTGCTAGGGCCGCCAGCAATATTAACAGATGCTGAATGATGTAATGGGCAGCTGTCTGTAGGATATCAAATCGTTGGTGGTGTGTGTAAAATTGATCATAGCTACTAATTGGTGATGGAGATTTCAATGTAGAAAGGACAATTGTTTTGATAAGTGTTTTAGCTGACCAAACAGTACATGGCAAACAAATTGCAGCAAATGTCCCGCTTTGAATTACAGTAGGGGGGCTGGCTGGTGAAGGGAAAGGTGCTCAAGTTTAATAAAAAAAAACAAAAAAACGCTAATACGAAACAGTTTGTGCAAAATTCCCACATTAAAAATATAGGTTAGCATGGGAAGAAATCTCAAAAATTAACATCTATTACAATGGTCGCAGTACCCGCTGCTAATAGGATTCGAACTGCCTCTAGCTGCCGGGTAATCTCGGTAGTCTTGTTGGTAAGACGTCTGTTCTAGAATGCCGGGGGTCGTGGGTTCGAATCCCACCCGAGGAATATGCATGTGGATTTGTTTCGCGGAACTCAGGAAAGTACTGAGTAAACAGTGCTCAACACACATCGGTGTATGGGTAAAAACACAAATAATATGCACATTAAAAATGTTCATAGACACATGCGTACATCATTGTGAAAATGCGTGTAATGTACACATATTACTTGTAGCTGCATATACATGCTCCCACTGGTGCTCTTTGACATTTGAAGGAATGGAAATATAAGTTAGTAGCGGTATAAATTGGCATTTTATACAGATTTTGAGTTTTTGAAATTTTTATGATTAATGATTTTCAAAATGGAGCTTGAAACGACCACACGCATGTGACTGTTGCCATACCCACTACACAATAACCTGTACCCTAACCTTTCTAGTGTCTAGTGCATCAACTTTAAGCTCTATGTGGGTTCGGCTAGTCTAGTGAAGGCATTTAAGTCCTTGGGTAAAATGCAGTTAATACTTTGTTTCTCAGATTGGAAATCAAGAAGAGGTCTCATTTATCGCACTATGAGAACTTTTTGTTAGCCTAAGGATCAACACAAAAATTCTTTAAAAAAAAAAGGTAAGGGTTATAATATTATGGGGTTTACACATTCCTTAAAATGCTAATTTCATTCCCACATGCGAAACTTTTACCAATGAAAAGTACAATGCGCAGCATCTATAATTGTTTTAGGCTTGTTTCGTACTTATTGGATGAAACATCCAGCAATTAAATCTATCGAAAATCATGAACTGGCCCCGATTTGGTTTGAACCCAACATCAAACTGTATTCCGGATGGTAGAAAGCATCTTAGGAGATTGCTTTGTCTGGTGACTGGCTGAAACCAACTTCAAGGTTTCCCCAAAGTCAATGTCAAGGTCAGACTGCCTCTCACTACAGACCAATTAAAACCAGACAAATGAACTTCCCATGAATGAAACAACTGGGTAGGACAATCTCATTCCATTCACACTTGGATGAACTTTTTTCATGGGGCTGATTTGCCCAAATTATTCACCCAAAGGTTCATCCCTGGTATTTAAGTTCAAACGGAGCCAGACTAATGAGTTTCACATCACCCAGGCACAAGATTGGTCTCGGCCAGAGTCTTGATCACTGGAATTTCCGGGGGGGGGGGAGGGGGAGGGGGTGTTTAAAAAATGCTGCCTACAAAAACTCTTGCCTACCATCATCAGGGTTTGCCCTTAATTTGTTCAAAGACTACCCAGTGGGACCATTCAGCTTGTCTTTTTGTTATTTATTTCATTCACACATCCAACAGCACCACTAATAACAGGGTGGTGAATGTTCAGTTTTAAATGTGGGAGAAAAACCCACTCATGAGGGAAAGCCCAGGTGATCAGGTAGGGACTGAAAACCCGATCCACATGCAAGGTTCCGGTCCGAGGTGGGATTTGAACCGGGGTTCATAGAGGTGAAAGGCAGGGCAAGAAACCACTGAGCCAGCCTGATCATTTTCCCTAGTCCGCAAGCTTCAGGTTGAGTGGCTTCTGACCGGCACCCCGAACAAAGATACTGACAAAATAGGAAGAACGCCAACATCAAGGCTGGATAGCTCAGTTGGTAGAGCACCCGTACGTTAATCCAGGGATCACAAGTTCACGTCCCGCTTCAGTCCATTTTTCTTTGTTTACCCCAAACTTTAAGTTCACATTTCATACTAAACAGGGATGCTTTTCAACACTGATCTAGCCATGCAGGCAGGTGGACCAGGTGAAGAGATATTTAGACTGAACATCAGGGGTATTAACTAGCATTTTGCCAGTGGACCACTATTAAGGGAAAATGCTTCAATAATGATTATTTGAATACCTTCATTTTTCTGATAATATCTACAGCTCTGGGTAAGTTCGCTCAAGGACCCATGGTTAACTAGCGGTTGGTTAGTGACGTACTGTAGTGCATGTGCACTTAAGCTGAAGTGTGAACGACTCTATAGTCATGTCCAGTCAACGCGCCCATGAAAAAACGATGAAATCAAAGTTATCACTTTTCTGATAACAGGTCCCCTCTGCACTGTGCTTATGAAACGACTGTTCGTAATCAGCGATGGGATCAACCTTGATAGGCATGTCGCGAATAGTTGACTAGACTAGTCCAATCACCGTTGACGAGCATGAGTTCAATCACAGTTAGTCCGACTATGGTTAACTACAGTCCTTGATCGAACATGCTCTCTCTCTGTGTTTCTGTATGAAGCCCAACCACCACCACAAGACAAACTAACTTCCCATGAGACTGGGCAGGCCAACCTTGTTTTGCCGAAAAAAACATCACCCTATAAAACCGTCATGGTTTGAAATTTTGTGACTAAGGTATTTAATCCAAACCAGAAAGTGAATTCCTAGTGAGTTACCAAACTGGGCCAACATTTTTACAAAGCTGATAAGCACAACAGGTTTTGCTTAGCGGATTAGCAGAAACGGGTTACCAGCCAATACACTGTGTAATGTCCATTGCTTGTAAATGGTTCCCTGCTACTTTTTGCAAACACAATGTCCCGCTTAACAGCTTTTGATACTGGGCCCTGGGCACGACTTCCATAAACCTGTTCACCTACTGACATACATTTACTGGGTTGATGTACTACCAACGTGGTCTACAAAACACAGTTGTTTTCAACATTATTTTTTGAAGCTGCGTCTGCGCAAAACACCACATGTTCGTCCGGCAGCACCCATTAAGATTGGGTGCCAAAGTACCGTGAAGGTTGGCTCCTACCAAGTGCCTTTTTTCAATTTCCTTCTAGCTGTATCTGATGTTGCAGACAGGAACACTGGGTGTGTGTGCTCCACTTGAACTGGGCATATTACTGACGCACAGTTAGAGAGTGTTTGACTGTACCACGGTTGAGCCAAGATATAGGGTACTCTTACAGGAGGAAGAGGCTCTTACACATGCTTCCCCTTCCCGACCCATTCCCCACCCCCCTCCCACATACAGCTAGGGACTGGTTGATGATGTCAAAGTGGCACACCGTACAACCTAGTTTTATAAACCCTGTGTCAAATATTCAAATACAGACCCATGATATGATCTATTGACTCTGAAGCAATGTGATAAAGATTGAAAGCTGTAATCCAAGGCAGGGGTGTGACTTTACAAACAATGAGAAAACCCCGAAAATTAGGAATCAGTCCCCTCTTGGAGTAGCCAAACTAACAGGAGTCTCACAGTGCTAATATTTTTTATTTACCACTGGTATGCAGGGCTATGTTTGAATTATGTAACTCAATTACATAGTACCTTGTAAGGGTTTACTAGGTGATGATGCACAATCTACTTCTTACAGTGGCTTAAAAGGGGGTGGGGGCAGAGTGGGCGGGAGCCCCCCTCCCCTAACCCTTGCCCCCTCTGTAATGAGCTCAAAAAAATTCACAAATGATTGGTTCAATACATTAAATAGCCCCCCCCCTAAAAAAAACAAACAAACAAACAAACAAAAAACCAAACAAACAAAAAAACCAAACAAACAAAAAAACCAAACAAAAAACAAACAAAAAGACAAAAAACAAACAAAAAACAAACAAACAAAAAACAAACAAACAAACAAACAAACAAACAAACAAACAAATAAACAAACAAACAAACAAACAAACAACCCAACAAACAAACAAACAAACAACCCAACAAACAAACAAACAAAACAACCCAACAAACAAAACAACCCAATAAACAAACAAACAAATAAAATAAAACAACAATAATAATAATAAATAGATAAAATGCCTTTGCCCCCGCTTGCCTCCCCAAATGAAAATGTCTTGTTGCACCACTGGCTGCCAACCATGCCAGAAACCCCTTCTCTTAACAGTAAGTGTAAGGGTTCTTTTACAGGGATTACACAACACCGGATGAACGGCTTAATGTCCCCCCCCCCCCAAAAAAAAAAAAAAAAAAAAAAAAAAAAAAAAAAAATGACAAAGCAATTCTAACTGAGTGTCTTTGTACTCAAGGTCACAAGTGACATGACCGGGACCTAAACTCACTGTCTGATAACAGAAGAGCTTGAGTCTGATTCATTTGACCGGTCAATCACGACACTCCATGTCCACAGTTTCTAAAAGGAAGTTTGAAGAAGAAAAACAAATGTACAAAAACAAACAAACCTAAAATCCTGACAAATCTCAGGCCTGATTTCAATTCTGCAACAATTTAATTCTTTACACCAAGTTTATACCACACAAAGAATCTCTGACCACCTAACATGGGGAGGTCTGAACAGACCTAAAAGCAGGCAATGATACTTCATGGAGGCAGTCGAGGCAATTGCCTCAATGCCCCTGGTCATTGCCTTGGTGGCCTTTGATATGTCCCAGTAAAACACTGTACTTCCCTCATAGAGATGCCTTTCAACCAGGAACAATTGCCACATTGCCCCCCTGGTCACTGCCTTGGTGCCCTTTGAAATGTCTTTTGCCTTTTATGTAGAAAAAAAATATCCTTGCCCATACAAAAACCTAGCATCAGACCTGTAAAAGTTAGCCACCGGCAAACCTCTCACTTCCTTTTCAAAAGTGATATAACAAACCGGCTTTTGGCTCACGAGTACTGTATGGTACATAGCAAAAATGCAGACTTGAGAAATTAAAATTGAAGGTCTCTTGTAAAGGTAGACAAAACAGGATTGGTATTCCTCCAAAAAGAGTGTTTTATTGGTATCAGTCTGAAAGCTTAGGTTAAGAAGTTTATATCAGTACCAATCTTCCCTAGAAATATTTCTGTCTGAAATACTGTCAAAGTCTTCCAAATCTCATGTTTTCTTCTTCCTAATCTCAGATTGTTATTCTTCCTAATCTCAGGTTTGCTCTATACATTAGTTATACCAATTTTAAAGTTGTTATTAAGTTTGTTATCATTAATTAAATGTAAACTTAAAACTCATCTAGTTATTTATAAGGTTTGTTTTTTGGGTTTTTTTTTTTTTGTCTCTTCTTATCTCAGGTTTATCTTTATACACTAGTAACACCAACCAACGAGTTGTTATGAAGTTTGTCTTGTTAGCAAACATGTAATTGTTGTTCGTTCTGTTTTGTTCTTGTATCAAGAGTGGTTTGCACTCCACAAGCTCTGCTTTTTGGAGACCTCCACACGTTCTATCAGCAAGTTATTGCATTTGTGTAATGTATTATGTAGTATACTACTCATGTTTTTGGTGTATGTGTGTGATGGAAAAAAAATAAAAGAAGAACAAGAAAAAAAGTTGAGAAAATAGAATTTGAAGACCCCGATTTTAATTTAGATTGTAACAATCAAAGTTAAATACAATGTTTTTACACGCTGAAAATTTTCACAGCTTTGATTTTCATGTATATATATCACAAAGTAAGAACATGAGCTTTACCAGCCCTACATTTTACCTTTAATGTAGGTGTGATATTTACGCAGGGCTGTTTTCTCCCCAACATGACTGTACAGTCAAAGTGTCTTGTCCTTAATGTAGACAGGATGTACATGTATACAAGCCCGTCTTCACGCTATTTCAACTTTTCAGTATATTTTTAGGTACTGTACATGTATGTTTGGCAGGCTCATTTATGGAATAAACATAGTCTTTACTGCTGAGAATGGTTTTACAGATGGTTTTAAAAGTCCTATGTTTGGCAGATTTTGACCCCAACATTTAGATTTAAATCTTAAATAGTATTTTTGTTTCTTCAAAAAGTTACAAGCATGGTATTGCACGAAAAAACCACCAATGATTAATTAGTGGTAGTTAATTAAATATTTAAAATGAATTGTTGTCTGGATTCCAAAATTAGACTACGTCCATGATCAGCCATGCACAAGTTTGCATGTTACATATAATTTTACTGTGGCATATGCGAAAGTTGTTGTATGTTTTCTAATTTGAAACAGCATCATATGTCAAAATTCGTTCAGAGAAGACCAAAAAAAAGGAAAAAAAATATATTAAAAATCGGGTCGTGCAACTTAAATATTTATGTTTCATTCTTTACTGCCGATGCAAAGTGTTACATCAACTAAAGAGAATGGTTTTGTTTGTGATTATCAGGGCCAGGGAAGAGGAAGATGAGTACTTTTCAGCATCGTTGGGTTTAATAAATAAAATTCACAATTTGTGAATTTTTATCCACCTCTGCCTTGTTTTCCAGCAGGTGGATTGGTGGGGAGGAGGGGGGTATTTAGTATGCTTTTCTTTAAGTCTAAACAGTTGTTCTATATAATTATAGTTAATATTAGAGGTACATACATTCATAGACAAGCCATGAGGTGAGCAAAAAGACTCCAGCTCACCATTTGTTTTGGCGCCCCTGAAGAAAAGGTTCGTTGACCCCCCTCCCTCAACACCCCCGATGCCTTTGAACAATTTCTGGTCAGTTCCCATAGAATTTGAACAAGCAGTGCAGTGTGGCAAACAAATATCTTGTGATAATTTTAATTTGTGGTTATTAAAGAAGAAGAAAAAAACTAATTTGAGCCAACTTGTATGATTGTTTCCCTCATGTGAAGATGAAGAGGTTAAGGATAAACCATTCACTAACATCTATCATCCACTTCGTAAAAGTGTGATTTAATTCCACTGACTGCACACAAACTGACTCCAGCGACTGCCAGAGGCCCATAAGAAAAGGCATTGAGCTATATTTCTTTGAGGATTTATGTGATAAGAAGAAATCCCTTTGAGAGATCAGATCATGTGTTTGGGGGTAAAACTACACACAATGTATGCCTGTTTTTGGAGCCTGAAGTAGCAAGAACTTTGCACAAGCAGCAAATGCCTGTGCACGGAATGCACCAACAGGATAAACAAAAAAGAAGCCCATAAACACCCTCCATAATTGATATGGGGCCTACCCGTCTTTACTACCCTCACTGAAGATCACCTCAGCTGCAGATTAAACTATTAACCTTGCTTTAATGAACATTCATTAACAAAGTATCCTTTCCCTGAGGCAAAGGATGCATGTCATATCAGCCATTAAGTCCAAGCACTGTAAAGTCATAGCATGTGTAATCTTGGCAAACATTTTACTACACCCTGGTGAACACCGACTTTAATAATAAGAGGCGTTTATTAGTTAAACCATGTGTTAAAGCGCCTTTCACTATAGACCTTTCTCATGCTGCGGCCATCTTGATTTTCTCCCATTCAAACCAATGTAACCAAACCGAGGCTGGAAGGGCAAATAGTCCGGTTCCTTTTTGTACAATGAATAATAGCATCTATTTCTGTTACTGGATACAGCGAACATGACCAAGATGGTGGCAGCATGATAAAGGTCTATTACTACCCCTGTTCAACAAGGGCCCTTAGCATTCTAAAAACATCCTCAACTCAACGGGGAGATGAGAAGCAAAAACAGATAAGTGTCTTGCTACAACGACACAACATGTCCTGACTGGGATTCGAACCAACAATCCAGAGACTTTGCCACCAGACCTTAAGTCTGATGCTCTTGACACCTCCACCACAACTCGCTGATACTTCAAAGTCGGCATTCTTTGAGAGAAAGTCCTTTTTCAAACCTTCTAGTTTTCTTCACTTTTGCTTCTCAAAAGTGACAGCCAGAGGCGCTGAAAACCTCACCAGCTTAACATTCAGTATGCCTGACATTTTGAGTATGACATCTTTAATGTACGACAGAGACTTCAAGAAGTCATACTTGCATCATGAGATTAACTCATAATTTACAGCGATTACCATTGGCCTTCTTCGTGAATTAACGTGTCTGTTCAAGCCTTGTGTTCCGTTCTGTTCCCTCCTCACAATACCCGCCTGATGTTGAGTTCTAACACAGCCTGATCCCCAGGATAAAGAAACAAACAAGGTGAGACTCAAGCACATGTCAGTGAAGGAAATCAGACAATGCCAAAACTGACAAGATTTTTTTAGCACCACAATCTGTTTCACACTGTTTACTAAAAGGTGAAAAATCGAAAGTTTCTCACACAAGTAACAGGCCTGAGTGCGAGTGATTACAAAGTTTTGTAGGAAAAGATACCAGCTGATAAACGTGTGTGTTTTATCATGGAGGACGAAGGGACCAGTCATAAATACTGCGTCATATTGTATTTTACTTGTAAACCTTTCCTGCTTTAAAATCAAATACTTTCTGTTTAACATCAAGTGCATATTGATAAAATGAGTCCATTGACCCCTCACACATGACGCCACACTCTCAAACAGCGCCCTCACTGAGGCAAAAGGAGGAAGCTCTCTGGACGTAAAAACGTGCCCGTCAACTCAGCGTGCCAGCAGCGTTGCGCATTATACAAGGGGTCAACTATAATTCACACACACACACAAAAAACATGTTTACCACTCAATTCTGTGAACAGTGTCCTCTATGGATTAACATGAGATTATATCAATAAGGAGTATAGCAAGTAACATTTCAATTATAAGGGCCAATGAAGTTTTGACCTCGCATGAAAAATTGTCACTATACATTACTTTTTCAAAATTCAAATAAAATTATGAAAAAAGTCCTAGATAGTCTGCTGACAATACTTGTTTTTAGTCAAGTCTTTAGTCCATGGAAAACACTTTATAGTCATCTATAGTCTGTAGGATTACTTTGAAAAGAAAAAAAAGTAAAACAAGAGAGGCAAATTAGCATTTCAAACGGGTAGGCCCTATGCATTTGACAAGGTCGAAATATTTTTAATTGTAAAAACAAATAAAAACATTTTCCACCTCAGTTTTCAGATGGGTTGATGAGAAACTATCAATTTTCATAATGGCCCAAGTGAAATCTACCTGGCGTATTTCCAGTTGAACCAGATTTGATTAAGCACAGAATAGTGTTCAATGTTTATCTATACAAACGAGGAATAACAAGTTGAAATACATTCAAAATGTTTGTCTTTAAAACCACTACATCATTCATTCAATTGTAAATTTATTTCCATACGCAACTCACATAGTTTTAGTGCTAACAGAATTAGCATTAATAATGTGAAAAGAAAACATCATGGAGGCAAGGGCCAGGATAAGCCAGGGCTTGTAGCGACTTGACTTTGAAAAAAATTTAAGAAAAAATGGAGTTACATTAAATAAACCTAATCAAGGACCAAACAAAAACTTCAAAGAAAGGGACAAACAAAACAGACAGCTACTAAAAATGGAAATGACAAGAGAACTGGGATGAATATTACGTGAAGATTGAACTGTATCTTTGCAGAAAAAAATGAAAGGTTTGTTTCACTATAGCCACTGCATGGAAACTATGGACTAGCTTCGTACTACAATCAGCAAGCTCTTCCAAAATGGCCACCCTACAAGTTTGTTGACCTCTAAGTCTCAGTGGTTTCACAGTAGATGCAGTACGTGCACAAACAGTTGCTTTTTCTTTTTAAAAGAGGTTAAAAAATAGGAAGCAAAGTCTCAAATTACAGTCTGCTGAACCCTCAATGTTTGAACCTTTCAAATCAACCGATACTTTCTGGTCTCTGGAGGTCTTCAAAGAAGTGTGGTGACTGAAGGTTCAGTTTAGAGTCACACTGTGCAAGGTACAATCTTCTGGTGCAATGCCTCTCCTTCTAGAGGAAATTGCACGTGGGGTTTCAGAGCAAGATGGAGGTTTCTGGGGGAAAACATCGCCTGGCCTCATTTGGGGAACGGAGGAAGCCCTTCATTCCACTGACGTTTCCTTTCATGCTAAGTGACCCACTTATCAGAGAGTTTCATTAAAAAAGGCTTAAGAGATGCCACGTGAAAAGAAACCCACAGCTTACGGATGCTGGTCGATTAACAACATTTCGGGTATACCACAAAAAGATCTCACCAAAAAACAACCAAACAATCACGTAAACAGAACATATCAGTCCGCGGTATTTCCTATTCTTATTATAGAGAAAGCAAACATTAGTAGAGTTGTAACAACAGAGTCTAATTCAGTATTCCTAACTGTCTGAATCATACCTTTATAAATAAAACGGGCGTATTGTTCAGCCTGAAACTTTTTAGCAAAACTAGTCATAAGTTATGAGTGCACCCAATAAAAAGGGGTGGGGGTTGGGGGCTCAATACAAAATGAACAGGGTGGTGGTAGTGTGTTGTTGTTTTTTTTACATTTTAATTCAATATTTTTAAACCTATGTACATTGAATCGATTTTGGCCTTGGGCCACATGTTTCAACTTTTTTATGAAATAAACGAGAATAATATTTCTCCAGGAATTTCCTGAACTTTTATTCCCTGGGAAGTGGGCTCGGTAATGTGAAAATGTTACACTTAAGTGTTTTCGAAGTAAAAATAGTTTCGCATGCACTGAGATTCCTCACATGAATTGGGGGGATGCATGACAAATAGGACTTGGGCTAAAATATTAGACAGGCCTGTTCTAATAGCTGGGATCTGGATGATAAGGTGTTCAGTTGCTCACTTTCAATTCTTTTACATATAAAATGTAAAGTAGTGTATCAATAAACCCCTTGCACATGATGTTGCAAGCTCAAACAGCGCCCCCACTGACATTTAATGAAGACCTATCATTGGCTGAGAGTTGTGCGTGGCGCTTAAACACGTGCCTCTTTCAATTGACCTCAGCATTGGTGGCCAATACAGGGAGTCCATTTTCCAATCGGGGAATACAAAGTATTACAAGTCACTCTCTTGCTAAAAGTTAAGGAGAAAGTATTCTCCCACTCAAGTTGAAAGAAATCTATATAATGGTTCAGAGCGGATCAAGTCTCCTGGGCTCGATTTCCCAAAGAGTTGAGATTGATCTTAAGATGTGTATCAACCTTACTGCTAAGGAAAGTGTGCTGCAACAATACAAATCACTGGGGCAATACTGACAACTCATCTGAAGATGAGTTTTAGTGTCGTGTGAAATTGAGCCCAGACAACATAATTACTGGCATTCAGGGAATGATGGGTCGCCGACTTTGTTTGTTATTGAACATCTGTGCGTGGACAAGTTTTCAATTTTCCACATCTGATCCGCAGAGAAATTGATTGTTTTTACTGCCACCTAATCTTGTTCCCCCTCCCAACTTGATGAGCATTTCCACATGCAAGCAAAACAGAGAACTCATGCAGAAACACATTATGACAGCTGTACATTTTTCACTTTGATAGATTCCATACTTTATCTACAGCAGACTGTAATACTTGAATACAAACTCTGTATGAAATGATGGTGGTACTCATTTTGGACACTCAGTTTAAAGGGAAAAAGAACATTTTATAACTGATTTTTAGAAGAATGTACAAATTCCCGTTCTCTATTTTGCTACACACACCATCCAACCAACCTTTGAAAAGTTAATCAAATTTTATTAGTGGTCACATGCTAGTGAGACAAAACAAATGTTCATGTTTTACCAGGGATTTTGTGCATGCTCGTATCGGGCTTATTTCAATAGCGAGTGGTAAAAATTAACAACCGGGAAATGTGGGGTCATCAAATGCTCCTTTCCTTGCTTTGACAGTATTTCAGACAACCTGGAAGATTGGTGCCAAATAAACTTTATAACCAGTTTGATTTCAGACTGAAACTATTTATTTTTCCCCCCAGACAATAAAAATCCAGCACTTTGTCGTAGACTTCCTGCGAAGTCCTTACATTCCCCCCCCCCCCCGAAAAAAATATATATAATAAATATATATATATAAATATAAAGTAGTAAAAAGACATAAATAAATAAATAAAAAAAAAAAACAGATGACTCTTTAATAAAGAGTATCCCCAATATTTTTCTTTACCCCTGATATAATGATTATATCTATTAAATTGTTTGGGTTAGAGTTCATAATTCCATGTATAATAATACACAGTTCTTATTTAGCGCTTTATCGATGGGCGTCTCAAAGCGCTCAGTATTTTTTCCTGCAAGGTATGCGGAGTTGCGTATTGAAGTATGAGACCTGTTCCTTTACATACCACCATGTAACGGTTTACAAGGTGCTGTGGCGCAATCTGCAGCCGATCAAACCAGGAACACCGAGGCGAATCTCTTTTCTTTGCGATAAGTGCACAGGGTTCTTTTACGTGCATTACACAACACACGGGACCTACAGCTGTAAGTCCCATCTGAAGGATGCAGCAATAATGGTTAAGTGTCTTGCTTAAGGGCAAGTGTCACGAATGGACTCGAACCCACACTCTGCTGATCAGAAACACCAGAGCTTGAGTCCGGTGTTCTAATCTGCTCGGCCACAACGCAGCCATGAGCCTGCTATGATCATGACGACAGTCCCCCCTTTAAACTGACTCACCACAACATGCTTTCATATTTGTGAAGTTTTGATCATCTGTGACAGAATTCGAATCCACGCGAAAATGTCAGGAATGTTCATTCATGATTTTTCTTGACTGGATAAAATGTGGTGTTCATTAAGCAGCAAATAACTATCCTTGATTCCCAGCGGCGCAAGAAAAATAAAAAGTGAAGAAACAGATGTCAGCAGTTGTCAGTGTAGGATGTGGTTGCCTGCCTGAGGTGTGTGAAACATTCCAGTCTAAAAAATGTCTAAAAGTGTTGTGGCTAGTAATAGTACATTATTTGTATTTAGTTTGATAACTGTAATTGATCAGATGTTGAACAAAGACTGAAGAATCTTGTGTTTTTACCCTCACACCGATGCCTGATAAGCACGGTATACTCAGTGCTTTCCCCAGTCTTGTGTAAAAAAAAAGACGTACAACTCGGGTGGGATTCGAATCCACAACCCCTGCCATTTTAGAGCAGGTGTAAGGATAAAAACACAATCAATCAATTATTACATTAACTAGACTTGAGACTACTTATCAATCACATCATTGGTAAATTTTTGTGGAGGTCGATGCAGAGAGAAATTGTCAGATTAGACTCTGCAAGTCTTGTGAGTGTTTGAATGTCAAAGTGCAAGATTTGAGTTCCTTCACACATTACTTGGGGTTCCCAAAAGTTTTCAAAATGTATGCGAAACTTGCACAGTCTATTGTCAACGGACGTAATGGATAATCCAGTCATTCCTGCCCCATGACGACGGTTAAAAAGTCATGATACAGACTGAGAGTCATACACCATAATTGTGCACATGTGATGAACTCGGCATGGAACATGCATTGGGGATATTCCAGATATTCATTTTGACATTACTATGTGCTTAGTGGGCAGTGATAAACACATTAAAAGACCAACAACCACCATTCCTTTAAAATCCAACTCCATGTTTTGTTTGATTTTGTTGGATGGAGAACTGCTCTTGTAAATTGGTGATGCTGTACATGGGATCAGGCATACCATCATAATCAGAGTCCAACAGTTCGGTTGTTGAGTTCGCATATAGCGTTGGTTTTTGTTAGGGTGAGGAAGGATCCTAGTAGATCACTCAAGCGAAAAATGGGTTAATCTTTTGTCTTGTTTCGATTGACTGAACAGACTCAGGGTTGAAACTTCCCACCTGCACTGTCTATGTTTTCGGTGATTTGACTGAATTTACATACCAATGTTGTCCATTTCCTTCTGCTAAATTATTTAGCTAGTTGCCACCGGGATTCTTTTAGGCCAAATTACCGGAATCTTTTCTCCTTGAGGGTACCGCTGGCACAAAAAAAATCCTGACTTGACAATGCCAAGAGAAGAAAGATTCTCTTTGTTGGATGAAACGTAGTTTAATGACCGGGCGACCTTCAGTCCGTGGGTCCGAAATTACTTAAAGGCGTCGCAAGGCAACCTCCATTTCCAGGTAGGGGAAACATTTGGTTGACAAAATTTGTTCAATTCCTCCTAAATAAAATGAAATTCTTACCTGCTGAGTGAGTACTGCATCTGTGCCGATCAATTGGGATTGGTTACCGAGGGTGCCTTCTTCTGATTGATCCGATTGGCTTATATCTCCTGTCAGCTGACCGTCGTGACTGCTCATCATCTCTGATTGGGCAAGAGGATTGTCCTCGGATTGCTCCGATTGGTCCATATCACTTGTCAGCTGATCATCATGCGTACTGATGAGCTGTGATTGGTTGAGGGCGTTTTCCTCCGACGGTACAGACTGATCATCAATGTCATCTCCTCGAGTCATGTTGACTGGAACAAAACCTTATTTTGACAAAAAACATAAATTTATATCACTTAATGGTAAAATAACTATAATTATAAACAAATACATCTTTACAATGCGTGACAATCTAAAGAGCTTTGATCTTTCAGAAAGTAGAAATCTTCCGATAACTACAAAAACAATTGTTTGACAATTTCACAAGTATTCTTACCCGGACCTTTATTGTTGACTAAAAGTTTGGTGCATGACCCCATACCATGACCTCTTTTGGCAACAAGGTCAATTAATGGGGTCATTTGAGTGTCAAGGTTCAAGTTCATTTTAGCTGCCACTGACTCTAATATTCTGTGCAAGTCTTGCGCGTATTCAAACTTTGGGACCTGAAGTGTGTGTGATTTTTTTTCCTTCACACGCTAAATGTTCGTGGGACTAAGCAGGTCCCTAAAAGTGTTTGAATACATTAGCATGGTGTACAGGATAAGGCTGTACGGTATAAAGAAGCCAACCATTTATCATATAAGAAATCTTTACCCTCTCCTGCATCGCTGGCCAATGCTGTCAGCTGTCTCCTCTTAACTGGTATGGCTCCGTACTCTCTGCTCCCAGAGTCGGCAAAGGCCTGGGTCGATATGATGGGGTTCTTAGAGATTGCCGAGATGATGATCTGACCCGTGGAGGGGAGGAGGGAGCGGTTCAAATGAACAGTTACATTCTCATTACTCTGAAGATGCTCACCCTGTACAAACATATAAAACAAATCATTGATCAGCAGAGACGGGAGCAATGGAGAGCACCCTCCATAAGGTCTAACTGTATCTTTTGTTAAGACCAACTGACCTTACATTTCTAATTCAAGGTCTAGGTATATAAGCTTGGTAAATGTTTTTCTTTTTTCTGCTTGCTGTGTGCAGGTGACCACAAGATGAGTACGGACACTGGTTCTTCTATGTGTCGGCAGCAGTGACCAGCCATATGAAGGCACCTCTTCCATATCCCACATGTATACAAGAGTCCGTTTAAGTTGGCGACAGCTCACCTGATGACACTACTGCCAATAACTCTTGGTTGCGCCATTTTGGGAGTCAGATTCCCACTGTGCAATGTGTATTTTAGGCAACGTGTGTCTGGTGAGACAAGCACCGCATCTATACGTGCAATTTTACTCCTAAAATGGCAGACCATCCGTACGCTGTAGCGGCATTTGTGGCGTCAGACCAAGGTGTCTCATAAAAATAATACGCAGTTCTTATATAGCGCTTTATCACACCCGATGGGTGTCTCAAAGCACTCAGTATTTTTTCCTGCAAAGTATGCAGATTTTTTTGACTGAGCTTGAGAAACATAATGAATTTTCCAGTATCTGTGGCGAATGCCAATGTCATGGAGCAAAATCATGAACACCGATAACGATTGTATTTCATGGGTAATGATTTGTTTTTTTAGTAATTTGCAGTGATGCTGCTGTTGTTAAGTTGATAAAGGTGAGGGTCCGGAACGGACCCAATGCCATGATCAACTTCACAGCAGCATCACTGCAAATTACTATTAAAAAAAAGTGAAACATCAGATGCTCTCTGGTGAAATCTATAATGTTTAAGTTATCTTTATGTTATTTTTACTGAAGAAAAAAAATAAATAAATAAATTGAAAGGCAAATAAACCAAATTGTTGATTTTAAAATGTAACCCATTAGGGAGAGAGGGAGGGGGAGACTGATGCCCCAACCCCTAAATCTGCCACTGGTGAATGTCAACTTCATCTGTAAGGTCTTTTTCACAGGCCAGTAGCATGAGTCCCTCTGGTATCATGTCTTTCAGCAAGCACTGATCCCAACAAACAACATCTTAATCCTTTTGGATTTAGTGATAAAAACAGGCACGAATGGCTCCTGTTGTTTTCTAAGTTAACACGGTCTTCACAATTTGACCGTCTTGGACCGGAAAAAAAAGTTTGTGTAGCGTATTATCTGATCTAGAAACTGCAAGATGGCCGGGCATGCTTATCTGTTCCTACATGTAGGAGTACAATAAATTACAATTTATTAAAAAAAACTGGTAACAGATGTGTCTATCGGCAACCGGCATTCGGCAAATCTTCAGAGAGCCTTGATATGCAATAAAATTTGACAAACCGAATAGTCCAGATTTGCTGAGCAAGTTTTTCTTTTGAAGGGCCTAATCTTTTCTCGCATGTTTCATTTGATGTTTCATTTGCAGACTGAGGCCTTAAATGCCGACTGAAGAAAATATTGGGGGGGTGTCACCCCCCACCCCCCACATTCAACCCCGTCGCTATGGCACAGGCTAAAATTACTGGACTCCAGCCAGAGATCCATACAATCTTACCTGCATAGTAGTCACAATATAGCTGTCTGCGCTGGTACCTGGGTCACCCTGGTTGGCTGTACTATGTATGAGGTACGTATTAGCTGGTGTCAAGCCCATGGGTGTGTCTAGAACCTCATACTGATACACTCCCATTTGTTCAGCTGTAGCTAATTCACATGTGAAAAAAATATATATACAGATTTGCAACCTTGAAACCGTCCTACTGTCCAACTATTCAATATTATCCACTGTGGTTTTGAATGATAGATAAACTCTGCTAGCCTGCAATACGATATCATGTGGTGATTGCATCTACACCGTACACAGTCAACCCTCCTACTCCCTTGACCATTCAATATCATCCACTGCCGTTTGCATGATAGATAAACTCTGCCAGCCACACAACCCATGCAGTTCAATGGTTTCAAATGGTTGGTCAACTTAATGGAAAATGTTACCAAGAAGCGCAAAGGTTTATAAAACACTTCAGGTACCTGATTGTAATGTTACCACTTTACAACTAAAAGTAGCAAAAACCCTTTGAAATATTCCTGAATGCAATTTCCACTTCTAATAATAAGGAATAGATGTGTCATCAAATCACCCAAACTTTTCCCTGACAAAGTTTTGTTCACCACACACAGAGTAACCAATGCAACTGCCCAAACAGTTACAAAAGTGTTTGAGAAAAAGTTATCAAATGTTAATAAGAACTTTGTGCAACGTAAATCCCTGTGTAATCAACTCCTGAGATAAAACTTACTGAAGCAACAAATGGAAAACAGACCCTTCCACCCAAAGTTCAGTGGAAACCCAAACTTTACTTCACCCAAATTCTGAATAATATTGCTAAACATTAAACCCAAATTCCAAACAACATTGCTGCAACATTCCATCCAAATTCATAACAACATTGCTGCAACATTCCGCCGAAATTCAATACAACATTGGCACAAACAGTGTGCCTTACATGCATCAACAAGATTTTGTATTAGATCGTCGTAATGTACAGAATTAATTGACTTCAAATCATGGGTGGAAATAAGCAAGGTTTTGTGGTGAGGACTTACTTCCTAATGGTACGGTCAGCGTGGTGACAGGCATATTGACCTCACTGGTCATTCGTTTAGGTCCTCGTGGTGACTTGAGAAGTTTTGTGCCGGCCGGTTGGGTATTCAAATGCTCAATTAATGCTGTATTTAGAAAGAGAAAATATTTGATAAATTCTGTGTTATCATTCAAAAACACACCTGGTTACATTTTGGCAAATATGATCATAGTTAAAAACTTCTTAATCAGCTTTCATTCTAAGTATGATTGAAGGTGCTCATTTAAATGAGCCAAGCAATGATATTAGTCTTTGGTGAGGACTGGTCTGTTTCAATGGCCCAAGAAGTGGTATTTTTTCACAATACATTATTTGGGATTAATATATGGTTTGATTTTAATAATATTACTATTTTTATGAATTGTTACCTTTTAATTTATCCCTCAAAATTTGTATTATCTGTTTCGATATCGCCTGGTGGCGCGCTTTCATGACGTAGATCAAGGCACCGATTGCAAAGCAAATGCATTGACAATGCACATTTCTGACCATTTTGGATCTGATGGGAATCTGACGTAGATCGAGGCACCGATTGCAATGCAAATGCATTGACAATGCACATTTCTGACCATTTTGGATCTGATGGGAATCTGTGCAGACTGACACCATCTCTAGTAGTGTTGCAACCAGCAACAACACACCTTGATGGAATTTTACATATAACAAAAGCCAAATATCAAGAGATTAAGCGCATGAAGTTACATAACTTTGCATAAGGTATCACATCCATAAGTATCGATCGCCGCGCACAGACCGACAGCATTTGGCTTTGTCTACGCCACAAATAGTAAAAATGAGTTTGACAACAAGAGATTATGGATCATTAATTCAACAAATAAAGGTGTCGATTACCAGATTGGTAACTTCCCAAACTTCAGTTGACGGATATCGGTGTCATAGTGGTATTGATAAACCCTAAACATGTATATTTAGCTAATGTTACAGCTAGTTGTAATCTAATTCACCAACCAGACTATTTTGTAAACAAAGCAAAACATCTTTTTCAGCAGGAAAATGTCACCAGCCATAACCCAAACAGATATGTAATAATATTGTGATTTTTAAAACCAAGAACATTACATTTGATTTAAATCAATCTGAAATATTTACACCCCTGTCTGAACTTCTATCTTTTCAGAGAAATAGCAAAGTCTCTAGTTTAATTTTGAAAAAAAGGGTGATCTTAAAATAAAATTCCAGAAGAATTTTCAGTTTACTTTTTAACAGCACAACAAAACAATAAAAACAAATTTTGAGGCATTGCTTGGTGGAGTGGTGAAATGTTTTTTTTTCAATACACTGGTCTACTCCGCAGCAGAAGATCAAATTAGCAGGGCAAGTTCTTTCAGAACCATGTTGGACTAATTCTTATCAGAACTATAATGATAATATATAATAATAATAATTTGGGAAGCTAATCTTCCTTACTGGCAGCTGAGAAGCTGAATTGCGATGGATGCGGCTACATGTGTTTGAGCTACAGGAATTCAAGGGCGCCTTTGACAGCCAGCCATATCAACCCATATATGACCACGGAGCACAGTCTGAGATCGAAAGTGTTTGGTTTTTCCGGAGGGAGGAAAACTGGATGGCCTGGAGAAAAAAACCCTTGTGGCACAGGAGAGAACCAACGCACAGCTCTACTCACATATAGCCTTAGCCAGGACTCGAACCAGGAACACATTGGTGAGATGCAAGCGCTTTATGCACATGCCACCCATATACCCAGAGAAAGTAGATAAACACATGGTGTTAACGTAAACCAAAAAGAGCAAGGATGATTGTCGGAATGGTAATAGTGTAGACATTCATTATAGTTTATTATCATACAGCAGTTTCAGGTTATATGGCTTCTGAATGGCACCCCAAACAAAGATATTGACAGAATAGGGAGACAGCCATCAAAGGGCTAGATAGTTCAGTTGGTAGAGTGCCGATACGTTAAACCGGAGGTCGCAGGTTCAAATCCCACTGTAGCCAATTTTTCATTGTTCACCCCAAAACTGAATTAAATTTACCCAGTTAGTTTCCCTTGTGGTTCATTAAATAATATTTTCACAAAAGGGTAATGAAGGTTGTTTTTGAGGCTATATTAGCTTAATAGTTTTCTGAGGGCTATAAAATCAGAAATCAAATTAAAATAGGAAAACATGTCATGCCTTTAAAAATACAGGGAACACAACCAAGTCTGCTCCAAGCTGTGTTTATAATGATAATCAATAGTCAACAAAAAGTTACAAAGAGGGAACATAACCCCCTCCCCTAAAAAAATGGTGGCAGCATGATGTAGGTTCTATCGCCTTTAAAGTTTTGTTGGCCTTTGTTGGATGTAAATTGACCTATAAAATTAGCAAGACTGAATTTGGTTTCTCTCCGTGAACTAAGATCAGTGCTGAACAAAAATTATAGAGCGTCGAAGGCGCAAGATGGGGAACTGGAGCTAAATCTACTATTGGAACGCGAAATATGCATGGGCGCCATTTCAGCAAGTGAATGTTTTGTTTCCCATTGATAGCAATGGCCACTGTCTGCACTGATCTATTGTTGTATCAATAGAGTTACTTGCTGAAATGGCATCCAGTGGGATTTCACATTTCAGCCCAAGTTCCTCATATTGCGCCTTCGGCGCTCTATAATTTTTTGGTGCTGAACAACCAACTCCTTTGAGACCCGACCCACTTTATGTTGTTTCCCTCACAAGAAAATAATCGCAATGTGTTTGAGCGATATTGTATTTTTAACTACACAGAACCTTGGCACAATTTCCATGTTTCAAACTCTATCTTTCTACTTTTTAAAAAAGATGTACTTCATCTTTTAATTTATCTTTTTATTCTAGGTATGCCTGGAGTTGATTTATAGATAGGTATCTGCTAAAATGCATTTTCTACACTTACTTATTCAGCACCTTAGAGCATGCCTTAAACGATTATGGTGTTTTATAAGTTGTCCCAAATCTTACAATGCAATGAATAAGCACACTTACAACCTATAACTTATTCTTCAGTTTGTCAGGTTTGCAAGAAAATGAAGTATCAATAAAATTAACTTTTCACCACATTTAAGAAGACAATCCAGGGATATTGATATCATCATCAGCTGGTTTACACTGAAATATTTCAAAAAATGTTCATAAGACTGCAGTCTATCTTTAAATGCCATAGGACGGCGGCATTTTACCCACTTTCCTCGACACCATGTGTTATGCATAATGCTTTTCTCCCACGGTGGCGCTCACAGCGGAAACACATCGACTTAGGTATGAAAAAAATAGTGCCATGCGACTTACATGTAAATGGATCAACAAGCACAACTTGGGAGCAGTCTTTAAAAGAACAAGGTTTTCAAGTAATTACATGTGCTCACCAGCCTTGGGCATTTCTCCATGAAGTTGCTGAAATGAATCCCAATTTTTTTGATAAGGTCAAATCTAATAATACATAACAAACCCTAATCACGTATTTATCATGCCAGAGTTAAAATGTCCTGGCACAAAATGGGCCAGTGCTTTCCTTTGGCAGTTTCATTTCTGTCACATGTAATTTACGAATTTGTAAAGGAGAACAAAACAAAAAGAGTGAAGGGATCTACACTGGAAAACATGGGATAAGCCAATCATTATAAGTTACCAAGTCAAACTTCCTCAAATCACGAGTCATTTTCCCACTTGTCGAGACAATTCACAAGTCGTCTCGCAACTAGTCAAGTCACAAGTTGTTTTGAGACTAGTCAAGTCAAAAGTCATTTTGCAACTTGTCAAGTCAAGTCACAAGTCATTTTTTGCCAGTCAAGTTAAGTCTCAAGTAGTTTTTGTTTAAGTCAAGTAAAGTCATAAATCATTTTTGCGCGAGTCAAGTAAAACTAGTGCGATTCAAGTTTTACTCAAGTGCAAATCAAGAACTCAGGTCAACATCCATACACAGCCGTGTGGAGCCTTTTCTGTTGGGATTCCTGTATGCCATTCCAATCTACAAGTGCTCATTTTCAAAGTAAAGCATGGTTTCCATGTAAAGAAACCAGTCTACTTCTTGCGCAGTCATATTTGTCTTAAATAGGCAGTAATAAGGTGAATAGAACTTGAGACAAAGAAAACACCCCATCATCAACCCCCACCTCCCCCCCCCCACACACACGCACACGTAAGTGTGTAATGACCTCTAATCATGGACCCTCCTTTGTTCAACTTTTTGTCCCAACAAACGCGGACCCCCATTGTTTTCCTTTGTGAAGCAATCGTGGACCTATTGTCCCTTTTGTTGCAAGTCCTTGGTTTGGAGGTCACTACAAGTACACTACTTCTTTTTAACACCCAGTTGTAGGGGACTCCCTATTGTTGTTCTATTGTCCCTTTTCTATTGAATTACCTTGTGGGGACAGGGTTTAACAAAGACTCGTTATGGGTACCTTTTGTTCCATTGTATAAAAGTCCCCACAATGGTGTGTGTTGATGTCCACACACACAAACACACATAAATGAATACAAAAATAAATAAATAAATAAACAGTGATAATAAAAAACAACAAATTTCTTTTTTTTAAACTTTGCCTTACTGACCCAACCAATGAATGGAAAAAGAAACTTTTCAAATAGTTTGGACCGTTACGAAAGAAAAGTTGTAAAAGGGGAAAAAACCAAAAAACAAAAAGCTATCCAATACTCCAACAAGTCTAGTACTCAGCCACCAAAGGGCAATTGACTTGTCAGTCACTTTCAGTCAACTCATGTGGCCGTCGTAAAACTTCCGTCTCTGATTTGAAGATAATGGTATTTACCGATATCTGCACTCTAGACGTGAGGAAGAATGAAATAGTTTTCCCTACGTGCATCATGTTATGGGAAAGCTCAAAGAGGGATGAAGGTGAATGGACTTTGTGCCATAACATAAACATTTGGTTTTTAGCTCATGTAAAATGTATCCATACAATCACGATACTGTAGTCTGACAAGCAAAATTAAACTCACTGTTTCATCAGACGACAGTGAAAAAATGGTGATCATGTTGATATTTCCCGTCCGATACAACTTAAGGACAAAGTACACGATCGGTAAAATACCATTAAAAAAAAAAAAAAAATTAATAATAATAATAATAATAATAATAATAAAAAACTAGTTTTCAACCTGGAAGCTCACTGATTAAGTCCATACCAGTACCAATCCTCAAAAGACCCAATTTGCCTGACGTCACCACCATGCAAAATCTTGGTTACGCCATTTTGGATATCGGATTTCCCGTGCATTACTGTGCAAAGCTCATTTTAGGCGATGCACACATGGTGAGATACGCACCATATCTTTTAGTTTGTCTCCCAACATGGCAGACCATTGGCAGACAGTATAGCCACCTGTGACATCAGTACAAAGGGTGTAAAGTATGTAAATATTGAGTGGCTCGGAGTGCAATGGGGGAAATATTATCGCAAGGTAAAATTTGGACTGTTCCATTTCACGAGGCGAAGCCGTGTGAAAGGAAGCAGTCAAAATTTTACCAAGCGATAATACTCCTCCCATTTCACGAATTAAAGCCACTCAATATTTGTTTATATATACAGAACTGACATAGATACTTATCATATGATTGAATGAATTACCACAAAGCATTAAAATAGACACCCCAAACTCTAAGAATTGTAAAAAAAAAACCATTCTAAACAACGTGGACAACTCCATGTAGACACAGACGTGCTGTTTTTTTTCTGTACTCCACGCGCGCGTGATTGCGAATTTTTACTCAACCAAACTTGACACGCGCAGCTTAGAATAGCTGAATACGCAGGGTGTGACAACATTACAACCTTTTGCACAGGTGCTCCTTTGTTTTAGCAGCAGCGCTCTTTTGCTCAAAAACATTTGGGAACAAGGATGATCCTAACTGTGGAATGGGAAACACTATTCCCCATGGAGAATAGGACTTTTTGATCGGCGGCGCGTATGGGAGGAATATTAAATGACACATGATTTCAGTTCCACCAATCAAATGAAAAAGATCTGTATGTCAGTTATGTAAACAAATGTATCCATCTGAAATGCCGTCAAAGTTGAGGAAATGGCACCAGAAGACCCCCTAAAATCACCAGTGCTTGTTTGCCGCAATCAAAATAAGATCAACATGAACACGCACAACATCAGCAGCAAAACATTAACAGTTTCTTGTTGCTTTCACTAAAAGCGTTACAACTGCACTGGATGAAATTTAAAAGGTTGCTAGTATGGTGCGTTTAGTGCAAACTATGAGGATGGGCATTAATTTACTATTCCAAACAAAATTCATGGATTTTCACTTTAACATTTACTGACAATGCTCGTAAATTTATGAAAAGACCTTAATGCACATGACTTCATTTGAGTAGGGCGCCCTTGGCTAGAGGTCAAAAGAAGGTTGCTCATTGGCTTATCCTCTGGGCTGCGCGTAAACAGATGTGCGTTTTCCATTGTGCATCATCGTTTTACCTCATAGATGGCAGCGTGAGGACATCACTGCATAAGGTCTATTGGCGGAGCAAATTTATACAGCAAATACAGACAGTTTTCTGGTAGAGAATGCCTGTAAATTTCACCATCAAAACATAATTTGTGATTTGTATAAAAGATTCTGCTGAACCAGTTGTAAAATAACACCCTAAACGACTAATTGGATGAAAAGCAAATAGCCAAATTGTAATAAAGGGAAAACTCACAAGTCATTCCTACATGCATACAGTGTCCCCATACATGTAGGCATAAATTGGGTTACATTTTGCTACACTCAAATCTCTAGGGGGCTTCTAAACAGGTCACTGCTGGACACCAGCTGAGCGGTTGAAAGGTTAATCAATCAATCAAATGAAATACAACCTGTAGAACTTTCATCAGGTTATCCAAAAGGAAAATTCCCATCAAGAAAAAAAGAAAAAAAAAGAAAACAAATTTGTTTATTAGATTTGTACCACGAAGGCAGGACAAACAGTTGGGATAAAATTGTTTTTGGATGATTTGGCACAAATAGCAACCTTGACAATTTAAAATAAATTCTGTTTCATAATCTAACCTGACCCAATTCTTAAATATATGGCTTGGGAAAGTTAGGGCAAACAAAACTCACAACAGAAATATTTAAACATCAACAATACAAGACTTTGACTCTGACTTTCCGTTCAATTCTGAAGTGGAAAACACTCTTCAAAGCGTCCTAACTGACCATTTCTGCTCCACATTTTTTAATACGGCGCAGATGTTTGGCATTTCAAGACATTTAACAAGTTATAAATATTCGGTATTAACTTTCTATTGCATAAAACGGTACCTGTAAGGAGTACTGTCCAGATAAAACAAATTATGAAACAGGAAGGCAAGATGTAATTATATTTGAGCAAATACTTTCACAAATAAGTACAAATGTCAACAGTTTAATTGATTACTTTTAACTTTTACCCATACACCGATGTGTGTTAAGCACTGTATACTCAGTACTTTCCCGAGTCCATCTTTATCCCGATGCAAAAATTAACATCTATTACAATGGTTGCAGTACTCACTGCTAATAGGATTCGAACTGCCTTTAGCTACCTGGCAGTCTCGGTAGTCTAGTTGATAAGGCATCTGCTCTAGAATGGCAGGGGTCATGGGTTCGAATCCCACCCGAGGAAAATGCCTGTGAATTTTTTTTCACAGGACTCGGGAAAGTACTTTTGTAGACTTTTCAGGCTTTTTAATAACAATTTTGCTGATTTTTCTAAGAGCAACAAAAATGGAAATCAGATTAAAGTAAGAAGAATATCATGCCTATTACTCAATGCTTCTGGAGTCATGCAGAGAAAAAAATGTACAGGCCACTTGGATGGGATTCGAACCCGCAACCATGTATTCTAAAGCAACTGTCAACATGTGAACCTTGGTACAATGAGTACACCAATCCGAGCAGCTCGTTCATGGTGATTTACACCACTGCAGCTATGGCCGCCGCACACACACGCGACGCGACAATAGCCTGTCATCCGCGCATATGTACCAATCAGCATGGAGGATTCACGGTGCAGGTGGATCGACGTGCGCGTGCGGCGGCCATAGCAGCAGTGGTGTAAACACCCATGAACGAGCTGCTCAGATTAGTATATTGGAAGGCATGTATTTCTACTATTTCTATAATTAGGATTAAAGTGCTTGAATTTGTTTCCCTTCCAGATTAAAGCAGAGAAATTGGGACCATACAGGTCCCCCCAAAAAAAATATTTGAAATGTGCAAGGCTTGCAGGGTGTACTGAAAGTTGACAAATAGTTCCCTTGACCTTGCCTTTAAGACTAGTAAATACAACAATGTGCAACATGATCAAGCCTGTTTACACTCAAATATCAAACCGGTCTCGATAGCCTTGTGTGGTACCAATTATTGCATTATAAAGCATCACATATTAAAAATGGCGCCAGCTGTAAGTGTGCAAGACCATTCTGTTGGTAAGAAGAATATTTCCACCATAAGCCACGCCCACTTCACACAATTTGCCTTGAAACGATTATGAGAAGCCCACTGGAAATGCACTGAGCAAGTTTTATCTTTAAGGATTTGACTCGAGAAATTGTTCGAGTTCTGAACTTCCCTTTCACCATGTTCACACATTCTGGAAAGACCCATTAAGAATGTACCTTTATGTCATAAAGAATTGCTTTTAAATTGTAAAACGAGGGAATTTAGGTGATTGTATACCAGCTTTGGAGCAAGAAGCTGTGAATAACTTCAATGGCTATCAATGCCCTTCCATGACATATGTGCTTTTTCTTGTTACCAGTGTGGTTGCTATATTTGCAAAACGCCCTGAGCATTATTAAGTTGACAGGTACCGGCGCTATACAAATTTACATTATTATTATATTATCATTATATTGACTTATAGGATAGCTCTGAAACACTGTGGCAAAGACAGTTCAAATGGTTTTGATGAAAGGAAACACTATATTTTATTGTTACATTTGACTTACAAGATAGCTCTGAAGACACTATGGCGAGATAGTTAAAATCGTTACAATGAAAGGACAAACTAGTTTGTATTTTTTGTTTTCAGACTTGATTTGTAATACCAAGACACAAAGCCAAGTTGGATGCACCATGATAACGATGTACTCTCCATCCCTAAACTTACCTCCCCTCTGAATATTGACAAAATATTCTACATCCCTCAGTGAAGCAAAATCATACCCCTGACCGAAAACCATGTAATATTTCAAACAAGAAATTCAGTTCAAAGTTTTTCTGTACTACATCATTTACTGTATAGACAATCTATTTTTTGTCATTTGCATTTGTCCTGTCCCATTTTTTTTTCTGACACTAATAAGATGCTTTTACGTTCGTATGCATGTTGCCTCAAGGTTTTATCTCGCTAGTGTTTCATGTGGATGTGTCAACATTATTAATCAATGATGCCTACGATGTGAAAAAACATGCACCCTGGACCCAATGTTCGGAATAGCCCATACCCAGAATTGGCGGCACCGATGACTGTTACTCGGATTCGTGTATTCTTAGAAATAGACACACGGGCTGAGACATTATGACTTGGTTTCTGCTACACGTCCCTTTCTACAGACAACTCCGGAAAGCGACAAACCTCCTTTAACTCTGTTGACTATAGTGCAGTGGAAGGTCACAAGTACAGTGGGTCTACAGTGACACCATTTCAAGGTGACCCTTCTTTAAGTGGTGCTCAGCAGGTGTAATATTGGGGTCCTTGACACAGACATACAGCAGGCATCTCATACAAAGAGGAAGACAATCCTAGTCTCTCTCAAACTTTAGATTTTAGGATTTTAAACAAATTGTCTTTGAATGGTAACACAGAATACCCAAGCAGGCCTGGAGTTTCATCTTTGAGAGGGCAAGGCAATTTTCATTTTGTAAAGAGCACTGCTATTGGAAAGTCTCTCAGTCTAATAGAAAATCTTGAAGAGCATCAAGGCCAAAACAAGGGCAATAGAGGCCTCCGTGGCCTACATGTTATTCCAGACTTGCCCAAGAATTTATTTGGTTTCCCTAAAAAGTTATCCATGGTTTGCAAGATAAAAGTATCACCTGGCTCTGGTTGACTATAACACTTTTCCAATGTTACAATAGGAATATCAGCAACATCAGCATAATTTAAGAAAACAAACATGGGGGGGGTTTATGGGCTAGTTGAGTAGAGAATGTAGTGTACTCACTGTTAAGGTTCATCACATCATGGCCTGGTATGTGTCTCTTCAACATCCACCACTTTGATCGCAGCCACTGCGGCGAGCGAACGCTGCTCCAGTTCTTAGCAAGCTCCTCCCAGTTCACTTGACTGTCATTCTGTGCACCGGTCTCGGCCAGCCTTGAGGGATGAAAATGTACTGAATGTAAGAAAAAGTGTCTTAATATACTCCTTTAGTCCACTCTGCACCCGTACCTCGCTAAAGATTCGGAACTCACTGCCGGCTAAAATGCCCACATTGATGCTCCTACTTTTTGGTAGTCTATTATTTTTCCTTCAGTCCACCCTGCGCCAGTACCTCAATCTTCCCAAACCCTGGTACCTGAAATCACTGCTCGTATACTCTTCCACAATGATGCTTCAACCTATTTGGTACTGTATTTTTATCTTTGTCTACCTTTTATCTAGTATTAAGTGAACCTTGTGCCCCCCTCCCATCACCACTCACCCTGACTCCCTAATGTTACCTAACCCACTCACGTCTTAAGCAACCCTTACTCCCTCGGACTTTGTTCTCCTACCTGTCTAGTAGTCGATTATCATCTTCCTTTGTCCACTCTGTACCTCCAGAGTGTTTCCAGTTGAGGTAGTTCAGCCACTTGGCCCTACACTGCTTCTCTGTCCGAGTCGGTACCTTGGCAGCCACCTGTGACCAGGATATTCCAGTCGTGATGTTCTCACCTGGGGCAGCTTTGGACATTGAGTACACTGCATCGGATAACATCTGCTCTTCACTGATTGTCCATTTCCCTGAACACAAAACAAAAATTATCTGAAAGTAACATCTCAAACTTTTTTAGAAGTACCTTGCAGCACCTTGTAAACCATTACAAGGCGCTACATAAACGGGTCTCATAATTCAAAAACTTCAAAAATGACAATAATGGCAGATAAGTGCGCTATACAAGACTCTGGTATTATTATTTCTTTCTGAAAATAAGTTGTCACGTCTGATTTCATTGGAAACGTAGGCTGTGTCCAAATTGTTATAAGTTTTATTATTATTAGTATATCTTTCTGGTATTAATGAAGCCAAGGATCTCTCAGGCCTGAAGATATCTGTGTAGAGAACACGTTGAAGAAATCTCAGTTTTATAGATATGGGAGGGGAAAAACCCTACCCAAGCAATCAGGTAGTGACTGACAAACCAATCTACATTACAAGGCTCCAGTCCGAGGCGGGATTCGAACCAGGATTCGAACAGAGGTGAAAGTCAGGGGAGAAATTACTAAGCCAACCTCAAAGCGACTCCGGCTATGGCTATGGTTGTTAGCTACAATGACAACAGTGAAGAAGATGAGGTTACAGTCACCTAGCCATAGCTACAGCCATAGCTACTGTCAATTCAGTCACGGCCACATACCATACAGCACAAAAGGAAAAAAAGAGGACCACAAATTCCAAAAACCAATCAAAATATCAACATTGCAAAACTTTCCCAAATATTTGTTAAGTTCAATCTATTTTCCAACAAGAACACTCTCCAAGTTTACCAACAGCTTTTAAGGAATGCGATATATAAACATATCATTTACTTGTATGTTTAAATTAAATATGAACTCCTTGTTGAAGTTGGAACATGCAAATAGCCAGGCCGCAGTACGTGCAAAATCTTGTGTGCATAGACTAGACTAGTCTATGCACTTCACCAGCTTTGAATGGTTGGATTAAGTTTTGTCAGGGATTATTAGATTATTTTTTGTTCGCAGGGATGATCGATTAATTCATAATATTGGTTAAAGAACACCCCACTGTGAAATGTGTTTGTCATTTTAAATTTCCTCAAATGCACAACACTTTGCTCTGGTAACCTTCTTTAAAAATACCGCTGGTAACTTTTCCACAAAATCCCCCTACCCCCCCCCCCCAACTTTTTCCTCCTTCCCCTTCAAAAAAAGAAGCAAGTAAAACTAAAAAATGTTCAACGGTTTAAAGTCAGTCGAAGAAAAAATATTTTTTGAGGGTTTTTACGGTATGAGCATAATGGAAAATACACAGTATCAGGCCTGATACTTCATGGAGGCAACAGAGGCAATTGCCTCCGTTGCCCCTGGTCATTTCCTTGGTGCCCTTGAAATGTTCCAATAGAAATTTACAATTATTTCCTCATAGAGGTGCTCTTTATCAAGAGGAAAATGCCTCGGTGCCCTTGCCCTTTCAAGACTGCCTTTTAAACTTTGTTAAATCGAGTGGGGGGGGGCTCGGGGTGTTAATTTGCAGGGACAGTAACTTGCCATTGACAAACGTTCTTTGTGCTGACTATGCCAAGTTCATTCCAAGGTTCCACGATGACAGACGTCTCAAACAAAACTTGCAACTCAGAGGAAACCCCTTAATTTACAAGTCGTCAATGCCAATGTCATCACGGATGACTTATTCATGGCTCATACTTTAATTTGTACGACACACACAAATTATCCAGGAATGCACACATTCGCAAGTCCTTGTAATCTTGTCCCCATTTATGGAGAGGATCCAGAAACTGGATATTTCTAAAATTAATCCCCCATGATTCAATAAACCAGTCCATGAAGCCCAAGAACATGGGTGTATTGACCAATCACAGAAAAGATCACAAATTGGCGTAGTCCATTATGTATGTATATGGGTGCATGGTCTGAGCATACAAGGCTGCCCCCTGAGGCTCGCGTGTTGTTACTTAAGTGTGTCATTGGGCAGTAACTATGGCAGGCAGTCCGGAGAGACGGCCAATGGGGTCTCGACCCCCTCCCCTTGAGGACTATTGAAACAAAAAAGTTTTTTTTTTTAAATATCTTTTGCATTTTTTTAAACTTTAAACTTGCACTATCACATCCTGTAAATCCCTAATCTAGCAACAGATCTCACATGGACGCCTGGTAAAAGTCCCCCGATCCACACCTTGACAGGGCTTTCTGAATCGGTCAAATTGACCGGATTTAGATGACCTTGGGAGTAAGATTGTGAATGAATTACCTTGGTGACATCGATCTTTGAGCAATCGAACCTTGTCCTTGACGGATGCTGCACTGCGACCCATCTCAGCCCCTATTGCACACCATTCATTACCATATTTGACTCGCAGCCTATTTTAACATAAAATAATAAAACAAAATCAATTGTTAAGTAACTCTTAATACAAACGAACAAATAAAATTAGCTGTTGCAAACTGCTTACCAACCACAAGGACCTGTTTTATAAATGCACAAAATTTGTTAATGGCCTCACGTTTCGACCCTAGCAGAGTCTTTCTCAAAGGCTAAATGACAACACAACACACACATACAAGTATACTGGAGTAACAAAAGCAGTCAAGTGGAAAGAAGTGAAAAAGAGAGAGGCAGAAAGCAGTCAGAAGATGCAAGGGATGAACATTGTTCAGCCGTTAACAAATTTTGTGCACAATTCTTAATACATAAGAATGCCTCATACATGAAGAAGAGAAACAGCTGAAGTGGGCAAATTAATGTTTGTCATGAATACAAATAATCTAACTATCTGTTTAACTGCTTGTCTGCAAAATGTTGATGTGAGAATTTCTATGTCTTAAACGCAAAAATGTCTTAGATTGCATTTTTTAGCAAACATAAAAAATGGACCTTACTTTAATTGACCCTTTTTACAATGAATTCATCTTGTTTTCAATGAAACTGGAGCTACAGTAAAAGATTTAAAGGGCCCCTGAAGTCAATTTTTCTTAGGAATTTATTTTGTGCTATTTTCTAATCCCCTTAAGTGTATGAAAACTAATTGACACCTCGTTTTGGTTAATTTTATTGAAAAGTGCACTTCTTTAAACATTTTAAATTTTTCGTGCTTTTCCGGACAACGGAGGGCTTCTGTTTCCAGGCAGGGGAAACATTTGTGTGTAGTCATGTTATTCGGTTTCAACTGGTTAAAAAAATTACATTTTATGAGCCCTTTTAATTCATCAATGGCTCAAGTAATGCAGCATTTCACAGCTATGGACAAACAAAAACCATAGAGTTAATTTTTTACAGTCAACTTGGAGGCAACCAACTGCATTTCAAGCACAAAAAACACTTTCTTAACAGTGTCTTACTACCCATAAAGAATGAGGTGAAAATTAAAAAGGGGAAGTTTTTTCTTTTTGGAGATTACAGAACTGGTTTCTTATAAATTGCCAACAGGTGAGCCGTATCAGCAGTCAATACTGAAAAGCGAGGGCGCTATTCTGTAATAGCATTCACTTCAACCAAATTTCTTCCAAGAACATTGGGGGCGCTGTCCATAGTAAATGGTTGGGTGAGCAATGCTAAAATTTAGTAGCTTCAATAAAGATCTCAGTTTACTTACTCTTTCAACTTCTGTATATCTTCAGGGGTGTACCTATGACAGAATCCAAAAAAACTATTAATAGTAGACGAGAACAGGAGTTCTAAGCTTTTCTTGCATTTTACCCAGTTACCACAAATCTCAAGAAAAAAAAACAGAACCAAATTATGTTTTCTATCCCGGTGCAATATTACATCTATTAAAATGTTTGCAATATCAAGCAATAAACCACAAGGGAAACTGACTGGGTAAATTTTAAATCAATTTTTGGGTGAACAAAGAAAAATTGACTGGAGCGGGATTTGAGCCTGCGACCACCGGTTTAACGTACCAACGCTCTACCAACTGAGCTATCCAGCCCTAATGTTGGCTGTCTCCCTATTTTGTCAATATCTTTGTTCGGGGGGTGCCAGTCAGAAGCCATTCAACCAGTTACTGCCGTGTAGCCAGGGATCACACCCCATAATATACCATACAACCATAGAGCTAGCTTTAAATGTTTGCAGTAACTACTGCAAATTAAATAATTCAAACTGGCCTCTTGTCACCGGGAACGCTTGTTTATCAAGTGGTTAAAAAAAATCTGCTCTAAAACAGAGGGTGGAGGGGGAGGGTTGTGGGTTTGAATCCCACCTCAGGAGTATGCCTGTGGTTTTTTTTTCTGCAGGACTCGGGAAAGCACTGCTTCTCAACAATTGGTGTATGGTAAAACCAAAAATATGATTCCATATATCCCAAGTGCAATTACTACATCTATTAAAGCATTCAAAATTTTATTTAAATTTTTGGGCGAACAACGAAAAACCAACTAAAACGAGACTTGAACCTGCAACCTCCGGAGTTAAGTGCCTGCGCTCTACCAACTGAGCTGGCTAGCCCTAATGTTAGCGGTCTCCCTATTTTGTCAATATCTTTGTTTGGGGGTTTATTTTTGTTTATCACTTAAAATTTTATTTTATCAGCAACTAAAAGAATGTGAACAGTCTTGGTTATATATTAACAGGTGGATCAATAATTGATCCGAATCAAGATAAATAGTAAATTCCAAGCATTCCAATGTAATGTGTAAAGCTCTTTACAAGAAAAACCCCTCAGTACTCAAATGCTTTTGTAGACACTCTTTAAGGCCTACATTCAGACTTGATGTCAAGTAAAGCTTGATGTCAAAACAGAGATTCTTTGAAAAACAAGCACAGTTCTACTGAACCAAACAAAAAGCTGTGAATTTATGAAGTCAAAAAAACGTTGCTTTGGGTTATAAAATAACAGCTAATTATTGTTCGTGCTAATACACGAATGAGCACACAAAATGTAGAACCATAAGCACTGTATAAAATGGCAAGACAAATTCCTTATTTGTTTTCTTGAAAATGGCAAAATATAACTGCTTAAAATGAATCGGCTGTTGCAACTTACTTGCCAACATGGTTTTTGGAGTCGTACATGCGTATGACTCGCCTGTAGACAGCAAAGAGCGGCCTTTGGAGACCCTTCGTGATGAAACGGTAAAAGTCTTTCCTCTCCTCTTTGCTCATCTGGAAAATCACTGACACAGCATCGCCAAGTTTACGGATCTGTAGCAAAACAAAAATGGCCACCGAAGTTTTGCATGATTTAGAAATATTATTTTTTGTATGAATCGTTTAGCTGTAAATGGGAGTAATAACTTAATTAACTTACTTTTCAAATCAGACACTATGAGGGAACCATGACTGTAACAATCAATGTACTGGACTCAAGCTCTAATGTTTCTTATCAACAGAGTGTGGGTTCTAGTCCCGGTATTGACACTTGTGTCCTTAAGAAAGACACCTAACCATTATTGCTTTGTCCTTCGGATTGGACGTAAAGCCATAGGTCTTGTGCATTGTGTAATGCACATAAAAGAACCCAGTCACACTTTCTGATCAACAGAGTTTGGGTTCAAGTCCCGGTCTTGACACTTGTGTCCTTAAGCAAGACACCTAACCATTATTGCTTTGTCCTTCGGATTGGACGTAAAGCCATAGGTCCCGTGCATTGTGTAATGCACATAAAAGAACCCAGTCACACTTTATACTACTATAAGGGAAGGGGTTTGCAATGGTGTTTCTGGCAGTGGCTGCTAAACGTGCCGCAGCACTTCGTAAAAACTTATAAAGCGCAACATAAATGGATCTCAAAATTTGAAAACTTCAAAAACTTGTCTTAAAAAATAATAATAAGCACCTTGAGTACATAATTTTTAGTAGATGCGTGCGCTATATAAGACTCCAGTATTGTATCAATCAATCACATGACATGACATGACATGATGATTGAATTGTAACCTCTGTTCTTATTTGACGAAGTTCTTTTTTGGGAAAGGGCTTTTACAAGAGAGATCAAAGAACTGTACAAGAGTAGGAAATTAAATGCTGTGTCATGAATAAGAATTATTTAAGACGTTTCCTGAAAACAGTAAGGGATAGGGTGTCCCTGATGTAAGATATTCAAACATCTCAGTACTTTCAATGCTTCAATACTACAAGTCCGATCTAACGACCTGTCTGTTCCGAAACAAAACATTTTCATAACCAACAACATATCATCCTGTTTGGCCTGCGTCTAGTGGTTTACTTAATTTGTTGTTCTTGTGGGCCTTTGATGTCTTTGGCAGATATGCCCACAACTTACATGTTCAATTATTAATTATCATTGTAGGCCTGAATACCTGCTGTGTGATTTGGATGTATTTGGGATTTTAAAGGTTACATCGATGCTCAATACAACCTTGTTTCAAAAATGAAAACCTGGGGAAAACGACCTAAATTAGATCATACATGGTACACTTTACATTCAACCAACCTTAAGATATTCCTCAATGTTTCTTTCTAAGATGTCCACCTCCTCCTTGGACCACATACCCTGCT
This sequence comes from Marthasterias glacialis, assembly GCA_911728455.2. NCBI lineage: Eukaryota > Metazoa > Echinodermata > Asteroidea > Forcipulatida > Asteriidae > Marthasterias > Marthasterias glacialis. The sequence continues at coordinate 8,702,484 of OU452221.1, forward strand.
TCCATTTATGACCTGCACAAACAAACAAACAAATAATAAATTGTTCTGGGTGAAAGTACTTCCATAATCTAAGTGTTGTCATCAGTTTTGGTTTGAGGTTTATGGTGAAACAAAACACTCTTTTAAATTTTCTAACTCAAGATTTTTCAAAACAACTATTTTGTAGCTACAAATTATTTTGAATTTGAAGAATTATTTTTTTTTCTTTTTCAAATAAGGACTTACCTTTCTTGGACAGGTTGTCTTTGGAGTCTCTACTAGTGAACCAAGACTGTGTAACTGGATCGATAACAGGTTCTTCACAATGAACTTTTGTTGGCGACTGATGAAACCAAACAAAGTTAAGTGTCAAGTCAAAATTCTCGAATTATATTTCGTTTTTAATTTGTTTATAATTTTTTTAATGTCCAGTACATGTGATATGGTATTGAGAGACTCACCAGATGCTTTTCTTCTGTCTGAGGCTCTGATAGTTCATGTAAGTCACTCTCCATGCCATCATTGCTGTCCAAGATCCCTGCTTTAGAGTCACTGCACTCTGGGAAATCTTCAACATTAGGGAGAAAAGTTATTGTTCTAGGAAAAGAAATCTTGACAAAATAAATGAATAAACCTGAATTAAAGCCCAAGCTCAACATTGGTAAGAAGAAAAACATAAATGTTCACAGATTTACGTATACCTTAAATGGTATATATAAAGATAATGATGGTAGAAAACTTTCCTTGAAATATTTCTGCCTGAAGTGTTATTGTGTTTAAATTTAAAATGATATAAGATCCAAAATTAGTTTTTGTCTCAGCGAGACGAAATTTCTGCCTATAGGAATGCGTACAAAAACGTTGAATGCATTTTTACCATTTTCTCGCAAATGAAACAATGGAATGAGCTGACATTTTCACAGGTTGGTTTTATTACAAATATCTTGATTTGTGCAAAGAATGGAAGCATACAGTCAGTTTACCAATGTTGAGTTGCGGGCTTTAAAGACTTAAAAGATTCGTAAAGGAAAGATAACAGTAACAAAATTGTTTGCTTACCAGATATATCATTCACTTGTTTCTTATGGAGATTCAGTAGTTTTCCAGTTTTGCGCTTTGATGTTTTACCTGAAATAGAAAAGACCAATGATGTAACTAATTTGTAAAACCCTCTCTTAACCACAAATTAAATATTATCCGTACTCACGAACCACAAGTCATGCAACTTTTGTATTAAAAAAAAAGAGAACATGGCAAATCACCAGTGGCATAACTAAGGGGGCACGGGGTGGGGGGGGCATGTGCCCCCCAACTGATGTCTGTGCACCCCCCACCCCGGGTGCCCCACCCCCGTTTGAAATCTGGAATTTTGAGATATAAAAATACCAGAATAAAATGTTAACATTTTATGAGATTTTATGTAGTAATTTCAATATTTGTAAAACTATTTTTTTTTATTTACATGCAGAATGCATTTGATTTACCTGAGCACATAAGAAGAGCGCTGAAAAGGGGCTTGTTTAGGAAAAATACAAACGGAAACTACAGTTTTAGCCAAAAAAGCCCCCCTAAGGAAAATGGTGCCCCCCCTTCCCCCTAAAATTTTACCCTAGTTCATGTAGTTACGGCGCTGCAAATCACACTTAACATTGTACAGTAAGCCTATTTTTTAGTTTTCTATCGAGTGAAAAATTGGATTCCTGCTTACACACAGAGGAAAAATTCTAACAAGCTACATTTAACTCGCAAATTAAATTAAACCTTTTTTGTTTTATAACCTGAATGCAAAATTCAAAAGTTGCGCAAGATGTAGGCCTTTTCCCACAAAGCACCTCTGATGAATTGGTGGCATACTCTATTGTGAGTTGCCCATATTGATTTAACTTTTTCAAAAAAAAAATCAAAAGGCTTTAATAACATTATTTGCAACATTTTCATTAAAATATTAACACACATTTTTTAATGAAACTGTCAGTTAATAGACCGATTGTGCGACAATGTTGACATGTGGTCACGTGACCTCCTATTGGGTATAACGCCATACAGCTGATGGCAAAATACATGTAAAGAGATTACACAGAGTGAGTTCGAAAACAGTAGATTTTACTTTTGTTAAGTGATAAATTAGTTAATCAGCCCCTTTATTTAAAGTAGTATGTTGTGGCAATAATTAATTACATCACATCTCTGTTTCATAATTTAACAGAATTCTACTAAAAAGAGGTTTTTTTTAGCCATGTACTACCGGTGTTGGACGACTATTATGTAGCCACCCGTCTGTTATTTTGTTTGTAATGTTGGCCTAAATCACTGTAAAAAAAGAATAAACAATGTTGGAAAAGTGAGCATTAATACCTAGCCTTGCAGAATTTCAAATAGGCAAAGGAATCACACAGTTTTGGAAAGCAATTTCTTTGGAGGATTTCAGCTTCAAAACTTTGAAATTTTTGTGTTGAAAGGTGTGTGGTGATCGCGGTCGTCTGGCCCAACGTTCCGTCGCGCGCTGTACACATCGTGCACATTTATACGGTACTTTTACAATTTTCAAGACTTGCTGGAACTGTCCTTACTGGCTTTATTCAGCCACTTGAAGGTCTCTGGTACAAACTCTGGAATATCTTTCACAGATTTCGAGCAAGAAAAGCCTCGATCGAATAAACTAAATGCATTAATCATTGTGTACCGTATCACCCTTTCCAATGAGCAAGAAAAGCCTCGATCGAATAAACTAAATGCATTCATCATTGTGTACCGACCCTTTCCTATGGAGGATGTCGTGTGTGTTTACATTTTATACCCAGAAGTGATCACGTGACGCGGGTCGCGCATTTGGCCTATTGGAATTATGTTCATCACCAAATGTAGGCGGGTGGTTGTGATTTCACTTCTCTAATGTAATTTGAAACAATGTTACTTTTCTGCTAAGTGAGAAACCATATAGAGCAGGCAAAGCAAATAAAACGTCAACATTCTTTCGATCACACTCTTGCCAAATCACCCCAAAACAACAATTGAAATCTGTTTGAACACATGATTTGTGCCATAGAGATACTAATTACACCAAAACGTTTTGTGTCACAATCATTTCCAATTCAAACAAGGTCCACCCCTTTTTATCAGATTTCTTTATTGACCCCAAACAATTAAGAGAACAAACCTGACGATGACGGTAGCGGATTGACAGGTAGGACTAAACATGCTGGGGAAATCTCACTCTCTGTCTCTGATCTGTTATCATCTTCCATGATTCAGCGAATTCTCTCTGATATTTCTGATGTGTTTTAATGACAGAGGAATCTTATCAGTTAGGCATAGAAATTTATAGCCACAAACAAAAATTGTCAAGGAAATTAAGTTCATTTTGTGGAATCAGTATTGTAGATGTCTTCGCAATGTCATGAAAAATGATTACCGATTCCTGGCAGTTTTCATAAATTTGGGGAGAAAAAAAATTTACATGGGAAAAAAATGAAGGCTTTCAATTTGAGGAAAGATGATTTTCTGATAGCGCATTTGAAAGCGAAGATTATTAACCTCATTAATTTTCAGAGACGTGCTGACAAGAAGCTAACTGTCAATTTTCACTGGCCTAGTGTCGTGATAGTGCTGCTGAAAAACAGTCACAGCAATTCAGTCCTATGGCTGATGGAATCATTAGTATGAGCATTTCTATCGCTGTTTTTTCAACAACAAAAAATAGGATGAACATTTCAGTTCTATCCCATTTTTTCGACAAGGACTGTTCGATAGTTGTGTTTGACCAGAAAAGTTAAAAAAAATAAATAAATAAAAAAATGACATGTTCTTGGTACCATAACTAGTAAACTGTTTTTCCCCTTTTTTTTAAAGTCAAATTCTGAAGCAGCGACGTGGGTGGGGGAATGGGGGCACAGGGGGCTTTTCAGTGTGTTGGGGGGGGGGGGCACAGGGCCGTCTTTTTTAAATCACTGCATGTATCTGGATTTTTTCGGGGGGTGGGGGGGGGGAGAGGGGAACACTCTGGTAAATTGATTCGGGGCGCGTGCCCCCAGGCTCCCTCCCCACCCAATGCCCCCCAACTTAAATTCTGAAGTTTAGCCAAAACAACACTGGGAATAACCATGAAGGTAAAGTGCATTTTTTATAAGTACTTTGCTACTCTAGCCCACCTATTAGTATTATTAATATTGTATAATGCAGACCATGTGATTCTTTGTGAAAATAAAATGAAGAAAAATGTATAAACAGCCAATTACACCTAACTTTGTACGGTGTTTTACATTTTTTTTTCTGTAGCACTGTTTTAAATTAAAGTGAAATCCGTTAGTGTTAGTGATAGGAAAACAGAGAAAATCAGCTGATCAGCTGAAATGTTGCATGCTTGATATGAAATAGTTTTTGAAAATCTGTCTGGTTTAAGAAGACAAAATGACAGCAAAAAATTGCGAGTTTTAGACACCTTGTTGATTTCAACTTCTCGAGAAAAAAAGCATGGCCATGGACTCACGGCAAGTCTTTAGTCTGACTGGAACTGCTGTTCGTTTCACTGTCGCCAAACACATTCACGCATATTAAAATGGCAAAAGATAAGGGCACAAAACACATTATACACGAGGAAACTTCCTCAGCCATTCTCGTCGCAACTACTTCAGCCTACTTTGGCCCACTTTTTACCTCCTGCCTATTTACAGTTTTGATTATTGGATGAAAAGTTTGTGACACTGTAGCCTTTCAAGAAATTACGGAAAATGCCAGGATGAAAAAGAACCAGGATGTACAAAATGGCTGCCCCCATGGACACACTCTAGCTGCTCAGATTGGGGAGAAATGTCGTCAGAAGACACATTTTAACATAAGTAATATAGCTAGAATTACAACAAAAGCTATAGCATACTTACAAAGAATACTGTTCAGAAATTTTAACTTTGTTCGGTGTTTCTGAAGTGTGGAAAATGCAGAAAATTCCAGTGGACTGTTGCTAAATTTATTTTACGTTGAAAATGTACACGACTAAATGGTTCCCTGTTTTACGTGCACGCGCACACACGCAAAATGTAGATCACCAGTACAGTTCTACCAGCGATGAAATGGGGGTTAGACAGAATCCCTAGACTAAACCTAGTCGGTTCTTTTTGGTTTCAGGGAAATCAAAGAAAGTTGAAACTATTTTATCAAAGTAAACTTAGTCCGACAAAACGTATCAATAAATCAAGGTTCGATTAGTAAAAGTGAAATGGTTCAGACATTAGGCCTACTGCTTTTTGTTTTGTTTTTGTGTTAAGTTTTTAATCTCGATATCAGCAAGGTTTGTTGGTACTTGACTAGCACTTATCTAATTATAAACTTGCAAAACAATTCCAGGGATCCATCCAAGATTGACTTTTCTGTGAATTTAAGTGGAACCAAATTTAAATAAATCTGGCATATGCTATGACATGTGATCACAACCATTATCTTTAATAATATTATTTTAAGTAAGTAGAACATGCATGGGTGCAGCATCCTGTACAGTGTTAACTATGAAACTCTGCATAAAGATTTGCTTGTCCTGTTGAACGTTGACCCGCTTTCTGTAGTGGTAGTCACTGTAGATAATGGATATTGAAAGCGTGCAGGAAGGAAAAGGTGTTTCAACATTCAGAATCAGGATCGTTACATTAACATTATTAATAGCGGAACCTAAGCGCAGATCATTATTGACTTTCCCTCTTCACCCCGCACAACAACTCATTCCTATCCTCCATACAGGGAGGAATACTTTCCATTTGTTGTACTGTTTACAGTTTCCTCCTCCGTACAGATACTGATCTTGATGACACATTGGCTTCCTGGTTGCCCACATGCACAGCCAAAGAAATACTTGGCGTTGTTGAGCTTTGGAGCTTCTAAACAGGAAACAGACCAGGACATCGGCCACACTGCACCTCAGGGTTGTACCTAGCTAATAAAACCAGAGAGCAGATGATAACGCAGATGTTGTTTCCTGAGCTCAGCAGCAGCAGAGGACCACCATCTTCAGTCAGTGTTTTCAGGTACTTGTGTTCTGCTCTTGTCTTTTTGCCATTCATTTCCTGGTCTTAACTAGTCATGTTAGTGGTATAGGCCCAAGAGTGTTACTATACCTTTTGTTTTGTTTTGGGGAACCGCTAGTTTACTGAACCTTGGAGCTGGTTTAGAATCTCTGTGTATGTAGCAGGGTTTGATTTTCTAGTCAACTTTTAGCCCGCTGGTAAGTTATAAAATTGTGTTCAATCTGATGTATTGAGCAGTCAAATATATTTTATAACCTTTAGTGATGTACATTCTCTCACCAGACAACATTGACAAAATATTTATTAGCAAACTCTTTTTCAGTGACAGCCAAGAAATCTGCACTAATCTCATTGGGGTTTATCTTGAACAACTCCTTAGAGGTTCACTGAAGTACAAAGTATTAATACTTTTATGTTACACCTTATGATTTTTATAAAACGATTCACTTGTAAGAAATCATTTTTTGCATTCCTTGCATAATTTGTTTACTTTAAAAAATAACAGTCTTCAGGAACGCCCACAAAAATAGGTCACTTGCTAACATGGCTTGATTCTCAACATGACATCACATGCATTACATAATGTTTCCTGAGCTATTCCACAAAACAATTGTTCTGGGATTGGGTCTGCCAAAGGAATGACAAATATGTGTTCTTCTAGTAACAAATTCATTCTTGGTTGTAATGCATGTGATGTCACATTGAGATTCCAGCCATTGTTAGCAAGTGACCTATTTTTGTGGGCGTTCCTGAAGACTGTTATTTTTTAAAGAAAACACATTATTCAAAAATACACAAGAATGCCAAAAATGTTTTCTTACAAGTGAATCGTTTTATAAAAATCATAAGGTGTTACATAAAAGCATGAATACTTTTTATTTCAGTGAACCTTTAAATGATTCTGGGATCCTACTTCACTGATTACTAATAATTTGTTGCACTCAGAAAAAATATACCACTACCCTGTACTCAAAACAAACTTTCCAAGGGCCAAGTATCATGCATGCGTGGATTCTTTTAAGGAGCCATGATGTATCAATGTGTATTAGTAGTTGAAGCTTAAGAATGAATTAATTCATTTGAGACCATGTAATAATCTTTATAAAGAGGTGTTTACTCTGAAGAGGTTGTCACACAAAAATAATTGATCAATAAATGTGTATAATTTTTCATGGGTTTTGTTTGGAGATTTGAGTGATCTGAAATGATAATAATAAACAGTTCCTATCAGGCCTAATCCTTATTTCTACATATGACTGGGGTCCCCATAAGCTCATTATTTGTGCAACAGGCATGCAGAAATATATATTTGAAATATAAATTAAATAAAAATGTATTCATTTATATTGTGCAAATTCCATATTAATATGTTCAAATGCGCATTACAATGTCGAAACATTAAGCTTTATAAAGAGGTGTTTACTCTGAAGAGGTTGTCACACAAAAATAATTGATCAATAAATGTGTATAATTTTGTAGAATTATGTAGATGACATGAACACCAGGGCAAGTGTGCTGAGTAATTTATGTGAATTACACAACGCACAGGACCGTCCAGGATGTACATTCTCTCACCAGACAACATTGACAAAATATTTATTAGCAAACTCTTTTTCAGTGACAGCCAAGAAATCTGCACTAATCTCATTGGGGTTTATCTTGAACAACTCCTTAGAGGTTCACTGAAGTACAAAGTATTAATACTGTTATGTTACACCTTATGATTTTTATAAAACGATTCACTTGTAAGAAATCATTTTTTGCATTCCTTGCATAATTTGTTTACTTTAAAAAATAACAGTCTTCAGGAACGCCCACAAAAATAGGTCACTTGCTAACATGGCCTGATTCTCAACATGACATCACATGCATTACATAATGTTTCCTGAGCTATTCCACAAAACAATTGTTCTGGGATTGGGTCTGCCAAAGGAATGACAAATATGTGTTCTTCTATTATCAAATTCATTCTTGGTTGTAATGCATGTGATGTCACGTTGAGATTCCAGCCATTGTTAGCAAGTGACCTATTTTTGTGGGCGTTCCTGAAGACTGTTATTTTTTAAAGAAAACACATTATGCAAAAATACACAGGACCGTCCTAAAGATGTGGGCTCGATGGAGTGGTCTCCCATCCAGTTACTGACCACAGCCAATAGTGCTTAACTTTGCAGTACTACCAGTGGTTCTTCCGTTGAGCCAAACATGAGACCTAGTGATAGCATCTTGTAAGGTGATACAGCACAATTTGCTGCCAACCATACCAAAAAGGGTGCAGCTTTATGTTCGTTCCTTCCTTCCTTTAACGTAGTGCAGCCATCATAATGAATGAAGTTACAATGCACTGTGAATCAATTATAGTAAAGTGTCTTGCTCAAGGACACAAGTGTCAGGACCTGGACTCAAACCCTCACTCCTGTGGCTTAGCCACCAGAACTTGAGTTAGATTTAATCTGCTTGTCCTTGACAAAGTAATTCGATAAAGCAATTAATGGTCTTAGAAGTGTCTTGTTTAGGGACACAAGTGCCATGGTTTGGACCCAATCCCACACTCTGGCAACAAAAGAACTTGAGTCCGGTGCACTAGACCTCTCGGCCAATCACTACCACAAGTGATGCAACAATGTATATGCTGATTTTATCTCGTTGGTCTGTATGCATAATGAATCAGTTGTTTTAAATTTATTGGATTTATTGGATTTCTTCACTTTCATTGCAGTCGAGTTTGACATTTTTGGTGGAATTTTTATTTGCCACATGCAGGTCAGTTATGGCAGTTCCACGCAATATAAATTCAGCAAAGGGATGCAGATGGTCTGACGTACAAAGAAAAGAAGCAGTTTTATTTGTAATCATTATACTTCATGGACTTCTCCTGCCTGCCTCGTGCCAGAATCAGAGACTTGTCAAAACCTTGACCCATTTTAGCTCTCCAAACATTGCTCTGCAGCATTTCTTTGTTCACAGAGACACTGGTGAGGTCTACGTAGGTGGAACCAACAAGCTCTATCACTTCTCATCTAATTTGGAAAAACTTTCTGAGGTCGACACAAGACAGGAGGGAATCAATGAATTCTGTCCTACAGTCGAGGTGAACAGATGCCCACGAGGCGATAACCTCAATAGGGTCTTGCAAGTTGATTACGGGCTCAATTTGCTCATAGCATGCGGCAGTGATTTCTATGGAACATGTGCCCTGCATGATGTGAGTAACTTTACAAGGATTGTTGGTTGGCCCTCTTATGTCCATGGTAGGGAGACCCCCTACCAACAGGACAGCTTAGCTCTTGGAGAGTCAGTGGTAAGCTACTATGCCCAATACCAAGCTGGCGATGACGGAGCAATTGAACAAGTCCTGTATATTGGTGCTACATTCAACAGTGACCTTCAGTATAAAAACGTGAGTCAACATGCTGCCACAGCCAAGAAACTGAAGGAGACAAGCTCAGGGGAGTGGCATTTTTATTTTGCAAACCAAGAACAACTTTACTATCGGAACTCCTTCATCAATGTGATCGATGCTTACAAACACGATTATAAAATCAAGTACATATATGGCTTTAGTTCTGGAGGTTTTAACTACTTTACCACAGTGCAGCGAGAGGATGTGGACCTCGAGAATTATCAATCACGGATTGTACGAATATGCAACAGAGACAAAAGTAGGTTTACTTCTTAGTTCTCTTTAACTCACACGTAAAAAGGATACTAATACTTTATGGCCCATTTAAAGCTCCAGCTTAACATTGGTAAAGAGAAAAACATAAATGTTCACAGATTTGCGTGTATATGGTATAAAGATATTGATGGTAGAAAACTTTCCTTGAAATATTTCTGCCTGAAGTGTTATTGTTTTTGAATAATAAATGAAATAAGATCCAAAATTAGTAAAACTCTGCCTATAGGAATGCGTACAAAAATGCTGAGTGCATTTTTACTGTTTTCTCGCAACTGAAACAACGAAATGAGCTGAAATTCTCACAGGTTGGTTCTATACCTTGATTTGTGCAAAGAATGGAAGCATTTACAGTCAGTTTACCAATGTTGAGCTGGGGCTTTAATCATTCTTGCTATAATGCAGTAGAAGGATATTTACATTGACTTAATTTACTGTCATCGGAGTAGGCATTGACTGAACATGCTTCACTGTCACCCGATGATTTCTTACTTGTAGGATAGTATGATTTACCCAAATCAACTGATCCAAGCTCCTCTCCTCAAGCATACCAGGAAAGGACATGTGCAATACAATTACAAAAAAGAACCACAGAGCCTGGAGTACCTGTAGGCACACTTTGTACAAAGCTCAACGGAGGAAAACAAAATCATACATTTTAGTGGAAACTGCACAATATGATTTTTATCAACTTTTGATAAAAACTTGTTGAGCTGTTAATTTTACAATTCTTGCTTTTATGTGGTAGTTTGTGATACAGAATTATGTGAAATTTATCAAATGATCAATGTAGAATCTTGACTGCCATGAAATGATGTACATGTTGACTTTTTTTGGTAAACAATGCGATGGTTTATGTTTTATGCATAGCATAACTTGCAGATCATGCACTTGTAATGTTACTAACAATGGGAGACTTTTGGGAACACTAGGTGGCAGCAGACTTACTCAGAACTCCGCAAACAATGGAAATTTACCTGGTAAGTCTGCTGCCACCTTAACAAGTCTCCCATTAATAATCAGGAAAAATAATCTTTATTCCATTCGACCAAAACAACACAAAATTTACAGTAAACTCAAGAACAAAATGAGCGGTACAAAAGCATGCATACGTGTAGGAGATTTTGGTAATATAACAAAAAGCAAGAAAGTACTTAAAATAAAACAAAGCAAGCTAAACGAACAACAGCAAAAGACATGAAATGGAAAATGGAAGGGGCCGTCACAAATGGGGAATTAAAAAATGATGGTTTATTTCTTTTCCCCGCAACTGCAGACTTTTTCTCGTACACCGAAGCAAAACTCATCTGTCGGAATTCGGAAGGCAAAGTCTATAACATTCTCAACGCAGCCCACGTAGGGAGAGTTGGTACAAACCTGCAAGGGTTTGAGCCTGGCGAGGAGGTTCTCTTTGCCGTCTTTTCAACCAGTGTCTCTGAGAGCTCAGACCACCCTGCGCGCGACTCAGCTCTGTGTCTATACCAAATGAGTTACATTAACAAAAGAATTCAGAAAGGACTACAGGAATGCTTTAACTCGGATGGCACGCAGGGATTGAGGTTTTTTTCGGCTGACCATCCCTGTGATTCCACAACGGTAAGAATCATATACGTATTTTTTTAATGTCAATTTAAATTTTAATAGCTATGTTATGTTTGTTTAGAATTTGAAAAATTTGAAAAAATATATAAAAAATGGGGAAGAATTTAATCTAATTGGCAAAAACGCATGGTGTGTTTCAGGTTGATTATAAATTGGAAAGGCTATAAAAAAACAAAACTGAAGAACGGTGTTTACTATGATACCAAAAAAATCCATACTAGTATAGTAGCAATTTTTCCATCTGGTATGTTACAATGAACATTTGCAAAAGAAACATCTCCTAGTACTTGGTTTTGTTAAGGGTGTACCAAAATAAGCAGCTAGGAAATTGCACGAAAACATATTGTTTGTTGTTTCCTTGAAATTATTATCATCAAATCAGTTTGATTAAATACATGTATTTCATTTTATGGAGTAAACGATCAAATGCTTTATACTCGTCATATTACTCCCTTGTTTTTCGTGGGGGTTAGCTTTCGCAATACTGCTTTTCCATACTAGTTTTTCTCCAATGGATTTGCTGTGTTGTGTGTTGCATGTGTCCAGCATTCATTATGATCTGGTTTTGGCCTGTGAAGATATTTATACATAAGTGAAGGATCCAAAGCAACCAATGAACAGAAGACTAATTCAAGCATTGTTTGTTGACTGGTCAACAAGGTTGACATATAAGGATTGATTTTAAACTTTAACCATTGAGGACTGCTTTCTGAGTGGCTGAATGTGTAGCGGGAACAAAATTATTGTCACTTTGTCACAGCTTATGTTTACAAAAACTTTTTAAAACTAGTCAGTAGAAATGAATGGAGTATTTCATAAACCAATGATGTATCCTACTTTTAAGCAAGGTGTGAGGTCTTGCATAAAGAAGGAATGGTAATTTTCACACAATCTTTCAACTTTAAGGTTTTAATTTTTGGGTGAACAAAGAAAAATTGACTAGAATGGGATTTGAACCTGCGACCAGCGGATTAATGTGCTGACACTCCAACAACTGAGCTGTCTAGCCCTTATGATGGCGGTCTCCCTATTTTGTCAATATTTTTGTTGGTTGGGTGCCAGTGAGAAGCCAAACAACCTGAAACTGCTTTATAACCAGGGATCAGGTCCAAGTTTACGATACAACCTGGGAAGCGGCAGGTTTGGGATCACCTTACTGGGGATACGACTTTTTCATTTCCAATATCAAGTAATAAGCCACAAGGGAAAACTGACAGGGTAAATTTAATTTACTTTTCACCGCTCTACCAACTGAGCTATCTAGCCCTATGATGGCGGTCTCCCTATTTTGTCAATATCTTTGTTGGGTTTCTTAGATCCTCCTGATGATGACTAGAGCAGGCTTGTCGAAATGTTGAGACCAATTAATGACTCACTCCGCGGCAGTGAAGTTATCCAAGAAGTCCCCTCAGTCCACTAAGCGAAAGTAGTAGTAGTAGTAGTCCCTGCCGATTTCCTACCTACAAATTTTGAAATCTACTCCGGAGGAACAATCTATTGCAATAGCAAAGCAGATATAATCACGAGGTGTTATCGCAAACTAAATATATATTCTTAGATTCTTCTTCATAGCTTGTAATAAAGTTTTTAAAGTTGTGCTGCTTAAACTTTTATATCAGGGATAATGGGTAGGAGGAGCTGGTATAAAGTACAATTTTCTTCCCGTACTACAATACAAGATTTTGCTACTATAAAGGAAATGAATAAACACATGCATCACATCCCTTGATTTTAATTTTAACAGTATAGGGTAGTGAAAGATGACTTCTGTGGGACCGGAGCTTTACAACCAATCGAGGCAAGGAAAACAATTTTGGGAAGGGACCAGTTGCGGGACGGCGGTGCTGGCCGGTTGTTCACAGCAATTTCTGCGGTGACTATGGGCAGTGACACTGTAGCTATCATCGGCACTCAAGATGGTCACGTAATGAAGGTAGGTCAAATCATGAGAATGTCTTAGAATGTGACAACGTGGCTATCAGTGGCACTCAAGATGGTCACAATTGGAAGGTAGGTCAAAACCTAAGCAGTCATAGAATGTGCCAGCGTGGCTATCATTGGCACTCAAGATGGTCACTCTATGAAGGTAGGTCAAAACATTAGAAGTCATAGAATGTGACAGCGTGTCCATCATTGGCACTCAAAATGGTCACTATATAAAGTTGGAAAAGGCATATAATTTTTTTTCAAAAAAGTGACCGGCAAATTTGATGGGATTTTCAGTTTCAGGTACAGGTTTGTTTTTACCCACGTAATGAAGAGGAGACTAACACCAATTAATGAATGCCATTTGTCAGGGTAGATCAGATAAAAATCTTTGTAAAATGAAGATTTATAGCAATGTTTCTTTACCCATTCGTGAAAACAACTGAAGTGTTCTTTGTCATTTTTTATCGGGAAAATTGTGTCGGAAAAAAAAGCAACAATGATAGCAATGTCTGGGCATATGGTAATAATTGTACAGAAATGAATGGTCTCTAAAGCCAAATGGTTGGAATGAATCTGATCTCTTTGTAAACACAAGCCCAATATACGTTACATTTTCTGACTAGAACCTTGGTTTGAATAAGTTGTAAAAGTTAAACAGGGTTTCCTGTTCTTCCAGTCACACACTGTACAGTGTGTAAAAGTAATAAATGGAGCCGTATTCCGAGTAAAGTGTAAATCCACTTACAAGGTACAACTTCCTGATAAAAAACATGTCAATGACAAGGGCACCGGAATGAAGAGTTCATTCAAGCAGGCCAGATATTGTACTGGCCCCACCAAACAAGTGGTTTCCATTGAGTTCTTAAGAGTTTCTTAAGAGTGTTTCTTCTGTAAAAATTGGTTGTTCGGATCTGCATATAGAGTTACTTGCAAATTTGATAAGTTTTACTTTGTGACTTATAATGTGTGTTTGGGATCGATTGTATAAATCTCCAATGATAAAGAAATTGTCTTTCGGTTTTGGTGTAAAAGTTTTTTTATCAAATGTAGAGAGGATTCCGTTTCCATAACTGCCCACTGGATGTATGCAAACATGTTATTTAACTACATCTACATTTATAATAATTTGGTTTAAGCATTCACATTTGGTATGATAAGCACTGTATACTCAGTGCTTACCCGAGTTCTGTAGGAACAAAATCCCCCCCTCTGCATTGTAGAACAGTATATTCTCTAGAATGCAGGGTTGTGGGTTCATTACCCATTACTCATTACATGCACATGTGTTTTCTCATAAAAAAATAATGTCCCAATCTGAACCTTTCCAAAAAAAGAGTAGGCACACTGATTGTTTTGAATGCTGGCCAGTTTTAATGAGAGCAAAACTGCACAGTAGTTATTGGTATCAAGATGTTATACAAATATATGTCGCAGAATATAATCACGATGTGAAATCTGGACTATTCAATTCTCATTCGCCTCTTGATGGAAAAGCCAGATTTCACCTCGTGATTTTTTGGGCCATAATGCACAAGCAAAATGTATTCAATTATGTAACTCACACATAGATCCTTGTCATTTTTAAATTTTTTCACAAAAAATACAAAATAGACACAGAAACTACATGGATGACTCCATGCAGACACCAACCTTGTCCACCGTGATACGACTTTGCTTTGGACAAATAGACGGGGAACGATTATTTTAGATACGACACTGGGAAGCATTCTAGAGCAGTATATTCTCTAGAATGCAGGGTTGTGGGTTCATTTCTCATTACTCATTACATGCACGTGTGTTTTTCTCATAAAAAAATAATGTTACAATCTGAACCTTTCCAAAAAAAGAGTAGGCACACTGATTGTTTTGAATGCTAGCCAGTTTTAATGAGAGCAAAACTGCACAGTAGTTGTTGGTATCAAGATGTTATACAAATGTAGGATGCATTTCAGTGCATTGTCGCAGAATATAGTCACGAGGTGAAATCTGGACTATTCAATTCTCGTTCGCCTCTTGATGGAAAAGCCAGATTTCACCTCGTGATTTTTTGGGCCATAATGCACAAGCAAAATGTATTCAATTATGTAACTCACACATAGATCCTTGTCATTTTTAAATTTTCACAAAAAATACAAAATAGACACAGAAACTACATGGATGACTCCATGCAGACACCAACCTTGTCCACCGTGACATGGCCTTGCTTTGGACAAATGGAATGGACGGGGAACGATTATTTTAGAAACGACACTGGGAAACGTCCAATAATTATCCATATTGGACTCCGTTATAAAATTTGTGAGCAAAGCAGCAGTATACATGACAAAATAAAGGATTGACATGTGACGTGTGTTCAACCAATCAAGTGACAAGGATCTTTGTGTGTGTGGTATTATAATTATTATTCTAATTAAGCTACAAATGTGAGGAATTTAACAACATTTTGTGCGCTCCATTTCCTAAAAATTGTGCTCTTCTATATACTGAATTTTTTTGTAAACAATTCTTAATGAAGCTCTGAACTCTGATTATGTGCCTGGCCAAGCTTGTACATTTGGCTGATGTGCAGCAGAAATATGTAAATGTGCCAGGTTCTGGATGTTTATGACAAAGCAGCGTTTACCCTGAGATACACATCCTCATTTACTGTACCTCCATCATTCTGATTTAAACAAATGAACAGGCATTTAAAAAAAAAAATCACAACCAAGCATGGAACTCTTACAGCGTTTTTCCTTACAGTGGTCCTCTGGCCAAATGCTAGTTAAAACACCTCTCCAAGTTGTCTGGCTGGCTAGTTCAGTGTTGAAAAGTATCCCTATTTAATGTGAAATACGAACCAGTGAAGAAGCCGACGGACTTGGGAAAGTACAAGCTAACAGATCCCGCTGGCTAGTCAGTGACAAAGTTAGGGGCAAACCCTGTCTTACAAATTTCTATGAGGAAGATCAGATTACTTCCCTCTAGCTTTTAATAAGCACATTGCACAACCAATGTGAAAATTTCACCCAGTTCATGGTCTTGATGGTGTGGCTTCATTGAAAACTATGGAAAGAAAGTTTTATGTTTGTTAGGGATTTTTTGGTACGCTCATAGGGCTGATGAGTGCAATGATTTGTAGGGTCTTAAAATATTATTTATATTATTTGACAGTATTTCAGATTGAAATATTTCTCTGGAGCGTTCAGGTTGGAAAAGCATTTTTATTTATTTTATTTTATTTTAAAATTTGTCTTTTTGTGTTATTGTCTATGTCTATGTCTACATGTATGTCTATGTCTATGGCCATGGCTATGGCTTGGGCTATGGCTATGGTTTTGGCTATGGCTGTGGCTTTGGTTTTGGCTATGGCTGTGGCTTTGGCTGTGGGGGAGATATTTACAATGTTCTTGGTCTTCATAGTTTTTTTAAAGTTAATTAACGAGATAAACGTTTTAGCATCCTGTGGATTAAAGCATCAAAATTTACTCTCCCAATGACCATATATAACCAGCGTTGTTTCTCTCACTCAAGTGATGTTTTCCTCCGTTTTTATGAAGTTTTTACTGCAGTCCTCAGACAATCAGGGAGAGGAGGCCAATGTGTGGGCCAGAAAACCCTACAAGGACTTGGACTTGTCTAACAGTCCTGTACTTAAGGACATGGCATTTGATGCAGACAGATCACACGTGTATGCCATGACATCACACGAGGTAGGATAGGAAACAAGCTTTTGCCCAAAGTTGAACCCCAGTTTTCTCTGTATATACATTGTGCTGAACTGGAAAATACATGGCTGCCATATGAATTATGTTTCCATTTTGGAATGTGGAGAAAGAAGTTAATTTGAAGACCGTAAGTTTGGAGAAGATGACTGAAGTGGTGTGAGATCGGTGAAATATTTGGGAGGATTAGGATTGAAGAAAACGTCGAGTTTGCTTTTCAGGCTGGGCTGAGGAAATTTGCTTTTACGCTGGATGTTTCTACCCTATTATTATTCTCTTACATGTAAACTAGGTATTCAAGATTGCCATCAGTTCTTGTGAGCACTACGTGGACTGCTCAGCATGTGCTCTGACACATGACCCCAAGAACTGTGGATGGTGTGGTTTTTGTTCAACGCAACAGGAGTGTACGGAGCAAGGCGGTACATCGACATGGCAACAAGATAACTGTCCGCCTGCCATATACGGAGTAAGGTTTTAAAATCATTACCTGATTTTTCTTGATCCTGAAGAAACTTTTATGCGACTTTGCCATAGCCACTAAATTGTTTTACAATTTTATTTGTTTATCAGTTTATTTATTTCATTACTTACTGTTTGTTGTTGTTGTTTTTTTTCTGGGTGTTTTATGGGGGAGGTCGTACCTTATCTTAGTTAAGTATACCATCTTAGGGTTTAAACTTTTGATCTTACATAGTGTGTGTGATATTCAACAAGCATGGGTCTTCTAGTCAGGATCCAAGGCTCATTTACATAAAACTAATGTTTTATCTACTTTACAGAGCGACCCTCAGCAGAATTTCTATTTCAAAACTGCAGCTTAATGTTGGCAAGGCAAAAGGCTTGCTGACTTAACAGCCTTTCTTCTAGTAAATGAGTCAGGCAACAATGAAAAACAGTTGAGAAGGTGCAAACACACCACAAAGTCTTCATGGATGTTAACCACATGCCGTCGGAATTCTCTTTTTTTTCTCCCTATACATTCGTTACGTCAGTGCAATAGCGTTGTATCACAAGTTTAGTGCTGAAGGTTTTGTTTTTGCATCTTGGATAGTTTTAGCAAGGTAGAAAGTTTGTGTACTTCCAAGTATTGTGTAAATGCCGTTTTGAGGGATTTGTTTTTGCAGTGCCATGAGAATATACATGTATATATAATTGCTATCAACCCATCACTAATGAGTGTGATTAACTGAGACAATTGCTGCTTGCAGGTGACCCCCTTAGCAGGTCCTCTGAAGGGAGGCACACGGGTGACCATTACGGGGGACAATCTGGGGCAAAATGTAGAGACGGCCAATACGCATGAGGTGACGGTGGCAGGCAAACCATGTAGCGTCATACCAGAGCTGAGTGAGATATATAGGTAACAGGTCACTGCGGGATGGAGTTGTGGGGTTTCTAACACACAAGCTTCTCTAACTCATACCTCATCAATATCAATACACTGCCATAATGCACAGCTATATAATTTTTCATAATTTTTTTGCATTCCTGTGTATTTTTCGCATAATTTGTTTTCTTTAAAAAATAACAGTCTTCAGGAACGCCCACCAAAATAGGTCACTTGCTAACATGGCTTGATTCTCAACGTGACATCACATGCATTACATAATGTTTCCTGAGCTATTCCAGAAAACAATTGTTCTGGGATTGGGTCTGCCAAAGGAATGACAGATATGTGTTCTTCTATTATCAAATTCATTCTTGGTTGTAATGCATGTGATGTCACGTTGAGAATCCAGAAAGAAAAACCTTTTGCTTTGTCAGATAGTTTGTCCAAGCTCAGGCACATTCAGACTCATGTCAGGCCTATTTCAATTGCGGCAATTGAAATAAGTTATGGGAATATGTTGGGTCTATAAATGCTATTTTCAGATGGAAATATTTCTCTGGAGTGTTGGCACTGGTACCTTAACCTCTATTATTAATAGTATTAGAATTTAGAATTTTGCTCTATTGACGTAACATTGTTACATCGTTACATCGTTACATCGTGATGTAACACAACAAGTTGTACTTAATACTCAAGTGTAAATGATTAAAAACATTTCAACTCAAAGTTTGGGGTGGGGGGTGTAAGACTTGAGACCTCATTCAGACTTGTCATTTTGAGAAATTAGTTCATCATTTAAACATTTCTAATCAGCATTTTGTTCATAATATCAGATGCAATGTTTGAATGAAGGGTTCATCTGTCTTCAGTGCAAACATCAGCATGATCGGTTAAATTCTTCTCTTTTTGGCCTGTTTTCTTATTTCAAATGTTCATTAATTGTCACATGAGGCAACATAAGGCAACCGACTGCATTGCATTATAAAAGGAACACTTTGGGAGTACAGGAGTAATTTTTACCAATAGTGCCCCTCTGTCCCCAAGAGAGTGATGTGAAAACTGAAGTGTAAATGAGTTTTCTTCTTGAAGATTGCCTGGAGCTGATTGCCTGTAAATTGCCTTGTGTGACAGCCCTAATACTATAACATAATCAGTCGACACTTGTCATGCAGGGCAACTGAACAGACAACTTGGAGGCAACTAACTGCAGTGGGAAGCAATAAGAACACTGATAGCACAAGATACAATATTTTATCTAGTGTTACTATTATGTGATTTAAGGCATTGCATGGTCTTGATATGTATTGATCATACAAGAAGTTCTTACAAGAAGATACTATCACATGGTGATAAAACTGAATATATATTTAGTGTTACTTTTCCAAAGCTCTTACAAAGAACATGATAAAACATTGTGAATCAATTTTTACTGGCAACTTGCAAAATGAGCACTTCTGCAGCGTAGAGGCTTTCAACAACAAAAATATGTGAAAAGTGATTTTTGAATGTTTAATCTTCTTGGGGATTGCCTGTAACTGGTTGTCCATAAATTGCCTGTGGTTAGCTTAGCTCATGGCCTTTCATGTAGGTTTCTTTAGGTCATTTAAACTCGGACTTTCCTCTAGATCCCACATGTCCAATGTTACACATCAAAACAGGGGTCATTTTCAAAGTTTTTAATTTGTTTAAGTTTGTTTGCAGTTACAGCACCTGATAGATCTTTATCATGCTGCAGCCATCTTGTTTACATGTTTTCTCCCATCTGAACCACTGTCACTGTGACTGAGGCTAGCAGGGTAAAATAGATTCCTTCCTGGTGTCATGGAGGATCAAAATTTATTATTGCTAGTTACAAAATTATAGACCAGTCTGAAAGTCCCAAACTAATGACAAGCCTGTACATTGAAACAATGCAGCCGTGTGTACGACAAATCATCTTGCCAACAAGTTAAGCTACGATTCAAGCAGTTGTTTGTCACAACTGCACAGAAATACAGTGCACGTAGGAAAAATACATCATTGTTATTTGTAAGAAATTCATTCCTATCCTCCAGTTTTCAATAATAAAAAGACCGTCATCAAAAAATCTTTAAGAAACGTATTCGATTTTGTTTTGTTTTCAACAATCACCAATCCCGTGCTTTAACATG
The DNA here is from genome assembly GCA_911728455.2 of Marthasterias glacialis. NCBI lineage: Eukaryota > Metazoa > Echinodermata > Asteroidea > Forcipulatida > Asteriidae > Marthasterias > Marthasterias glacialis. The sequence continues at coordinate 8,722,868 of OU452221.1, forward strand.
TGCATGCCTGTGTCTTTAACAATCAAAGCTTCGAACTATGGTAAATGGTATGCTGGATGCAAACCACCAGGAGCCAATTTCATAGAGCTGCTGAAGCACAAACACGAGCTAAGCACAACAGAAATATGCTTACCAGAATAAGGTTACCAGCCAAAATACTGTGTCACATGTACCCTCTATGACTGGTATCCTGCTTATTTTTGCTTTTTGCAGAAAGTTGTTGAGCACTAATTTCTACTTCTGCTTAGCTCTATGAAATTGGACCCAGTGCTTTGGGATGAATCTTCACCAATCAAAACAAAAAGTAAACCTCAGGATTTGTATGGCTTTCCTGTAATTGTTTTTTTAGTGTAATTTTAACAAGCTAACCTTTGTTTCCTTTTAACAAAACATTTCATATGTTTTCATATCTGAATCTCATGTTTCACATGAACACTAATATCTTCTTCAGTCTATTAAAGTAACTAACTGTACATCATGTATGCAATATCAGCTTGTATTTTATGTGTATGAGTCAAGGTTTAAACTCCTTTATTTTAATATGAGAATTTTGTTGAGAAAAATCAAAACCAACAAAAATCCCCCCAAAATATATATAAATAAATTAAAAACAAAAAATAAAATACACACATAAAAGTAAAATTATAATAAATAAATAAAATTTAAAAAAAGTTGAAACTGCATTAATAGAACACTGGAAACTACAAATTACAGAAAATGTATTTTTTTCAGCTGATTTCCTGTAAATTGCCTTGTGTGACATCCCTAATACTATAACATAATCAGTCGACACTTGTCATGCCGGGCAACTGAACAGACAACTTGGAGTGGTAGCAATAAGAACACTGATCGCACAAGATACAATATTTTATCTAGTGTTACTATTATGTTATTTAAGGCATTGCATGGTCTCGATATGTATTGATCATACAAGAAGTTCTTACAAGAACATTCTACACAGTAAAGTCCAAGGTCTCTGTAGCCATTAGGAAATCCTAATATTATCCTCAGTTCTAAAATGATTTCCTTCTTTTCAATCAATTGTGGTTTGCTTCACAGGATTGTGTGCATGACATCTCCTGCTGCTGCCCCGACCTCTGGACCCATTGTAGCCAAGATTGAAGTATATACATCTAATATGCTGTACACCGTCAATGGAACTATCTCATCAGAACCTACGTTTATATTTACATATGTGGTAATTAGAACATTACTTCTATTATTATTTCTTTAATAAATGTTCTGTCATTAAAAGGAATAGATATTAAACTGGCAATAAGGGGGTTGAATAGAACCTATGAATGCACCCGAATGGCTTATTTCAGATGATGGGAACGTACTAGGCGCCTTGCACAACTCTAAAGCCAATGATTGGTCTGCTGTTGACCTCAGTGAGGGCACTATTTGAGCTTCATATACAAGGGGACTAATACATCAAAATTTACATACATTCAAACATAAGCAGAGATGTTGAAAACAGACTAGCAATTAAATTACAAAATGTATATTAATAATTAAGTCTCAAATTAGATAATAAGTTGTACAAATCAAAGGGCGAACAAACAAGGTTATCAAAACTGGCGAAAAAAGGTAAGCAAAACAAAGCAAAACAACCGGAATAAAAGATTAAACAAAACAAAAAAACAAGGAAATGATATGAAAAAAAACTAAAACAATACAAACCAAAACTAATTTAAACAAAACAAAACAAAACAAATTGAGTCTTTAGTTATTTTATTCCTTTGATTGCCAAATTAATTTTGTTAAGTCTTTTGATGTATGTGAAGATCTTGTCACGCGAAGCAATTTTTCCTGACAATTTGGAGGCAAATATCCTGCCAATATGTAGATAAATGAAACAGTAAACTAAATGAATGAATAAACTACGATGCTGGCAAACGACTTTCCGACAGTATTACTATCCTGAAGAAAAGTGTCAAAGCATTTAAATGGGAACATCACTGCATGCAAAAGAAACTCTTCGGTAACAACACAAGGGTAATTTGTCCAACAGGAGAGCCTTACTATCCCCACAATGTGGAAAGTGACGTTTGAATGTTTGATCATCATGGAGATTGTGCAGAACTGGTTGGCCCATAAATTTCCTCATGTGATAGGCCACTAATGCTGCATGTTCTGCCTGGCCAGACTAACCTTAGCATTAGACAAGGCATACCAACTGTTTCAGAGTCCCACGTTGTGGAGTTACTGGAAGATTCATGACGGATAAATTTATGATTCCCAACCCAAATTCATCAAGCAAAATGTGGCGTGTCGTGGCCGAGCAGTTAAGAGCACTGGACTCGAGCTCTGGTGTTTCTGATCAGTAGAGTGTGGGTTCGAGTCCTGGTTTTGACACTTGTGTTCTTAAGCAAGACACTTCACCATTATTGCTGCGTCCTTCAGATGGGACGTAAAGCCGTAGGTCCCGTGTGTTGTGTAATGCACGTAAAAAAAACCAGTACACTTATCGTGAAGAGAAGGGGTTTGCCCTGGTGTTTCTGGCATGGTCTGGCAGCAATATGCGCCACCTCACCTTGTATCCTTTCCAGGTGTTGTATTATGGTTGCTTTGTCTCATAAAATCATTCGTAACGATCTCCTCCAGAGTTGATCATTCGGTGTCATTTATGACAGACATGGCGCATTATAAATGTACAGTATTATTAAAATGCTTGTAAACTGCTCGAGTTGTAGTGCAAAAGTAGATAGTTATGTTTTTCACTGTCGAGTGATTTTTTTCTTTTCTTTTTCCTTTTTTATTTGATGTTTTGTTTAAGGATCCCGTTTTGGAAGCTGTGGACCCTCAAGTTGGTGGTGTGTCCGGGGGAACTAGGCTGACTGTCACAGGCAATGGTTTGAATGCTGGAAACAATATCACTATCTCGGTTGTGGGACAGCCTTGTCTGATTGAAAGGTTAGTTTAAAGTTTTTTTTTTATTATTTGAAAAAAAAAGTGTTTAACTAAATCCATCAAAAAATGTATCTGCTGTTATTGCTTAGCTGGCATAGCGCCGGTGTCATAGGGTATTCTGTCCTCCGGGTAATGTGTCCACCATACAGTAAATTAACGTGGGCTAGAGGAGTTTATTCAAAAGAGGGCGCTATCAGAAAGAGTTAGTACACCATTTGCCGTATGCTTGGACAGAATCTCCTTCCACACCGGCATGTTAATTTGGAGGTTGCAGGTTTAAATCCTTTTCTAGTCAGTTTTTCTATGTATTGTTAATGATGAACATTTATAAAACGTCAATATCTGCCACAGATAAGTGCTCATGGCGATGCTATTTGAATAGTTTTTACTGCAGGCATGCGGAATTATGAATAAGAGACCTTTTTTATGTAGCACCTTTTACAAAGTGCTGTGGTGCAGTCTGCAGCCAACCGTGCCAGAAAACACCGGGGCAAGCCCCTTCTCTTAATGATAAGTGCACTGGGTTCCTTTACCTGCATTACACAAAGCATGGGACCTATGGCTTTCTGTCCCATCCAAAGGAAAAAGCAATAATGGTTAAGTGTTTTGCTCAGGGACACAGGTGTCAAGACCAGGACTCGAACCCACACTCTGCGGATCAGAAAACCAGAGCTTGAGTCCAGTGTTCTTGATCAGCCATGACACACCACTGGTAGTTGTTTTATCATGATGAAGAACAGTATGGTGTAGTTTTGCTGTATTATATTAGTTGTTCCTTTTTGGGTAATAAAACCAAGGAACCCTGCACTGTGAACTGTAGGCCAGAAGATACTTGTGAAGAGAAGATGTTGAAGAAATCACAGTTTTTAGATGTGGGAGGAAAACACACACAATTAGGTAGGGACTGAAAACCCAATCCACATGCAAATAACCAGTCTAAAGTGGGATTCGAACCACAGTCCACTCATGTGAAAAAGAGAGCAAGATGCAACTGAGCCAAACTGAATGCCTTATTTTCTATTATCTTCGATTTGAAAATGACAATCTTATACTGATGCATGTTTGGATATATTTTAATGTTGATCTTGTTTTTTTTTTTAATGTAAAACATCTCTCCAACAGTGTCAGTATGACCATGTTAATCTGTGCCACTGGGGCTGCCACGTCAGTTGGAGTGGGAGATGTAGAAATTCTTATAGATAGCATATTTTTATCCAAGTCTCAAGCCTTCAGCTATGTGGAAGATCCTCGTCTGGAACGTATGTCCCCATATAAAGCCATTATTAGGTAAGTGGGATACCTTGTGAGGACAGATTTACCTCTCGTTTTCTGAAAGAAACGGATCACCATTAACCAGTAGGCGCCGGATGACATAAATATACGCAAATGTTTCTCCTGCCTGGAAACAGAAGCCGTCTTAAGACGACATTATGTAATTTCAGACCACCGGACCGAAGGTCACCCAGTCATTCAACTACGGGGCGTGCACAGACCATACACACACCGTCTAATGCTTCCATTCACCACCCACATAAGGACCAAAAAAGGTCTTGATTATATTCACAAGTTTTGGGGCTATAGAGAGGCAGTTTTTGTGTAATCCACGATTATAGACATTTGTCCTTTTGTTCCAAGAAAGTGTTACGAGACATTGAGAGGTTTTCACCATTGTTCATTCATTGTATTTCGGCTCAATGGAGGTAAGTTAGAGTGCGCCGGCAATCGAGCCATGGTTCTGTGTTTAGTACCACTCCTATGCTGTAGGTAACGGCCGATGTTTTGCAATTCACGGTGCCAGAATTTGACATTTTCTTGGTTGAGAAACAAAACGGACGATCAAATGAAGAGAATCTTTCTTCTTTTGGCATTGTCAAGTCAGGGTTTCTTTGTGTCAGCGGTACCCTCAAAGAAAAAAGATTCTGGCAATTCCGCCAAAAGAACTCTTGCCTGGGGGACAGGACAAACAAAAAAAAGAATCCCGGCGGCAACTGGTTAAAGTCATGTAACGAGCATTCCTAATGAAAGGTTCCACGACTGTTTTATCTCAACAGATAAACTTATCGCTATTTATTTTCTTTCAGGACCAAGATAACTAACATGTTGACATATTTTGCTTGTTGACTTTTGTGTTCTTTATTTCTTTCTTTCATCTTTGTAGCGGTGGTCAAATAATTTCAGTCTTTGGTACGAATCTTCAGTACATCAAAGTAATCCAGATGAGCTTCACAATAGATGACGACACAGTGCTAGAAGACAACACATATACTGTGGTACGCCATTTTTTTATTCCCCTATTATCCCCTGGCATTGTCAAACCCAAAGGGGTGTATTTTAAGGGCTCACTTAACCCTTTTAGCGATCATTCATTTCTGCATCATTATGCATATGTGAGTAGAGCTGTGTCCTGGTTCTCTCCTGTGCCAATAGGGTTTTTCTCAGGGCCCTCTAGTTTTTCTCCCTCTGGAAAAATCAAACTCTTGTGATCTTCGGCTGTGCTCTGTGGTCATATATGGGTCGATGTGGCCGGCTGCCAAAAGATGCCTTTACATGCCTGTGGCTCGATCACATTGTAGCCGCATCCTTCGCATTTCAGTTTCTCAGCTGCGGGTAAGGGTGATTAGCCTCCCAAAATTGTTGTTGCGCTCAGACATGGCTAGTTTTTACAGGTGTTATTATTCAAATATGTTTTCAGTAAAAAAATGTCTGGAAATGTAGAAATGTACATCACTTTACAACATGGGCAACACTGGAAAATATAAATTCAAGATCTGATCGTTACCTTAACCTTTTTGTTTTGTAGTGGAAGAAGATCACATTTTGTGGCTGTTTGGTAACACTGTGGACATTTTGGTACAAAAGGTTAATAGGTTGGGCAGGGGAAAAAAAAAAACAAGAGTCTGCAAGTGAAAAAAATCTGAAAGCGTGTTTCCTAGCAAGGTGTGCCATAGTCCACTGCCTGGACTGCTTTCGTTATGTATGTATCCACCGATAGAGGGCGCTCACATAAATCACTGTAGTTTGTTTTTCGGTCATAACACACGAGAGGGCGCGCGCACGTACACACGAAGAAACGATAACAGACGGCCAGTTTTTCGGTCATAATGTTTTTCGGTCAAAAGTACACACACACGAGAGGGCGCGCGCGCGCACACATGAACAATCGATAACAGACGGCCAGAATCTGGACTAGGTGTGCCACTGCGTTGTTTCAAAAATGCGTTTTTTTTTTAAATTGACACCTTATTTAGTCACAGTGCATGTTGATTCAAACTTTTGAGTTGTTCATAGACAAAGACAGTTGTCAACCTGCGATTCAACTGTTTGTTTGCTTAAACTTTGTATGATAAATTTACTCAAGTGGTTCTGTTGAAAGATTGTGCAAAAAAACCTTTTATTGCCGATCTTCTCTGTTCAGATATGCAGTGTCATCAGAGATGACTTCTGCAGCTGTACTTCACCCACGATCAGCCAATCAGCATACAGAGACTCATCTGATCAACCAATCAGGGCGAATGTAACATTCTTCCTCGACAACAAGCAAACCGAGTTATCCGATGGTGATGTGACTGAGTTCTTCTTCTATCCTGATCCTGAGTTTTACCCTTTTGCTGGCAGGGACTTTGTCATCAATGTAACCAAAAGCATGCGTGTCCTTACCATTGAGGTAGGTGATTTGAAACTTTTTACAATTTTGGTTTCTTCAGATTTTCCTGAAAGGGGTTAGTACTGAGAAATTACTTTTGCAGTGTACTATATTATTTTTAGCGTTTTTCTTTTTAGGGTCGTGATATGAACCTGGCTCTGACAAAAAGTGACATCCGGGTTTTAATTGGTGGAATAGACTGTCCAATCAATGATCTTGAAGTTGATGAGGTCACCTGCCAAATACCGGATTTGGCTGATGCGTTGAAAGACCCTTTGGGTTATAAAGTGGAGGTAAGTTAGCCTTGTGTTTAAGTGTTCAAACTCTGGGTTGGCGGTCAAGTCGTCATGGGCATGACGGAGTCATGCCAGTTAAGTCCAATTTTTACTGAAGCCCCAGTGGGATTCAAGGTTGAGGTTGAGTCCTTTATGCCAAAGGCAAAGGCCTGAAGATTAGGCCTGCCTTTGAGTTCCCAGAAAAAAATACTTAAATTATGATTTATCTCTGGAGCGAGCATTGAGTCAAAATTAAAATATGAAGAAAAATAACAAGCATGAGTCCAAGAGCCCGAAGCCCAATGTGATTCTTGGGTCATAAAGGTGGAGTCTGAGGATTGCGACTATCCGTAATCTTCTATCTCTACTGTGAAGGTATATGTTACAGCATTTGTTTATTTGTTTTTTGAGGATAAAAATTCATTTCTGTCCTAAAAGCTAATCTGAGCAGCTCATTCATGGGCGTTTACACCACCACAGCTATGGCCGCTGCACGCGCATCGACGCACATGCATTGTGAATCCTCCATGGTGATTGGTACATATGCGTGCTGCACGCTATTTTCATAAACAAAGAAAAATGGCAAGTTCATACTGGGCTTATTTTGATTTTTGAAAATCTATTTTGTGACTTGACAATCACACATGTGCATTTCTCAGGAGGATTGAGACTAGTACAAGCTTTCACATTGAAACTATAATCAATTTTTGGTTTGATAATTACCATGTATTTTGTCTGTAACCCAAGATCCAAACTGGTTCGAACTCAACAGTCATCGGATACATGAACATTCTTCAAGGACCCTTCGCATGGTATGGCATTCTCGTTGCAATGATCGTTCTACTCTGCATCATTGTTGCAATTATCATAATGTGCGTACGCCGCCAGGCTAAACATGTCGAGGCTGAGAACAGATTTGCAGCTGGCGTAATAGCGCCGACGGTCATGTTCCGTCAGAACAGCAGGACAGGTGGTGAGTCAGCTGAAGCGACTGTCTTAACTCCCCGTGCCCTTGCCCAAGTCAATAGTGAGTCTTATCTATTCTATTTCTTGCATGGTCGGATGCTGCTAACACATCATCAACATCATCATCATCAGGTTTGGTTTCCGTGGCCCGCTTTCATAGAATTGCTCGAGCAAAAAAAAAAATTGTGGCAGAAACATTTTAGCAATGAACGTACCTTATCATAATTTATAGTTTGTGTAAGAGCCCATTCTCGTAACTGCTTTGAACGTTCTTGTAACTGCTTTGAAAAAAAACACATTGCTTTGTAGCAAAAACAGTTTACCAACCAAAATACCTGGCAATGTACATTGTTTGTGACTGGTTGCCTTCTAATTTTTTACTTAGCTGAAAAAAACTGCTAAGTACCATTATAAATTGGGCCTATATCTCAACCCAGTTGCACTAATTAAGCTACTAATAAGCACACACACACACAAAAAGAGAAAGGACAAGCTTCACTTAATATGAGTTTAAATGTTGAAAGCAAAAATGACAAAAATTTGGTGCCATTTCCGACTGGTTGTCCTAAATTTTCAGCCAAATGAAGTGATACTTCCTGCTCATCAGTGGATCTATGAAATTGAGTCCCAAGTTCCCTATTCGTTTCATTTCTTCATACTCAAAGATATGGTACAGCATTTGTAAGACGGTAATTATAAATTCTCAGTGTCAAACTTCTTACTGTTACAACTAATGATAGCAATAAACCACAGGGGAAACTGACTGAGTTAATATTAAATCAAATTTGGGGTGAATAAAGAAAAATCGACTGGAGCGTGATTTGACCCTGCGACCTCCAGCTGTATGTACCGACGCTCCACCAACTGAGCTATCCAGCCCTAATGTTGGCGGTCTCCCTATTTTGTCAATATCTTTGGGTACATTTTAATTTCAGTTTTGATAGCATCGGTCTACAACAGGAAAATCTCAGCACAAAACAAACTTTTTTTTTAGAATAATGAAAATATTTCCTGTTGACTTACAGACAGGATTCTCTTGTTATCGTTAAACAGTTTAAAGTGTAGTGTACTGAAGAGTGCAGTTGTACCTTAAACAAGTCACTACCGTTTAAAGAAAAAATGTCATGTAGAAAATCAAGTTCACCAGTACATATTGGTTGTGACAGTATTTCAAGACTGTACCTTATTTAATCTTCATGAAGTCTACATGCTGGGTTTTTAGTTGTGCATGTAATTCATTTGTTTTATTTGTGTAAGATAAACGGGTGAATATTTTATTGGTAGATACGGGCTGTCTTTTTTTTGGGGGGGGGGCTGTGGGTGTTCAATTTTGTGTTTGTGTTATGCTAATTCATTTGGTAATAATTTTGTGTGCTGGATTTTTATCATTAGTTCTTGGAGGTTTTTTTTTTTTAACAGATGTTTAACATTTGTCATATATTTATATTTTATTTTCATTATGTTAGTTTTGGGGTGGCTTTGAATACACATTTACTGGCATTTTAATTTTTACAAGCAATTTTTTAAATGTCCTTTTAATCTGCTCAAATGTTTACTTCAGAGAACTTACACGTTCTAAAACTTAAAAAAAAAAAAGTAGTACAAATGTTTTGAAGGAGTCAGAATTTGCTAAAACGAATTTGTTGAAATAAGTAGTAATGTTTTTTTTTTGCATGTAGGTTAGGAAACAACCAAATAGAAACCCCAATGTGAAATAATCATAAATGGGTGTCAGAGGGACACCCTGTTTGTAAATGGGCTTTGAGTATCTTTTGGACACCCTATTTGTAATTGGGCTCTGAGTGTCTTTTGGACACCCTGTTTGTAATTGGGCTCTAAGTGTCTTTTGGACACCCTGTTTGTAATAGGGCTCTGAGTGTCTTTTGGACACCCTATTTGTAATTGGGCTCTAAGTGTCTTTTGGACACCCTGTTTGTAATAGGGCTCTGAGTGTCTTTTGGACACCCTATTTGTAATTGGGCTCTGAGTGTCTTTTGGACACCCTGTTTGTAATTGGGCTCTGAGTGTCTTTTGGACACCCTGTTTGTAATAGGGCTTTGAGTATCTTTTGGACACCCTATTTGTAATTGGGCTCTGAGTGTCTTTTGGACACCCTATTTGTAATAGGGCTCTGAGTGTTTTTTGGACACCCTGTTTGTAATTGGGCTCTGAGTGTCTTTTGGACACCTTGTTTGTAAAATAGACCTTATGCGTCTGACGTCATGAGTCCCATAGAGATATGTACAACAGCGCCCTCAATGAGGTCAAAATGGCCATAAGTTTACTGCAGGAAAACAGCTGTGCATACCCTTATTAGGCCCAGAGTGTCTACAAGACACCTTTTTTTAATTTTGAAATAGTGAGCAACTGGGACAACCTATTTTTCTATACCACAAATCAGGACACCCTGATTCCAACTTCTGGCTAAGCCTTAACACAAATGTTTGGATTTTTTCTCCCCCATTGTTGAATCCATTAGACTACATGAGGACGCCATCCTCATCAGCCGAGGCAGCCTTTGCTGGCACTGCTGATGAGAATAGACCCTTATTGGAGACAATCAATAAAGACCTAGCCATGCAGGTCAGCGAGGTCCTCATCACAGAGGATAATCTGAAACAAGAAGAAGTCGTTGGACAAGGTAAGAGCGAGTTTCATTCCCAACCCACTGCTAGTTATAGGAGTCAAACAGGTCTCTCATCAAAAGGCGAGCTCGGTGGTCTAGTGTTTGAGACGTCTGCTCTAGATTATAGGGTGTGGGTTGTGGGTTCGAATCCCGCCAGAGTTGCCTGTGGATAATTTTGCCCTGCAGGACTAGGAAAGCACAGAGTATGATGCATATTACACATTGGTGTAAGGATAAAAACCAGAGAACCTGGGGCTGATTCCATGTACATGTAACTCAAGTGTACAAATTTACTGAGCTCAGGAAAATGTTGCTTACCAGAAAGTAGTGGCCAAAATGCAGTTCCCTGCCAATTTTGCTTAGCAGACATGTTTGCACTTAGGTTATCAGCTTACATTTCAGTGAGATGTATTCTAAGCCTTGGCTTTGAGTTAGTACACCTCTCTTGTGTCCATTCTGCTTAATCCTGCAACTCATTTTCCAGTGAGTTGATCAACCATTTGATACCGATTAACTGCATAGATTGTGTATGGTTGTATGGTGGCACATCGATGCTCAGAACCAAACTGTGTACCGTGTAGATGCAGCCACCACATGATATTATATTCCACACTGGTGTAGTGCATCATTCAAAACCACGTGGGTTAGATTAAATGATAAGACAGTAGGAGGGTTAATAGTATCTGTTGGCTAGTTGTTGCTATTTAATTTAATCAATCAATCAAATCGAGCCAACTCGGACTTTGCTGACAACAACTCTCCACTGGCCGCTAAGATTGCTCCATGGTTGCTCCATGATTGTTGGTTGGTCGTGGCAGCTAATGCCAGAGCGGTGGTCCGGGTGGTCATGAGTGATACTCTGTGGGACACCCTCTTCATTTTTAACCTTGTTTAGGATCCCAGACGATAACTTGTTATACCATCTCCTGTTTGTTTTTCAAGATGTGCCCACTAAATCTCAGTTGCCTTCAGAGTAAGGTCTGTGATATCTTGGACGTAGTTCTATAGATCTGATGATTTGTTTATGTGGTCTTGCCAGAGGATGTTTAGCACTGTACTTAGAAGACAGTCTCGTATACACAAGACTTTTTAAAGTGAATGGGAGACTTTTGAGGACACTAGGTGGCAGCAGACCTACCAGGTAAATCCATTGTTCTCACAAACAATGGAAATTTACCTGGTAAGTCTGCTGCCATCTAGCGTTCCAAAGTCTTTCATTGAATTGAATTACCAGGTCACTTTGGCTGCGTCTACCTTGGCAAGCTCTGGCAGGAAGGCACCTCATTCCAAGTGGCTATCAAGACACTGCTCCGCAGCGAAACGGACGACGTCTCCAACTTCCTACGAGAGGGGATCATGATGAAAGACTTCAAGCACCCGCACGTGTTGCAGTTGATCGGCGTGTGTATCAACAAGAACAACTTACCGCTGGTCGTTCTGCCGTACATGAAGAATGGAGACCTTCTTACATATGTGCGGGACCCTACAAAGGTTAGTGCCCCTTCATGCACTCTGTGTAGCTCTAACGGCAATAAACACTTCCCTCACCGTCCTCCCTTAACGGTGGTCCACTGTCCAAATGCTAGTTGAAACACACGAGGACCAGTCAAAATTCTCTCCAAGTGGTCTGGTCGGCTAGTTCAGTGTTGAAAAACATCCTTGTTTAGTAGGAAATATGGACTAGTAAGAAATCTGACGCACTAGTGAAACCACAAGGTAGCTGTTCCTTCTGGCGAGGCACTGAAAAAATGTTTAGGGCAAATCCTATCCCAGTATCTATACCTTGTACACAAATGCAGTACTAGAGTACTAGGTGCTACCATTGACAAACCATTCCTTCTACAAACGGTCCAACTTCCCCTTTTCACTGAAGATCCTTTTACTGAATACCGTGTGCATGGGTTTCATTGTAATATGATGGAGAAACACTCTGCTGGGCTTAAAACATGAGCAAATGTTTGAACATTTTGGTTAAAAAAGAGGGTTTGATTATTTTGTACGTCCTGTTTTCAGTTGGTACAATAGATTTTAAATAGATACCCAAGAACCAATTTTACTAAAACAATACTATTATTATTATTATTATTGTTGTTGATGTTATTGTTGTATATTTCTGGTAGAGAAACCAAGGAACACTCAAAAGTTCCTTAAACTGTAACCCGTAGGCCTGAAGATACCTGTGAAGTAATGATGTAAAAGAAATGTTCAGTTTTAGATGGGGGAGGAAAATCCCAAGTGGGGTTAACCCACCAATTAGGTAGGGTCCATGGCGGGATTCGAACCGGGGTCCACAGAAGAAAAAGCCACAACAATCTCAATCTATGCAAGGCTCCTGTCCAAGGCGTGATTCGAACCGGGGTCCACAGAAGTGAAAGCCATAACAATCTCAATCCATGAAAGGCTCCTGTCCAAGGCGGGATTCGAACCGGGGTCCACAGAAGTGAAAGTCATTGAAGAAACCACTAACCCAACCTTAATATCAATATTGCAGAACAATCTCAATCAATATGCAAGGCTCCAGTTCAAGGCGGGATTCGAACCGGGGTCCACAGAAGTGAAAGCCGTAGAAGAAACCACTAAGCCAACCTGAATATCAATATTGTTGAACAGTCTCATTCTTTTATTTTCCATCTCCATTAAGGACCTCACTGCTAGAGATTTACTGGAGTTCAGTCGGCAAGTGGCAGACGGAATGTCCTACCTGGCTGACCTCAAGTTTGTCCACCGTGATTTGGCGGCGAGGAACTGCATGCTAGATGACACGCTGCTGGTGAAGATCGCAGATTTCGGTCTCTCCCGGGATATCTACGAGAGAGATTACTACAGTGCCAAAGATAAAACTGCTAAGCTGCCTGTAAAATGGATGGCATTGGAATGTCTAGAGAGGAGTGTGTACAGCACTAAGACAGATGTGGTATGTTTTGCTGTCCATCTATACCTAAGACTTGTTTAATAATAATTATAATAATACGCAGTTTATATGTAGCGCTTTATCACACCCAATGGGCGTCTCAAAGCACTCAGTATTTTTTTCCTGCAAGGTATGCGGAATTACGATTTGAAGTATGAGACCTGTTCCTTAATACATAGCACCATGTAATGGTTTACAAGGTGCTGTGGCACAATCTTCAGCCGATCAAACCAGGAACACCGGGGCAAACCCCTTTTCTTTGCGATAAGTGCACTGGGTTCTTTAAGATGCATTACACAACACACGGGACCTACGGCTTTACCTCCCATCCGAAGGACACAGCAATAAAGAATAAGTGTCTTGCTTGAGGACACTAATGTCGAGAACAGGACTCGAAACCCACACTGTGCTGATCAGAAACACAAGAGCTTGAGTCCGGTGTTCTTATCCACTCAGCTACGAAACGCCACTGAATGTTTTTGTGTGTAGATGTAGTACAGTTTAAGCGACAAATTGACTGGGGCTATTGCTTGCAGTGGCAGCAGTGACAAGAAAATCTCCCATAATATGGGAGATTTCAGTTAGGCCTGTGGCCTATCCAATCGATGCGCCGCTCAAATATGGTATCCCGCAAAAGTGGCATCATTAATCATTATAGAGCAATTGGTCCCCTGACCTATCTAACTGTATGCAGTTTATGGTGACCGCATAAAAACGAATCATTTGAATTATGATCGCGTCAAAATACTTGCATTTTGCATTGTATAAGTTGTTTGTTTTATTTATTTTTTTTTTCTTGCAAAAAAATTGTGAATGGCCTCACGTTTCGACCCTAGCAGAGTCTTTCTCAAAGGCTAATAATATTTTTTTCTTGGCAGTGGTCATTTGGTGTCGTGATGTGGGAACTGCTGACACGAGGAATGAGCCCATATCCTTCCGTTGACAACTGGGATATCAGTACTTACTTACTGAGGGGACGAAGACTTCAGCAGCCAATGCACTGCCCAGACCATGTGTAGGTTTTTAGTTGTCAAATGTAACACACTCCGAACCACGCTTCATTTTTCAACCTATAAACTCTCCACATGAATGATTTTGTTTCCTTTACACATCAACCAGTTGGCGCCGGATGTCCTGTTTACACACAAATGTTTCCCCTGCCTGGAAACAAAAAGCCCTGTAAAGACGCCATTGTGTAATTTGGGACCACCGGAGCACAGGTCGCCCAGACATTCCACTGCAGAGCATGCATAGAACACACACACACACACACACAGTCGTGAATCACCATTATGTCCGAGGACTTCTATTGTTAATTCTATTGTTCCTGTACTGAAGCAACCTCCATTGGTTTTGTACACAAATGGCGTCCGAGGACCCATGAAAACAAAGAACTGACTAGCGAGGACCTATTGTCCCTATTGTCAAATGTCCTCGGAGCATATGGTCAAACATGCCCACAGTCTAATGCTTCGTTTCACCCACACAAGGACAAAAAAGGTCTTGAATATATTGGCATTTTCTTGCTATTGAGATGTGGTTTTTGTGTAATCCCTGATTACAGACCTTTGTTCTTTTGATCCAAGAAGAGGATTACGAGGCATCGAGAGGCTTCCACCATTGTTCATTCATTGTATTTTGGCTCAAAGGAGGTGAGTCAGAGTGAGCTGGCAATCAAGCCATGTCCCCATGTTTAGTACCACTCCTATGCCGTAGGTAACAGCCGATGTTTTGCAATTCACGGTGCGTGAATTTGACATTTTCTCGGTTGAGAAACAAAACTGACGATCCAATAAAGAGAATCTTTGTTCTCTTGGCACTGTCAAGTTAGGGTTTCTTTATGCCAGCGGTACCCTCAAAGATAAAAGATTCTGGCAATTCCACCAAAAAGAACCCCGTCAGGGGGACGGAACCCACCCCCACCCCACCCCACCCCAAAACAAACAAACAAAAACGGCGGCAACTGGTTAAAGCAGTGTAAAAACTCTTGCATAAATTGCACAGTCTATTTTGTATGTGAGTGCTTTTTTGATGGATGTATCTTTGTGTGTTCTCTCTGTTGACCAGGTACCAGATAATGATGGACTGCTGGTCTGTGAGCCCCGTGGACCGACCGACTTTTGAAACTCTCGTGTGTCAACTAACTGATATCCTGTCCACACCGGCTGACCAACAGACACAAGAGGATCTTGTTTATCTCAATGTTATACCCAAGATCTACTAACACTTGTAGTTGATCAACTAATTGATACCCTGTGCACACCAGCTGACAAACGCACACCAGAGGAGTTTGTTCAAATCCTAATGTGATACCTAAAATCTACTCAACTTGTAGTTGATAAAATATCAACTGCCAGCCTGTTTTCAACAGCTGACAGACAGACAGCATATGATCTTGTATAAGTTATGCACAAAATCCATAATTTGTTGTATATATTCCATTACTTACTAATAGTCTGTCTGTGCCCTGTCTGAAAATTACTAAAAGTGGTTAATGGCAACACCTGATTTACAACATCATCAACAAACTATCAAAAAATGGTAGTGTATACCTCTGCTACAAGTTCAGTGGTGTTAATCAAAACAATCAACCCGCAGCAAAATACCTTCCCCCCCCCCCCCAAGAAAAATCAATATAACAATAATAATAATTTGTTTTTTTCCGCGGGATGGCCTGGAGAAAAAAAAACTTGTGGGACAGGAGAGAACCACCGCACAACTCTACTCACATATGACCCTAGCCAGGACTCGAACCAGGGACATATTGGTGAGAGGTGAGCGCTTTACGCACACACCACCCTGAATAAAAGAAGACAACAAATTTGACAACTTTTGAAGCCTGGAATTAATGAATAAAAAGGTTCAATCCCTATCAGCAAAATAAATAAATAAATGAAGAAAAAAAAATCAATAAAAAAAAAATCTAAAATCAATGAAGTGGGTAGGGAGATGGAAATCTCTTTGACTTTATAGAGCATGTGTAGATTCACAACAGTTCTGACTGATTGACTTACATTTCATGATGACGAATGGTGGCGAGTTAAAATGGGATCTAACTGGTAATAATCGTGTGGTGATCCCGGCCCCATTGGCATTGCCCATGTGATGTCAAATGCAAGACTCTTGCTTGAGCCAGGCACAGTGATTAACCAGAATGATTGTTTGTAGGGTCAACGTAATTTGATTATTGTTTTTATTGGCTTGTATGCAACTCCAACGGTACTAGTAATTAAGACAAATGTATGTAACGCTGCAAACTTCCAGTTGGAATTAAACTCTGCATGATTTTGTATAAGCCTTTCCAATGGGAAATCATTCTTTAAAAAATTTACTTAAGACTTTTGATGTATTTATAGTTAAGTTGCTATAAATGAGCAATCGGTAAATTTACCTTTTTAGAAATATATCTCCAAACATGATTTTCCTTGCTCTTCGATTTTGTCACATAAAATTACGGAATTTGACACCACTTTATGGGGTTTATAATGGGCACTTCAGTGCCCCATATTGGCCAGTCATTTCAACTGGATATAGGCGAATCCAAGCGACAATCTTGTACTGCCATTACTTCTTTAGAAAAGTTGATACGGGACATGCCAATGACCAAAAACGGATTTATCTACAGAAAATCAGCAAAGAGTTTGAACATAGCAAAAAAAATTGTATCAGCTTTTAAATGAATTCTTGTGTAATGAAAAAAAGATGTGTAATCTGACACAAATTTTGCAATTATTAATTAGATTACTTAAATAATTATCTTTGAAATGGCATAACTCAATATTAAGAAGCTAATTTTCAGTCCTGACCGGATTCCCATGGGTTTTTCCCTCATCTAGATGTTTTTAAAACCATCTCGACAAATATCTCTAAGCCAATGGGCCACAGTTCTTTGCCGTTTTTACATTATTTTGTTGTTGTTTTTTTCATATAAAAAGTTCACATAAAACTAAGACCCTTAAATTGTAAATGTGCTTTCACTCCAAATGTCTTTACCTTTTGATGAACAATTTTAAGTAATGCACCTTTTATATTTTTGTACGAATGAAAAATTGAGTTAGTGAAGTGAGTTTTGTTGCTTCCATTGTGTATATATATATGTGAATTACTTTGTTGTATTTTAACATGAACATTCCACCTGTACAGTTTATTCTTCATTTGGTAGTTTAGTTGGTAAAATACTGAAGGTGCTGAACTGTTGGTAGTATTTTTACTTCTCATTTCCTATTCATCTTGTTAGTGGTGCTAATTGTGCTGTTGGATTTGTAATTAGAATAGATAAACAAACAGAATCAAACAAAACATGCAGTTGGATTTCGCAAGGTTTGGGATGGTTAGGCTTAATGTTGCATATTCGCTGTTTTTATTGTTCAATACATTGAGGGGTGGAGCTTATTAATAGTAGGTCAATTCTCACCCGTTGATCCAATCTTTAATTTGATGTATATTTTATACTATCCCGCTAGCGCAAGTCTCAGGCATGTATTCCCTAGCCTAACTTTGGTATTTTGGGGGGTAAGAATATTTTGGAGAACCCGTTTTCTCAAACAATAACAACTGCGATTGCACTCTCCAAAGTCTGACATGTTTAGAATCCCATTTAAAACTTGAGAAAGTTGCTGTCATTTGGATTACTGCATTCGTACTGTTACATTACTGTTTCGTACACACTTTACCTACGGACCTACGGACCTACAGGGGCGCCATTGGTCGACTGTTGCTATGGTGAGCGAGGCTGAAAGGATTGGTCTCAGGGAAAGGACATGAAGAAAGCACCTTAAAATGGATTGTAGTAGACAATAAAACTGCTAGCACGGGAAATAAAACTATTAGCACATTTATAGTGGATAGCAGTAGAGTATAAAACTGTTAGCATTTTAAAGTAGATAGCAGTATAGAATGTAATTATTTTTTTTATAACTTTGACTTTTAATTCACTACCAAAAACAAATATTAATAATAATAATAATAATACTGGGTATTATTTGTGTTTTTTACACATACACCAATGTGTGTTAAGCACTGTATATGCAGTACTATAATGGTTCTTATATAGTGCTTTATGACATGCCTAGGGTCGTATCAAAGCACATATTATTTGTTTTACAACAGGATAAGCAGAGATATGTTTAAAAAAAAAATTATTTGTGCGACCCATTTACATAGCACCTTGTAATGGTTTACAAGGTGCTGCAGCGCAATCTGCTGCCAACATTGCCAGAAATCCCTTCTCTTATCTTACTGGGCTCTTTTACATGCATTACATACGGGAGCTATGGCTTTATGTCCCATCTAAAGGACAAAGCAATATTAAGTGTCTTGCTTAAGGACACAAATGTCAAGACGGGGTACTCGAACCCACAATCATGTATACAAAAATTAAAATCAAATAAAATACTTTCATCATGATTACAATGTCATATAAGCTGAGATATTAAGCTCAAGTTGAAGAATGCATTTGAATGTTTACGGACTCATTTTAATGAATTTAAGCTGGCGTTATATTTGAACAAGCTATTTGAAGAGACGTTATACCATTGTTTTTTGTAGGCATGCAACACCAAATGCCCTTCTTTTCAAGAGACACAGTGTTACCAAATTAGCCTGTGGAACATCTCACCAAAAGCTGTTCATGTTCTTTTGCACGCCATTCAGGAAGTTGGAACCTTCTCTAAGGGCTCGTCAGCAATACTATTTCTCTGCATGTAGTGATTGTGCTTATTCTAAATTAATTGGGCTGTCAAACACTTTATGTAGTTGATAAATATTTTGAAATTGTGCCGTTGCCAATAATGTACGAGACTCTTTAAAAAAAATGCTTAATTTGATATTTTTTTTTTAATGAATTAAATTTCTACTTCTTGCCTTTTGATCAAAACATTTGTTCTGCATCTCCTTTTATTTGGTGGGGGGCTTTTTAAGTTAAATGTCTACATCTACTACAACTTACTTGGTCATTGGTCATACTGATGGCAGTAAGGTCCATAGCTACACCCACCCAGGGATAAATCTGCACAGCCCTCCACACAGTACTTCACTCAAGCACAGCACCCAGCAGACTGCCTGCACATGGTTATTTATATTTGCCTCCACAAGGCCTGGGTTAACAAAAGGGCTGGACTGATGCATAATCTGCCAAGGGGATGTGATTGGTGTGAGGGGGCAGAAGGAAGCTGAGGGGCATGCAGAGTACACTGAAGCTGCATTCTTGTAAAACCGAGAAAAATTGATTTTAATAATAAACAACCATAAAGATATCCCATTTAACCAAAATTCTAAATGGTCGGATCATACTGCTTTGGGGGTAATAGCGCCATCACACTTGAAGAGAACGCAGTATTTGTTTCAGATACAAGACTCCCCTTTTGCATCCCATGACTATTAAGGATGCTGCCCTCTGTTGGTACTTCAACAAACCCATTTTTGGGGGCTGTATGTTATAAAATCTACTGCAAAAGAGGATGGAAGTGTATGGATTAACAGCTTCGGCAGTCTCACAGAAAAGACCCATTCAACAACTGTAGCAGCCACTGGCCATCGCCGTAGCCAGAGTCGCTTGATTTGTACTGTTCACACCATTAAAGGGGCTGTGTCACCATGATTACAGCAGTAAATGGAATAACCTAGTTATTATGCGCGCTGGCAGTCAATTCACAGTTTGACAAAGACGGCACCCTTTGTGATTTTACCGCAAGAGCGAGTGTGCAATATCTGAGTGAGAGTTCATCTTTCCATGCACAGCCACAGGCCTGCTATTATCATGTTGACAGCCCCTCTAAGAACGATAAAAATAACACAGGAATAAAAACCTGTTTTATCCTCCACAATGGACATAGGCAAAACTTTATTCAAATGCAAGGATATTAAGTTAAAACTTATCTATACAAGTAGCTGGAAATATCAATTTAGGTAAACAACTGTTTTGGAAAGAATCCAAACTAAATTCTGAGATAACTACTTTAATGTATTGTACACGTGGTCAGATAGTTATAATATACGCCATGCTATATATGTACTCTTTGGCCTGCGTAAGGGAAAAAAGTATCGCCTTGGAAAGTTCACTACCCTACTAATGTTTTACATCTAGAAATAGATCATACACAGAATGTATCAGAATTTTTTAATAGAATTAACTGTACAATTATTTGCCTTTTGTAATAGTTTATAGCTTTTTCTTTCTTTGTGAAAATCAGGCAAATATATTAATCTGTAGAATTCTGTACACTTGTTTAAATGGTACTAAATTTGTACATGTATTGACAATGTGAAAAGTTTGTTAGATTATGCACTATTCAAATTTTTTTTTTCAGTTTAGAAACTGGTACCTTTTTTAATCTTCTATTTTTTTTTGACAGATTGGCTAATATACAAGCCCTGTTTGTTTTCTTTATCAATATTTGAGATCATTTGAACTATTAATTCCTTGAACAATTGTCATCCAGCTGCCAGATTAAAGATAAATTTAGACAAAGATCATTTCAGGAAAAAATTGTGAAACAAATTGAAAAAATTGTAAAAATCATCACTCTTTAATTTTGTCAAATTTTCAGTACTAATGGAACCTGCAGGATGATTTCAAACATCACTTTTATGTAAAGCTCAGCTTACATCATGAAACTCATGAAGCTGTTGACAAGGAAATGTTGCTGAGCGAAATTGTACACTAAGCAAAGAAATAGCAGGGCACCAGTTGCATCAATGAGAAATTCATTTCACTTTGGCGGGTTGCCATTTCTGCTTAGCAAGATACTTCTGTGCTAAGCAGATTGGGCTCTGATATAAGAATTTAAGAGTAAAATTCATTGACACTTGGAAAATGATTTGCACTCTACACAGCTGTCTTTAACCCTCCAGAGATCACAGCAGCTGCAAGCAGCTTGTACCAGTCCAACCAAAGAAGCAATAAATGACAAGGTCACAGAAGGTCACGACTTTTATGAACCCTCTCACCCATTTTTCAACCAAATCTACCATTTCTTAAAAGGAAGCGAAATTGCTGCCTCCTTGTCCCCAGACATTTCCCTCAAAGAAAACGTTACAGAAGTAAACGTGGTCTCCAACAAGGCCCAATACCGTGAAAACACTTGAGCAGTATCTGGCTCCTGAATTTTTCTGTTACTGGGATAAACTACTTTATGTTGCAGGCAAAAGGGCGTAAGGCCTTATGCCCTTTTGCACACGACGAAATAAAGTGCCAAGCCGCCAAAGATAGGTTTGTAGGAAAATGAAATGGGAAAAGATAGCAGGACTAACTTTGTGTACCTTTGTACAAACATTGGCAGGAAAAACAATCACAAAGACAACGTCTTGGCTGGTAACCTGTTTTTTTTTGGTCTTCTGAGATAACGTTTTCTTTCCTGAGCAGATATGCTTAGTGGCTCAATAAAACTGGTGCCCAGTACAATAATCACAGTATTGTTAAGATGGCCACCATAAAAACTGCTGTGATGACAAATTTTCCTGTAATTTTATGCTGATCGACATGAAAGTTCTAAGAATTTATATATTCATATATATCGATCAACAAACATGGGTAAAAAACAAACAATTCATTCAAACATTCACTGAAGGGAAATGAGGCCAGCTGTAAAGACAGTGACAAATCAAACCAAAACATTACAAACAATCCAACAAATACCAGCTAAAAATTACCTCCTGAGGCAAAAAATAATAATAATTATATAAACATATACAAAATTCAAATCTACAAGAACTACAAATGGAAAACATTAAATTAAAACATAAAAACTCTTGCCCTAAATTACATTCCTCGTGTGTGCATCAGAGCAGTTTATTTACAACATAAAGATTGACCTGTCCAGATTCAACTCGATTCTTGAATTCAACTTCAATTAATCATTTTTGGAATTTTGCAAATTAAATTTTTTTTGAGCACTTTTTGCTAAGAATTTATCAATTGTCTTATAAAAAAAAATGTATGACGAGTAAAAATTCATAAATAGTAACAGAAATCAGAAATTGCAGAACCATGACATTTATTTACTATTTTTTCTTATTGAAACCCTTTGGTGCACAAAAAGAGGGTTTTGCATTAGAGTAACATTTTTATTTGTGCACAAGTTTTTAATCATTGCCTACCCCTCCCCAACCCAGACGATTCTATTTTGTTATTTTTTTTGTGATTTATTACAAGTTGGTAGTTGTTGGAGTGTTCTGAGCCGTTATTTGACATATTTTCTAGCTGCCATAGAAAACCAAACAGACAAAACTGACTTACTTTGGTTCACTTAGAACTTACTGACTGAATAACCGCCAACTTTTGAAATTTCAATTCTGTGAAACCATTTTTTTTTTGCCTTGATGAATATTATTATTGCTCAAGAAATCCCAAAGAGGAAACCAGTGCACGGAATTTAGAAGACTGTTTTTCTTTCCTGTAAGGGACTAATTTTGTATTGTGCCTGAAACAAATTTCACACACCAAATCATTTGATTGCATCAACCAAAGTACAAGTGTGATTGTATCAATCAAAGAGGTTTCGATATCATTTGCTTATTCGGATATCAGTTTTCTAGATCCGCTAAGCAGAAGATATCTGCAGGGACCCAGTCTCAAGTATTCATTGTTTTGCATATTAAGTTGCCACCTTATTTCTGTTAAGTGACCTTTTCTGAGCCCCAAGCACTTTTCCCAAAATGTTTGATGTAGGTAGTGAATGTCCCCCCCCCCTTATTTTTCAAACGTTTTCTGCCAAGCAGCCAACTATTATTTGACCTCGGTTGTGACCAATATTGTTTGCTTTTTCTTTTGTTTGCTTGACAGGAATAGACTCCCCTGTGTCAAAAAGTGTAGCAAAGCAGATCTTGAAGTTAGGGCAGCCATGTTTGCTGCCATGGAAATGTCTTAACCATGGTACCGATAGTCGTAACCAATGAATCAACCTAGGGCAAGTTTCACAAAGTTGATCAACAGAAAAGAACTTGCTCAGCACATAATAATCTTGGTTAGCAGAAATGGGTCATCAGCGCAATGTAAAGGAGAGTTTGGTGGTGATGCTTTCTGCCAAACAGTTTCATGATATTAGGACCCAGGGCCAAATTTGTGGAGCTGCATAAGGGCCTATTGTGTGTTCACTGCACAACTTCCGTTACAAAAAACTCTGCAAACTGTATAAAGCACAGGAAAAGATGTGCTACCTGGCCAGTACATATTGTTAGCAGTGAACAAGTAACACAACCTTGCGAATCAGCGGTCAACCAAATGCTCTTGCCAACTTGTGAAATACACTTACGCTTGAGGAAACAGTTCTGCTGTAGTAAGCACACAACTTTTGTAATTGTTAAGCTGTGCTTTGAAATTGGTCTTAACTCTTTCACTACGGCGCGTCGCTCGCAGCGGCTCGGTGCATTACTTCATACGCCGGAGAGCTGCTGCCAGCGGCTCAAAATATTAAACAAAGTATTAAACAACTCCGTCACAACTGTTTTACATTTTATTCCGTAGTGAAAGAGTTAAGTCACGGCTCCCATACCCCTTGATATTTGCACCGTCCCTTTCTTATTTTCAGAGTCATTAAAAAGAATACAGGCATGATACTTCCCCTGGTCATTTCCTTGGTGCCCTTGAAATGTTCCACTAGAAATGTAAAATTTCCTCAGAGAAGTGCCCTTTACCATGGAGAAAATGCCTTGGTGCCCTTGCCCTTTCAAGAACAAAGCATACAGGACTTAGAATAACAATTATGTTATTTGGTACGACCAAAGAAAATGGATCATGTCGATGGGATAACATCTCATCAACGCACTCTGAATTAATTTCTCTGTAAATAGTTTGTGTGTGTGTGTGTGAAACCAATAAACATTAAAACCAATTTCGTAAAAAAAATAAAATCATCGACAAGTACAACAAATCAATCCAAGAAATGCATGAACCCATCTTGTGCACTGTAGGTCTAGCTGTTCCTTTAGTGGTTACCATCAAATGTAGCAACCAGCCAAGAATTGCTACAACTAGACGGATGTTCCAACTGGGTGACTTTTGGATATGGTTATGGCTGTCGGCTTTCATGGTACATGTCAAGGCAGACTCGGTCGTCTACTCGCACCTGAATTTTTAACCCTCCTACTGTCTGACCATTCATTATCATCCACTGTGATTTTGAATGACAGATAAACTATGTCAGCCTACAAATATATCATGTGGTGAACGCATCTACACAGTAAACAGTCAACCCTCCTACTGTCCGACCATTTAATATCCTCCTCTGTGGTTTCGAGTGATGGATAAACTATGCCAGCCAGCAATAGGATATCACCTGGTACTGTACACACACATTCACACAGTACTGTGAGGGGTGAGGGGGGGGTATACCTGTTGAAACCAAGGACTTTAACAAACAAGATCCAGGTGTTTTGACAGAGCGAGGAGGTCCTCGCTTCACTTTCATCTACAAAACCAATGTGGACATCAATTATAAAAAATAAATAAAAAACAATGGGTGAACAAAGTCCTTGATTTACAGGAGAGACAAAAATGTTGTCACAGTTGTGCCACCACATACAACCCTTGCAGTGGAATGATTTCAAATGGTTTGTCAGTTTGATTGAAGAGTAAGAATGGTATAAGCAACTTTAAAGCTACCTTCGTTGGGCTTATTGCTGTTCATTTGAGGCTTGAGCGTCATCCACATGTCAATAGAGATACTTCACAAAGACACGTGATGATCAATGGACTCCTAAATTGTGTCCAAGAACAAAAACGTCTGCCTGGAAAAGAAAATACTTTTGGTTCCAGTTCACGGAACTCGTAGGATCTTTGAAATATTTGGCTCCAATTAACCTGGTCTTTCAATCTCAGCCTAAACCATATTCAAAGCCAAAGCTGTGATTTGGGAAGACAGCCACCATCAGGAACATAATTAGAAACATTATATGAAAGGTTCCTCACATACACCCAATAAAGAAACAGCCTTTCTGACTAGACCTCTTTCCACACTTCTGAGCTAATTCTCAGGGAGTGGGGGGAAAAAACACCAGGAAATTCCTGGGAAGTTTTAATCCCACCACCGCTCCATGTTCAATTCACACTTCATGCAATTTCCCCAGGGGAAAATAAACACACTTAAGCCCTTTTCACACTGCAGAGCCAAATTCCCAGAAAATAAAAACCCCAGGAATCTCCTGGGGAATGTAAACCCCCACCGCCACCCAATGTTCGTTTCACACTTGATGTGATTTTCCTGGGGATAATGCAGACTCAAGATGCTAACCGGGGGTTAACCTCACTCAAACCTACTCCCAATCAGGGGATAGCCACTTCCCAGGAGTTTGCCCGGATTAACAATTGAAGTGTGACAAGGTTAACCAAACTTCCCCATGAATTTCCCAGGAAATACTTGTAGTGTGAAAGAGGCTTGTGTATGCTAACCCTAACTCCCAAGCAGGTGTACCATTTCCTGGGAATTGGCTACGTCCCAGAGATTTGCCAGGGTTAGCAACTCAAGCGTGAAAAAGTCAACCAAAATTTCCTGGGAATTCCCAGGAAATTTATCTCGTGTGAATGAGGCATAACAGTACACAGAGAAGGGTTATCTACAGCTCTCTTAGACTGGTATCCTTTGGTAAAAAAAAAAACAACATTTGCCAGCATTCAAAACATACCCCAATAGAGTGGAGGTCAGGAGGGGGACTTAAGTCCATCCTTAACAAGTACTAGAACCACTGCTATCTGGTTACCTCGAACATTTTTTTGAAAACTTAACACAGGATATCTAAAAGGGTATGTTTTGCCTACTTGCACAAAATTAGAACACGACACGACTCCTTAAGTTAAGAGGAATTTAGCATTCATGTCAAACTACGGGACACTATCCTCTAGTTATAATCTATCCCCAAACCCATCGCTTGATTCACTGGTTGATCCCTCCATGACTTCCCCGGTCACCCGGCAGCGGTGTTTCAGAGCGCGGTCGTACGCCTGCTGGACTGATTTCCGCACGGCTGACTTGCGGCCTTCCATCAGCTTGGCTTGGTCAAGACCCGAGTCCACGCCAAGAGGTTCCAGCTTAGACCTTGGAAGCCATTGCCTGGACGGGGTGGAAAATTAAGAATGAATTTAGCAAACTGGCAATCAGAAATACTCCCGATAATTTATTATTTATTAATTCATTAATTTAATTCTTATTTTTTCTATAATTAACATGATTGAAAATTAACAAAAGCAATACCTATGTGACAATATATAAGTACAATATTAAAAAAAAAAAAACATTTTTTAAATGTGGAAATTTAATTAAGCAATCAGTTCAAATGAACAGCTTAGTTATAAAAAAATCTAACACAGCCAGAAATGATAAAAAATACCCAATTGTTATTATAACTGTTATTATTACAATGATAAAATAAATTAAACAGAACACACAATGAAAAAAATTACCAGAATAAACCACACTGAAACATTATTAAACATTAAATATACAAACAAATAGATTTTAGAGGAGGAAGGATAAACAAAACACCAGAGAGAGCAAAAATGAATAAATTCTAGACAGGTGGGACAGCGGATTTTCTGTATTTGTCCGTTTTGCAAAATTGTGAAACCACCTGTTAAAACTTCTACCTGTACAGCATAGAGCTGTGTGTAATGGACAGTTTGTTATTACCTGAAGCTGTACGGGTCCGCCCACGTTTGTGACAAACCTATGTTAATTTGGTACGGTTATTTGCCTATCAGTGCTTTCAATATTTTCTGTGCATTTATAGAGTCTGTCAACTGATCGTATAATCAGTAAATGTGCATACTTTTGTTCGCGTACAGCGATATGCACCTGCAAACTCGAAAATGCAACAAGAACGCAACTTTTCCGACAATTTTTTTTTTTTTTTTTTTTTACAAATGCCCAACTGAAAGCCAAACAACCTTTGGACATTCTTTTTAGTATATTGTTCATTATCATGGGTGGAAAAACTGCTAAAAAACAATGTTTAGAGGTTTTAGTGTTTGGAGGGAATTAGGTGCATAACCCATGGACGGAATTGTACCATAATCGTTCGTCAAAATAACTGTCACTCTTTTTAAATGATTTTTTTGGTAGATCGCAATAAGAAATTGCTGAAGCGTGTTGTGGCCGAGCGGTTTAGCGCATTGGACTCAAGTTCTGGTGGCCAAGTCATCAGGATGTGGGTTCGAATCCCATTCATGACACTTATGTCCTTAAGCAGGACACTTAACAACAATAACTGCTTCAAATAGGGGAAGAGGCAGTTATGTTTGTCTCACTACAGATTCATTTACCCCTCCCTGTTCTTAGCTGTGCTGTGAAGAGACTTGCGTTTATATCTCACCATGTCTTGTTTCTGCGCATTGAGGCAGGTTTCTACCGCTTCAAAAAAGTAGCCTGCCCCTCAAGTGGCCTTTGAGCCTTGTGATGGGTGAATTGCATTAAAAAAAAATGTTTAAATAAACAAATTGGCGTGAAAAGTTGAGGGAAAATTGTTCACAAGTACTATTTCTATTAAAAAAAAAAAAGGAAAAAAAAAGAGGAGTACCCGATAACTTAGTACACGAGTGGTAGGAAATCAGCCTCGAAATGAACCAAGGAGTATTTCTGTTTAAAAAAAAAACAAAAAAAAAAACAATTGCCAAGTTGAGGGAAAATCTTTTGCAAGTATTATTTCTATTTCAAAAAAAAGAAAGGAGTACCAGAGTGGTAGGAAATCAACCTTGAAATGGACCAAGGAGTATTTCTATTTGACTTACCATGTTCTCTTGTTGTCAAAGAAGAGTACAAGGTAGAGATGCTCCTCAATGACGACCCGTTGATTCAACACTTCCATTGGAGGGACAGGGATTGGGACACCATTATGAAAGAAGCCCGATCTCGGCATCTTAGGATTTATGATCTGCACAAAGCAAAAAACAAGTTTGTGGGATCAGTTTTAGAAGAAAGAAAAAGCAATTCCATAACTTCTGCTATAAATGAGTTACATGAACTGTAGTTCTTACAAGTCTTTGCTGGCCGAGTTGAGGGAAAATCTTTCGCTTACGCAATGAAGTAAAATAAAACGTCATCTCATCAACTTTTTTAATTGGCTTCAAAGTGTTTAAACAAATGATACACTCTGAGAAGAATAAGAAGAGCATTGTGAAAATATCTGAAACAATTAGCTACCAAGCTTTAGGACTACTGCCTTACAACTGACAAGTCTAACTGATATAATAATAAAAAATAAATAAAACCTTTTTATAGAGCGCCTTTTCCGAAGGATACAAAGCGCTTGGGGGAGAAAGCAGCCAAAAGAACCAAAATACAATTTACAGAGTACGATTAACAGATGTGTTTTTAAGAGTCTTTTAAACTGTTCGACTGGTGAAGCGTTCTGGATGGTGATGGGGAGAGAGTTCCAACTTTGAGGACCGGCAATGGAAAATGCTCGGTCCCCAGCTTTCTTTGAGGTACGTGGAACCACCAGATTGGATTGTGAGCGAAGACCTTCACGTTTGGGTTTGCCGAGATCAAGTGTGCCCGAAATGTATTGTGGAAAAATGTTGGACAGTTTTATACATGTTCAATGCCGTCCTTAAAACAATCCACTGGCTGACTAGAAGCCAGTGGAGATCCATAAGTAGAGATGTGAAATAAACATTGTACTTTACATAATAATAATAATAATAACAACAACAAATAATAATAATAACAATAATAGGCATTTGTTAGGCATATTTAAATATTGTACCAAAGCCCCTTACACTGTTACTACCCCTGTTCATTGGGCCTTAATTAAGCATTCCTGAAACCCTCTAGACTCCTTTGGAGTATGCAGCATCAGCCAAACTGCCACACAGGTTGCACTTATCATTCACATCAACAATCTCTACCCTCTCATTTACTCCTGGATGATGAGAAGCAGTTATAGTCACCCATTTTGCCCTAGACCACAAGTGTCATAACCAGGACTCGCACCCACATTCTGATAACTCGGCCATCAGAACTTGAGTTTGATGCTCTAGACCGCATGGTCACAACTCACTACATGTTAATGTAGAATACTCTTGATAATAAGCTTCTTAAGTAATGATTAATTTATTTTTCATTCCCTTGTCATAAGAAATATACTCCTTCAGCTTCTGTTTTGGACTTCAACTTACCAAGGCAGGGTACGATGGGTAGCCTCGACATTTTGCCCAGACGAGGTCCAGGGGACTGAGAGGAATATCGTCTTCGTCAGAGTTCCAGCTCGTACTCCTTGTCTTACCTGATCAAAAGGAATTGGCGGTCAATAAAAAAGAAAAAGGCAAGTAAGCTTAACACTCACAGATAGTATTCCAAAAGCTTACAATTGAGAAATTTCAAACAGATCAGTGTGCACCAAAGAAGTGATAGTAGATTGTTTTTTTGTTTTTGTTTTGTTTTTGGGTTTTTTTTGCCAGAAGAAACAAATTTATGGTGACAACTGCTATAACGGGGTGCGTGCACCATTGGGGATAAAGCTCCCGTACAAAAAAATATATAATTTTAAAAATCACTAAATATCACTTAAGAGCTTGGGTGAAAGTAACTGTATCAAAAGTCATGAAGAGTTTCACAAAGTGACATGTGTACATAAAGTCTGTGACGGACTGCAGAGTTCCTATCCACAACAGGGCAGTTATTAAACACGAGTCAATCAGACACCAACCCAGCGGGTTCCAGTGGATTTTGAGCAAACAAAATCGCTTCTCACAGAAATATATCGCTTAATCGATAACGGTCACCAGCCCAAATGACATGTAGTTTGCTTAGTTGCAACTGGTGTTCCACAAATTTTAAAAATAATTTTCTGTTCAAGAGCTCAACGACATTGGGGCCCTTTGGTTTGGTAATACTGTACTGTGTTCAACAGGCCACTGCAGTTGAATTTGGGGGTGATTAGTGCACAACATTGAGGCATGGGATGTTTGCCTGGAATAAAACCAGTCAAGCACCACACTGTACAAACCCTGTGTTATACATTGTTTATTATATATATTTGGAGGAAAAGAAAGAAATGCTGCAATCTGCTAACCACCCAAAGTGACCTGTGGTATAAAGGCGACAATGGCCTGACATTTTGACCCCAGCGGAGCCTCAAAGTTGAGAGTCTACGAGTCTTTCTCAGTGTCTTTGAGAAAGACTCTGCTTTGGTCGAAATGTCAGGCCGTATACCACTTTTTGCAAATCTTTAAATATCAATTTTAAAAACTGTTCCATAGATTTCAAGTATGCTTAGATATAAAGCATGCCTGGATTTGACAATGAATGCTAAAGACCTCTCGGATAACTATCAAACACAACAACTAAAACAAAACAGACAAAAATAGACGGAGGAATATATCAGAAACCTTGGTCAAAACAAGAGGCACATACATGTAATTATAACACAGACATAACAAGTGAATTCAAAATTGTGCATCTACAAAGTTAGGTGTGTTATGCCACACACGTAAAAATGTGCATCCACCAATAAAAATGTTTATCCACACACATCAAAAAAAGTGTGTCCACACGATGTAAAATATATACCCACACACAAAAATGTGCATCCACGCATAAAAAAAAATGTAAATCTACACACAAAGATGTGCATCCACACATAAAAATGTATATCCACACACATACAAATGTATATCCATACATATCCGAATGTATAGCCACACACGAGATTAACAACCATCCACACAATTAGAAAATGCATTTTAAGGTATTCACACTTGTTCAAGGGTGCTTCTATCACATAAAAACAAATATCAACCACATCCACAAGAAACACCAGGTAACAGTCATGATTGTTACGATACTAAACTGATCAGTAAGAAGTAATGGAATTAATTGTCCCAAAACACTTACTTTCTGGAAAGTTTTGATTATGTGCAAATTATACTTTAAGTCTCGGTTATATGAACACATAAAAATAAAATTCAGTGCTTTTTTTTTCAGGGGGTTGACAATTTTACTTCATGACTTTGTTACCTGGTTTTTCTCTCAAGAATGGACCCGCACCGTGGTGGCGATTCCGGCTGGTAGTGCTCGTGCTCTCCCCGCACGATGTGTCCCCGCTGCTGTCCTCGGGTAAGTTGAGGCGGTTGTGATGTCGCCGGTGTCGGTGTCCCTCTTCCATGGTGGACGTGGACTCGGACACAGAGCCAGAGGTGGTGGTGCTAGTGCTGGACGTGCTGTCCGAGTCGGAGCTGCTCCTGGTCCGATTGTGCCCAGACCTGTACATAGTAAAACTCTCCCCTGTGGGTTTCACCCCTTCAAAGCCATTAGGTAAATTGCTAGTCACACTGGACTCTAGGAGTCTTTTTGCCGGGCTGCAGTCTGTATTGCTGGCACTAAGGCTACGTGATCGTTTCCTGGTGTGATTCTCATTGACAACAGACGATGATGTCGTCGGTAGATTGCCTTCATATTCTGTTTCTATATGGAGGCTTCCTTCTTGGTTTCCTCGGCGATTGCTCTTCGTTGCATTCTCTGTATCCATGGAGAGAGACCTCTTACCCAAACGTCCACCTCGTTTCGAACCCGGACTCCCTGCAGGTTTACCGCGCCCGGCTTTCCTACTGAACAGTACTGAAGTCCTTCTACTGACCCCACCTGGGGAGGGGCTTTTCTCAGATGCGTGGGACGGACTCTTACTCGGCGTGGCTATGACCTCTGACGTATCGTTAACCTCTAGGGTGGGCGCAGAACCCTCGCTCCCAGTATGAGGTTCTGACATGGAGCGGGAGACCCTCTGTCTACCCCGGCCCCGCCCCCTGCCTGGTGTCCTTGGTAGGGGGCGCATCGGGGATGCCCTGGTGGGTGATGATTTGCTCCGTATGCAGATCGGTGCAGGCCTGGATGGAGATAGCTTTGGAGGTTCCGTTGAGTCACTTGGAGCCGGGCAGTCGCTTCCATCCTCATCTAGAAATCAAGAATGAAACATCAGTTCAATGATCGTGACCACTCGGCCATTATCAACGCAACAAACTGTTTTAAACTATGGTCACCTTTCCACTTTAAACTCCTACCATAGTGCTACCTTCTTAATTCTTACAATGAAGATACATGTAACCAAATTGAGGCTGTGTTCAAAAGGAAGTCTGTCCCCTTCTTGTATATGTCAATCCACACTCACAATAACAATTGCTTGCATAGGAAACTAGGCACAGATGGTCACCATCTTCACCTTACTCAAAAATCTACATTAAAAATTCAATGAAGTTGATAATATTTTGAAGCCGTAGCAGGAAATGAGTTTTCCTAGGAGATGCCCTGACACTTACTGGACGAACCCTCTGCAGACGTGGACATTTTTCTCTTCTCAGCCCCCTTCTTGTTCGGTGACTCTGCCTTGGTCCCCTGATTCCTCTGCTGAGCAAGCTTCCTGCGGATCACGTTGATCTCTTTGCGGAGCTGCTTGGTGCGTTTGGTACGCGCAGCACCATGCTTGATGGTACACGTCATGTCTAGCTTCTCCAGGAGTTCGCGTAGTTGGTCCTCTAATGTCATGTCCGCCCGATGAGCTGGAGACAAAGCATTGTCAACTACGAAAAAATATATATAAACAAATAATAATAAAACAGCATAATTATTAGTCTGCCTACTTTTGATAATGGAAATCCCACACAACTCAGCGCAAAATTAACTGTACATTTTCAGATACATTCACCACATCTTGAAGGATATAAACTTGGGCATTTCACAACACTCTCAACCACCATGATCTCAGTTTTAGACTTCACTATGCATCAGCGCGGAAAGCTTACATAATCCAGTACAAAAAGGAAAACAACTATAAGCGCCCTCTATGGCCAAAGGTTACTGAAAATGCACAAAACCCAAAGACAATCAACTCAATGTTGAATCAGAGCAACTTCAAAACCCTCTGACTGTCTCACAATTCAATCGCATTCACTGTGGTTTTGAATGATAGATAAACTAAGCCAGCCTGCAATATGATATCATGTGGTGAATGAATCTACACGGTACACAGTCAACCCTCCTACTGTCTGACCATTCAATACCATCCACTGTGGTTATGAACGATAGATGAACTAAGCCAGCCTGCAGTATGATTTTATGCGGTGAATGCATCTACACAGTACACAGTCAAACCTCTTACTGTCTGACTATTCAATATCACCCACTATGGTTTTGAATGATAGATGTCAACCCGGTATATAAAATCTTGTGGTGATAGCATCTACACAGTCCACATATGTACACAGTTTTGTGCAGCTGTTCCAACATACACAAGCCGTAACGTTGAATGGTTTCAAATGGTTGGACAACCTTGCTGAAATTTGTTTTACAAGAGTAGGAGGGTTAATCACACTAAACAATTTGGAAGGTTGAGAAGTGTAAAAATCGTTTAGATCTACTATTTCATCTTTTTTAAAGTCAGTATTTCACCATCTCTCCTTGATTTTAGCGGCTCTATACCATATCCATATCGGCTTAGTAGGCTAATCGAGGTTACTTACAGTCGTTCAATTTGAATTCCGTTTCTTTGAAGTTTGGCGCCTTGTCTGTATGGAATCCAGTCACAGGGTCATAGCCGATTTTATCAACGATACGTTTGGCGTTACGGATGACCGCCCCACCCTAAAAAAGAAAAAAAGAAAAAAGAAGATGAATCAAACGGTAAAGTTTACTTTAAAATAAGTTTTAAAATGTTTTTTTTTCTGATGCATATCATTAATCTGATCATCTTGTTTATGATCAGTGGTGACCTTTTCCCCTCATATCCCTTTGGAGATCGTAGATGCAGGCGATTTCTACCCAAGTGGCCATAAAGGCAAGCTTTATTGGCCTCAAGATTTGACCTACTGGCACTCAACTCTCGTGGTCGAGCGGTCACGTTCTGGTATTGTTGGCAGCAGAGTGTGTGTTCGAATCCCGGCTGCGGCACTTGTGTCCTTGACCAAGATACTTTACCATAATTCCTTTGTCCTTCGGATGGTACATTAAGCCATAAGTCCTGTGTACTAGGATAGGTAGTGCACGTAAAAGAACCCAGAACACTTATCATGGAAGAGTAGGGGTTTACCCCGGAGTTTCTGGTTCATATGGCAAGCACCCTTATCTAAAGGTTTCCTCAGGCTTGAGAGCTACAGTGATTTAGTTCACTTGGCATCCTTGGTTTCATTACCAGAAATATATAAAAAAAATAATAATAAAAAGGTCGCGTCCTGGAAAGACGTATTTTTGAAATTATTGTTGTTATTATTATTCTGTTTCTGGTAATGGAACCGAGGAACCCTCAAAGTGCTTTGCACTGCAACCTGTAGGCATGAAGATACCTGTGAAGAGATGACCTCAATGAAATCTCTGTTTTATATCATCGCTGTTTGCACGAACCGGCAAACTTGCGTACACAACAAAAACACAACGTTTTAAGAAAAATGCTCTTGAAGTTGGTCACATTTTGAAAATGTATTTTAGCCGGTCTTTTTATTGAAAGTATTTAATATTTTCCAGTGATACAGTGGTGTAACATGAAGAGACACTTATTCAGATTCGCCACACACAGCCCGCCATTTGTTATATATACACAGTGCGTGGCTTCGCCACTTTGTGAAAACGCAAACCCATGAAGCACTATGATTTTCCGTTTTTGCAATTAGTGTAATTAGTAAACTATAAGCTTCCAAGACTTTAAACTTTTCAGAAATGTTAAGCACACCAAAGACATTTAGAAAATTAGAAAAACAAAAAATGCTCTAAAAATTTATTTGGGACGGATTCGCCGGTTCGTGAAAACGACACCGTATGTGGGATGAAACTGGTCCCTGATTTGAACCGTTGTCCTCAGAGGCAACAGTCTCAGGGAAGAATCAGCAAACCCAAATAACATAGTGATGAGCTACTTCTTCATATTTACCCCCTTTGTTGGCTATTTATAATCCCTTACTAAATATAAAATAACTACAAATCTAAAATAACAGGCCTGTAATCAACTTGAAAGGTCCTGCAAATCTTGGTTGATTGGGGATTAAACCTTGCAACAGTGAAGTATCAAATCTTTCCCTACCGTATCTCTGAGTTTGACAGCGGCGCGGTAGAACACGGTGTCCTTACTGTTGTACGTCATGCAGTTCTTGATGATTAGATCAAAGTCTGCCTCAAATTCATCGATTGTCCGATACTCGTGACCATAGACCTTGGTTTTCATCGTTAGGAAGTCCATTGGCTGTTTGATCACTTGGAAATAGTCGGGTGCCTGGAGACAGATGGGGAACAACAACATCAAAATGAAGGGTAAGTTCAAAGTTATGGTTTCATAAGGATACCAACCAAACTTTTACTTCAGAACACAATTCCCATTCAAGCACAGTGGCTATCTCATTACACCATCACCATATTCACAGCTGCTTCACTGTAGCAAAATGTCACCCTGAAGTGAAAAAAACATTTTGTAGACAGTTTCGCCCAAGTTGAGCAAAGGTCAACTTTCTGCGAACCTTCACAGAGCTTCAACCATTGAACCAATCAGATCGCAGTATTATGTGTCACGTCTGGGAGCACTTCGGTGAGCCCCTTTAAGAAGTGGCAGTCGGTTTATTCTCCACTTTACTCGCTTTTCGTGTCCAAGTCATTTCTTAAAATGCAGCAGACAGGCACCGAGGAGTAAACCTTTTTCATCAACCAGCACGATGAAATTCACAAGTTGAATGACACTCTAGAGTATAAACGTCCTTTCTGCGAAGATTAATATTAACCCTTCTTCAGGCGAATTATTAGCATTCTCCTGGCAAATTCACCACCTTGTGTACGTTAGGCTACTAAGAGTGCTGGACACCATACCTCTTCCACTGAGACTGGCTCGGCAAAGATCCTAGTCGGATCTCTCTCCTCAAGCTGCTCCACAGTATTCCTGAGTAGAATGTTAAACGGCTGCAGTTGCATCTCAATTGTCATCTGATTCAACTTGATCTGTGAAATAACAACAAATGTTTAGAAGATCAAATTTGAGTTGATCAGCATTTTATTCAGACATTGTCAGGTGCCTAGAACAAAAAGCTATGCAGTTCTTGTGTCCTGCTTATATGGCGCTTAGTACAAAAATTCTTCCCAGTAGGAGGTTTGAGTTGAGCAATAAAAAGGCTATTTTTCAGCAACAGTGCAAAACTGTAACAAGCATATGGCTTTATAATAGATGTTAGTTTTTGCATCGGGGGATAAAAAATATTATTGGTATTTTTTTTACCCATACACCGATGTGTGTTAAGCACTGTATACTCAGTACTTTCCCGAGTCCTGTGAAATATGTTTTCTTCAATAACTTAACGTGTGAGCATTCAATATCATCTCCTAAGGTTTTGAATGATAGATTAACAATGCCAACCTGCAATATGATATCATGTGGTGATTGCATATAGACACAGCACACACATGTGCAGTTACTTTCACTATGAACAGTTGTGCCAACATTCACAAGCTGTGCTGTTGGGAGGTTTTGAATAGTTGGCCAACTCACTGGGAAATGTTACCCAGAGTTGGAGGGTTAAAGTGATGCTTTTCCATTTCTATGCTGAGTTTAAAGGTCCTACATTGTCTCAAATCATAAAAAAATTAAACATCGTAATTTTATCAATAATTTGAAAATTGCTTCTTCCTTCTTCCACAACAGTGAAAAACATTTGTAACGAAGTCCACAAAAATATGAATAACTTACTACCAATTTGTTTTTTTCTATTTCAAAGAACACTATAAAATAAATGTAGAGACAAATCCCTGGTGATCAGGCCCTAATGTCATAAAGCTGTTAAGCAGAAAGTGGTGCTTAGAAAATGTCTCTGCTAAGCCAACAATTAGCAGGGAACCAGTCACGACCAATATATTATTATCAATATACATTACAGTGTAGTTTGGTTGGTGTCCTGTTTCTGCTAAGCAAGATCCGCGTGTGCTAATGAAATCGGGTCCTGCACAAAAAATTATTTGCCGGAAAAGCTTTCAGACAAGCAATAAATAATTTTCAACAAGGCAAGTTTAGATAATGCAATCAAACGATCTGAGGTAAAACACACACAAATATAAGTGCTTAAGCAATAAACCAAATGCTCTTGAACATCCAGTGTACCTGTTCCCGTTTGAGTTTCTCTCGTTTACGGATGAGCTCCACAAGGAGCCTAGCTCTCTCTAGGTCTTGCCTGAGTCGTTGCCAGTACTTGAGCTGCTCTTTCAGCTTGTTGGCTTTCTGATTCTCTCGCTGTGAGTTGCATCATTGCCGATACAAGACAGAAGTGGACACGGATGGAGATGGATCAAGAAATAGTCACATCAACACAGAGAGACAGGACCAGAGTACACAGAGAGGCACACACCATCAAAGACAAATAAAGAAAGAAGATGGAAACATACAACAGTAAAAACACGTATCCGAAAGTATGAAGACAAACCGGGAAAAACAAAACAGCCGGGAAAGAATAAGAAAAGAGAAAAAAAGGTAACATTAGTAATAGTGAGTGTTGCACTTTGGGGACTTAATTTTAATTAATTTAATACTTTCTGTGAAGATAACTGATTCTCGGTCCATAGTTTTCAATTTCATTAAAATTTTTGTTCAACATACAAAATATTTGTCTAGCTGTTTTTTGGTATCAGATGGTCACATTTATTGACTTGTAAAAATATGTTTTTTCCTCTTCAAGTTATTTCAAGACTTTTTTCAGCTGATCATTTCTTTGAAGTAATGGTTAAAAAACAACAACAGTAAGTAGACGATCACATATTCACAACATCAAAAAGGAACATCAATGTTTTGCCCCCAGTTTCAGCAGAAGAAATTCAGAATTCTTCATGCAATGCATGCACTAAATGTACTCTATGAATAAACATTAAGAGACAGTTTACAAAAACTCAATGTCTAAAAATTCTACCGTGGAGGGTGAGGTCACAAAACTGATGAAATGCAACTACATGTAGAACGTGAAGACTCTTCTAATAAGTCAAGATGATGCACTTGATCATGAACCATAACAACTTCCAAAAATTTGAGAGACAGGCATCCGTCAAATGAACATGAAATTCATTAAAATGTTAAAAAGGAGTGCCAATGTACATGTATTGTGTATTTCAATGAAATGTGTAGTACTCTAAAGGCATGCACAGTGTCTACAACATTTAGAAGATGGTCTACAGACTTATGGATCATCTTTTTTGGAGTGGAATTTTGTCCAAAATGTATCATCCTTGACCGGATCGAGGCTGTCCACGGCGGAAGATAGATACAGGCTTTGTTTTGCAGTACACGGCAAACATATTTGCCAGGCAATTCATCAAAATTAAGAGTAGACAAAAACTGCTGTTTGGCTTTTTGGTAGTCAGGGTTCAACTTGAACTGAAGCAACCTTTGATAGAGTCTGTTAAACAAAACAAAATTCCACTCATTTGTTGATTTGATTACAGAGAAGTTATTTGGAAAGATAGACAGGAAACTGGGGGCTACACAAACCGGCGGTACCGAGTCTTTGTTCCGTTGCGACTGGTGGTGGGCCTGTAGACGTCGTAGCAGGGGCACGCCATTGCGAGATTGCCGTTTGAGTGTCCAGTAACTGATCAGCCGTTGGACAAACTGCTGCTTCTTTTGTAAGCTTACTTTAGTTGTTATTTTGGCAATCCTGTAAAATAAAGTTCAAAGTTACCTTTAGGTTGTCTAAAGTAGCATTAACAATATATACAATGTACATGTCAGAACTTTATATTACTTTTTGCAGGAATATAAAACCACTCCAAAATGGAGCAATCGAAAACTGGAAAATTCTGGAAATTGATTCAGAACGAAACTCATGGATTACTTGCTGAAATTACGCCATTACTGAAATTCAACATGAGCAGAGATACATGTAAGAATCCAGTTGGAGTTTTATGTTCCAATGATTTCCTTGCTCAGTTGTTCAGCATCTTGAATACTCACCTCTGAGGTGGTATACAGGGCATGGAAACAACTGGCATAGCAGCTCGTTTTTCAGCAAGGATCTTCCTAGCTTTTCTCATGTTCTTTCTTGACTGGGCTTTGGCCTTCTTTGCCGAAATTCCCTTGCCTGTCTCGTCATTCTCAACGATCTTATCGTTTACGCTTGGCTTTTTCTCGACCTCGGGCGGCGTGTGGATGTCACAGTAGGCCGTCTTTCTGATGCTGATGGACGTCCCGTTGATGTTGGTTTCTCGTATCGGTTCCATTTTCATGAAGAGTCCTGCCTGCTGGGCACAGGTCACATGGAAGGCTGTGTAGCAGTTTGCTTTGTGACACTGAATGCAAGCGCCAACACCCCGCTGCTTACAGATGTAACAAGTGAGTTTCCACCTGGCAGCTGGGATGTGATCAATGCTGTCTATGGGTTCTAAGAATACTGTGTTGGCGAAGCCCACTTCGGGGATCCATAGAGCACACACAACATGAGCCCAGCGTCCATCGTCAGTTTGCTTGAACGCAGCACCTTTATTTGGACAGAGTGCGCAGTCTACCGCTCTGGACGGCGACTGAAGGCAACGACGGCACAGCCACTGTCCCTCAGGGATGTACGGCACACCGTAGCACTCCTGATGCACGGCAAGGTTGCACATATCGCAGAATAATATCACATTACTGTTCTGGCACTCCCCATCGTTACAGATACAGCACACTGCATCTTCATCAATGAACTGATTGTTGTCCGTCTTTCCTGATGTTTGACTCTGAAAGTAGGATTCTTTCTCCAGTCGATCCATCAGCGTTTCAAAGACCTCCTGTGATGCCGTGGGGAGTCCATCTGTTTTGCGTTTTTCGTTCATCATGTCCAACCAGGCATAGTCCTCCTCATCCATGTCATACTCAATCTCTTCATCGAGCTCCTCACGGGATTTCTCAATGAAGCGAAAGTACGCCTGTGGACGGGCTGGCAAATCTGGAGGCTCTTCATATCCGTCCAGGATCTTATAAGAGGCCTCCGGGAGCTTCATGGAGGATGCGCTCCCAACATCCTTCCGCTGTTTGGTTTGATCCAATGATTTGCCAGCCTTACTCAGGGGTTTCTCATTCTTCTCCTCCTCGCTCGTCTCACTCTCAAACTCATCCTCAGTGAGGATGTCTATTGTCTCGTGGATATCCAGCCTGTGTACCAGACCATCAATGTCTACTTCAACGAGTCTCTGCGCCTGAGCATACGTCAGGGCTTCCCTCGTTGGGGATCGAATGACCGAAGGCGATGGGGAACGCCGATTCTGTCGATTGGGTACCCGTTTCCTCCATCCACCTCGCTTCATTGGAGTTGCGTACCCGTTGCCGCCGGGTTTCCCATGATCAAAGTTGTTCAAGTGAAATTCTATACCTGAATGGCTTCTGTATATTTTACCGCAGTCTTTGACTGGACACTCGTAAGGGGGCTTAGTCGCACGCAAATTCTCACAGAAATACTTGACGTTAAAGTCCAATGCTGGCATGGTGTAACAGAGGTGTTAGTTGATAGGGGGAAGTAACTACACAAGCATCGCAGGAACTCTGGTCTATAACCACCAGAGATACCATGCATGCCGTGCAGTCATTGACATCTGTAAAGAAAGAAAAAATGAAAGAGACATTTTTTAATCTTGGGGGCTGTTCCATTCTTAAAACCTATTGACCATTAAACTCCACCAAACTACCTGTCTTTGAAAATATGGAAGAAATATAATTTGCGGCCTCGGTTTCTAGCCTCTGCTCTACCAGGATAGAGTGTTTTTAAAAAAGCACTAATAATAATATTCATGATTTTTTTTGTTTTTGTTTTTTTTTCCTAACAAAAAGTGGCCTCCTCCCTTTAAACATGCACTACAACATTGAATGCATTTTTTAATTTCTTTTTTAGCTTGATACACGACTAGTTTCTGTCGACCCCTTAGGTTGATAAAAATTTAATCTTTAAGTGTAATAATTCAGTCAATAACGACAACTGTATTATACTGGAGAGCAAAGGAATCCACAAAGTACTAGTGTGGAAATAAATAGAAATGATAAATCAGTTTTATACAATTACTGAGGGAAGCCAATTTTTACCAAGGTTCAGTCAAACATGTAACAAAAATGTTCACTTGAATAAAAACAAATCATACAAAAAGAAAACTATCATGGCTCCTATCAAATTTAAATTTGACCAAACAAAAAAATAATAGCCTTGTTAATAAATTGTTTGCCTTATTAAATAGTCTTTAATTAATCTCCTTTAAGTAAAACATGAAATTTGACCTTGAAAAATGACTATTAAAAATCATAGGGGAATTTCTCTTCACAAAATAACACTCAGATTTAAACACAATAATTTTCATTACATTATTGAAATATTCTAAAACAAGCAAATGGTCACCTTTAAACTTTAAAGAGCTTATCTTTTTTCATTTCTAAATTTCTGAAGGGGAAAATATTTTAAAAATTTGTAAAAAACTAAATATTTTCAGTCATTTTACATGAAAGACAAAATGCAGTGTTTCCAAACCACTTACAAACCATGCAAATATTGTGTATAGTGTAGCTAACGAATTTAGAAGCCTATAATAATAGTATCTGTCAATGCAAAAACACGGCATAAAAAAATGAAATGTTCTTGAGTTGCAGTCGTCTTAAAAAATTTTGGAGCATTCTATTTTCTATATAATTTACAACTGTCCTATATCCCAAACGATTACATGGGAACTCTTCAACAACACATCGCTCGCGCAAACATGGCAAATTGCATGACGAGTCCCGCTCTTCATGTATTTTTCTATGCGGAAATTTGTAGTACACGGCAATGCATTTGGCTGATTGAATGGACACTAGCGCCATCTCATGAATATGTATATCCCAACATGGCCAAACTGCGAAGCGACGGTTGTGCGTGTGGAATGTGCACAAGACACGGCAGCTATAACGACGATTTTTAAAACGAATTACACCCATGAAAACATGCCGTTTGCGACACGCAAGATGAGAATTAACAAACACTGTTGAATGAACAAGAGATACCAGTCCTACATGATTTAATCATTTGAAGAGTACGACGAGAAATTGTCATTAATTGCGATGGTAGTTATAAATGTATTGACCTTACCGGTGTATAGCGTGCGTGCGTGATCGTGTGCCGTTCTCCCTGCCTGCTTCTACCGCCGTGATATTGGTGTGTATGCACACACGATTATGAATTCACTACAGTGCTGATACACGCAGACACAATCCAGACGGTGCACGAACAAAGACGGTTGAACAATGGCTTCCGACCCTGAAATCGCTCGAAAACGGCAAAGCGCGGCATAAAAAACCACTGTAGGAATCCTCTGGAATCACTGGATCAAACTAGATGTGAAAATCTACAAATAGCTGTGTAAAAGCCTAGAAATCGGCCATTGATTTGGAGGTGTACCGTCCACACACGCACGTAATGCCCTCGCCCTTAGTTCTTATCGGACATTTTTTTTCAAACCTTCAACATTAGCGCCCCCTAGGTTGATAGAAAAATAACAGGTAATGTACATGACTGTGTACGTTCGCGCAAAAAATCACGCACGACGTGATCATCAGGGGCGCGGAGGGATGGATCTGGAATGCGTTTTCTTGGAAATCTTATAACATTTTGAAATTCATTAAAGGATATTCTAGGGTGTATTTGCATTTTTTTTTTAGTTTGAAGATCAAGTATAAAAATTGTAAACACAAAAATTGAAACTTTTTTGAGGAAGAAAAGTGGGTTCAGGCTATGGTTCAGACAACTCTCTGAGCATCCTCCATGCTTTGACGAGGCACACGTTTTCGGCTGGGTGGCTTTGGAGAGCAGAGAGTGCACGGTGGAAGTTTCTTGCAATCACTCCACATATCCCGACTTTTATAACTTTGTATAGCTCCATGATGTTATTAGCGATGTAATTAGTGTTTGAAGTTTGAAGGAAGCTGTTCAGCACGTTTTTATTTGTTTATTTTACTTATTTACTTTTTTCTTATATTATTGCTGGTTTTTTTTTTGAGAGCGAACAAATGTGGGTGAGGTGGGGAGGGCGCCCTGCATGCTCTGATGAAAAAAATATCAGAGGAACTTCAGATGTGAGTGGGTCCTCGTAGCTAATTGTGTTTGTGTTTTCCAGGGCAAAGTACTTTTCATTTTGGCGGTATTTTACGAATACTAGGCAGTATTGGACATATTTCAGCCAAAAAGTCTGCGCATTTTCTGTTTTCATCAAGGGATCCCACATCATTCCGAAACGCGACAAATCGTGGTTGTTGGTCCCTGAAGAAAAAGCCGTCTGGTGTGTACAATTAACATACGGCTGTTTAACTGTATATACGTTTATATTATTAGTTATGTTTTTAACTTTTTATTTGTTTACATTTAAAACCAACGCGTTTAAATTTTAATGTTACCCTATTTTTGTTTTATTAAATGTTAAATAAAACCAAACGACTTTTAAAAAACAATTTTCCCTTTTGAATTCATTACGTTTTTCGATCGAGGTTAAGGGTGCTCGTTGAACAGTTTTACGCGTGCGCAGTGCTAAATTGATGCCGGCGAGAGGACCCGATCAAGAGGAAGGTTGCCGGGTTTTACGGTGGAAAAGGTACCTGGTTATTTGGTCTGAAGAGCCATTAAATCCATTTATTTTAATTTTGTGTATACATGAGTAATTCAAGTCAACTGTTACTTATTTTTAATGTTAACTGTGAGATACTGTTTACTGAAACAAAGCATGCTTATTTGTCAGTCTTTCCGTCCGGTAAATTATGTTTTTTTACCATGTCCAGGCCATGTTCACAAACCAGTCCAATTAACAATCAACATTTTTTAGTAAAAATAATCTCATACTCATAATCATACTTGATTCTATTTTTAATAAATATAATATGATCATTTGTTTTTCAAGTCTGGGTGGGTGGTTGTCAGGTTATCCCTTTTTGACTGTTGATGTCTGGCTTTTTAAATTTTGTCATCAGTTAATTAATATTTGTAAAACTTAAAAAAATTAAAACTTTTAATTTTTATTAATTTCATGCATTGAATTATTTTTTTTCCTTTTTTACAGGAAAACTTAAGCAGCCATGGCAACCCTTAAACTCAGTAAGTATCAGAACAAAATTTTCCCTGTAAAATGTTGATGTTTAAAGTACCAGACATGCTACTCCTAGAACTATGACTATGAGGTTCGTTCCGCTATCGTCTCCACGAACCTCATAGAGTGACATGTACAAAATCCTATTCGAAACTTTCTGCACTTCAGCGTTTACATGGCTACAGTTCTTTTTTGAAATCAGATCTCGCCAAAACTAGGCTCTATGTGTTCTTTCAACTCTCATCGAGCGTTGCACGGGTCCAGAAAATCCAATCCGCAAACTAAAAGTTGTAATAAAAAGTGATAAATTATCACTGTAATTCAGCTCCCATTCAAACAGTATTGCAACAAATATGGCGACCGGAGTTGCAAAATTAACTGGTATGCTGGTATGCGGTGCGCTGGTCCTATGGGCTG
The DNA here is from genome assembly GCA_911728455.2 of Marthasterias glacialis. NCBI lineage: Eukaryota > Metazoa > Echinodermata > Asteroidea > Forcipulatida > Asteriidae > Marthasterias > Marthasterias glacialis. The sequence continues at coordinate 8,767,608 of OU452221.1, forward strand.
GTTCCGCGTACCAGTTAATTTTGCAACTCCGATTCAATCGATCATCCTTGCCACACTTGTGGGGCTAGCCAGAAGTATAAAAGCTCACTTGAAATAGGCCTAGCTAGCCCCACTAATGTGGCAAGGATTTTTGACATCGGTTCAATCCTTAGCCACACGTCCAAGCCTATCTTTTGTGCAGCTCGTCCCCCAATCCGCCGCACCGAAACCTAACGGGTACGGCGCTGGATTTTAACCAACTAAATGTGTCCACGTACCTCTTAGTCTTAGCTTCCCTCCGGTACTTTGGCTGTTGAGGTTACTAATCTTATTAAGGGCAAATAATCATTTGAATTTTGCTCAAAATTACTCCACACAAATAAATATCGGCTAGCGATTGGGGCCATTTTGATTACCCAGAATGCAATGCCATTGCGAAATACATCACGGGTGGCGCGAGAGTGCAAAAACAATTCAGTGGCTGTTTAGGGTGACAGCAAATCTATGCGTGGCATCAGTTGCATGCACGCATAGTTTGGTAAGTGCACTTTTTCTGACTCCATTCTGAAATTGTTTTTTGCACTCTCGCGCCACCCGTGACTTCGTGATGGCATTGTTTCGGTGCGGCGGATTGAGGGACGAGCTGCACAAAAGATAGGCTTGGACGTGTGGCTAAGGATTCAACCGATGTCAAAAATCCTTGCCACACTAGTGGGGCTAAGGCCTAGCATGCCTAGTGTTGTAATTGTTTGTAATTCTTTGTGTGACCCACAAATATCTTGATGTGTTTTTATCTATGAATGATTGGCACTTGCAATGCCCAAATAAAGAAGTTTCCTGCTAGTGCTAAGGCTGCAGTTTTCTTGTCTGACCATTTAATTATCAATATCGTCTAATGTGGTTTTCAATAGGAGTATAAAAGTGTGGTGAAGACGTTTTCAATTAGTTGTTCAACAGGACAAGGACTGGTTCTGGATAATTTTACAGAGATGTAGTCGAGGCAAAATTATCGAGAAACAGGCCTCACCGTGTTTAAACAACAGGTTGAAAACTGATTCAGTACACTTTTATGTTTTATTCCCATTCATGAACATGATAAATATCTTTCCACAAAAAAACATTACAAAAAAAAACATTAAAAGTTAACAATGTAACATGTAACAATGCAACCCTAAAACCATTTTAATCGTTTTGCTTCACTTGTCCCATCAAGATTGGTTTCAAATTATTTCTTAAAAAATACATCATTTGAGAACATTACATTTCTTGCAAAAATTGGTACCAGTTACATCTTTATACTAAAAATCATGTTTATATAAAAAAAAAATTTGAACTGTCTCTTTGTCTAGTCGCCAACCGGCTGAAGTCCATCAAGAATATTCAGAAGATTACAAAGTCCATGAAGATGATAGCCGCTGCCCGCTACGCCAAGGCAGAAAGGGATCTACGACCAGCGAGATCTTATGGTGTTGGAGCTAAAGGTATGCCCATTTGATTCAGTTGAAAGGGAAATCAGAATAGGGGCCCATTTGATTGGAGACACACAGACCTGGACAGCTGCAGTATATGCAATTTGACCATCATTAAGAGGTCAAAAGAAGTGTGGAAAAACATAGCATAGAAACTTCTGAAGCAACTTTCAACTCAAAACTCAAACCAATCACTAGTTAGATTGGGATACCGACCTGAATTATTCCTAGCTTTTCATTACCACTGACTCCCATGACTGATTTACCAGGATCCTTCCTCATACGAACCAAATCCAACACCATGGTAAATCAACACCCAAACTGTTGGGACTCTGATTATGGTGGTATGCCTGATCCCATGTAAAGCATTATCAGTTCACCAATGCAATCCTCAGTCAAACAGAATCAAACAAAACAAGCAGTTGGAATTTGAAGGGTTGGGGAGGGTTAGGGTTACTGAATCCCTCAAAGTCAGGGGAAAAGGAGACCAAAAGGATAGGTTTCGTTTAATAATCCATTTAAATGGGGTGAAAATTATAATTATGTCCCATTCCCCACAGCACTGTATGAGAAGGCAGAACTTGAGCCAGAGCTAGGAAAGCCAGAGCACCTTATCATTGGTATATCTAGCGACCGTGGTCTATGTGGTGGTATACACAGTAACGTTGCCAAGGCTATAAGAGCTTCCATCAATGAGAAACCAGAAGGAGTCAATTGTAAGGTTGTCTGTGTGGGTGATAAAGTCCGCACCCAGCTCGTCAGGTAAGAACACTTCCGACCTTAAAACTCCAACATGGAAATCTCTTCGGTGAAGGGTGCCTCTGTTATGTTTTGGGAATAATTCAAGGAACACCAAAGAAAGGACTTTGGTCAATGAAGCCAAGGTTTCCATCGCCTCCTTGAACTGCAAGGCAGCCAAACAGGGATGGAGCTAAAATTTGGAAATTGGTTGACAAAAGTTGCTGCTAATTGGAAAGCAGGATGTCCAGATTGCTTAAATACAGTTTTTACATGTGACAGATATTGTAATAACAGAGTGCTTGAAAACTAGCCAAACTCCAAACATGTTATGGGAAATGATATGGCTTGAAATACCAACTGAAGCATTGGGTCAGTAAGCTACCAACTAAATAATTCTGACAGTCTTGTGTGATTTTTGTCCAGCAAATGCTTTTTTTTTAGACAGAATAATTAGTACTTTAACTTGCCAAGTCCAAACCTCCTCTAAAAGTTAAGCTAATTATTATAATTATTGTTTATTTTTACATATGAAAAACTGCAGCAAAAGGCTGAATTACATTGATACTTACATGATACAAAAGGTGTATAAGAATGACACAATGGATAATCATACAAAAGTTACTCAACATATTTACACAATCAGACAATTTAAAAAAATTTAAATATCAAAGAGGAAAAAAAACTTTGGCGATTTTCTTGAAATTTGAGCCTTAAATGAGAATTATAAATTGCAGCTAGTCACAACTACCTACATGACTCGAAATTCTGTTTTGTTTTATTTCTTTATTTTTTAACATTTATTGCAGAACACACAGGGACAACTTGGCCATTGCAGTCAATGAATACGGGCGCAAGTCTCCATCATTTGTTGAAGCTTCAAAAATCGCAGCAGAGATTTTGAGCTTAGGAGAGTTTGACGTTGGGGAAATTCACTTCAATAGATTCAAGTAAGTAAACCGAACGAACAATTTGTACGGAGATGTGCAAGGACTGTCTGCCACAGGTATTCAGAATTTCTGAAAACAGTGTAATTGTTAAGTCATAAAGATGTTTGTGCATAAAACTGGTAATTTGTGCGAACGCCATACGAAATGAAGATGGTTAATGCATCCATCAATTCGTTAACCCTCCTACTGTCTGACCATTCAATATTATCCACTGTGGTTTTGAATGATAGATTCACTATGCCAATATGACATCATAAGGTGAATGCATCTACAGTCGACTCTCGTTAATACAAGGTCCCCCGGACTGGCCCGTTTTTCTCGTATTAACCGAACCTCGTATTATCCGAGCGCGGTATTAACAATGCACAGTGCATGACATAATGGACGCACGTGTATAAATGCACCTGTACTGCAATGGACACTGCATACCATCATGTACCATCAACATTTTGGGCAAATAAAACTGTTTTGATTTAATTAATTTATTTCAAAAGTCAATTTATGAAAACAATTTTCATTTTTCATGACTGAAAAAAGAGCGCATATGACTTTAACTTCTTGGCAGCCAAGTTTCGGTCGCAACGGCCAACATGACAAGTTGAATGTTGATTTTCATTGGTTTTCACACCCTAGTAAGGTCACAGTAATGCGAGATAGCTCATTGCTAAGGCGGGATACCAGCGACCAATAAACAGTCTGGTGTCCACCTCTCATCTGCGTTGTACTACCATTCAATAGACTGGTACCATTGCCAACGCTCAAATAGCACCTCTACTGATCATGATCAATGGAGCGGTAGCACATGTTTTGAAAGGCTGGGACGTCAATTTTTCACCTCAATGAAGGTAAACTATTGATGCCCAACAATTCATTCCCCAAACTCGCTATAAAAGTAAGACAAACAATACATTTGCTCATTACGGGGTCCAAGAATACCTCGTATTATCCGTGTTCTCGTTATGACCGTGCTCGTATCTTCCGTATTTAAATGCATTAAAACACGCACGGGGTAGTTTGGGACCGGCAAAATACCTCGTATAAACCAGAACCTCGTAACATCCGAGCTCGTATTAATGAGAGTCGACTGTACACAGTACACACAATTCCCTTTTCTGAAGAACTCCCCCATGGTGTAGCACTAGAACAAAGAAAACCTTGCGGGGTAGCATTGTTCCATTGTGTAAAGTACCCGGTAAGTTGATGCGTGTGAGGGCACACTTGTTAACAGTTAAGATTGTGCCAATCGTGCCACCATGCACAACCAGCGAAGTTGAACAATTTCAAAATGTTGGTCAACTCACTGGAAAATGTCACCAAGAGTGAGGTTAAAAATATACTGTGTTTAATGTGCTAAATACTTCAATCATGATTTATCCAATTTTTTTGCAGGACTGTCGTGTCATACAATACGACCATACAGCCTCTTGTGTCATTTGATACGCTCAAATCGGCAGGTAAGCTAATGTCTGTTAATTTTTTTTTAAACTCACGATCGTTGTTTTCATACTTTCAGTTCAACATTAAAAACCTTGTTAACTTCATGTTAAATCACAGATAACCCATTATTCACCAATGCGCAGAGCAGACACCGTATAATACTTTGTGGCCAACATGAGTAGGACGATAATGCTACTTATTGACCCAATTCACTGGACAACATCACCACAATAAATCTTGGTTGCGCCATTTTTGGAATCGGTTTCCCCGGGCATTAACTGTGTAGTACGCATTTAAGGCAGTGCGCGTGCATTAACACACTCACCATGTCTTTACATGGGACGTGACTCCCAAAGTGGCTGCCTCATGGGCAGGCAGTAGCCGCACGAGACTTCAGTGATAGGGGTCAATACCCAGTATATTACATGTACCTTGTATTAACCAAGTCAAGGGCATTGTACTGCTGTGCAGCTTGACTGCCATGCATGTTCAAGGAGCTTGGTAGCAAGGTTTTGCCCCCCCAATCTAATGGCAAGTATACTTATATGCTGAAAACAGCTCTATGCTATAAGCCCCAGGCCAGACTGGCAATGGTGGTCAAATCGGCAATTGTCTCGATATACCTGGTAAAGACTGGGATTATAACAAAAGCTTCTATTTCAATCAGTGGATTGAACTCGGGCAGCTCAGATCATGAAATACTTCTCTGCTCGCTTTCCCCCAAATCAATAGTTCCTGGGATCAGCGGCCTTTCTCTCATGCCAGTCCTACCCTTTGGAACACTCTGCCACAAGAATACGTAGCATCCTCCACTTCTGTTTGCTCAAAACTTCACTGATTGTTCTTTGAAATCATTGTGTTGCTAATTTTGTTCAAGTGCCCTGAGCTTCTTTCGGCAGATTCTGGCGCTCTATAAATGTCCCGTATTATTATTTATTATTATTGAAATTTTTTTAATACCTCATCATATGCACATGAACTTTAATGCCTTGCACTTGGCTAGTGCAAAACTCAAACACTGGTCGTGGGCAGACCTGGAATTTCACCTTTGAGAGGGCGAGGCCATTTTCATTTTGGGAAGGGCAAAAAATATTAGAAGTCTATGGGAAACTTTTGAAAAGACACCAAGACCCAAGACCAGGGCAAAAGAGGCGATGGCCTCTATGGCGTCCGTGTAATTCCAGGTGATCTTGGTATTTAAATGAATGTATCAAATAATATATCAAATACTTTAGCTGTACATTTGTCATTGTGAAATGTGTAGATACGATGTCCGTGTACGATGATGTTGACGAGGATATCTTGAAGAATTACAATGAGTTCCAGCTGGCTAGCATCCTGTACTACTGCATGATGGAGAGTAGCTGCAGTGAACAAAGCTCAAGAATGACTGCTATGGACAGCGCTACCAAGAACGCTGGTAAGTACAGTGAAGTGCATGAAGATCATGTTACTTATTGTTATATCTTTCTGGTAATGAAACCAAGGAATCCTCAGAAGTGCCTTTCACTGTAAGGCAAGACGAGAAGATGAAGAAGTGTTCAGTTTTAGATCGGGGTGGGGGGGGGGGGAAACCCCAACTGGGGAAAACCCACACAATCGGGTAGGGACTGAAAACCCAGTCCACATGCAAGGCTCCGGTGTGGAATCGAAATGGGGTCCAAAGAGATGAAAGGCCGGGAAGAAACAATCAATGACAATGACCAGAGGAATGCAGGCAGTCGCTTCCGTTGCCTCCATGAAGTATCAGGCCGTGAAGTAACATAGCTGACCCCCTTTGAGGAAAAAAAGCGTCTGTGGACACTTTCTCCGATTTCTTCACACAAGGATTTAATATATTTCGTTCTCTTTGTTCAATAGGTGAAATGATCGACAAGTTGACACTTCAATACAACCGTACTCGACAGTCTGTCATCACAAGAGAGTTGATTGAGATCATATCTGGCGCTGCAGCCTTAGAATGATGACTTCATTTAAAAAAAAAACAACCTAAAACCAAGTTTTTTAGATTTATGATGAAACCCCCACGTCTAGTGTGATTTACAGAGCTGAGATCTAGCCCTCCAAAAATGAATAAAAAGATCAGTTTTAAATGTTGTTCGATAAAAAAGATGGATACTCATACTGTTTAGAGAGACAATGTTTGTGCAGATGTTTTACTTCCATGTCACAATTCGCTCTGCATTTGCATTTTTTTAAATATAAATTGGACTTTACATCGTAGTCCATTATGCAGGGATTTTTCAGGGTATCCTCAGATTTTCTCAAGTGAGATTTCAGTATCGGATGAATCAAACATTTAATGCAGATCCTGTGGTCTATAAATGAAGGTTTTTGGGTGAATTATAATTTTGGTAAAAGTAACCCAATATTTGGCATTAGAATTCAAGTTTTTTGGAAGATCACAAGAATTTATTAATGACAACCCAGTGTGCAGTTTTGTTGAACACAATTTACCACCAAGACTTACTCAAAAACTCACATTTAAAACATGAACAACCATTCTTATAAAGACAGTTAGACCATTTATTGTTAAACCCCATGACTTAATTAAAAGTTAACATAAGCTTATACGTATGTATTAGCCAATTCTGTTCTCCAGTTTGCACGACCTCCATGATGCCTATTTGCTATGGAGTTGCGGACTGTATCCTATACATATTTATGAGCTAATACATATTTATGAGCTAATCCAGTTGCCCAGATGTTCATGACCCCTAACCATCTAACCCTCAGTCTCTGAATACCAGTTAAGTGTTGGTTAAGAACTAAACACCATACCTACTGGGGACATTCGTCATGGCACAGTCTATTCAGTAAAACCAATTAAGGGATACAAAAAATATCCAAAAAGACTCTCCTCCCCCACCCCCAATGTTTCAGGTCTTTATTACCTATGAATTGTTTGAAAGAATCTATAGTTTGACATGCTCCTTATGTGTGAAATGATTTACAGATTATAGAAATAAATTTTATGAGCGTCTGGTTGGTCAGACCCTTGGACATTTCTTGTTGGCTGGATTTATTTTGTCTTGGGAGTGGAATGTCTGTTGGAATCGCAAAGTACATCTAGTGAGAACCGTGAAAAAGGACCGTACAAAAGTCTTCCATTGATGACGGTCGTCAAATGCATAAGGTTTCTACTACAGTGTTAACAGCAAAAACTATGAAACTTGTGACTTCTCTGTGAATGCTTTATTACTTTTTACACATTGCACAATGAGTAAATGAACATACAGCAAATAAGCAGACAGTCTTATGTAGAATGAAGAAAGAAAATATAAACTTCTCAAACTGAAAATATAACATCTCTGCATTTGAAGGAAGCACAGAAGGTAAGGTTGATAAACTACATGCTTGAGTTAATGGTTAAAACAACCCTGGATCAGCTGTTGAAAGTCTACGTTGTGATTCGGTTGAATTTTCAAGGTTAATTGTGTGGCACTTTACAAGTTGATTTTTCTTTTTAAGCCTACATTTTAAGATGTGTGCCGTACTTACTACCTTGTTCATATGCCATGTAAGAGTTTGTAATAAATAAATTATGAATCGGCTGAAAATGTTCCTGTTATTATTCCCTTTAAACATTTTTTACAATTAAAATAGTGCAAACTGGGAACGGCCATAAATACAGGCCTTGCTCATGATGTGACGTCACTGGTGGAACAAGAAACAAAACCAAAACGCCTGAATTCAATTTCCACCATACAGGCACATACTGTTATGGAAGCACAAGCATTTTCTAAAAATCATTCCAACAGTGACGTCTTTGTAATACATCATGAGCCTGCCTTGTTTTTGTTGGCATTCCCAGAGAGCACAATTTTTCAAATGAAATAAATTGGAAGAAATATATAAAGGGGGTTGCAACCGGTATATTTTCAGCTGATTTTTTTATTCATTAATAACAAATTTAATTGGCTTGGCACACATCCTTTAAAGGTTTTTACATAATTGAATATTTTTAAATGCATATGTGGACCTTATAGCACTCAGCCAAAGATATTTCCTGCTTCATATGAAACTGGTAATTTTTTGAAAAATTAACTGAAATATTAAGCTAATTGATCAGTCAAAAACAAAAACCAACTCTTTCTCAAGAGGATGAAAGTCCAGATCAGCAAGACAAAGTCTGATCCATGTCACGCCTTGGCATGGAGTGCATTTTGTCTTTAAAAAAAGAAGGCAAAATTTGTATGACAATTCAATTCTAAGTCAAAAGCATGCATGCTGGTAAATTTCTCCCCTCACCATTAAAATCCTTGCATTGTTTTCTTCAAGAACTAAAGAGCTATTGACATAAAAAGTTACGAGTAAACTTTTGTTGTTGCTTACTCTTCTAAACAACCTCAACTGAGCCGACGTATTATAGTGTATTCTAAACAATTGGAAGTGCATCACAATGAAAAAGTTATCTTGAAACTTATTAAAAAGTAAATTTCAGAAGTCATGGAAGAACAAACTGTTGGTAGATTATCAGTCACAAATAATCATAAATCGTTACGATTCGGAAGTGGCATGTCAACATCATACCAACAGTAATAGGTGGGTTGATCTTTGAAAAAAGAGAAGTAAACTGAAAACTCAAAAAATATACAATATACAATATACAAATAGTCGGGCTGATTTACAAGTCAGGAAATATGACTGCGAGATTTTCACATAAGTTAAACACACTTTACATTTACAACCTTGACATTTTCATTAATTCATTCACTTATTATTTGAGTAGCCATAAATCAGGCTGATGAGGGTTGGTTTGTTTACTACAAACACAGTGCAGATTTTTCTTTTTCAGATTCAAACAAGACTGATTTGACACTGATAGTATGAACACATTATGAGTGCTTAAATACACTGACTACGTGTCGACCTTTACTAAATAAAAAAACAAAACCACACTGTGGAATTTGCATGTTATCAGACTGCTAACGAGTGTAAACAAACACATGCAACTTTGTACTTTTTCTGGGGTTCGATTCTCTTGAAAGTTGATTCCAAGAATACAAATCGCTTCGTTATTACAATGTAGTATTATTAAAGGGTTCAATGCGCAGTTTTTACATTAAAATTTCACAACAAAGTTGACACTAAAACATTGTTATGTATGTATAACTATGCACAACACATGTATATCATCTACACTGGTCGTTTTTAACACACTCACTCAAACACTGTTAACAACTGTGGAAAAAGGAGACAAAATCTACTAGAAACATCAGCTAGTTCGGAAAATTCTTAATCAAAATATTAAATTTGAATTACAAGGTAAAAATGTTGACATTTGTTACTATAGTTGATATTTAATTTACACATAATGTAGTATAAGAGTAACAGTATTCCATTAACTGAATACTTAACTGACTACGATCAGTTTCTTGTTAAATACTTAAAAATTGAACTTCATCAATCACTACTTTCTAAATCCCTGCTCGATCATGCAAAACAGCACTTTCTATGTTCCAAAGAAAAGAATCATTTGGACTCTACAACTTTGATTTTTAAAATATTTTTTGTATAGCAAATCTAAGATTAAAAATGGCTCGAATTCGACTGTTACCTTATCTTGTTAGCACCCCTTTTGTACATGCACAGATTGTAACTGTGTGGAAGTTTGAAGTTGAATAAACATGTTCATTTTATTTATTGTGAATATAAATGGGGGTCTTCATAACAAAAACAGAGGCTTAAAATGGACCACCGACCAGAGTCAATTAATTTTGAGCATACAGCCAGCAGCCCCACAACCGAACAAGTCCTGCAGTCTAATTTTTTTCCAATCACATACTTTTGAACACTGACAAGTACACACAGGCTTTTCATTTCCAAACCAATAAGTTCAGCAAATACAACAAAATAAGATATATTTTAGGTCTTCTAATTTTATGTCTTGTCTGGTGACAGATCTGAGCTACAAGACATGTGGTCTGGTGTAGAGTTCCGTGAAATTCCACCCCCGTTTATGACCTCCAGCAGGAGGTAACAAATACAAAATTACCTTTTCTTTCATATTAGAAAATAAACTATTTTGCCATTACTGACAAAGGATTCGTTATCGTCAACAACAACAAACAATAACTTTCAATCCAAAAGCTCACTGATTTTTAACTCTTTCACTACGGCGCGCCGTTCACAGCGGCTCGGTGAATTACTTCATACGCCGGAGAGCCACGGCTCGAAATAAACAAAATATTAAATAATTCCGTCACAGCTCTATTTTTATTCCGTAGTCAACGAGTTCAAATCTATACTAGTACCAATACACCAGACAAATATTTTGGTCAAAGTCAAGGGAAAAAAACATTTGGCAATCCCACAAATCTCTTTTGCTTCACATGTATTTTGGTTATTACAATCAAAGTAAGCAAAATACGAATGTGCACAAAATCCCTGGCAAAACAGGGCCCCCAAATTTGTATAGTGTGTGTGATGAAAAGTAGAGGACGGAGATTTTGTGTACTCTTCCAAAAATCACTGCTGGCTCTCATGTGGGCAGGAATCAAACCTTCTTAATGTTTGACACAGGATGTGGGCTGCTTGAATGGTGACAAGAAACCATTTGAATCAACTAGCTGTAACAAGCTATTAACCCGATCACTTGGCAGGTAAATTTGGTAGTTTTGCTTTGTCATAAATCAAAATTACCCCCATCCCAATCTGGTAAAAAGCTGTTTTACAAATAATAGTACCTTTTTATTCACTTCAAACAAAGTGCAACATGGGAATACAAATACAATCATCTACAATGGGGGTAAGCTTTCACCATAACAAAACAGCAAGTTTAAATAAATGCAATATACACATTAAGTACATTTGGTTTACATCTAGGCAGTGCCTGCTTGACACAATGAGTCAGTGTAGTTGTTAAAACTGCTTCAACATAATGTTCTGACACACCTTACTTAGGCGAAGAAAACTTGAGATATGCTCCTTATTTTTTTAAATCAGTGATGAAAATTGTGATCGGTTTCTCTTCAAGAATTTTAAAAGATCATTGCCTGAATAAAAACGCCAAATTTAAAAAAACAAAAACATTTTTCTTCTATTTGGAGACACACCTATTAACATCTTCAACTGCCATTCCATTTCCAGGGGTGCATGTACACCATTTTTTTTAGCTGTTCCAATTCCAAGAGGACTGCGTCTCATGTTGCCTCTACCACTACAGGCTGCTTTTTTTTCCCACACAAGAGGGAAGTTCTCATCTTGTGACTTTATTTCCAGTGGCTTGAATGTACTGCAGATGATGATGATCTTGCTGAAGAGACCGTGGAGGAGGAGCTGGCCCTGGGAGTGGGACGACTTAACCGACCTGGTTTGAAAGGAAGGTTCACTATTTAGTATTTCTTATAACTCCTGAGAAGTGATATTTCTTTTACAATACTGTCTTTGGGTGTAATATGTGGTTTTATATGAATAATACATAGGCCTAATATTCAATATTTTTATGAGTTTGTTATGAGTTATTACACTTTAAACCCAAATTTGTGTTATTTATTTCGATATCACTGTTGACCGCCTCTTGACCGCCTCTGGAGGAGCAAGGCCAGTCTTTTGGTAAAACTTCGGTTTTATCCCGCATGTGTGCTCTCCGCCCTCCTTTATGGGTCTGAAACCTGGACGCTTCGCAAGAAAGAACGAGATCGCGTTCAAGCTTTCCACATGCAGTGTCAGCGCCGCATATTTGGACTCAGGTGGTTTGATTTCATTTCAAACGCAACTATCCAGCAGCGTATGGGGCTTGGTAGCATTCTTTCAGAGATTTCGGGGAGGTGACACACCCCTTTTGGCCATGTTCGGCACCTCGAAGCTTCTGCCCCTGCTCGTCTTGCCCTCGACACTGCCGTCCAGTTCCACCTTGGGCAGCGACCTGCCACCTGGACGAGGCCTCGTGGTTGTCCCTGGCTTACTTGGCTAAAGCAGGTTGAGATGCTGTGCAGCTGTCGCCAAGTGAGTGCTGGTCTCTTGCCCTTGATCGGGGAGGTTGGAGGTCACTACGACCCTCTGATGGTCAAGTGCAGCAGTAGTAGTAGTAGTACTGTGAGTGGGTGCACCAAATGACAACACACACGCACACGCAGTGACAATGCACATTCCTGACCATTTAGCTCTGGTGGGTTTCACTGACTAACACTATCTTTAGTAGTGTTGCTGCAACCAGTAACAATACACCTTAACAGCATGGTTCATATGTGCATCTTTTATAGTTCAAACTTTCATAGAACTATTAAAAACTTACTTATATATTCAACAATAAGTTCAAGGAAAGATTGATAAAGCAAATACCAGAAAATCGTGTGAAAGAATGAAAACTAGAAAGGTGCCAATAGGCAAATTTCTGAAAGAAAAAAAGTAAAAAAAGAAGAAAAAAAACCAAAAAAAAACCAGATTATTAGAATTAATTAACCCTTCAAATACAAAACGGTAACACTCTGCAAAAGTACTGGAATAATGTATGTTTTCAAAACCAAATGGAAACTTTTGAAACGCTGGCGGCAGCAGACACAACAGTCCTTTTTTAAAGTTCTGAGCATTTGGCTTGGCATTTACCCGACTAGTGACCTATAGTGCAATCGTCTGGTTCTGCTTGCATATCAAATTGATGTGACCAAACCGAGGCAAAAATCAAAATAGTCTGGCCCCTTTGTATGTTTCTAGGCTGGGATCATAAGTACAGGCAAGGAATCAGACAAGCATGCCAAAGGAGTGGCTCGAGTTTGTACTTACTTCCAGTGTCACTTGGAGCCAGGCAATTATCCAGATGAATCAGAAGATTTTCAAGATGTGCAAGAGTTCAAAAGTCAAGGGAGAATGTTAACAGAACTATAAAATATTCTAAAAATCTCTTTGTATGTATCAATTTAACCAGGGCATCTACACGTTTGAGAAAGTCAAATTTAAGACTTTTAAGACCTTTTTAATGCTACCCTGAACAAAACTTAATACCAAAACTATGTGCATAAAAAAGGCAGGGAAAACAGCTATAAATAATTATAGATCTTTGATATACATATTTGTCAAAATGATGAAGAGCGTATTGATGCATATCAGTGGGCGACAACCTTATATTCAGACCCACTATTATGAAGTCCTCCTCTGAGTTGAATAAGAGATGGAAACAAACATCCACACACAGGAGGTTTACAAGATAATTTGAAAACAAAGACAAAAAGGATATGTTCCTCTGTGAACTTGGTCTGGTCGGCGGGCCTGATGGGTTCTGCAGGGCGTTCTTTAGGCTTCTTCTTGCCTGCTTGGGTCGGAGGGGGAGGTCTACATGAGGCTGGTATCGTCCCTGTGACCAGACCAGTTGGAAACTTCTGAACGGCCAATTTCAAACCTGGACAGCAAAAGAATTTGTAAATCGCTCCTGGTAAATTTGGAATTCAGGTTGTACCAAGCTGATTTCAAAGTGTTTTACAAAAGCAAACTTGATGTTAAGGTTGTTGGAAGGAGTAATCTTTTGAGACCTGTCCTTTTTTTAGAGGTGAGGTACCCGAGACTTATGTTTCACTTCTTAAGTAATCGGAATCTGTTTTAATTAAAACAATACTGCTAAATAATTTTCTGAGCTAAATATTGATAACGCTAATCAACTTTTTTGGCATGCACATCTCACAGGAGGTAACTCAGTGTTGCACGCGTCATATTTGGGCCGAGAGATTGAGCAGAGGTCTATCGGACATTTCCCTAAAAAGCCAACCTGTGTCCGGTGTGCGTTAAGCGTAATGCGCTGTATCTGGTGCATATACAAATAAAACGTACACCAAGCACTGACATGCGTCCATGTATCTGTTTTGCGCGAGCTGTTAAAAATGACAACGCTCAATGGATTTCTATTCAATTCAATTCAATTTATCGTCCATGATAACAAAACATAAAAACTTGACATCCCATTGACCACACAAGAATACATAAAATATCAATATAGGATTCAGATAAACAGCAAACTACAACAATTTTAAGATCAGAGCAACAACAGCAGACATAGAGACAATAAAACATAAATAGTTACATTACTAACATTGTCAAAACATCAACACATCAAAACATCAAATCATCAAAATTATGAAAATACAAGAGAATTAAACCCTGTTAATGGCAGCATTGCACATAATACATTGCATATGGGGACAAATGAAGTGAGTGAAATAAATGATCAGAATGCAGGATAAATGGATTTTTGACCTAAGCCTAATTCATGAATAAACTCACCTCCAGACAAGAGGAAAGTGTTGTTGAAATCCCTCTCAACAAACGTGGTAGCTGCCATAGGTCCAATCCTCTCATCCTCATCGTACAGTACAATGATCTTACCAGTCTTATTCTTCTGTAAATACAACTCTTGCTCAGGAAAATATCACCATATTCTAAATTGAACCATCCTACTGTCTGACCATTCAATTTCATCCACTGTGGTTGTGAATGATAAAAAATATCATGTGGTGGATGAATCTGCACAGAACAGTCAACCCTCCTACTGCCTGACCATTCAATAACATCCACTGTGGTTGTGAATGATATATATACTATACCAGCCTGCTATATGATATCATGTGGTGAAGGAATCTACACAGCACAGTCAACCCTCCTACTGCCTGACCATTCAATAACATCCACTGTGGTTGTGAATTATATATAAACTATACCAGCTTGCAATATGATATCATGAGGTGAAGGAATCTACACAGTACTGTCAACCCTCCTACTTGACATGCTGAAGTGTGGCTAGAACCACGGCTCAATTTCATAGAGCTGGTTAAGAAGAAAACATTGCTTAAAAATGTTCTGTTAAGCAAAAATATACAGGATACCAGTCACATATTGTACATGTGACATGGTGTTTTGGCTGGTAGCCTTATTCTGGTAAACACAATTTTGTTGTGCTTAGCTACTTTTTGTGCTTAAGCAGCTCTATGAAATTGGGCCCACGTTGCACAAAGACAGTTGCTAAGATTTATAATATTAAGGATACGTAAGCAATTATGTCTTTGCTGAAATTGTTGACAGATCTCGACAACATAGCAGTTGGGTAGTTCTTAGCTGTGCAGGGAAAATTTAAAAATACACACATAATAATAATAATAGTTTAATTAGGCACTTTTTCAAGCTAAGTATGCCTCTCACAATGCCTAATGCTACTATGACCCATTTTCACCAGGCCTTAAGCGTTCCTGAAACCCATCTCAACTACTTGGGAGTCAAGAGTTGCATACTCTTGACTCCCAAGTAGTTGAGATGGGTTTCAGGAATGCCAAATGGGCACACAGTATGCTGATCATTAGATCAACAATCTCTACCCTTGCAGCTACACTCTGACTCTTACTCCTGGGTGATAATAGCAATTATAGTTAAGTGTCTTGCTTATGACCACAAGTATCATGACTGGGGTTTGAACCCACACTCTGATGACTCAGCAGCTAGAACGTGTGTTCGATATGCTAGAGCACTCGGCCACGACAGATTTAATCACATAAGAAATCAAATAAAATGCATGTCAGTCACCTGTTCAAAACAACATGAGAATTAATTCAAATCTGTTATCAGCAATCAATGAAATTAAAACAAATTGAATTAAGAGGTGAATTTTTACATTTTCATCATAATACTTTATATGCATACTTTTTTGTTCTACTTTGCCCTAAGAGTTGTAACCGGTTCTTTTCAGAACCACCCAAACTCAAAAGAGATATAACTACATGGTGTCTACCGCAAACCTTACTGTATACTTTGTCCCAGTTTACTCTTGTGTACACTTTTTGCCTTCTCAACATTTGACCCAGTGAGCTCTAATGTAACACATTGTGTCATAAATACCATAACTTTTATTTCTGAAGAAAATCTCAGCCTTGGGGTTTGCGTACATACCTGTTATGATGTGGCATTGGTCGTACGCATCGCTGTCTCTCAGATCTAAGAGTAAGTAAGGGCTTTCAGATTCCTCTGGATTGGGAACGGCCGAAGCAGGTGTTGCTGGAATGGAGTTGTTGTCAATGTCAAACTCACCGATGCCTTTAATCACACTGAGCAGATGAGATCAATCAAGAGGTTTCATCAACATAAGATAATCGGTTTTGGTTTGTCAAACTTGTAAGTCACACTCTATTACCTAACCAAAACTCATCCCACTTGATCCCAATACTGACCTCTGTATACCTCAACCCTTCCAACTTGACATGCTCCAGGCTAGGCGTGTTGTGGCCGAACGGATAAGAACACCGGACTCAAGCTCGGGTGTTTCTGAGTCCCGGTCGTGACACTTGTGTCCTTAACCAAGACACTTAACCATTATTGCTGCGTCCTTCGGATGGGACGTAAAGCCGTAGGTCCCGTGTTTTGTGTATGCACATAAAAGAACCCAGTGCACTTATCGCAAAGAGAAGGGGTTCGCCCCGGTGTTCCTGGTTTGATCGGCTGCACTGATTGCACCACAGCACCTAGTAAACCGTTCCATGGCGCTATGTAAAGGAACAGCTCTCATACTTCAGAACGTAAATCCGCATACCTTGCAGGAAAAATACTGAGCGCTTTGAGACGCCCATCAGGTGTGATAACGCGCGATTTAAAAACTGCGTATTGTTACTATAGGCACCAACCTCCGACTAAATGCAACAAGTGTCATTCGTTCAAAGTACAATTCTTCCACTGACTCCCATCATTCCTACTTTTCAACACAATTCAAGTCAATATTTATTTCATACTACCTTTCCCAAAATAAAACATAATAACATAAAATATTACATAGGCCTAGATAGGAAGAAATAATAAGAACATCAAATGAGGGGGAAATGTTTAATAAATCGACTTAAACAAGTAAACCTAAATTATTCCCACTTCAACATGTATAGAACTTTATACATTAGCGACATCCCACCACTATCTCAAAGGTAAAGCACTGATAAAATAACAAAAACGCAAAGCTAAGTACAAGCGGCGCACAGAATGGGCCAACAAGTAAACTCCTTTTCACCTCTGCATGAGGGTGTTTCACTGCAGTGAAGTAATTTGTATTGACTGCAATTCCCCAACCATTCAAAACTTGACCAAGTTACTGACCTCTTTGATACTGACTTACCCTTACCTCTGAGCCAGATATATATACGAACCAAACCTTTCTGATATGTTAAATTTGCATTAGGGATAGAGAATGTTATTTGTGTTTTACCCTACACCGATGTGCATTAAGCACTGTATACTCAATACTTTCCAGAATCTTGTGAACAAAATCCCACTTCGTATTACTCTGGTGGGATTTGAACCCACGCCCTTTGCCATTCTGGAGTAGAAATCTTACCACTAGACCACCAAGATTGCCCGTAAACTAGAGGCAGACCGAATCCTATTTTTTAGCAGCCACAACAGAATAAATTATTTGAACTGCCACTTGATACGACATGACCAAGACATTTAGATATGACCTACCGAGCAAGTCACTATTAATCCAACCTTTATATTATAACCCAAGTACTGACCTCTGTAATGTTGATCTTGACGTTGATATTTCACCTTCCTCCCCAAAGTCCCCTTCAGTAAGAGCAAGTGATGGGACAGGACTATCCCCTCCTCCATTCCTTAGGCTGGTCAGTTCTGGATTAGTCGCCTGAGACTCTGCAAAGTTAAATTTTGGATTGCAGAGTGAATCTGTTTGTTTCCACTGGGCAAAGCTTCTCTTTGTAAAAACAATGAAATAAATTTAACTGGAGGTTTTTTTTTCTCAAAGACGGTTTCATGACGGTTTTAGTTAGAATCCATAATTTTGAATCTATGATTTAAAAACAAATCCTTGGTTTACACATTTGTCTTACCCAGATATCTTGACACATCCTCTTCTTTCTTCTGGTAGGCTTGGACTTGTAACACCTTGGAAAGTAAATAATTAATGAACAAAAGTAAATACATGTAACAAAAACAAGCTAAAGTTCAACAAAAATATCACAGACGATTGAGTGGTGTTCCATCATTTTAAAGAATTGCATGACTTTATAACTGAAAAGCAAAATCTAGAGCTTACATGTTTGTCACCTGAAAAACACAATGTTCAGGATGTTTGTGCTAATGATGACATCACTTACAGTACTGAAGCTACGTTTAATCATTTAGAATCATTACTTATGTTAAACTGGCAAAAGTCATATCATAAAGTCACACGTGTTAAAACACATTTGTATGGCTTTTGGCAGTAAACCCTAAAATGAAGACCCAGGAGTTCTTTAATCGACAGATCATGAATGATTTTGTTCTCATACCTATTGGTTTTACCCAACGAGTGTGGACTTTTCATGTACAGACCGGTTCTATCTATGGCTGTTTGGTGTCATCCACTAGCATGAGATTTTTTTATATTTTTTTATTTAGATTCGAGGGCTGTTGCTGCCAAGAAGTTTACAGTGTGAAATATTCATAACAAACTTTAACATCCGGTTTTGCCCGGAAGATGACCACGGCCAAGGTCATGCACAAAACAAAAAAGTCAAAGTTTTACCATATTATACGATGGTGAAAAAATTATTGCCATAGCTGTTGGCATTTTCAAGACGGAGGGTTTTGAAACAATTTACCTGCTGTAATTTGTAAAAAATAAGTCGCAAAATGCAGTTCTTGGGCCTTAATTTGTGGTTGGATCGTGACTAATTACATGTATATACTTATCACCAACATATGTAAATCTAAAAAATACTGCAAATATATATAAAATACTCTATTTGCTTACCAATTGAACGAATGTAGTCACTTTCATTCTCTTAAAAATTTCATCCTTCTTGTATCTGTAATCTGAAAATTTGTTGAAATTATTTTTTGTTTAATTCCAAATGAAACAAATACTTGAAAATTGTTTCCATGTTGTGTGACTTGCCTCAAGATCAAATGAAATGTTAGGGCTTTGGGCTAGGTCATACACGAGTCTCAATCCCAGTGCAGTGAAACTTTTACTTCCGTGTATCATTATAAAAAGTGTGAAATATTAAATGACATTTGAAAAGAAAGATGTCTTCATTTGAAAAGATCGATGTTATAATTTCTCTAAATTTCTGTGGTTTCCAGAGACATATGTTGTGACTGCGAAAAATTAATATCAAATGACAAGAACGAAAGAATTTTGCAGCCAGATATAAATCAAGTTGAAAGCTTACATGCAGTGTGTACCTGCTGGTGATCAACTTTATGGCATTTTTGAATGAGTTCACAAAACTTGATGAAATATTTACTAAACTCTTGGTCAAAGAGATAAATAATGTTTGCTATTATTATTAATACTAGGCATAATTTTCAAATTAAGGCTTACTCTTTCTGATTTCTTCAATCTTGGCCATGTATTTAGACATGCTAGCACCTGTACAATTAAATTTATAAAGGGGAAGAGCAGCAATCAGTCGACAAAAATAAGGAGTTTGAAGCTAGGCTAAATTAATTGAAGCAAGAACCTCAAATAAAGAAAATTAGACCACTTTCATCTTTGTTTTCTTCTAAAAAATTAAGGCAATGGATATTTGGCTGGCATAGGCTTTCTTTTAGTAATTTTTAGTGTCTGTTTGATGTAGATAATCATCATAAACCTCCAAAATAACACCTACTGAAAGACAGCACTGCCAATATGAAGCACCATTTGTTTTAGGGCCAATCCATAGAGGAAGTACAGTATTTTTGGATTGGCCCTAAAATGGGCCAAGGACAATGTGACTGTATATAAACTGTCATTTAACTAACATTTGTAAACAAAATCTTTCGCCAGCTGGACACTTCCTTCTGCCCCTTGCTACCATTTTGCCTAGTAACTTTAAAATAAGGAGGCTATTTTGAATTAAGAAAAGCAAACATTACAAAAGCACAACACACAATAGAGAAAAGTTAAATTGTAGATGTTTAACATTAATTTGTATATGTAAAATTAAGTTGATAATTTCCACATTTTTACAGGCCTATATCTGACATATATGTAACAAATAGCATTATATTAAATAAAACTTTATAATACAAATGACAATAAGATATCGAAAATGAGAGGTATTGATGGGTAATTGCGATAATTGCAACTGTCTTTCCGACAATCAGGAAGATGGAGGGTTATGATTATCATGGGCTACAATTTAGTTTTATCCGTTGATTCAAAAATACATTACATTTTACATAGCCTGGGCCTGTGTACAAATCTCAAAAAAAAAAATAGCGAGAACAACTTATTTGCACAAGATGCTGATTCCACATCCACCTTTTCACTTATTTCATATAGGCCTACAACCATCTGACCATAGACCCAGTAACTGGCTGGGGTGCTGTACTCCTTTTTTTCTAAATTTTGAATTAGCTTGGACAGTCGTGCGTACTAAAGTATTATTACTTAGTACTAGTAGTAATAGCTAGTACTAGTAGTAGTAGGGTCTACTTACGTTAGTTAGACCCAGTCAGTAACTGGGACGCTGTACTCCTTTTGAGATTTTGACATATTATTAATTATCGGTCGTACTTAGACCCAGTAACTGGGGCGCTGTACTCCTTTTTTTGAGATTTTGACATTATCGGCTAGTACGATCCCGACCGATAATGTCAAAATCTCAAAAAAAGGAGTACAGCGCCCCAGTTACTGGGTCTAGCATGTCTAGGGTCATACTAACTAGCCGATATTCGATAATGTCAAAATCTCCAAAAAGTAGTTAAGCGCCCCAGTTACTGGGTCTAGGTTATTTTTTAAAACATTACTTTTGGTTGTCATCTGAGCAAAAAATGGCGGTCGGATTCGGGATATTTTCCCTTCATTTTCTAAAGCGACAAACACTCGTAAAAATTTAACGATCCTTCCTTTCGTTAATCTGTTTTTCACTCACCGGTATCTAATGTTGATTTGACATCTTTGTATCTTGGATTTTCTGGAATCTTCTTGTTCAAAATCTAGTTTTAAAAACAACAGAAACCATTCAAATTAGACACGGAAACCAGCACGTATCACTAAAATGTATGTGTTTGCATTTAAAAAAAGTTTTTTCAACTTACATCAGATGTAGCCGAGCGGGAATTTCGGCTTTTTGCAGACATTCTACAATCTTTCTTTCTCTCAATAAATTTTAAATAAAATTCTTCACTGCCTGACAACCCCGTTCTTATCACTGGTGCACCGTTCGGCTTGCAAACCGCTGAATTTGTTCACCAACTAAAAACAATGTGTTTTTAGTCTGGTACCTTGCTCATTTACGACCATGACATGAATACTTGCAGATAGACATATTGGCTTTCATGAGGTAGGAGTTGCGACAGTATCTATTTGACTTATTTTGATTTCCTGATTTTCTCCCCCACACAACACAGCTAGCTCTGCAGCTAGCTGCTCTGGTGATTGATTGATTGATTGATTGATTGACAGCTAGCACACAGGCAGGCTGCTCTTCCTCTCTACTCTCCATAGAACAAGGCTCTCTCCTACCTAGAGCTCGATTTCTCGTGAAGCTATTTTGTGACCAACATAAACAAGTTTTACACAGGGTAAGATAAGCTTTGATCATCAGATTCAGAGATTGAACTCAACAAAAAAGACAAGAGTTGCCGGTAAACTGAGGGCCGAGGGGGCGGGGGGATGGGATGGGATGGGGAAGTATCCTGGAGCGACCGGTTTTCGGTCACTTAACGGTAAAAATCGTTCGGAAACGGAAACTAAATGAAATTTTTTAAAACCATCTGACCCACCTTTTAACAAGACACTTTTAATTCATAATCTGTTGAAATCCCAGAAGTTGCAGTCATAAATTCCGAAATATCGTCCTAAATTTACAGCGGTGCTGTATTCGCCGTGCACACGTCGCGTTACCCGTTTCCGGTCGGTCCATTCAGGGGCAGTTTCTATCAACTTCACGCACTAATATGGCGCGCAAAATACAAAAAAACAAAAAAAAATTAATAACGATTGTCCAGACTGTCTCTGCGGCTAGTGAGATGATTATTGGTTAATAAAATAACAAAGTTCTTCTTTACATGATTGTTTTTGCTTTATTTTGTCCTTTTCTTTTTCTTCTTTATTTTACTTTAAAGTGGTATTAATGATTATTTTCAAATTAAATGTGATTGTTTTTGCTGAACTTATATAAAATTTGTATAATTATATACATCAATTATCCTTTTCTTTTCTGTAGTTTGTGGCTTTTCTGCTTCATCAACATAATAAATGAATACTTCTTGAAGTGCCCTCCCTCCCCAAGAGAAAAATCAAGATGACACAAGAGAAAAGCATGACACCTTTTCTTATCTTTTACTTCTTTATTTTTCTTTGAAGTGTTTAACATAAATTGTTTTAAAATCAAATGTAATGGTTTTTACTGAATTTATATAAACTTTTTTAAATTGATACAAATCCATTTATATTTATTTATCAAGTTATGTGACTTTTCTGCTTTGTCAACATAATAATATTAATAGTTCTTGCATTGCAGTTTGTTCCTCTTCCTGACTCATTAGGGGAGCAGGTCCAGAGCTGGTAGCTTTGATGTTTTATTTTTTAAGCTTTTCTGATTGATCAACAACAGCCTCGTATTCATCATCAAGACATTTTTGAGAATAAAATAGTCTGTAGCTGGCTTTTACTTTGCGTATCACAGTCTGTATAAAGAGAAGGAAATATAACATTGCCATTAAAAAATCTATAAAACCAATCATAAAGTTCCTAAAATTAATTGTAATAAAGATGACATATTTTCTGGATCCTGACATAAATTCATGGTCATTAGCTACGTACAATGTCAGGCCCTACAAGTATTTTGTGCAATTATTTTACACATTTTGTGCACTGCCCGTGGCATAAATATGAACGTTTTTGATGTTTTTTTTGTTTTGAAACTGCATTATCTGTCAAAATTTGTTCAAAGAATGGGGAAGGGAGGGGAATTAAGTGAAAGTTGGACCACACAACTTTGTTGTTCTTCATAAACAAAATATTACTGAATAAAATAAAAGTGACTGTTCCATTTCCTCAACACATTTATAATTTAAAACAAAAAATAATATTTATCCATCTGATTATCTTGAATTTCAGAGTGGCCAATAATATGAATAATTTGGGGAGAAATGAATTTTATATAGCCATTGCAGCTTTCATTAGGGCCCATTGCAATTAAGCAGAGAGTGCAGTATAAACACAAAAAGTCATATTCACTTGAAATACACTTAAGGTTTCTGCAATGTTGGCACTCCATACAATCCCACTTAGCAACATAATCACGTGATCTACCGTTCTACCTGGGGAAAATGGAACTTGACCTTACCGATGAAACTTTCATTTGGAATGTTTGACCGTGGATTATAATTTTTAGAGACATTTGATTGTGAGTAAAAAGTGTATTAGTGATCTATACTGAAAATTTAACATTTTATAAACTTTTGGGTGTAACTTACGACAGGAAACTTGAATCTCAATAATTTTTTGCGTGGGTGATCGTAAGGAACATCGGTCGTGAATGAAACTTCTAGTCGCTGTATATCTAGCGCCCTCTCGCGGTAAACAGAAATCAAAATGAGTGACCGGGTATAGGTGTCGACCGAAAACGGGTAATCGCATGATATGTTTAACGTTACTCGTCATAAAATGATGGAGGGAGGACCTTCCTCTGTGGTTTAATGATTGCTTCATGGTTTACTACAGAATCATGAAGGTGGTACTAGAGGAGTGATCACTGATTATAAATGAGAACTAATTAGGTAGTTGCGATGATCGTCGTTACCCTCCCCCACAACTAAAATGGGAAGGGGCTGAGTGTAAAGCATGTAAATGGATGTTTTGAATTTGATCGTATATTTGGAGGACTTAAACGGGCAGTGTGCCCATCAAATGAGAGTTGATCTGTTATTGTGTTAATGTTTGATTAGTTTAATTAATTAATAATAGTTGCATTTAGTGTTTGCAATGTCATAAAAATTGTCAAATAATGCATATATGATTATTTTGATGGTAGGTGGGGGGAAGGGGGAATCCTACTCTAGTATAGAACCATAGGATTCTATATAACAGTTAGAGCTATTTTTTAATAGACAATTATGCTATTGCTATGGCTCTGAGGTTGAACTTGAAATTACACTGAGCCAGCAGGCAGCTACTGAGCTAGTTGCAGTGATCGTAACCCTCCTACCGAAGGTCCCTGACCGGAGGGGGACTATATGAAGGCAGGTTTCAATCTTCAGTACATACCACCAGTACCAGTACATGCTCCATGTTGCAACTTACGGTCTAGCCGATACTTATCTATAGAATACCACTTCCCATTATATAGGACACAGCACGGCCGTACAGGATCTTTTCAGCATGCCGAGTTTACGAACTCTAACCTGGCTGGTAGCCCTTGTTGCCGTGTACCTGCACTGGCCTAAACCACAACTCTCCGACAGACTTCAGGAGTGGAAAAACTCTGGCAAATACTTCAAGTTCAAGGAGTTCAATGTCTTCTACAAAGGTTGATATTTTTTCAGGGCAATTTTTATTTTGAGAAATTAATCTGTGATGTTCTGACACAATTATCTGATAGATTAGTGAAGATATTTACGCAAAAGTATTCTACTGTTTAGTGTACATTGACGAATTATTTTAAATTTGGATCTCGCTTTCCCTCAAGATTCCCTCGGTTTTGGTGACGCTGAAAAAGTGGTGCTAATTCTACATGGTTTCCCATCTTCAACATTTGATTGGTACAAGGTATGAAGTGTTGATTTCATTCATTGACAGACTTCTTAATTTGAAAGTGGCATGGTAGGGCCGAGCAGTCAAGCACACCGGACTCAAGCTCTGGTCCCGATTTCATGGGGCTGCTTAAGCTAAGAAAAACTAGCTAAGCAAAATAAACATGATGCTTACCAGAATAAGGTTACCAGCCAAAATGCCATGTTACATGTGCAATTTGTGACTGGTATCCTGCTCATTTTTGCTAAGCAGCAAATTGTTAAGCAATATTGTCTGCTCAAGCAGCTCTATGAATTTGGGCCCTGGTGTTTCTGATCAGCAGAGTGTGAGTCCCACTCCAAGTCCCAATCTTGACACTTGTGTCCTTGAGCAACACACTATTGCTTCATCCCTCGGATGGGATGTAAAGCCGTAGGTCTGGTGTGTTGTACAATGCATGTAAAAGAATCCAGTAGGCCCTAAGGTTATCGCAAACAAAATGATTTTTTCGGGGTGCTAGCATCGTTGGCTGCATTCATATTGCACCACAGTATCTTGCAAACCGCAACAAAGTGCTGTATGTGTATACACCATTAAATGGGTTTTATAATTCCAAAGGTAGTTCTGCATACCTGTAGAAAAATTTATGAGTGCTTTGAGATACCCTTTTGACGTGATAGAGTGCAGGCCTTGATCGTAACCGAGGCCATTGGCCTCATGCCCTGTCGAGTTGGCCAGCATGCCCTTCAAAAAAATTGCACTGTCACTACCAACTTGGCCAGCATGCCCTTGTACAATTTCTCTGATTTGGCCAGCAAAGGCCTGCCCCCGTTTTTTCTTAAGATCGAGGCCTGGAGTGGTATATATAAGAACGGCGTAATTATTTGTAGTAGAATTATTACGATCTTGATATTAATTCATGTTTGAATCTCTGGTATTTAGATGTGGGACGGGATGAAAGATAACTTTGGCCGGGTCATTGCTGCTGATTTCTTGGGATTTGGTTTGAGTGATAAACCGGTGAGTAAAACTTTTGATGTCATAAGATCATTGAGATGCTCTGCTGTTCGCAGTGTAGCAGGATGTTTATAAAGTATGAGGTTAAAGAGTTAGGCCAGGATAAGTAGCAGGCCTTGAATTACACAGAGGCCACGGAGGCCATAGCCTCTGTTGCCCTGGTCTTGGCCTTGTTACGTCTTAAAAAGTTACCCATAGACTTTAAGAGTTTCCAATGGAAGTGCCCTTTGCAAAATGAAAATGTCCTTGCCTTCTAAAAGACAAAATTCCCAGACCTGAAGTGGAGGTAGAAATTAAATACAAGATGATTTGTGTCATTTCTTCAAGATTGATTATTAAAAGTGTATTACTTTTATTATCATTGGTTTTTGGAATAATAAATTCATTCCCCATCCTGTGATTCTTATTAAACCAACACTGTGAAAAGGGCATCAAATTAATCAAGTTTTTAGACAAACCCGCTCGCTGTCTGGAGGTGCCTTATCCACAGTTTCTCCTTTCTCAGACAAAGAGTCTCACTGAGTTTATCTAGTGCCTCAGTGCCCTGTAAAATCATGTCAGAAATAGAGTGATTATGAAGATTGAAGTGATTTCAGACAGGTGTATTCAGCTTTTCGGTGTTGGTTCTATGGCCATTGATGACTGCTCTATGTTCCAACACCCCAAAGTTCTGACAAACCTATGTTCCGATAACTCTCTTGATCAAACGCAAGGGTTAGGGTTATGGTTAGGGTTACTATTAGGGTGAGGGTTATGGTTAGGGTGAGGATTAGGAACAAACATTTTGTAGTGATTTTGGAACATAGGGGTGTCAGAACAATGTGTATCTGTTTCACTTATTCAACACCAAAAAGTTTACACTTATTTTGTAACCTTCAGAGGGGCCACTCTTACACCATGTTCGAGCAAGCTGATATCATGGAGTCTCTAATGGCTAAGTTGGGAGTGAAGCGGGTTCACATCCTGGCCCATGACATGGGGGATACAGTAGCACAGGAACTCATAGCAAGGTATAAAACAAGTGTCTGCCTTTGTCTTGTTGGGAAAGCTTGGTTGTTTTTTGTTTGTGTTTATATCATCTTGTATGGCATCCCAAACTTGTAACAAGCTGTGTGCTCCCTGGCAAAAGCTCCATTTCAATTGATGTATCCACCAGATATTTCTTTCTTTCAAATTCATCTCACTCCGCAATGTGCATTTATCTATTTTTGTCTTCCTCATTTAGTTTTTACTACACTGTAGTCTGCATACTGACATTTAAATGTGTAAGATGGAAGAGCTAAGAATTTGAATGAATAGACCACTCCGTTAAGCTGGGGCTCAGTCAAGATAGACCAATGCATGCTCCAAATGCTGGCTTTTTATCCATGAAATTCAAATTCGACCTTTGCATACTTTTCTTTAACTTTTCAAGAAACTACCATTATCATGTTCTTTAACTTCCAGACAAAATGATGCAGAAAAATCAAACAGGAAACTTGACCTGGAAATCCTCAGTGTGTGTCTGACCAATGGAGGTGAGTACAGATAATGGCGGGAAATGGACACGCTGTGCATCTTGAAAATCAAGTAATTTTACAGGTCTGAACTCTCAATAGGAGACTTTGGAACACTAGGTGGCAGCAGACTTACCGGGTAAATTTCCACTGTTTGCGTAGTTCTGAGCATGCTCAAATTTCTGAGAACAATGGATTTACCCGGTAAGTCTGCTGCCACCTAGTGTCCTCAAAAGTCTCCCAATAAACCTGTCCCAGATTTCACAAAGCAGTAAGATTCATCTTAAGATGAGTTGTCAATATCACCATAGTGATTTGTATTGTGACATCACACTTTGCCTAGCAGTTAAGATTGGTACACATCTTAAGATCAATCTTAGCTCTTTGTGAAATCGTTCCCCTGTAAACTCAAGTTGTTTAGTCTAGTATTTGTTTTACCATTACATTGTGCAATTGTACTCAAGATTCTGTGTAAAAATCCATCTGTACCATTGTACTAGTAAAAACAAAACAAAACAAACAAATTTTATTCTTTAAAAATCCTGGCCATAAATCATAAAGTATGCCCGAATAGCCCTATAAAAGCAACACACTATTGGCGTGTCAAAACAAAACAAAATCCCTTATTAGTATTATTTTTCTCAAAGACTCAATGGAAGAAATATTCAGATATATTGAAGATTAACAATTCACTCTACAGACAAAGATGCACCAAGTATACAGTGCTACATTGGTAATGGTGGGGATAAAAAAGAAGAAAAAAAAACATCTGATGATCTGCAATTTTGATGATGGTTCAAAGTTCTGTCTTTAAAACTCAAAGCATTCCCAAAACAAATTTAACTTCAGAAAATAAAGACACGGTTTCATTTTAAATTTTCCAAAGATTGTGTTCTTACAGATTCCTTTTCTGTCACCCCTTCCTCATACTTTTCATATCAACAGGAATCTTGCCTGAAACCCATGAGCCAAGGTTTATGCAAAAGGTTGGTGTGGTGTGATGTAATTGGGCCTCAAATGAACTGTTTTTGTCGTTCTTTCTCTTTGTCTTCCAGGCATTCTGCCAGAGACTTTGGAATTAAGATTTATGCAGAAGGTTTGTAGAAAGTAGAATGACTGCTTATTTCCAGAAAAAATAACTAATTCTTTGAGGGGACACAAAGGAGAAAAAAATACTCCAGGCTTTTAAAATTATTTATAGGCCTAAAGATTGTAATCTTTCCAGAATTAAGTGCAACACAAACCTGTCAGTTATTTTACTTGTGGGTGATAGAATCAGTCAGCACCCACTGTGTAACAGCACCCACTCTCATTTCATCGGCTCAGAACTATAAGGTCATTAACTTCCGTAATCGACAAAAGGTCGTTAACATTTCCAAACTAAAAAACAGTAAATAGATTTAAAAATTAAAAACTAATGGCTTGTCTATCCAAAAAATAGTTTAGAATAACAGGTTAAACTACTTTTTGAATAGACAAACATTAGTTTTTGATTTTTAAATCTTATTTACTGTTTTTTACTTTGGAAATGTTAACGACCTTTTGTCGATTACGGAAGTTAATGACCTTATAGTTCTGAGCCGACGATTTAATGGTTCGTGTATACATTTTGTGAGGATAGGAAGAATCAGGGGAAGCTGAGTGATGTGGAACAACAACGTCTTGAACATTGCTTGAGGCTGGTTCCCTGCTAATTCCCAGCTGAGCTAATGAAGTTGTTGACGCTACACTTTCTCACAGTCAGCTTTATGAAATTTGGCCCAGATAAGTCCCGCTAAACACAATCTAGTTGACATGACAATGTAGAACCACACTTCAAGAACAATCTGCCGTTGAAAGACATTAAGACTAAGAGTAGAGATTTGTTCAAACATCGTTTGGTTATGTTACCCTTCGTTTTCCAGCTCTTGCTGAACCCATGGATTGCTCCTTTGGCAAAGCGACTCAGCAATCGTCTGATTTTCAAAAAAGCGTAAGTCATTTTGAGAATTTTTTTCTTTTTGCAAGTGGAAGGGAGAACTCTTTAATTTCATCATGATCGTTTCTCTTGCCATCGAGAAAATTGGCAAGTAACTCTTCTCAAAATCTCATAGAGTTTTATTTTTTATTAATATTTTTCTAATTGTTTAACGTTGTATCTTTAGTAAGATATTTATTGGATAATGATTTTAGTAAGTTAACCAAAAGCCTTAAAGGGGCTGTGTCATCACGCTTATAGCAGTAAATGGAATAACCCAGTTACTAGGCGAGCTGCACGCCGGTGGTCACATCACAGTTTGACAAAGACGGCACCCTTGTGATTTAAACGCAAGGGCACGCGTGTGCAGTATCTGGGTGAGAGTTCATCTCTCCATGCACAGCCACAGGCCTGTTATAATCGTGATGATTTAAAATCGTTTTCATTTTTGTTGTACAGTTTTGGGGAAGTATTTGGTGAGCATACTCAACCAACAGATGATGAGTTTCAAGAGCATTGGGCTTTAATACGATGGAATGATGGCAACTTAATATCAGATGAGTAAGTTTGTAAACAACAAAATTAAAATGTCATCTGCTTACCAACCTTCAGGATCTGGGCTCAAATTCATAGAGCTGCTTCCGCACAAAGTTAAGCTTTTAAGCACAAAACATGTGTGCTTACCACTGGAAGGTTACCAGCCAAAAACTATGCCCCACATTCTTTTTAACGCCGAGTTGTGGGGACTCCCTATTGTTGTTGTTCTATTGTTAGCCTTTTCTATTGAATTACCTTGTGGGGACAGGGTTTGACAAAGAAAAACGTTGTGGGGACCTTTGTTCCATTGTGTAAATGTCCCCACAACGGTGTGTGTGCTTACTCATATGTACCATTTGTGACTGGTTTCCTGCTTATTTTTTGCTGAGCTGAAAATATGTACGCAACATTTTCTGCTTAAGCCATGTAAGCAGCTCTATGAGATCTGGCTCTACAAAATTAAATCTCCTCAGATGCAGATTCTTCCCAAAAAGTTGGTTGCCCTTGGAATCAGCGATAATTACAAAAAAAACATGTGAAATGTTTCATTTCTAGCCCTGGAGACAATAACTTGAACCTTTTTAGCAAATTGTTCTAAAAAGCTTTTGTTTCATTATAACCATCGTTTGTTGAATTAAATAAATGTCAGTACTTCTATTTTGCTTACTGGGGCCACGCTCCCAAGTGCGATGACCCAGCAATAACAGAAAATCAGTGCTCAATTTCATGGCACACCAGAGAATTCTGCGCTTGCACAACCGAGCCAATTGCCAGGAAATTTGACCCCATGTTCAATTCACACTTTTTTGCAATTTTTGTGGAAAAAAGGAAAATATTCCGTATGCTAACTCGGGGGTTATCTTACTTACCCCACACTCAAGCAGGGATAGCCATTTCCCGGGAAATGGCTGTTTCACAGGGATTTTGCCAGGGTTAGCAATTCAAGTGTAAAAAAAGTTGACCAAATTTCCCCACGAGTTTCCTGGGAAAATTTGGCTGGCATGAAAGGGGCTTAATTCTATGCACCATGAGTACAGAATTCCACATTAAGCAGTTCCATTGAGTCCTGCTGTAAAAATGCAGAGGGGTGATGGCTTGATTTCTGGGTACTTAAGGATTGGTTTTTAGTCAGTTATTTAATCCAAATTAATTCAACTCCTTATCATTCTATTTTAACTCACAGGCAGATTCAGTACCTTCCCCAGCGGTATGCCAATCGAGATAAGTGGGTTGGTGCTCTTCAAGAAACAAAAATACCCTGTAAGTATTGGGTCTCAAACGTGCTCAGCTTTTTCCCTTGCACAGGAGGGGCATAGCAAGGGCATTCTCTTTTGGATGCTGTATACCAATTTGGATGCTGTATACCAATTTGCCAACTTGCCAACAATCAATATTCTGTACTATTTCAAAAAAGACTTCAGCATTTAGTCCTTTTTTTTCAAGATTAGTGTGCAGACAGGAAAAGTAGTGATTTTAGTGTGGATGCATTTGTTCTACTTAAGTTAGTTCTTCAATTTGTCAGCTGAGGCTCAAAATGATACTGGGGGGCGGGGGGGTTGCCCCCTGGTTGGTTGCTACACCCATGTCCTTACATCATTCTCAATATCTTTCCACATTAATTGTTGGGCATAATGCTTTATATGTGAGAAGGGTGCATTTGGACAGTGTATTTTCCTTGTGTCAACACTAACAAGTAGGGTGCCCGAAAATAATTAATTGGACAGACCTTGGTTTTGCAAGAGGGAAAAGGCCAGCGTGAAATTTCATCTGTGTAGATTTAACACCAATTATTAGCAAACTTGGATTTGAACCACAAATGTTTGGTCAAACACTTCAATCTTCATCAGCATAATGATCAAGACCTGTGGGGCCTGAACTAGATCAAGGACGGTTCAATCCTGTCAATCTTATTATGAGATCCTGAAGCAGTTTTAAGTTGAAATTAAGACCTGGTTAAAAAAAAAATAGATTTGGTGTAAACGCTCTCAATCATGATATTTTCTTTAGTCCATTTAACACTGCCCAAAATTGAATCAATATTGCATGTCTCGATTGTTCCATTGCAGTGCATTTAATATTTGGCCCATCGGACCCCATCAATCCGCCTGACACCTTCCTGAAGCGATACAGGTATGTCATCCCTTTTCTCAAGTCAAAGGTTTTCATTATTGCCAGGAACCTGTTTTAACCACATAGCTTTATATATTGACTACAGCACCAACATGATTCTGGACACACACATAGTTTTAGACTTCTGGGCACAGACATTTTTTTTTTAACGGTTTCTGTAATAGTTGCACTACAAGATGACAAGATATGTTCTCGTAGTATAAACTCAAGATGGTTGCTTTAACCAACTGATTGTCATTTGTGTTTTTTACTGATACACCAATGTGTGTTAAAGTACTGAGTATACAGTGCTTAACATACATCGGTGTGTGGGCAAAAAAACCACAAATAATATTCTTATCCCCAATGCAAAATTAACATCTATTACAACTGATTGTCCTATGTGGACTTACTCCTAGTGTAAACACAGAGGCCAAGTTCGCACAAGGACCATTTATTGACTATCGTAGTGGTCGATATTGCCTGGTACCCAACACATGTGTTGGAGTACGAGTACCAGTTAATATCAGCCACTAGTCGACTAATGTTCCATGTTCAAACTTGGCCTAGGTGGCAGTATAACAGTTTGACCCACTTGGATAACTTAATGGTTTGACGATAGCAACCAGGAAGAATGCTGTTGCTTACTCTTCACCTGTGTCTGTTGTACGCCCTCTATGTCGGCAGCGCAGCAATGGACAAAATAAATCCATACCATTCGACATGAGCATATTAACTAGCCAAACTGTACTATTATTTGTGGGTGTCTTTTTGCCCATACACTGATGTGTATGGGCAAAAAACACAAACAATATTCTTATCCCCAATGCTAAGTTGACATCTATCTTCAAACTGTACTAGATCGACCGATATGAAAGAAACAATTTGCAATACAGTCAATTTGGCTACGAGCACAATTTCATCAGTGACGACTTGCACCAAGACTGATGTGGTCATTCTCAGGGGTCTCTGAGTTCCATTTCTGTGAGTTTGACCTATCGTTAGATTATGACAGTTTCTTTTCCTCTCTTTGTTTGTTTAGGATGTTGATCCCACATTCTGGCGTGACTCAACTAGCCGACCATATCAGCCATTACCCACAGCTTGAGGATCCCGAGAATGTGTTAGACGCCTATGTCAAATTTATGGATACTGTCAAATGCTAAAGTTTACCACTAAGTTGGTTTTTGCAATTTTGTATCTTTCTTTTGAAAACATTTTTAGGGTGATTGTTTTATTTCTCCAAAAAAAATATATTTGAAAACTTATGTTGCCTACATTTGAATATTTCAGTACCTATTTTGAAGCAATAATGTAATTATTATGAAATTTTTTATATTTCTGTAACGATATTGAACACGCAGTGTTCTGTTGAAGGCAAATTGTTTTGGAGATTATTTTAAAAAAAAATAACATTTGAAACTTTTCATTTTATAATCTAGGAAGAGTTGTTAAACCACCGGTTCTTTTTAGAGCCACACAACTCTGAGAAAAATTATTTCCATGATGTTAGCGGCAAACCTTACTAGAGACTTAACACGTATTGATAATTAAGCAAAAAGGATTAATGAATTTTAAAGAAAATAACTCATTGTAAATTTTGGCAGACCGTGCAAGTCTGGTATTCAAAAACTTGTTGAAAGCTTGGGTGCCTGCGTGCATTCCTTTAATGTGTGAGAAAAGTAATAATAATAAAAAAGTGTACATTTATAATGCGCCATGTCTGTCATAAATAACAGTCCTGGCACCGAATTATAAAATCTGGTAGAGCTAGTTAATAATGATTGTATGCGACGAAGCAACCATAACACAACACCTTGAAAGGGATATAAGGTGAGGTGGTGCATATTGCTGCCAGACCATGCCAGAAACACAGGACAAACCCCTTCTCTTTTGATAAGTGCACTGGGTTCTTTTACGTGCATTACACAACACACGGGACCAACAGCTTTACGTCCCATCCGAAGGAGGAAGCAATAATGGTGAAGTGTCTTGCTTAAGGACATAAGTTTCAAGACCAGGACTCGAACCCACACTCTGCTGATCAGAAACACCAGAGCTTGAGGTGTTCTCAACCGCTCGGCCACGACACACCACAAAAATTATGCACACTTCAATATATCCCAACACATTTGAATTATGCACAAGACTTGCAAGGTCTAACCCAACTGTCATGACAAACATTTCTTGCCAATTAAGAGTGTCTTCAGAATAACTTAATTTCAATTTGATCATATATTTTTTTTCTTGCGAGGTTATTGAGATAATCAACATTTAAAAGACATGTTACATTATACTTTTTTTTATATTGTTGATTTGTAAACATGGGCATACATTGCTATGACTATTTACTCTCAATGAATTTTTCATGAAAATTCAGAATTTTTACAAACTTAATTTTTCAATGAAATCAGTTATGTCGATCCCTCTGACAATTTTAATTTGTGTAGAATCTATAATGATAAAATAACAAGTATTTGGTGTTATAAACTATGTGTAATGATTATAATTAATTTGTTCTTCATACCTGAGCAATAATTGCACCATTTGTGGGAAAAGTTGTAATAAATATCAGTATTTGTCCAACATTTTGTAAAAGAAGTTTCGGTAAATACTGACGTTGTCATACTGTTGTCATTTTATGGACAGTAATAACATGGTCAGAAATTGTCTGTTTGGAAAAACCAATTGACGATACCAACATCACCAGTCCTGCTTATGAACGCCATAATCGAATCAGACCTGCACAAAAAAAAACATTGTTTTAATTGTTTAAACAAAAAAACGAGAACATCAAATGTGATGAAATATTCACAGGATGGTTGGACTGTGTTGGTTTATCGAAAAATACAGGATGCCCAAAACCAATGAATGGTTATCATACTCATTAGCCTTTTTGAGATATGACGGACGCTGCCAGTGTATGAGTGCACTGTTTGGTTTGGTTAACAGACAAGTTTACCCAAACCTCCAAGTGTCCTGGAATGTGTCCACCATCTCAAAATGGCTTGTAATGTGTCCACCATTAGGGCACTAATTGGTCTGTATACACCCAAACCAAAGAGTGCACTCCTATTTTCTAGTGTCCGCCATATCTCAAAAAGGCTAATACGGGATGTGACTTCCTTTCCCCTTTAAAAGTTGTTATCTCATTGATGACCAAAGGACTTCCGAATATTGCATCAAGTACAATCGCCTTTGTCCCATCCCAGTTGTGAACAAAAAGTTGAAGCAGGTCAACTACCAAAAGTGAGATTGTCGTAGGTTCAAAGTGTTGAAAGTGGGTCAAACTAGTACATTACAGAGCACGAGGAGGGTCTGTACTTTACGCCGATCACATACAACTTTCGTGTGAAACAGCCTGCGACCTAACATGCATAATGCATTTTGTAACTGACCAATCGGGACGCTTCGCTGTAGCTCCTTATAGAGCGTGTGGTACGGGAGAAAAAATCGCTGCCCGGACAGAATCTCCTGCCGGACAGAATCTCCTTCCACACCGGCAATGTCCAGGCGGCTGATAATCTCTTTTGGGTTTATACGGGACACAGCCTCTAACGTTCTGTACACGACACAGTCAGACCACCACCCATGCACCCTTGGCTCGATTTTCCCTCTGGGCGTGCAATATTGACAGATCCAGGCATGGGCGTAAATACCAGGTGGTGGGCGATATAACCCCCCACATTTTGTCAAGGGGGGGGGGGGGGGGGCCATATCCAGGCTGTATTGTTAGTATAGGATGTAATCTTGTGAGACCACCCTCTAGTTTCACAGGGCTACATGTGCCTCTGTTTTATAGCTCTTATATCAGTGTCCACTCCTAGGTCCAGTGTCTAGACGGTCTGTCTGGGACATTCAAGATTTATGTGTTTCCAAAATAACTGTCACCCCCACTGACCATCTATGTCAGTGTCTTTTTTCAAAATTTATGTGTTTCTTAAATAATTGTGGATCGCCCGCCACAGACCATCCAAGTCAGTGGCTATAGTTGAATAAATATACTTATATTTATGCCAACGGTGGGCTATAGCTGGGTCATTCTACTCTAATTCTCCTATCTTTCTACGACACCACACTTCCAGTTGAGTTAACTTTGCTTTTTTAGCAAAATAAAATATACTTTGTTATATGAGCCCAAAGTTACTCGTAAATAACTGTGTGATCATTATCAACGTTTCGGCCCACACTGTCCTGTAACACCCTATTCCCAAGCGCAATTTTTTTCTGCAGTCCAGACTTGCCATCCTCGAAATTTTTTTTAAGGATTCCCTATTTGGAATCATTCAAAGAAGAAAAATTCCCATTGAAAATCATTACGACAGTGGCAATTTCGGACTGCAGAAAAAAATAAAGCTACCCGAGCAACATTCAGTTTTACAATAGGTCAGTGTGGTATTAGAGTTGGTGGTATTCTCAGAGTGGTGGTTTTTATGGCTTTGAGAACGAAGAAGTATTGTTTTCAATCTACTACTCCGCATTACGTCACAGAGATGGTAGCAAGTTATTTCTTGCAAAATCCATAGTATCTCTAATAACATTAGAGGTATATTTCTATTAAATGAACTAATAAAGATATCTCTATTATTAATAGAGTGAGGTATCTCTATATAATAGAGATATCTCACTATTAGTAATAGAGATATCTCTACTAATAATAGAGATATCTATATTAAATGAACTAATAAAGACATCTTTATTATTAATAGAGATAGGCCTGTATCTATTAATAATAGAGATATTATATCTATTATTAATAGGGATATTTATATTATTAATAGACATATTATCTATTATTAATAGAGATATCTCTATTACGTTTCCGTTTCTGGGTCAGGTAACGCGAGACATTATCAGCTGAGGGGCCAAGTCACAAGTCATTTGGTCCAAACACAAGGAAAGTTGCAAGTCTCTTTTCCAAGCACAAGTTAAGCAACACATTTATTTTGTCCAGCTGTAAGAAGCAATCGGGACCAGGCGTCAATTTATTGTGCAAGTTTGAGTTTTGATTTGTGTAATTTCACTAATGCATCACTAATTGCACTTATGCTATCTCAGGAAGTGTCATTTTTTCAATTTAACAAAATACAGATTTGTGAACTAATTAAATCATTTTTTTCATCAGTTATTTTAAATAAGTGTTTTATTTGTTTTGTTTTGTTTTTATTTCAAGAACTGCTAAACCTCCTGAATAGCCAAAAAAGACCATGCGAATGCTGTATAGAAGCATTAATACACAGAAATTCACTTAGGCTAATTTGTCACAAAAATGTTCAAAAAAACTTTAAATTAAATGTAAAGTAATTTAAATCACAATTATTTAAATGAGGTGAAGATTCAAATAAATTAAACCCCTAATATGCACGATAAAAGGCTTGCCGATGCCGAATTCTGTGGAGTTGCCGCCGGCAGCCCGTGCACGCAATGTGTAAGTTAATAGGTCTAATTTAACAGTTTATGGGGTCGCTCAAGTAGCTTCTAACTTGCGTTGATAACAAGTCATTTCTGCAAGTCCAAGTCAAGTCGCAAGTAATTCTTGTGCAAGTCCAAGTCAAGTCACAAGTCAATGCTGGTAGTTACAAGTCACGGTCACAAGTCCATCACGAGTCGTGCGATAGGTGGAATCATCCGGACACCATATACACGTTAGTTTACACAAAATCATTGACATGTACTATACGTACCATTCATTATTATTGTTTACTGTGGGTATAGCAACGTGTGCAACAGGGAAGTGTGACGGTAAGTAAATGTTACTCATGTTTTTGTTTTTATCAATCACTTTGAAATTATACGTTGATTTTTTTCACATGTAAGAAGTTCATATTAAGTCAAGAACTATCCTATCTTTATTGTTTGTTTAAATTGGTGAGTAATTTACCATATTTCTTCAGAACATCTGACCGAAGAAAATGAATGGGTTGCCCGAAATCAAATGCAAATTGCCATTGCTGTCAATGTCATTATACATGTGTGTTGATTGATGTTGTGGATCCGATGTTGTAATGTTTGTGTTACATTTCAACCTAAGCATCGTCCAAACTATACTCCAGCCATAGTAATAGTATACTCTTAGTTGGGACCATTTCTAACTTGAGTAATGAGTGTTACTGTTACAGTTGGGACGGCCCAACTAATACTAATAGTAAATACTATAGCTAGCTAGCTAGGATTGCCTGATAGTATTACCTGATAGGATTGCCTGATTGCCGCTCGTTTAAGATCACCGGACTCAAGTTCTGGTGTTACTGGCAGCAGAGTGTGGGTTCAAATCCCGGTCATGGCATTTGTGTCCTTGAGCAAGATACTTTACCATAATTGCTTTGTCCTTAGGATGGGACATTAAGTGGTAGGTCCCGTGTACTAGCATAGGTAGTGCCATTAAAGACCCCAGAACACTTATCATGGAAGAGTAGGGTTTACCCCCGTGTTTCTGGTTCACATAGCAAGCACCCTTATCTACAGGTTTCCTCAGGTTTGAGAGCTACAGTGATTAAGTTCACTTATGAGGCATCCTTGGTTTCATTACCAGAAATATAATAATAGTAATAATAATAATAATAAAAATAATAATAATAGTTACTAAAAACTATTACTACTTGTACTAGTGTCTGATACATTACTAGTGAAACCACAATGAAACCAATATATGTTTTTGAGCTGGATGATGATGCCATATGGCGATATCCTGTTAACCATTTTTGAAGTTCTGAAGATGATCAATGCAATGTCAATGAACTTCTAAAGAAGGAAGTTTCCATCCTCTCAAGTTTCCTCGGCTTACATGGTCAGTATCACTCATAACAAAACTTGAGAAACACACATGGAAGTAGAAATATGAAAAAAAAACCTGAGATGAATCAACTCAC
Source organism: Marthasterias glacialis (assembly GCA_911728455.2). Taxonomy (NCBI): domain Eukaryota; kingdom Metazoa; phylum Echinodermata; class Asteroidea; order Forcipulatida; family Asteriidae; genus Marthasterias; species Marthasterias glacialis. The sequence goes on from OU452221.1 coordinate 8,806,792, forward strand.
ATTACTCCATCACACACAACAACTAAAAAAAAATTGACATTGTTTATTGTCAAGTCAGGGTTTCTTTGTGCCAGCGGTACCCTCAAAGAAAAAAGATTGCGGCAATTCCGCCAAAAGAATCCCGCCAGAGGGACAGGACAAAAAAAAAAAGAATCCCAGGCAACTGGTTCAAAAAATTCCTTAAAAATGCAACCTCTAAGCACTGTACAAAGCAACAACAATTTTGTTATAACACCTTAAAACTGTTACAAAGACCAGAAGAGCAAGAGAAAACCTTCAAAAAGGGAAATACTTAAAAGAACTGAAAAAACCCACATAAGCCTATCATAATAATAGCTGTATCATAATTTATAATTTACCTTTTTTGGTTTTAACTTGCAGGATGCAGTCAATTTGCCGAGTCAAAAAAACACACGAGTGATGATTGAGAATAAAGTTGACTATGAAACAAAACAAAAAATCAATTATGTGTCAGAGATACCTCATCTCCTCTGTACATGATTGGTGAAGGAGAATTTGCTGCTGTTGAAAAATTTGTAATGCCCATTGTAGAATAAGGCTTTATAAACCATCTGCAATGCTGGACACAGAATCGGACTTTGGTCTACGATGGCTTTTCCATCCCAACCACTCAGAGTTCCTCCCAATAGATGAACAACTTAAACAGTACAAGGCCCGGGACCTTGCCAAGACTAAGGTGTACGCAACCGCCACAAAACTATGGGGTTTATCGCGCAGTCGCAAGAGAATATTCATCGCACCGCCTATGGGCGAGCACCCCGGGAGGGATCTGAACCTCAGACAGTCAAATGTGAAACTCAAACCATTGACGGATAAACCAAGAACACCGCCACCAAAGACCGGCGACTGGGCGCTGAGTGAAATGGAAAAAATTGCTCTCCACGAAAGAGAAGTTGAAGAGAAATCTAGCACGTACAAGAGCTGGTTGGAGGAGAGAGTGAAGTTAAGGAACGGCTTAGAGAGCCTTGGGTTGAGTGAAGAATGGCTGAGAAATAAACCGGATCCCACCCCCCTGGAACGGAGGGTGGTTGACCGGATGAAGGAAGAGAGATTGAACAAGCTGCTTGCTAATAAGGTGAGAAAGTCCTGAGGTGTTCCATCTTGTGTTTTTTGTCCTAAAGAACAACATTTTTCAATGTCGTTCTTTTGAAGATTTCCATTATGTACGGAGTAAGATTGTTTTTAAATTATGGTTTAAAGTATTCCGTTGGTTAGTTATACACTAAGTTCGGCACTGTATGAACATTTAAACATAACTAAACACAAACACAAAAATGGATTTGCAAAAAGCTTACAAATTCAAAAGGTTCGTACATATTTTCATGATTAAGTCAAGTTCAAATTGCACGCCTTCAGCTTTGTCTATGGTCATTGACTTTAATGGTCATACTGAAATAATCTCAAGCCACAACTGTGAATTTTCTTAATTAAAAATGATGGTATTTTCTGGTGTAGATTGTAATTAATTACCTTATATTTGAGCTAGTAATTCTTTTGACTTTTTGGTGTCACATTACAAACTTGTGGAAACATTCTTTTAAAATTACCTTTTCTTTTTTCATCTTAAAGTTATTGATGAAACTTTTGAACACGTAGGCTATCCCAATTTTTTTTTTTTTTTTTTTTTTTTTAGGAGGGGGGGCTTTTTTTGTCGGGTTCAGATTTAAAAGTGAAATTTTGGGCTTTCTGTAAGTTTGACTCATAATCAAATAAATATTTTGATCTACAGGTTAGGGAGCAGAACGCTTATGGCAGACAGGTATTTGAAATGAAATCTCATGATTGATGTGTCTTTAATTTGTATACATGTGTTTCAGGTGTGGTGTTGGTTGTGCTAACCTTTTGCCTGTTGTGCTGTTGCAATGTTTTTTTGAAATAACTAAATAACCATTCTCTTTGTGTGTTTCTCAGTCAAAAATTTGCTTTAAAAAACAGATAACACTTGCTGACTGTTTCCATCACCTGTCATATCATTATGAGGTTAACATACTAGTATAACATTTTATTTGGATTTTTTTTATGAGCACCAAGTTTTTTTATCTAGAAATTCTGGGTTAATTAATGATGAAATAAACTAGAGATGGAGATAGTCAGATTCTACTGTGGTGTGTGAATTCAATGGAATTTTGAACTTTGTTTGCGCTTTATCGGGGGATCAGTGGAAAATGGAACCGAGCAAGGAAATGAAATCTTTGGTTTGAATTTTTTTGTTTCGTGTGTGCATGTCTTGCAGTCCTATAGGAGTTTTTCAGGCTGTTTCTTTTTCATTTGTATTTTTGGTGCTTTACAATCAATGCTGAGGCTACTGTCTTTTGTTTTGACCATTTACATTTGTTAACCATTTACATGCACAATGTATCAACCATGTTTTGTTTTTTTCTTTTTCTATTCAGTCATTCTTATAAAATGTTGGCCAAGACATTCTGATATAAATTAACTTTTAAAAGATCTGCTTTTATGTTTAAAAATTTTGAACAAGAAATTATGTACTTTCATGATGGAATTTTATTCATCATTGTAATTCACAGAAATGTAACAAATAATTGAGTTACATCCCTTTTGATGTTCCAGAAGTATATTTGAAAGAACTGATTGCAAACCATTCTGTCATTCCCAGTTGATTAAAAACCTGCTTACTCAACTGTCAAATTGTATTTTCATACTTTGGTGCTTTACTGTGGTTTTACTCATTTTATTTGACTAACCACCTTTACCTTTGGAACTTAAAAGTCTCATTTCTAAATTATCCGATTGCTAAATTTCAACAGAGAGGCCAAGAATCAACCAGCATTACACTTGACGTTCCGTCCACTGAGGTAACACCAGGTATTAAGCGACCCCCTCCTGAAGCCATGGCAATCATCGCCAAGTACCTCAGCGCTAAGAGACAACGCCTGATCGATCTCTTCTCACGAGCCGATAAAGACAAAAACTGGATGCTCACAAGAATTGAGTTCCAACGGTGCATCAAGGAGGTCAGTTTTCACACACAAAACAAATCATTAAAACATTTGACAGGAAACATCCGTCAGATTAGAAGCTTTTCCAGTGGTTATAACAATTTGTTTAAGTACCTGAAACCAGCCAAAAATGTTTCAATATGTGAATGGACATGAAGGGTTGTACTGAAAATAATTTGAGAAAAAAGAATTAGCTGTTGCAAACTGCTTACCAACCAAAAGGATCTGTTGTGTAAATGCAAAAAAAATTAACGGTCTCACATGATGCCATTAAAAAAATTTTGAAAATAATTTGAGTTGATTTAATTTGATGTTTCTAGTTTTTATTTCAAAAGCACCCTCAAAATTTCTTCAAAATTGGATTTTGCGTCCATTTTTTGAATGAAATTATAGAATAATTCCTGTGCAACTCAAATTTTTTTCAAAATAGGCCTGCCTGGCCCTTCACATGTTGAAACATGTTTGGATGGTTTCAGGTACTTGATTGGGTTTATACATGTGGGCTTGTTTGCAGCAATCAAAATAGCCAACAGTGATTTGTGGTGTCTTTAACCCAAGCAGTTCCTTGTGGTAAAATATGTGTGATGCCATGCATTTTAAGCTGTAAAATATTTTTTTTTTTTAAGATGTCAAAATACAAATTCCAGAAACAACGACTGCCGTCAAGACGTACACAAGTTCAAAGCTGACTTCCCAAACTTGATTTTGGTCATAACTTGAACTTTCACAAAGGTCATTATAAGGTCATGTAATGTATTGTAAGCAATACAAATGCATTATAAATAGGGCCGATTCAATCAGCCCTGCCAATACACAGTCCAAAAGTTGGGCTGATTTAATCGGCTCAGGACACTGGTAGTGTCAAATGCATACTTTGACAGTGTTTTTGATAAAACAAGTTTCTTTTTAATATAACTAGTGAGTATTTAGATTGAAAGTAATAAAAAATATTTTTGTTATTAACCAATTCTGTACCATGTCTTGAAATCCATGTTTTGATGGATGAACTCACAGGCAGGGATTCCGATCTCTGATCAGCTTCTCTCTGACCTTCTTGAGAGTCTCGATCAGGACTGTAATGAGCTGATTGACTACCGGGAGTTTGTCCGAGGAATGAAACACTTCAAGATAGATGATCGTGAGAGGAAGAGAATCTCTCTGGCTCAACGTAAGGACATGTTTAGAACTTCTTGAAATACTCCAGGGCTTTATTTCATAAACTTATAATGCGTGTAAGAAGACATTGTCTGCTTATGGCTTAATGGTATGATATAGCTTTGGTAATGATCAAAATATTTTTTTGTGAAATATTTCCGTCTGAAATGCTGTAATCTTCAAGAAAATTGCAGCTGAAAACCACAAAAAAATCAACAGCTGATTTCAATTGCAACAATCCAAATCAAGCTGCTTGTGATTGTGTACAAAATAACTGATAAAATGCAAACTTTTATTCATTATTTTCTCGAAAAACATGAACACTGATTTTGATGAAATATTCACAGGTTAGTGTCATGTTGTATATTACAAAAACCGAGTCTGGAGGATTTGGCAAAACTTCTGTACATCTTAAAAAAGGCTAAATAACATTAGTTCAATTAGTCTTTCGTGTGATTTTGAAAGATGGTATTTGAATTTTGTTTGGAAGGATGAGAAGAGAGGTTGTAATGTCACTTGCTTAAAATGATTTCACTGATGCCTATTTTTCTCACAGAGAAAAGTAAAGATAAGCAAGCAGAGGTCTCGTCAACTGAGCTACCAACTCTAACAGAGATTCCTGATCAACGTGCTGCCTCCTTAAGATCAGCATCAGCTGCCTCGGCTCACTCCTCATCACCCTCTCCTACAGACATGACCTCAAGGTCCTCCTCCCCATACCTGCTCCCTCCACCCGTGGACCTGACGGAGCGCAGAGAGCTGGAGCCGGATGATATGATTGAGAAGAGGAAGCGAGAAAAACATCAAAGTCATGATGTGGTGAGTTGAGACGCATTCTCCCGTGAAAAAAAAAACAAGGACACTCTTGAAGACAGCTGGAGTTACCAGTCGAAACATTGAGAACAAACAAACCGGTTCTTTTCAGAACCACAACTTCATTCAAAAGAGACCCAGATGATCCTATAGAAATATATCGAATCTCAAGTAGGCCTAAGCAGGCTCTTATTTTTTGTCTTTCATTCATTCATTCAGTGCACATTTATTTCATGTTGGCAATAACAATTTAAACATACAGTTGAAGCAAGTAACATTGAGTATAATTATGAAGAAATGAAAGAAATGAAAGAAATGTATAGAAATTTTAAAGGAACATCAAATGAAACACTATGATAGCCAACTTGCAGGGAAAACGTGAAGCACACTGCTTTTGTACATTTCCCTGGGACAGACAAGGACTTGGACATGACACGGACAACAATAACAGTGAGACCAGACTAACTAATTTAAATAATTATCAAGACAACAATCTTTGTACAAGTGTGTACTAGATCTACAAATACATATTCAAGAGGTGATGTTTCAGTTTATTCGAAAACGACTTGAGAGAATGAGACTTTTTAATATCCAAGTCAAGGTTATTCCAGAATAGGGTACCACGAGATACAATGTTGTTGTTTGAAAACGTTGCTCTGTTAAATTTCGTGATTCTCTAAAGAAAACTAATCTGTTAATGAACTAGGTAAATATAAACTAATACCTACATTTATTAAAAAAAAAAAAAAAACACTTTTGGAATAACTTCATGGCACAAGAGGCTGCTGCAGTGACAGATGTACTTTCCCTCTTTAATTTTGCAGCAGAGCAAGAGGAAAGACAAAGGCAAAGGAGTTGGTAAAGTGCGAACTGGTAACACGGCCATTGACAGTCACAGCAAGCGCTCAACACTCAGTGGAGACACAGCAGCGGGTATCAACAAATACAGAGAGGATCGTCTCAAAGAGTACCATGATATCTGTAAACTGTGTGAGAAATACGGACTAGATCTCACGCCTAAACTTCTAGAGAGAGGTATGGACAGTTTTTCTGTATAAATAATAATGACGACAGTGGTAAAAAGGGAGTTTGTGCAACAACAACAAAAAACACACAAATAAAACACTTGCATCTAAATTGTATAGAAAGCAATTAATTGTTGCGGTTTTCTATTTTTGTAATAGATGCAAAGATGTTTCACCAATTTTAATTGTAATTGATGATTATCATTATATAGTCGTATATTTGTGTAACTATCATATTAGTGCCTACAGTGCGAGTTGTACAAATTTTACAATCCGACTCAATTACGCACAATTTTTAAGTTTCAGAGGTAGTTCGTATGCATTGATTATATGACAAAGCTTTTAAGAGTAAAACTGTTTTGAAATCAAATGATCATGGCTATTTGTACCGTCATAAATTATTGATTTATGAAATGGTATGAACGTTTTTTTCTTTCACAGCCCTACTTCACCCTGGCGACAAGCCTGTCAGCCGAATCAGTGCACACATTCGACAGCCAGGCACCCACACCCTCTCCGAGCATTTTGCCGACCCACCAGTACCCCGTGAGCCTCCGCCCAAGTACCACGATCCGGACAAGGTTGTGGTGAGTCGGAGTGGGGAGTTGATGATGGAGGCCAAGCATGCCTACCCAACGAGACATGATGTGAGGGCTGAGGCTGAGATGATGAACCTGTCTAGCGGGAAGGCCTTTGTGAGTCGGAAAGTGGACTGCTGGATGACGTTTGAGGAGTACGATCGACTTACAATGTAAGTACACGGACAGTTTGACGACTTCATGCTTATTATTTGTGTTTTTGCCCATACACCGATGTGTGTTAAGCACTGTATACTCAGTACTATTTTCCCGACTTCTGTGAAAAAAAATCTACAGGCATATTCCTCGGGTGGGATTCGAACCCATGACCCCCGCCATTCAAGAGCAGATGTCTTACCAACTAGACTACTGAGATTGCCCGGCAGCTAGAGGCAGTTCTAATCCTATCAGCAGCGGGTACTGCAACCATTATATCATGTTTATAAAAGAGCTCACTGGGTCAAAGGTTGACAGACACAAAGTGTACATTTGAGGAAATATAAACATTTTGTATCGTATTCAGATCCAGCGTATACTGTTATGTATTAAGTGGGCGTTTTTCATGCAAATGATATACCAATTCTTAAGTCAACTACATGTTAAAAAGTGCCCCGATACTAAAGTGTGTCATTGTATGTATTTGCAGAACTAAGTTGTCCCCCCAAATTCTGAAATCTACTCCATGGTAGTAGAATAACAGGACATGTTCTCACAAGAACAATCTACTGTATATAGCAAAGTAGATATAATCACATGGTGTTACCGCAAACCAAATATACATTGATGCCTCACCATGCAGTGCCTCAAAACCCGTATTTGGACATGTTAGAAATGATGAGATGAACAGACACTTTTTTTGTGAAAGGAATGCCAGTAACATTAAGAAAGTGCAGGACACTACAACTCAAGCAAGTGAAGGCTCTTTCTTATTGATCACTGTTATGCCATGTCCAAATAAAGAAGCTACTGCATTGGCTATGGCCAGATTGCTGAACATTTCTATAGACCTTATGCGTCTGACGTCATGAGTCCCATAGAAATATGTACAAGCAGCGCCCTCACTGAGGTCAAAATGGCCGTAAGTTTACCGTAGGAAAACAGCTGTGCATACCCTCTATTCTTTAAGGTAATTAGGTTGTCCCTGCAGCCGATGGCCCTAGCCGTAGCCATAACTGGGGTAGCATGATTCAGACACAGCCATACACAGGTACATGTATAATCATAGCTATGAACATGTACATGTACACAGGTTATCTGACAAAGATTTCTAAGAGGCCATTATTCCTGCGGCTACCTTTGTCAGATCCCTTGATTACATGGCAACGGTTATAGATACACAAGGCCGTGTCAGAATTAGTGGCTGTGGCTTGATCATTATGTGAACATGCATCAAAGCATAGGAGGCCCTTAGTAACACCATTAGCAACATCCGTAGCCGTAGCTGACAATTCAACCCTGGCATTATTCATCAGACTTGTTTTCCTCCCAGCCTCGATTCGGGTTTATACATTGAATAGAGTGCAAGACGAACAAATATAGCTGCTCAATGGTATAAGTGTTCTTATTTCATTGTGTTGATTTTCCTCTAGGCACCTTGCCAAGCGCTATGTCACCTTAGACGGGGCCGGTGTAGATCCCAATGCATTCTGGCCGGGCCAACTACTGGACAAGATCCGTCTCTGCGTAACCGATGAAGACAAGCCACAAACAGACAGCATCTTCACATCAACCAGGACTACAAGGCCAAGAGCCTACCCCGAATACAACAACCATCTGAAATGGTGGCCAGTTAGCGACCAAGGGTACATGATGGCAGCTGATTATGAACAGAACAAAGTCTATACGATTGATAAGAAGTAGATTATTCTAGGGTCTTTTCATCATTGGTAAAGCAGTTAATTTCAAAGCAGCCCAATGTCATTCAAGCTTCTTTACACAAAAAATGTCCTCAAAATTAACAGCAAATAAAACAGGCTACCAGGCAAAAGTCATGTCATATCCATTTATGGCCAGTTCCCTATTTCCAGCTTGGCAAGTAAACTTGTTGACTCTTTTAAGGTCTAAAATCCTCCAAAATCGTGTTAAGGAAGTTGTGTGACTCTGTAGGATATGGACATCAGGGGTGCCCCAGGGAAAACAGTGGAATCACTGATGGGGTCCCTGAATAAGTAAGAACAAAATTGTTTTTTAAAAATACCGTGGACCCAAAAGACAATTGCTTATCATTGAAACAGGCGTAACGATATTAACCAAGTCCATGAGTTACCGTAGAGTGGAGTATTTTTGAGGATATGAGGATGTCTCCAACCAAAGACACAAGGAGATAACAGTTCACTTGAATGACACATTCCCTCATCCATCCAAATGCGATGAGACCCAACTCTATGCTTTCAATGACTGCAGTCACCGTGGAGTTTAAGTTTTGACAAATCGTTACATGTAATTAAAAATTTATCAGGAAGAGACAAATTTGTACAGGCGTGTAATATGGAGAAGCTGTTTTAATAAAACATTCAAAGGTTATTTCACTTTAAAGATTGATGAAGAACAAGAGGATATTCCCAAAAGTACTGTGATGTCATCTTTGTGTGTACCCTCCCTGAGTATTGGGACAATGTTTCTCTGTTTTGATGAACAAACATTTTTACTCTGTAAGATTTGGTGTACGAGTGTGATCGTGGAAATAATCTTTCTGATGAGTTGTGGTGATCCTTAAAAGAACTCATTGTTCCAGTAATCCGTAATCTTTTAATTGATTTTAAATCTTGCTGGTAATGAAACCGAGGGATCCCCACTGAAGACTCCTGTGTTGAGAAGATGATGAAGAAATATTCAGTTTTAAGATGTGGTAGGAAAAATCCCAAATAGGTGAATAAAAACACAATCAGGTATGGACTGACAGCCTACTCAAAATGCAAGACTCCAGTCAGAGATGGGATTCAGCTGGGGGGTCCAAACAAGTCAAAGGTAGTGCAAGATACCACAAAGCCAACCTGATCTTCAGGAGACACTCTTCTCCACAGAGTTAGCTGATCTAAACATTGAGTCATTAGTGCTACTCTGGGTCCGTTCACAGCTATAAAAGCTCATTCGAGAGTTATTATAGTAGTACTACTAACTTTACTAGGTTGAAATCAAATCATGCAGCGTTTCACATTCTACGTCAAGTTGTAAATGCCTCAATTATCATGTCTTCCTTAGTCAATACAATTCCAATCAAGACAATACCCACACATTTTTCTAAGTTTTCCAGAATAATTATAATTATATGAAAAGCCATTTGATACAAAAAATGAACTACGAATAAAACATTCCAGTTTGTAAAGGACTGATTAGTTTTCTGGTTTTCTTTTTAATGGTAACATTAGTAATAATAGAGAACATAATATTAACAAATCTAACATCTTTGGAACCAGTTTTTATTTGGGACATGCTGCTTTTCATTCCTTTATGTGAAAAGCGTTGGTCACGAGAAACTTGTTCTCCCACCGGAAAAAATAAAACTTTCGACCTCCGACTGTGCTCCATGGTCACATTGGTTGATGTGGCTCGTTGTATAACCATGTTGTAGCCGCTACATTTGCAATTCAGCCTCTCAGCTGTGAGTAAGGATGATTAGCCTCCAAAATTATTTATGAAAAATTTGGGTCATTTTTATATAATTTTTTTCATATTTTTTTATCTGGCAAATTGGGACACCCACCATTTTCCAGATCCTGGCAAATATGATGGACAAAAACAAGCGGTCGGTCTCTTTGAGAATAGGATGGTTACATTATATTCACGCACTATTTTAAAGTGGTTTAAAAAGCTCGAAAGTTAATGTTTTTATGACCAATTATGACAGCTTTTAACAATTTGTCTACCTACATTTCCAGGGAATTACTTCCAACAAGAAATTGGAGTAAATATTATAATTTTGATTTTTTGGGGCCTTAAAATCAGAATTTAAAGAAGTTTGAATTTGGCCCTAATTTATTTCAATTTGTTCAATCTGGTTTCACTTGGAATACAAGTTTTGAACTGGTATCTGTATGCTACCATGACAGTCATTCTCAAACTGCAGGCCCATTTTATTAACATAGAGTGACTTCTGGAAAAATGATAAAACAAGTTTCCCCTTCGTCCTTGAAACTTCGTCCGAGATAGAAGCAGCTTTTATACAAACTCATTTAGCAATAACTAAAAAGAAAACAAAATAAAATCAAGATTTTTCCCAAAGTCTGTGAAATAAAATGACATTATTGAATGTTCCAAGCTGTTAGAATAGAAATACTTTACTAGATTTGCAACACTGCATCAACAAAATACAAAGAAAAACAGCCGAAAAATGGAAGTTGTTTGAATGTTAGCTCGGATCTTTACTCTTCTCCTTCTTATCCTTGGTATCAGTTGCCCGCTCCTCGGTTGCCCTGGCAGCATCTCTTGCCTTCTTTCTACTTCTTTTAGACCGCTCACCCGGCCGATGCTCCCCAGCACCACCTCCCCCTCCAGTTTTCCCTCCGCCTGCTCCATTCTGCTCTGCCTTGCCTTGCCCTGCTCCTTTATCTTTCTCCTCCAGTCTGGAAGTATCACTTTCTTTGCCGTCCTTCAGGGCTGGTTTGGACTCCTGTTGGGAATCCGTTTGCTCGTTGCTCTTATCTTCCTCTTTCTCCCCGCCTTTTAGTCCAGCTCTCCTCTGAAAATGTTTTCAAAGATGAATTAAAGGTGAGGGGGTTTACAAGACTTCAATCACAGAGCAGCCATCTTGTTTTCCTGCCATTCAAATTAGTGCTACCTAACTGAGGCATACAGGGAATAAAAATAGTCTGGTCCTCTCTTTAATTCAAGATGTGGGTCATGTAAAAACACAATATGCATCAAAAGACAGCCTGAGAAGTAAACAGTTTAAAACCAAGATGCAACTTTTTTCTTCCCGCTCCATTCAACAGAGAGGAATGCCTTCAGTGTCTTAGACAAAATGATTGAAAAAATAAATATTAACAAAAAATTAAAATACTAAAAAGCATACATTTAAGCATAAATATGATAATGTCCCAAATTAAGTGGTTAATAGTAATTATAAGACACAGTTCTTATAAAGAACCTTATCTACGCCCAACAACCCTCTAAAAGGGCTCATCATTTTTACAACAGTTCAAAAGAGCTGTTTTGAATGATGAGACCCATTTATATAGCACCTTGTAAGGTTATACAAGATGATGCAACGCAATCTGCAGCCAACCATGTCAGAAACACGGGGGCAAAACCCTTCTCTTACTAATAAGTATCCTAGGTTCTTGTACGTTCATTACACAACACGCAGGACCTACAGCTTTGTGTCCCATCCAAAGAACAAAGCATTTATGGTTAAGTGTCATGCTTAATGACACGAGTGCCATGACCAGGACTCAAACCCACACTCTGACAACACAAAAACTTGAGTTCGGTGGACTAGACCACGTGGCCACGACACTCACACGAGCAAAGTGAGTATGGATAGTTCCCACTTGACGTCACACAGAGTAAAGTTGGCTACCTTTTTGGGGCAAACCATATTTTTTTAACGCACAACTTTGCGTTATGCATTTACCGCTGGCAACATGCGGGAGTTTTTCAAAGTGCTTGCATGATTGGTCGGTGAACCAATTGGCTGTGTAGAAAAATTAGAGCACTTGACGTGGCTCAAGTTGCCCAGAAAGATGGCGAACATCTGGAACTATCTTTATACCTGCAGTCCTTGGATATGGCTCAGATCTCTCTTCATGGCGTAAGCATCCTCCCCATCAGCGTAGTACTTCGGCTCAATCTCGCTGATTCTGTCATTTGGGGAAAATTGTCATTAATTTTGTTTATAACGGACGTCCCGCATGATTTGGAAGCTCTCTGATGGGATTTTTCTCAATAAATCTTTACATCATGATAATGTCAACAAAACACTCCTGGTGTGGATTTCACAAAGCACTAGGACTAGTCTTATCTCGAGTTAGGACGCGTAACTAGTCCTAACTTACATGACTAGTTCTAAGTTCTAGGACTAGTCCTAACTTACATGACTAGTTCTAAGTTCTAGGACTAGTCCTAATATGGAACTAGTTTTGTGAAATCCACCCCTGAATTCTTTAACGTCAATTTGCATTCAGTTAGTTATACTTTATAAACCAAACCTATGATGGATCACTCTATGCCATCATCAAGCACATCATCATTACACTGCTAAGTACTGGTAAATAAGCCTTAAATCAGCTCTTTTTGTTATTTATTTTATTTAAACTTGTTTACATACACAGTAACCCATTCCACCAAGATTGTTTTTCAAGGGGCTGTGTGGCAAAAGACATTTGACTTTTAGGCCTATACAAGGTAAAATAAATTATCAAATCATAAAATAAAACAAATTTAACAACAACAAAAAGCAACAATAAGAGCCAGACTGATAAAACTATCAAAAACAGTTGGAACAGTAAAAATCTAAATGAAAAATCCAACATGAGGGTATCAGCAATATTTAAGTAATTCCTGTACAATGGGTCTGATCTCATTATACACAGAGAATACAAAAAAACAAAGTTAAATTAATTTAAACAATGAGAAAAATACATAAATATGATGTTATACATAAATATGATTTTATGATGAACTGGAAAATTCTACTTACGAGAATTTCAAGGTGTGTTGATACAGCTGAAGGGCTGCTCGGTTGCTGAAAAAATGAAAATATAAAAAATAAAATAAACAAAACATCATGAAATGAAATTTCTAAAACACAGTATATGTATCATATATTTTTTCCCAATGGGAGACTGTTCAGGACACTAGGTGGCAGCAGACTTACCAGGTAAATTCATTGTTCTCGGAAATGTGCGCATGCTCAGAGCTACGCAAATAATGGAAACTTACCCGGTAAGTCTGCTGCCACCTAGCATTCCAAAGTACCCCACTGGAAAGAATATGTTCGAAACAACAGATCGGCCTATGTCTACGGCAATTATTAACCCTCCTACTTTTGGTAACGTTCTTCAGAAAGTTGACCGACAATTTGAAACCATTCACCTGCACAGGTTGTGCATGTTGGCACAACTGGACAGAGCTAACAATGTAAATGTGTGAGCACGAAGTAAACAATCGTAATAATAAATCAGCATTTATATTGCGCATTATGGATCACAGATCCCTTGATACGCTTTACCATTTTAACAAATATACAAAAGTACACTACGGAAACCAAGCCTTTATACACATCATTAACATCACTTAAAAACACCAGACTAGCTGTATACAAAACGTTTAAAAATATAATGCAGTTTCAAAAATACATGACACAATAAGAAAAGCAAAAGTTACAAATCAAGAAATGGAACTAACATGACTAACTCCTCAGCAGATAAAAAATGCAAAACACTGACAAGGATATCACCAATATGTACCAGATATTATAAATTAAATGAATATGTCTTCAATAAAGACTTGAAGGAATCCACCAACACAGCAAGTTTGAATCTTGCACGGGTAACTACATTGCACCCAACATGTGTACTACAGGTACATGCATACTGTTTATCTATCATTCAAAACCACAGTGGATGATATTGAATGGTCAGACAGTAGGAGGGTTGACTGTGTACTGTTTAGATTCATTCACCACATACCATATTGCAGGCTGGCTTAGTTTATTTATCATTCAAAACCACAGTAGATGATTTTGAATGGTCAGACAGTAGGAGGGTTGACTGTGTACTGTGTACTGTGTAGGTGCATTCAATACATGATATTATATTGTAGGTTTGCATTAGACAGCAAAGTGGATCAGTTTGAAAGGTCAGACAGTAGGAGGGTTGACACAGAAAAGTATTGTCTCTTTTGTAACGTTTATAGTTCATCAAAGGTTTAACAACCTCTTTCTGAGTACGCAGAAAAACATAACAGAACCCCAGCGCAAAAAATACCAGGCATGCCAAACTTCATGATATCCTAAGCTAGACCATTCCACGCATCCTAGAAGGGGTGTCAATCAACAGGGGCTGCAGACTTTGTCAGGAGGGGCTGGCAAAATCTGCTTGCTACCATTGCTCTCATGCCTTTGTGCACAAAATCTTATCAGCATCTGTTGTGTGCAAGTCAATGCAAGTGTGACGCCCACACAGAGATAAATGGAACCATCCTGCCAGTAAATGGGCTGGTAGTACAGCATTATGTTTTGATCTCTTGCCGACAGTTTCTGTGGTTAGCCCCCCCCCCCCCCCTTCTGTCTCCAGACAAGCTGGCAACAAGACAATATATTGTGCCACAACGCTGTGGACCGCTAATGGCGGTTAAGGATTTCTTCACCAAAGTGCAGATCAACATTGATCTGAGGTGAAGAATTGCAACTATCTCCTCATCGTTTCTTACCTCATTCTGACATGAAGAGACACATACTTAGCATTGAAGCATTCTACCATGGCTCGAGATGCTTGGTCCATCAGCTTCTGAGCAAGTCCAAGACGACGATGAGATCGCTTCACTGCCTGAGTATCACATTCAACACAAACGGAGGTCAATTCAATAGCTGTTCATATGTTACAAAAATCTGGTAGTTTGAATGATTTTTGTGGCTTTACATGTCACACAAATCATTCAGATAAACAAAAGGTTGATACTTATGGTCAATGTACCATGACTAACCATTTTAATAGATGTAAAATTCGCATCGTGGATACAGAATAAAGAACATTTGTGTTTTTATCCATACAGCGATATGTGTTAAGCACTGTAATTTACTCATTACTTTCCCCGAGTCCTGTGAAAAAAAATCACATTCATACTACTCATAAATTTGCTCTTCCTCTTGAAATACGGCAAATAATTTTCTAATCCTTGCAATAAAAGCAATGATAAATGTATAATGATTACATACAAAAGAAAGGTCATTTTCATTTTCTTTTGTACGAAGGGAGAATTACCTGTTAGAAGATCCTGAAAAAAAAGGCATTCAAGGTGAGGAGAAATTTTAATCTAAACAATAATAATTAAACACAATTCAATTAAAATAAATTCAATTCAATGCCACATTTAATTCAATACTTTCCAATTACATGTATACTTCAAATTAGGTAAATGAATGCGAAAAAAATTAATCAGAGAAATCTAAAACTATAATTGAAAACAAAATAACAATAGAGGATGGAAAAGTTTGGGGCTGTTCATAATAAGCCGAGGCTTCTAGAAACTATCCTTTATACAGACAATATGCGATAAGCAAACAAACGGAAAAGGATTTCTCCTTTTCCTTTTGATTGCTCATCGCAAGACAGACAGACAACAAAGATGAGAGATGGACCAATAATAACACTACAAAAGGAATAGTTCAAAACAACTTCCATCTGATTCATTTGCTTACCAAGGATGTGATGTGGCCATGAGGCAACTCATCTGGATCTTCTTCCCTGAAGACAAACATTAAGACATTTTTAAGAATCAACATTTATCACGGAAAACAAGTGAGGAAATTCACACTTAAATGTGAAGTGAAAACATGTTAAAAAGCCAATACAGTTCTACTCTCTCTGCTCACGTCCAAATACTTTCATCCAAAACCGATTAAAGCACGCTGACAAAATTAGTAACTGTCAAAGACCAGTATCAGCGCTTTATGTTACCCTACATAAACATGAAATAAACCCATGAAAATTTAAGGTCGATCAGTCATTGAGAGTCACAAGAAATAGTGAAAAACCCCATCACTGTTTTCACTGTTTTTAAACATGGGATTTTGGACTCACACAATCCAAACTAATTGTTTTACTAATTTCTCAACAACTGAAGCAATTCAGGCAAAAAAATATTTCAAGGGAAGTTTTCCACTATATATCATGTAAGTTATTTGTAAAGTTATGTGTAAATCTGTGAACAATATTTTTACACTTAAAATGTTGTGCACACCCTTCAATGTCTCTTGAACATAATTTGTTTAAAGCTGCAGGCTCGTCGTCATTACCCGACGGCCGTTTTCGTGGCAGGAAAGATACATGTTCATATACACATGTACAACATGAAACAAGTCGCCTTTCTTACTGTGCGAGATACCCGACGAGCCTGTATCTTTAATTCTCAGTTTTAGTGACCTCTAACACAGCACCTACCAACCAAAAACAGATGTCTAAGCATTTAACTTTTTTTGAGAAATCGGACCCCGATTTTAAAAACCATTTCTCTGACAGCCAGGTATGACTTACATCTTCGCCAGGACGTATCCAACAATCTTTCCATTCTCATCTTCGGCTACATAGGAGAGTTGAGGCCAGGAGAGTCCGTGGTAGAAGTAGTACTTCATCTGGTAGTTCTCCGGTAGGCACAGCAGATTGCAATGCTGCATATTCAGCAGGTCCTCTGGCTGTAGATCAATGTCATCAATAAATTAATTATACACGCAGATATTTTCTCAAAGTTATAACACTCTTTCAGGTTACTTACAAACTTAATAATTATAAACTTCAAAACAAATTGTGTTTGTAATGAAATCAAGATTTTGTGCCGTCTGTCTGTTGTCCATGAAAAAATTACATCAGTCGTGTTAATAGTATACTTAAGAGGCAAAAGAAGATTGTCTGTGATGGCAGTGGAGATAACTTGGTCCCTTCTTAGACCCAGTAACTGGGGCGTTGTACTCCTTTTTTTTGAGATTTTGACATTATCTGTCAAACTAGTACTACTACTAGTACGACAGATAATGTCAAAATCTCAAAAAAGGAGTACAGCGCTCCAGTTCCACTAAACTTGGGAGCTATTACTCAGTAAACTTATTTCAAAACTTTGATGAACACAAACAATAGGTCTATGTAAATATAAAAACAAACAGGCCTATATTATTTACAATATAAGGTATAATGATAATCGTAACTCTCCATCCTCCTGACAGTAGAGGCTGCTGGAGGGTTACTAATGCAACCATAGAGATGATGCAACAAATACATAGACCTTGTGCTTGTGCGTATGATGTCACTCTAACTTTTACATTAGACCCAGTAACTGGGGCGCTGTACTCCTTTTTTGAGATTTTGACATTATCTGTCGTACAGTACGACAGATAATGTCAAAATCTTAAAAAAGGAGTACAGCGCCGACTGGGTCTACTACATCTAAGTAATTAAAGTTATGCCTTCATAAAGAGTGCGACAATCGAATAGTAAAACTGGCATGACAGGCCGTCAGGGGGTGAGGGAGTTAGCCATGCCTAGCCCCATACATTGTGCCAATACGCTGGACTCCCTCCGCTTCTTGGAGCGGAGGGAGTAAAGCGTATTGGCACAATGTATGGGGCTAAGCCATGCCTAACATTACAAATCACCATATTTGGCTTACTGTCCGGAAATTAGGCAATTCACAAGTATTTGTTGTTTTCATTTCCCTGGGCGTCCGGCGTGTGTATCGGTATAAATGATACGAAAATGAGTCTGAGTTACACTTCTATAAATTCATTATGTATTGGTGTTCAAAATTTACCCGAGCGCATCTGACGTTCATCTTGCTTTCGTTGTTCCCGATGAAAGCAGTCACAAAATTCCTCAATTATTGTCACTCTGCTGCCGAATGTGCACCTTCGTCAGTCAACCAATGACGAGTTTGTGAAGCGAATTGACAGCGCGCCCTCTATCGACATCAAGTCAACATGCTACAGGCAAAATGATGGAGGTACGGTTGGCACCCCTTTCTGCTTCTACTCAGCAAACACCCCAGGTCAGGTTAACACGCAAAAGTCAGTTTGGATGACAAGTGGCTTATATTTTAAAATGCGCTTGCATTACTAATTCCTGGTGGTCTATGTGAGTTAGTTTTTCTTTGAAAGATTTGATGTCTGGCGCTGAGTGAATACCAGGAGGATGTTCCATATCTCTGACAGTTCTAAAGATCTCGGGTACAGTGAATATTGGCAGCAAATTTTGTGTAAACGATGGGGAGACTAGTACTGGGGGTCCTGACTTCTGCATCCGAATAAATCATAGTTTGTATGTGTACATTTACTTCAGATATACACTTGCAATTAGAAAAATTATGCAAACAGATTTCAGATAACTCTCTCATCTTATTTATAGTGCTGTATGCATTTTTTTTTTTCTCCATGGCTTAATACCCTATAAACAAATATACACTGTCTGCGTGTATAAAAAAGACAAATAGTTAAACCAATAAACATTGAAACTAGTAAAAAGTTTATAAATGGAACATTTTAATCTGGTAATTTGTGAATCTAAACAGTCCCAGTTTCAAATGGGGCATGGGGGCACGGACATAAATTTGGGGTCACGTGCCCCCCCCCCCTTAGTTACGCCACTGATGAACTAATTGGAAATTCTTCCAGTTTATAACATATGCAGACATACTAACCTATAAATGCATTTTTTTTCCTCAAAATGTATCGGTTAACATCGCAAAATAATACAAACTAAAATAAGGGGTAACTTTCGTGACCATAAAAGGGACAAATTCGTGAGGAACATGCCGAGTCAGTCGGTGGGATCGATACGTGTGGATTTGATACAACATGCAAACTTATGTAACTTCACTGCACTCAGTTTTTTAGGACTAACCATGAATGGAGAAAACTCGTGCTAAGAGTTCTTTTAATGTTTTTTTAAAGTCTGCACAGTGCACTATGTACAATAATGTTTAGTCATTGTTAATACAAATAAGTTAGTTTGGTCTTAATTTTAGTATATTTGGTGAGCAAAAATAAAGTAGTTGTTATAAAGTGAAGGTTTTTGTGCAGTTAATTGTAATAATTTTATACGTTATTGTTGCAGTCATTAACAAAGACAGCATAAGCCATTTTCAGATATGGTTGACACATTACTAAAGCATTATTTGGTTTGGGCAAATTTGTTACCAAACCAAACAGTGCACTCCTGTGGTGTTCGCCATACCTCAAAAAGGTTAATGGTGATAGTTCGTTCAAAGTATTTGGAGCTATATATTTATCCATAAAGGAACACTGTCGGTCCTTTAGTCTGGCTCATCGTCGGTTCTCTAGTCTGGCTCATCGTCCGATGAATCCAAGCTATCCATCCATCCTTCAGGGCAGCTTGGTCGAAGAGGTCCTTTAGGCTGACGTGGAAAATACGTCATATACAAATCCGCTCCCGATCTCCGCATCAACCCACCATGTCTTCCAAATAACATCAGCTTTCCAGCGAGTTGTTTCCTGGGTGGACTCACTGTTGGTGTTGACGAATATTGAATTGGGCCAGGCTGACTGTCACTTACGTCTTCAACAGTCATCTTGAAATCCACATCGTCAGCGGATGGCCTGTCAGTGTGATTATCACCTTTCACCAGTTCATCGTCTCTTGTTATAGAGCAACTGCTCTGCGTCAACTGATCTAGAGACTTGAGCTCAAAAATCGGAGATGACTTTTTCGAGTTTGTAGTTGTAGAAAGAAGGGAAAAGTCCGCGTTGCCTTTTTTTGTTCTAGTGCCACCGAGTACTGCTACACTCGCGGCGCAACCCATACCTCCATTCGCGACGGGAAGAAAGAGTAGAGACCTCCCAACAAAATCAGAGTGTATGGAAGAAGTTCGGCACATTATCCGAAAGTTTAATGTTGCCTTTGAAAAGTGATGGACCTCTCTCCTTGCGTAAAAAGCGTTGTCGTTGAATAATAAACCCACACCCACTAGCGTTTTGAAACGCGCACACCCGGCATCATGAATCACACAAGCACTCCGGTCGACTTCTTCAAATGTACTTCTTGCGCGCGCCCAGCGCGCGGCGGTCGGTTGTGACAAACTGCGTGCGCGTTAAGAAGCTGGTTCTTTTTAATATAACGCGTTTGTTTGTATTGACGACTTGTAACTTTTAATTTCTGTCTTCATCCATCGTCAATGTTGCATACCCGACCTTGCTGTTGACGTGAAGCTTGTCATTCGCCTTTCTCGCTCTTGCAATTAACCAACACGAATAACAGCATTTACCTGGACTCGATGAAATAACCATAATGACACTAAATCCAGAAGAAGACGAATCGAGACATGGGTTGCGGAACCAGTGTGGATGTAAGAGAGTTTAAGTATCAGAGAGAGCAAACAGAAGCCCACCTCAGCTTAACACCAAAATCAACCTCCACTGTGTCAGACACTCTGAGCCCTGCATGTAGCCCGTGGACGTGTAGCGTTTACACTACCACAACAGACGGAGGATCGCTGACGAGTGAGCCCTGGCCATCAGATAGTCTCCAAGTGGTGTCAGTCACAACCCTTGAGGGCCACTCTGAGCCGGAAACAATCCGTCGTCACAAGATCTTTCTGCAGAAACAAAGCAGGGCAGGACATGATATTGAGAAGGCCGGTGTTATTCGAAAGACACGAAGTGATGAGACTCGATCAGACGTCCCGGCACCCCAGCAGACAGATACCCCGTCGGCGTCACAGTCTTACCCCGTGATTCCTGGCACCATCGAACAGAGCAGGCCCAGAAGGGACAAACTGACGTTGGAGTACAATCGGGACATCTTCACTGACTTGACATGTAAAGAAGAGAGCTCAGCTGACGACAGAGAGCTTCGACACACAGTCTCCATGGAGGAAGCAGGTCGTGTCTACAAGGTTACACTTGACCCACCAATACGATCGCAAGTTCTTTGTCCGGGCGCTAACACGGTTGATCGACTTCACGGGGTATTTGCGGCAGAAGGGTCTCCCCTGAGAGGATCCATTGGGCTGAATTATAGTCCGATCAGCATCGATGATAGTATAGCCTCCGAGGAGTTGGACGATTCTAATGAAAGTGCCGAGGGGCACTCTATAAATCAACCTGTAATGGCTGATCCTTTAACCACCAAAAAGGTAGACGACATGAACCACCCCGTACCTGACTGTCAACCCTTGACTGCCGGCCAAGTTGAACTTCCCACAAAACAGAAACCTAGCGATGTTTCTCAAAACTTGGACATTATCATTCAAGGGGAAGCTGGTTTGGCTGTTAGGGATCAGGATGATGCTATGAGCGTCGCTGGGGAAGGATTTGAAACGCCCTCTGTGTTGTCCCTCCTCGATCACGTCGATCACGGCGCACCTGACAAGGCCGATCCGGATGACGAAATGTCAGGGCCAAGTTCCCTTCCCTCTGTGTCCTCCCGCTCGAACTTCGGAGACACAGATAACTGGATCGAAGAGGGTTACTATCCTATGGCTGAATGTGACTCATCAGGACCCGAAGGACCTGTAGACGACCGCCCATCGAGTCTTCCTCACGTCATCTCGAAGTTGTTAAAATCAAAAACCCTGTCCAAGGCGAAAACTACGAGCAGCCATCCAGCCATAGCACAACCCAACAATTTTGTTAACATACTAAAACTGCCGGAATCCAGCCACAAACTTGGTCTTGGCGACCACAAATTTCGAAGCTCCGCAATTTACCATCCGTCGACCTCATCACTGACACTCCAGCCATCCCTCTATAACGACGTGTCAGACAACAGTAATAACTGTGGTACCGCGCGGCCTGCTAGTGCGGTCATCCGCGGAGGAGGAGGGTCGTCAGAGGGTGCAAGTTCCATGGTCTCTGGTGATAACAATGACAGTTGTGAAGAAATGACGAGTTGCAGCAACATTCACTTACACGAAAACTTCTTTAACGGTGAGTTGTACTTTGTAAAAATTAACAATGATGGAATTAGTAACTTTGACGCTCAAAAAAGTACACTGACAGTAATATCACAAAGAAATTCCATCCACGCTAGACTCAAGCTCCATGGATAACATTATACATTTTTTCGGAATTAACTGGGCCTTTAATTTGGAACCTATGGGTGAACATTCGGTTTGCTGCTTTCCCCTCTAAACCATCCCAATGTTTATTTTATTGCTTACAGATTTTGGTGACAATTTTGACGATGAGGACTTTCGTCGGCTGTAGAATCATGGAGAAAAGATGGAAGTGTGACATCACTGTATGATCACTGTATGATCACTGTATGATCACTACATCACTATAATACGCACCAACCGAATGAAGTGGTGGATCGGAGCACTGAGAAAGGACCACACTGTATGATCGGAGCAAGGCGTTGCAGGGCTTGACCGGTTGCCACACCCTGTGTGATGGGAGGACCCTTTATACATATTATTCATTTGGCGCTCTTTCTGGGACTTCTCGCATGCAGCGGTGTGGCCAGGAGTTTTTTTTGCTGGGGCCACAGGAGGGGGGAGGCATTGCTTTTCAGTGGGGGAGGTGGGGGGCATGGTGTCATGTTTTTTTTTAAATTAATTACACGCCAGATAGGTGCACAGGGAGCTTCTTTACAGAGATCAAAATAAATCAAACCAACGATCACCTTCAGACAAACAATGTCACACGGGGCAACTTACAGGCAGCCTGTTCGAGGCAATCTCCAAGAAGAAAAGGCATTCACATTTTATTGAGGACTGTAAGACATTATCAGAAAAGTAACCCCTTTTCTTTTGCATGCGGTGCAGTTGGTTGGCTCTAAGTTGCCAGTAGAAATGTCCCTGTGTGACATGACCCTTAACAACGAGTGACAACACGTGTTCATGTATAAAGTTTAATTCAACCAACTAGCGTTTCAGAGCTGAGATTAACTCTTCAATTGAGTTGCATTTAACTCTTTCAAAGTTTTGTCACTGACCGAACTTTTTAAGTGTTGATTTAACACTTTGGTTTTTGGAGTGTAATAACTCCGAAACATACACCAATCACAAAAATAACAACTATTAGCCTGTATAGGATTGTGCGCTCTAATCGTGTCACAAACTTTTGTTTGAAAATAATGTTAAACACTTGTCGGTTAAGCTATAAAGAATGCCTCAAATAACTAGATTGATATTGTGTGATTTTCACCAAAATAAATACATTAAACTATGACGTGAGTCACGTGACGCGGTAAGGTTGACGTCAGGCAACCAGGCAACACTGCAGTCACGTGTAAATGTTGAAGGGGTTGGAAAGGAAAGTTCCCATTGTACTTTTACACACAAATGGAGTTAATAAAAATTGTCCGATGTAGTGAAAAAATGTTTACTTAATGTTTGATTGATTTTTAATTATAGTTTTGCCCTCTTAAGTCATTTTCTATTCGAAAATTATGAAAGCTCAAGGTGTAACTATGCAAGTCTTGTGGCAAGGGGGGTGCAAGGGTTCTGAGCAGGGGCGGCTCAGGCCCCTGCACCCCTCTGGTTAGTACACCGATGACGCTGCAATAATTATTGTGCCTGATGACTGCTATAACCTTAGAGGTAAAACTACCAAACCATTCTGACCGCCTGTGTCCTTACTAACGAGGCTCGATAGCATGTCCCTTAATGTATTTTTAATGGATCTCAAATCTTGTCAAATCACTGTTTGCAATCACACTCATGCGCTATTTAGAACATACTCCGGCAGTGGTCGATACATTATAGGCCCTGGATTTCCCCCGTTGGTATTTTTATTTTAGGTAGGTCGAGTAGACGCTCCCCCTTAGGCCTAAGTGGTCAATTTACATTTCGTCTACAGCTACTTTATAGTACAGACTATAAAAGGGAATTAGAGATAGAGCTCTTATGGAAATATTGAGAGAGGATACGGCATTGTGTAAAATGTTTGAATGTAGTAAACAAACAAGAATGTGTTCATTGATGCGCTAATACAGATAGGACGACGAGTACACATTGGTCGGTACGTAATCGCGGGCCTCCCCCGGTGGCAACCAGCCAGAGAGGCCGAGGAGGGGCTGTCGGTGCAAAGTTTACACCTAGCACCATGGAGACGGGACAACACAATACCCATGCACACTGATTGTCTGTTCGCTGCGAGTTGCGGTGGTGGTGCGCATGCAGTGTTGGTGATACCTTGGGAGAATGGTTCCAGGACTGCATATGCAATAGGGTCAATATTTGGCCTAACCTTGCGGTCTCTATGTAGATCACATGTACGAAACAAACTAAAAAGCTGGTGTATACGTACGTGTGGTATCAAATGAAACTGTACGAGTGGCTTGAACTTCTTGATCGTTGATTCCTACACTTCATTATTCAGGATACATTTCCAGTGTCTCAATCTCGCTGTGATATCATTCTAAGGCTCCAGTGAAGTTCTCATACGTGTGATGTTGTATTGACAATGGGTGGGAATTCTCTCGACTAGCCAAGGACCAAAGTTTACACTTGAAGACAACCCCCGTGTGTGGACCAAAGGGGTCACATCTCTTGTGGCTCTTGTACTCAAATTACCAGGTTAGTATTTTGTGTAACTTGATGTTGGGGTTTCTCCATAGTTTGAACCCCTCTGCTCGAGGTATGTGGTACGGCAGTGCAGTGTAAACGGTTCGGGAGTCTTTCCACTTTCTTGGGTCACACTTTCCTTGAAGCAGGTCGTGTCCTCACCCTTAACCTCCGTAGATTGTATTGGATGAACCCAAGACGGATCCCACTTATTTGGGCCATGGAGAAGATCCAGACGATCGTCCGTGATATCATAATATGAATCATTGAGAGATAACCCCATTTAAAATACAATAGAGTTATGAGTAAATCTACGATCATATTCGGAATGCAACCTTTTTATAGTTGCATGACCTGATTTTCGCCGAGAACGAATTTTGACAGACGATGCAGTTTCGAAACGAAAAACGAACATAACAAAAATGGTAGAAAACGACTTGGGTACGAGCGACCTGCTTCCATGGGTGCGTAAAATAGGATCCCCCAGATTTGTGGTCCTTAAAAGAAAGAAGTGGTGGTTTTCACTGAAAAAGCACCCGATAGCTTAGTAAATGAATAAAACATTTCTACCAATCCCTATCTGTAATTATTTGAACAAACTACGTAAAACATAAACAACACAGAGGGCATCCATAATGCAATCGAACATCTGCTGTGGCTTTACATGTAACCTTCCCCATGTAATGCCCCCTTTGCTCGTAATCTCGTCATTATTCATTTTCCCCCCATTACCATCCCCCCCCCCACTTTTCACAACAAATTTACCCCCACTGCCTGCTTGGTAACAAACATTTTTGCATATGCCGGGGACTATGCACAAAATACATGGAACATGCAAAACTGTTTGTGTGCGTGGCTATTAATGGACGTGACAAAAATTAATGATGCTCCTAATTCATTTTTACTCATTTTTAATTAACTATCACTACTCTCTGGCGGTGCTGTTGTTTTTCTGTGTGAAAGCTTGTACCTTTCTCGAATCTATATAGAAATATCTATTAAACATTTAAATCTTTAAATTTCGGGTCAAATCGGCCCAAGATCTTACCAATTATCTTTAGTATCAACTTTACATGCACGAGTCAGCGCCGTAACTAGAGTAAAATTTCAGGGAGCACAAGTGGGGGGGGGGGGGGGCATCATTTTTCTCAGGGGGTACTTTTGGCCAATTAAAACTGCAATTTCCGTTTGTATTTTTCCCAAACAAGCCCCCTTTCAGCACTCTTCTGACTCGTTGAGGTAAAACAAAATACATTTTGCGTGTAAACAATGCAAACTAGTTTTTAAAACATTGAAATTACTACAGAAAATCTCATAAAATGTAACATTTTATTCTGGTATTTTTTTAATACGTGCCCCCCTTAGTTACGCCGCTGGTACGAGAAAAACTAGATTGTATGGTCCTTAGTCTATGGTTTATCTAAACTGTGGAGGAAAGATTGGACCGATCGGATACAAAATGCTATACACCTTGAAGTTCTAAATGGGCCATAAACACTGACCAAAGAGGCATGGCGTACAATCAATCATCATTGCTTAAATTTTCTGTTCTTATCAAAGGGTCATAGACAGAACTATGCAGTCTGTCACTCTGGCAGATAAAAAGAAAGAGTAGAAGCTGGTCTTACGTCGTGCCATCTTCCACCAGAATTGCTTGTTCCTTATTCGTTGACTTTTTACAACTGATTGTTCTCACATCCAGGGCCAGTCGCCCATTTTGTTTTTTTTTTTTCAAGAAGAGAAAACGAAGATTTAGTTCATAAAAAAAATATTTGCTGGCATTGAGAAGATTCGGTAGTGTGGTAGTAACTATGAAACATAAAGCGGATCGACTTGTTGCTGGTGATCGATCTGTAGTTTGCTAAACCGGGTCGACCTCGCGTATTATGTGCACAAAGAACGGAATTTACAAAGAATGTTGATACCGGCGTTACAGAGTTTTATCGAAATTCATAATGTATTTTAAAGGCGTTAGAGGTAAAAATGGAAGGTGGGCCCCAAATCACTGCAATAAGCCAAACATCTGCAGACTTATCTAGCCTTACTGTTTGACAAAGTTGGCGCAGGTTATGTAAATTATCATTTTGTTCTGTCTGTGATCTACAAAACAAAAGAGTGTGTTGTATGGATTTTTGCCAGCGTATAAAATTAGGTAACATTAATTATGCGAGTCTTTGTACGTTGTTCAACAGAACGAGAACATTTTAACAAATTCCAATATAACGTTTGCAATTTCTAAACAATACAAAATTCATAAAAAAATTCACAATCAGAAGGTTTTTTCATGTGACAGACTTAATTTTCTGATCAATTATATTAATTTATCGAAGACGAGAGGAACACTGACTTAATTAATTGGAGCTCATTGTTTTGAATTGGTTGGAAACGAAACATTATGCATATTTGACTTAACATTTTTTACTGAAAGCGGTACGTATAGATATTGTCAAAATGAACGAAGGGGACATTCAGAACTATCGATGTTGTACAATTTGATTTTCAACTAAAAAAAGAAAGAAGGGAAAAACAAAAATGTACTATTGAAATAGAAAATTGGGGCGGGTGCATCAAAATAATTTTGAAAATTAAAAATAATCCTAAAAACTCAGTGAAAATTCTGACCTGGCAATTTTTCATTAAGTTGAAAATTTGGTTCCTTGATAGCGACAATTTTCATATGCGTTTAAGACGAACCCTGAAACTAATTTAGAATGAATAATTCTCGACGTAGGTTTACTAAAATTCAAGGAAAGTTACAGGAGTCGCCCGAACCTAATTAAGCTAGAGTTGAAGATTGGAACAAGAACAAGTTCACTCAACTTCCTTTGTCACTTCTAACCATGATACAATAATATATATAAAAAACTCATTATTATAGATTTTTGAATATTTTGTTATCGAGACTTGTCACTTTGAAGCTATCCCATGTGTCACGTCAGATCTGGGCTCACGCTTAGCACTAGCCCGGCGTACATTGTCTAGTAAAAATTGTTATGGGCTATAGTAAACACCACTTTTCAACTTGCCCTGTGGGCTATACTAAAAACTGTGCAACTTACTTGTTTATAATGCTCATACTTCTTCCTTTTCAGATGTGAATAATACTTTTTAGAAATGTGTTATATGGGCTAGTAAACACCACTTCTCAACTTGCCTTGTGGGCTACTAAAAACTGTGCAACTTACTTGTTTACAATGCTCATTGCTCATACTTCTTCCTTTTCAGATGTGAATAATAACATTTTAGAAATGTGTGAATGTAACTTCATTTGATCGCTATAAACTGGTTGTGATCACTACCATTAGTATCAGGAAGATACATTTATGACAATACATGTTTAAAATTTGGCAACGAAAACTTCCTGGGGCAAGTTAAATGCACAGTTTACTATAGCCCCATGGGCTACCTTACAAAACGTTAAGCGCAAGGCTTGCAGATGGTCAGTTTGCAAGTTACCAAGTAATATCTAAGTCACGCATTAGGAAATGGAGTGTCAAATGAACCAGAATTGTTTTAATTACGAGCATACTTATCCCGTTTAATTGATTGTAGCCAGCCCTAAAAAACTATACTGGCTTATTACTGGATAAAAACCCCACTTGGACTTTGAGTCGATGTGCAAAGTATGTTGCAGAGCGATCACTGCAGTTTTTCAAATTATGAACTTCAAAACCCTTTTTGCCTCCATAAGCCCGATATGTTGCCATAGCTTCATTGACAACCCAACAGTAAACATACTCGGGCTTGTTTGATCAAGCAATATACATGGCGCATAGTGGAATTAGTCAGATGGGTTTATTTGCTCGCGGCGATATCGAGTTTAGAAAAAAAAAATTACTTGATCTGATAAGTTGCAATTTTCTGTGGTTGTTTTTCTTGAAACCACGGGTTCTTTAAAAAGTGAAGTGCACTTAAGCGTTGCTATATAGCAGACGTGATCATGTACTATACGGTGAGCTAATTTGCTAACAGACTAGAATTTATTTTGAGAGACTAGTTGGAGCATGACCGGAGGTAGAAAATAATACTTTTGTGCATGGTTGGAGGCGTTTAATGATCATAATTAATGGCCCCTTCATTAATTAGCGAGAACCATCATGTAACTGATACAATAGTGTAATTTATTCGTTAGTGATTTTAACAAAGAAAAGAAAAATCGACCTGTCTCAAACAAATTATTGATGGTTGTCTACGTGCCTATTTCTAATTCTACACAGTTTTTGTTTTGTATTTTAATTTTTTTAAAGAATTTATAGAACTGACAGCTACTAACACATATGTAGAAAAACAAAATCATCTTTGATACAGTCGCGTATTTGAACGTTTTAACGATGTTCAACATTTGTTTGCGTAAACAATCTGTGCGTCAAAAGCCTTGCATCTCATTAAGTTTGTTGCATAACCCTACTTAGTATTTTTTTTTACAAGCGTCTATCTTTACAAAACAAATATTTATTTTCAGTGTATACGTGTAACTAGGATTGGTAAAGTAGATAATTGCATGACGTATAGACGTGCTGTTGAAGACGACAATCTGATTCGTCCATTCGTCGTAAACTTACATAGATAGACAACTGAAGAGCAAGAATCAACTATTGATGCTTACTTTGTACGCCACTTTATGTCCTTGATATTATTATAGCCTCGTACACCAGTCGTTCTGAACATACATAAAAACACATTCTATAATCGTACTCTCATAAAAAAAGTGAAAAATCACTCTCTCGCCTGAGTGAAACTCACTATGCATCACCCTTTTTAGTGAAGTTTAAGCTAACTTTATTATGATTCAAGTTGAAAATACCCGTTTTTCACTTTAGAAAGAGCTGTCCGCCATATTTATGGCTCTTTGCAAGAGTAGTAGGATGGCGGACAAAACGAGCGGTTTTCATTCTTTTTTGGAGAGTATGATAATTATAAGCCACCGGTTCTTTTCAGAAGCACCACAACTCATAGAAAGAGTATGGCGTACATCCATGGTGTCTCTGCAAACCTCACTATTTAGCTCGTTTGTCGCACAAAATCATATTATACAAAATTGTACAGTAGATTAGTCACAGGCACACCACTTGACAAGGCTTATCGTGTAATGCGATTGGATCAGCAGCTTACTCAGTCTGGTTGCGGGCAAAACATCCATTGTGCCCGCTTTATGATGCGCGCATCATCTTAAGACTGGTGGTCGTTCTATTTGGAGTGTTTGCTCTCATTTTGAATAGACTTGGTTTCAAGTCTGTGATAATTGTTTGCCCAAAGCTTCGAAACCCAAACAAAAACACTCCCCATGCCCAGTAGGCCTAGTCTATATAATAATGTGAGGCAACTTGAAACACTCAGAATAGCCCTTGATAGATCATAAATTGTAAGTTAATCAAAACAGAAAATTAATTGTAGCACTTAAATGACTAACTCCAGCAAAGGTCATTCAAA
Organism: Marthasterias glacialis; assembly: GCA_911728455.2. NCBI lineage: Eukaryota > Metazoa > Echinodermata > Asteroidea > Forcipulatida > Asteriidae > Marthasterias > Marthasterias glacialis. Next base: position 8,836,945 of record OU452221.1, read on the forward strand.
ACTATAGGATGGACAGGGAAACAGCATAGCAAAAGATCATCCAGAGACTGGACTGTATTGATAGAGGGCTGAATAGGAACTGTGGTTTCATGTCACACTATACATTGCTTTGACTCTTCACCTCCCTCCCTGTTTAGTTATTCTTGACTGGCCACCGTCAGTATTTAATTCTTGTTGGTGAAGTTTGTTCTTCATTGCATCTGAAGAAGTAGTTGTTGCTTTACGAAAGCTTCTCTTAAGTTCTTCATTTAAGTGCTACAATTAATTTTCTATTTTGATTATTGCCTGTCTAATACGGCTGCCCACCATCCACTTAAGTTAATCAATAATGCGTTGAAACTTGTATTGTGGATTGTGGGAATGTGTTTTTCCTAAACAAGCCCCTTTTCAACGCTCTTCTGACGTGTTGAGGTAAAACAAAATACACTCTGCGTGCATGTAAAGAATGAAAAAATAGTTTTAAAAACATTGAAATTACTATCCGTAAAAGCTCTTAAAATGTAATATTTTATTATGGTAGTTTTTAATCTCAAAAGTCCAGATCTCAAATGGGGGGCACCCCCGTGCCCCTTAGTTTTATGCCATGGAGGGGGAGAGAGGCGGGTGACTTCCATTTTTCCAAGCCGTGACCTGAAAAAGGCAGACCCCAATGGGTAAATTTAGGGTTTAATGGTTCCCTGCAGTCCCTTAAGTAAAATGTTGGTATTATGCAACCTTCAAATCGCCGACGTTTTACAGTGTGGGTGTCAAATGGTGCAAACACCTCTAAAGTCAACCCGCTGAACCGTGGGTCAGCCTCTGACACCAATAAATGGTAAAGTGAGGAGGACTCCAGGCAATTTAATGAAAATTAAATCTCGGCAACGACACAAAAACAACTGTAGTTCTTTCTACAACAGAAATACGAGATGCGAGAAGTTATTATTGCGCTGCTATATACAGACACCTTTGGAAACGTAGTTATGCATTTAATTAAAGGCTTTAAAACAAAATCTTGCATTTCTTTCTTCATTTCATTGCTCATTGTTATTCAGCTCCATTCTTTGTCAGCGTACATGGGTGGTTATTTATAGGGCCTATGTTTACTTCGTGAGGGGATTATAAGGCAACACATTCTTAATTCTTGCGTATAGATCCTTTTTAAAGCCCCATACAGGCTCAACATTAGTAAGAAGAAAAACGTAAATGTTCACAGATTTACATATACCCTACATGGTATAAAGATAATGACGGTAGAAATCCTTCCTTGAAATATTTGTGCCTGAAGTGGTATCGTTTCTAAATAAGACATGAAATAAGATCCAAAATAAGTTTTCGTCTCAGTGAGGAATGCGTACAAATATGCTGAATGCATTTTTATCGTTTTCTCGCAATTGAATCAACGAAATGAGCTGACATTTTCACAGGTTGGTTTTATTACGAATGTCTTGATTTGTGCGAAGAATGGAAGCATTTACAGCCAGTTTACCAATGTTGAGCTGGGGCTTTAAATGAACGGGCACTTCATTTTAACTTTGCTTTGAAATTACAACAGCCTAGGCATCAAACATAAATAGCCGTCGGCATTGGGCTAACACTAACAGCCTGACATTGAAGTGAACCTTGAACTTGGGATTGCAATTGCCATTCAGTGTGTATACCGCCACCATGACCTTTTTGCACATTTTGTAATCACGTATACAATTTTCCATTTCCCCCTTCCAGATTGCAAACATGGCAGACACTGAGACAGCGCAGGAAACAGTTCCAGACACAACGACTGCCGTGAAGGACAGTCAAGCTGAAGAGAACAATAACGCCGAAGAAATACCTCCTGTGGTCGAAAAGACGGCTGACGGCGAGCCCACATCAGCAGAAAATGGGGAAGCAGAGAAACCGGAAGAAATACCTGCCCAAGAGGAAACAGATGCACCACAAGAAGCAGATCAACAAGATCAACCCTCAGATCCCGCTGGTGGGGAGCAGACGGTAGACGCTCCAAAACCAGAGGATGAAGAACCTAAAACAGAAGAACCTAAAACAGAAGAAGAACCTAAAACAGAAGTAGAACCGAGTGAGAGTGGTCAGAATAATTCGGAGGAACTGGAGGAGGGAAAAGATACTGCGGATGGGCAAACAGCCAATGCAGCAGCGAGTGAAGATGTTGAAGAAGCAGCTAAAGATGAAGGGAAGCTACCAGAAGATGTTCCTCAAGAGATGGCGATTGATAGCCAGGAAGCACCCACATCATCAGCCGTAGAGGATGAGAACCCTGAAGATGAAACAGCATCGCCCAAGACAGATGAGGTACCAGCGGATAAAGTACCCAAGGAACCCACGCCAGAGAAAGTTCCTGATGAAACCGAGAAACTTGTTCTTGAGGAGCCAACGCCAGAGAGAGCCGCTGATGAAATTGATGGTGATGCCACCGAATCTGAAAAACAAGTTGAGCAGCTGCAGGCTCAATCAAACACTAATGAAAATGAAAATAAACCAGAGGACGCAAATGAAGAAGAAACAAACAAAGAGCTTGATTCACAAGAAAAGGATGACGTCCCCGCGGTTTCTTCGACTGTCGAAGATGTAGCGCCAGCCATTGTGCAAGCCCCGGGAGATGAGGCACCTGTGGATGACAGCAAGCAAGAGGTAGAGCCTGAATCACAAGAACCTCCCCAAGAAACTCCCACTGAAGACTCGCAGATTGCAAGGGCAGAAGAAGGTGAAACTGCAGAAGAACAAGTCCAGGAACTCAGTACCTACGAGGAAAAATACAGCGCTGCTCAGCGTGACATTCAGGAACTCAAAGCCTTGAACGTTGAGATTCAGCAGAGGCTGGATAAATCAGAAGCAGAGTCCTCAGAGAGGAAACGTCAAGCAAATGTCGATCAGAAAGAAGGCATGAGGGTCCAGTCAGACTACCTGGCACGGGAGCTCTCCCAACAGCAAGACACCGAAAAGTACCTCCGGGAGAAACTGGCGGAGACGTTGGAAGAGAAGGAGGAGAGTGAACGCAAGTGTAAGGACTTGCAGCTGCGGCTCAAGCGCTTCGCTAAAGACGACCAGGCCAAGGACGCGCGGATGAAAACATTGGAGAACGAACTACGCGAAATCTCACAGAATGTCCAGACGCTCGAGGAACATTTCGACGAGGAGACACTAAAGAGAATCAAGGAGTCAAAGGGTACGAACGCCGCCAACGGCCAGACAACAACTGCAAGAACGCAGAGGAAACAGGAGACCCCTGTCCCACAGTCGAAGACATGTACTATTCTGTGATCGCATTATCGTTTTAGTTCTACGGCGTGATGTCCTTTCAAATTGTTCTGATTATTTTTAAAAGATGAAAAACACTATAACAGTTATGCATGTTGATTTGTTCTATTGATCACATGCCACTTCTTACCCACAAATTAAATCGCGCCAAATTATTTGTGTGCATATATATTATAGTACGAGTCCTTTAACCCGGACTTGCATGACTAATTTGCGGCACCAGGTTAATGGTTGGGATGGATTAAAGTACATATTGGCATATCAGTGTAAATCTCTACAGGAGGTCTTTTTCTCAGAACTATATAGTTGATCAATAATCCCTTTTTTTGACGTACAGGGTATACTTTAGTTGGCAAAGCGGGTATAGTAATGTAAATACATGTATGTTTTGCCGCTTGTCTTGTTGACACTGAGTCCACATGACGCGTGTAGACTGGGAACAGTGTGTGTAAGGTCCAATCCAATGATTAAACATTTTGATACAATTAATAATTTTATATTCAAGTGTAAATCTGAAAATATGTGGCAGCCGAAACGACATCGGAGATTAAATTTTTTGACAATTCATTGTAATTAATATTCGAAACGAATGGATTAATATTTATGAGGAGAAGTCATGAATAATATGTAGATTAAGGTGCTCAGACCGAGCAACTCAATCAGATTTGCACGGAACCAAATGCTGGAGGTGTTGACCTCATGTATGTATTCACCCTTTCGCGTAGTCTCACCGAAGTATTTGTTAAAAATGTCATAAAAGTAGGGAAACATTTTCATGTGAACAAATGTGAATATTTTAATGGCCATTTGGTAACTTTAAAAAAAAATTCTTTTAGAAAAGAATTTTGACATTTTTGGTTCATTCATTTTGAATAACAACTGAACATCAGAGTCCTTCGGTGATGATCAGCGGTCACGAAGGTAATTAAGAACCCTGTAGTCTTTAATTGTGTGCTATAACAGCGTTTATTGAGTAAGTTCTTTTAAAATGCAGTTTATTTTTTTGACTTTATTTTTGAGAAGTATATGTTTGAGGATTAGGAGGTGCTAGACGTCCAACATATTTCATTGAAATGTTTTTTTTGTTAAACTATAATAAACATTGAAATTTCCATCTATACCACTTAATAAAAGAAAAGTAAACTACACAAAACAAAAACAATGAAACAAAATAAAGTGTAAAATATTTGTGTGTAATGGTCAGTGGCGTAACGGAAGGTGGGGGGGGGGGGGGGGGGCACGTGCCCCAACTGATGTACGTGCTAACCACCCAGGTCCCCCCATCCAATGTCAATGTTTTAAAACCGTTTTTCTATTTACACGCAGAAAATGTATTTGTTTTACCTCCGCGTCAGGTTATCTTATGAAAACAAAATAGTAAACGGCATAATAAGAGTGCTGAAAAGGGGCTTGTTAAAAATTGGAAACGGAAACTACAGTTTTAATTGACCTAGAAAAAAAATAGTGCACCCTCTTGTGCCCCCCCCCAATTTTTTTTTATAAAATATAAAAAATGCTATGTTTAACCGCTGGTAATTGTACACGATCATTAAAGGCCCGACTTATGTACGCACCACACAATGTAGCACAATATTATGTCAATCTTGAAATAATTGTTTTGAATTATTAATAAGCATGCGTGAGACAATAAGTATTATTTAATTCTGTAAATAGTTATAAAGATTTTGCTTTACTGTTTTGGAAATACCTTTCCGGTCAACGCAAAAAATTGTCAACTATCAGCGTATTATAGCATATTGTATTGTTGACGACACGAAGAATAATATAAAGCTTTTAATTCGAGACAAACCTCTGTGAGGAATGAAACTAAGAAGCCATTAACGCTTCTTGCACTGTGTACTAAATACAGGTCAATATGGTTGTTACGAGTTTGAAACAATTCCTTTTTTTTAACCAATCATTATAGGTTTCCCGGTCACTTTTCAGCAAAAATGAATTCATTTTCATTAACGCGCATTCAAATTCAAGCGTGTTTCCCAAATTAATTCAATTTTTTTTTTGCTATGCATTAAATTTCGTTTTGGTGCACACATTATTTCGTTCTTCTCATTCAAGTTCATTTCAGTCATTCTATATTCATTGAAAGACAATGTAAGACTACATTTTCACGATGAAAATGAATGGTTGACCTGCTGTTGGCTTATGTGAAGTTGATTGATCTTGCGGCCTAGTAGATCTTATTTGACCAGTGAATGTTTCAGTGTCGAAGTTGAATCGCTCCTTTTGATTGCTGAATGCTGATACAACGGAACATTAGTTTTCAAACTAATTTGAATGAGCTAATTTGAATTGGCCGGGAAAACCTTACAACTGACGTAGTGGGGCCAGAATGTAACATGTAGCCAGCCAACATTGAATGACAAGACACCATGTGCATTGCGTGCATTGATGTAAGGCAAGGTACCAGACCAGTTTTCAACTTGTCGTCTGGCATAAATTGTACGGTATCGTCTTGTAAAAATATATGGGTTTTTTTGCGGGACTAAGAAAAAGAGATAGCTGCATGCTCCTTGGAAAGGTCTTGCGATTCCCAACTTAAACGCCCCGCCAAAAAGAAATCAAATATTTTGAGAACTACAGTATAGTGCGATCATGTCAAGGTTGTTACATCAAGCTATAGTGGGTTCCGACTAGAAATACATTATGTTTATTGCGCGGGATCAAAGGAAGAAAGAAAAAAGAAAAAAAGAAAAGAAAAAACACGAAAGACCTTGAACTGTAAATTTTTCCCACGTAATTTCGTCTGAGAAGTGAAAGATGGAACGCCCATGCCGGTACTTCACTTTTCAAACAAATATTATTTAGCCTAGGTCTACACGTAATGTTGATCATTTCTAAATTTCTTTAAATGACCTACATGTGGGCCTAATGTGAATCAAATTTTCATAACAAAATTTACTTCGATCTTGAGTGTTTGTGTAAATTAATTAATGTGTATTCCGTCCAGGTTTTCAGAGGTTTATTTCTATGGTTTGTAATGGTTTCTTTAAATATTTTCTGTACGAAAATAAACAAAAAAGAACATCTTGAAAAATAGTAAAGAGATTGTTGTGTTATGTCTAGCCAAAACCCACCCTTTTCGCCACGTGTCAACAAACGGCTAGTTATGTGGTTTTAGTGTTGTTACCGTTAGCTCATTATGTGCAATCGCGTAAAAAAACATTGATGTCTAAAAAATGTCACGTGATGTCGTGTTGGCACATTGTTCGTGAGACCATCCACACATGCTTTGTATAGATGTTAATTTTTGCATCGTGGATAAAGAATATTAGTTGTAATTTTTTTACCCAAACACTGGTGTAAGTGAAGCACCGTATACTCTCATATACTTTAGTGGTCGGGTGGGTGTGGCAGCGGGGGTGGGTGGGTGGGGGGGGGGGGGGGTGATGACTGGAGTAATTGATGTAATTCACGCGTTCCACCAGGGATACATGATTGAATGTTAATTTAACTTTAAATGTAAAATACTGGACTGGTAAAGCTGACAGTGCAGTTTTCTTACTTTGTGTAATTCAATATTATATGAAAACACAAACCTGTAAAAATTTGGGGTCAATCTGTCGTCTGAGTCGTCAAAAAAACTGTGCACACTTTTCAGCGTGTAAACACATTGTCTTTAGTTTCGATTATTACAACCAAAATTAAAATTGGGGTCTTCAAATTCTATTTTCTCGACCTTGCCAGTATTTCAGGCAGAAATATTTCTATGGAAGGATGGTACTGGTATGAAATTCATAATTAGTAATAGGCCTAGGCCTATAAGCTATCAGGTTTTTTTGATGGATACCAATATTCTGTACTTTACCTTCAGTAATAATTATTTGCCAGGTGTGGGGATGGGAAGCCATTATTATTCGTCAAAAACCTGAAGGAGAATCCACTAAATACAACGCTGAGTGTATACACTGGCCAGAGGAACTACAGTATGTCTCTGGCTCGAGCGCTACACTTCAAATATGCCTAAACTAAATGTATAGATTTAAGCTTGAATCTCGTTGAAATAATTATTCACTCCCCACAATAGCTATAACGAAGAAGTCCAACCTTGGTCTTAAAAAAACAAGAGTAACAATTTTTAATAATTAGTTATCATAGAAACAATGTAATAAAATTGTATAAAAAAATAATTTTGTCTTGCGAAAAAATACACACCTCCGACGGGACTCGAACCCGCAACCCCCGGCTTAGGAGGCCGATGTCTTATCCATTAGACTACGGAGGCTGCCATAACCATTTTCCATAATTATGCGCTATATATTATAGACCACGCTGAGTACTAATTTCACAAAGATTCTCGGTCAATTCTCACAGTAATAAAACTCGTTTTACAGCACCATAAAATATTTCAATGTTGTTGCTACAAATAATCATGTGGAATTTAATACATCTTATTTGCATACTCCAGGAAAACCATGAACGTACCGACCGCACGCTGCATGCAGTGAAAGGTGGCCAAATTTCAACAAAGATGGCGCTATTGCATAAAAATCTTCCTTGTTTGTCTGTCATCATCGCGTCGATCGTATAAATAAGCCTACATTTTATGTTCTGTACGTGCACATACATAAGCACTTGCACTACTAATTAAGATTTTCATCTGAATGGCTTTTACAATTGTGTTTCAATGTTTTATTATTATTATCTGTGTTTATTACAATTCGAAACAATTTATCACCTAAAAGTTTGGCACTTTTTCACGCAATTTTAATTGTTGAGTAGAGACTTTAATTATGAAAAGCTGCACATGAATAATGATAAATTCAATTGACCTTCTTAATCTTACAGTTACACTACACAGTCTTACTAATCTTGGAATAGTCTTAGTCTTAGAATTTAGTTCAGTAATGAATTTTCTCATTTAATCACACCTTTTCCCTTTTATTTTTCTGTGAACGTTTCACATTAATTTTGCGTTAAATTTAATTGAAATAGTTTTTAAGATGAACATGGCTGGAAGTTTTGATCTACATAAAAAAAAGTGATGTCCATTCATGCCAAATAGGCCTGCTGTCTAGACCAAGTAACTTGCTGGGGCACTGTACTTTTTTTTTGAGACTTTGACATCAAATCTCAAAAAAAGGAGTACAGCGTCACATTTACTGGGTCTGGCCATGGTCTGGCCTACTGTCCATTCCTGCCAATGCCAAATACTGTCCTTTAAGTTCTTGCCAGATACTGTCCATTCCAGCACCCGGACACTATTCAGCAGGTAGTACGTACCAAATAGTGTCCTGCATCCACTGTGTATGCTCAGCGGAAACTTTTTGGCACGACACCGGTTGTGACACTGCTGCGTGTACCGAAACAACTTTTTAGGGGTCGCCCAAAGGCTTCAAACTAGCTAGGTTGTGAATAATGCAGGCCTGATACTTCACAGAGGCATTGCCCCTGGTCATTGCCTTGGTGCCCTTGAGATATTCCAGTGTAAATTTACAATTTCCTCATGGAGGTGCCCTTTATCAAGAGAAAAATGCCTTGGTGCCCTTGCCCTTGCGAGAACGGAGCAACCAGGCCTGATAATGTAATACCTTTCAAGACCCCCTCCCTTCTCCGGAATAAGTGACTTTAAATATTAATGTCCTGCTCTGCACAATGTTTGTTAAAATCAACCTTTTCAAACACAGTAGCGACAGTACATATATTCTAACCCCTCCCCAGTTAGTACTCTTTTCACTCACTGTGTGACCATTCATAAATTACAGAATTGGGACAGTAATTCCATTGTTCATGATTGAGGTTGTACATAACGATCGGAAATACATATCGCTAAATCGCTTTTTTTATGTGACAAGATGACTTTCACTATTCTATCCCTGTACATGGTGTCCTAAAAGCACTCGTAAAACCATCTCAACTTCCAAGGAGTATGAAGCAGCGCCAGCAGTAATAGGAGCACTGGTTTCCTATCTTTCAGTTTCACGTCAACCAACTCTCTACCCTCACAGGTACCCATTTACTCCGCACGGTTGAACTCCTGGGTGATGAAGAGTAATTACAGTCGAGCGTCTTGCACATGGTCTTAAGTGTCACAGCTGCGAGTCAAACCAACACTACGATGAATAAGCCATAAGAACTAGGGTCCAGTGCACTAGACTGCTTGGTCCCAACATGCTATCAAGAAACACAACTGTTTCATGTGATGTTTCTTGAAAACTGGAGGGTTGGAAGAAAGTCTTACAGAAACAAATTTATTACCATGGGTAAAGTGACTCATGATAACAATAATTATGATACATTAGAAATTGTTTCAATTGTATATTACAAACAAATCTGCATTACAATTAAAATTACAATGTCATTGAAAACAAGACAATTAGACAAAGCTTTGTTTTAAGTAATCATTTTATTAACAAAATGCTGTTGATTTACAATTAAATACAAAGAGTAAATATTATCTTTCAATATGAATTTACCAGGGTGGTGATGATGTGCCATTTTCACAAATTCAAATGACTGTTTGCGGACAATGGATTGGATGTCCCATCATCACTCTCCCCACCTGTGAGAAACAAAAACATGTCAAACTAATTGTTGACCAATGGTTGCTTTCAACCTTGCAGCATGCAGTCACACAAACAGTACCACCTGCTCGGCTCTATTCACACTGTCAGGCAGTAGTTAGTTGGGTTACTATATCATGCTGGTAATGACCCAAGCAACCCTCAGAAGACCCTGAAGAGGCCGAGAAGACGATGAAGAAATATCAGTTTTTCACGTGAAAGGATTAACCCTTTATAGAGTAAAACCCACATAATCAGGTAGGGACTAAAAACCCAATCCACATGCAAGGCTCCAGTCTGGGGCTGTATTCGAACCGAGGTCCACAGCAGTGAAAGGCACGGAAAGAAACCACTTAGCCAACCTGAATGATGTTCTTGCTACTCCTTCCAACAGTTGTACTTGTGGCTAGGGCACCCGCAAAGCACTCTGCCCCAAGGATTGAGTGCAGTTATTTAACTAGACCTAGTTAACCATCTTCAACTTTGCAGGGCTTGGTTGAAGGTAGTTTAACTCTGGTTAACCCTGGTTACTTGGTTAGCGGTTGAACTTGCTCCAACCCATGATCACTTTTCGCTGAGATGTTTGCGTTTCTTGGCAGTGTTCATGTATGGTCTTGCTACCCACTCAGTTTCCCCAGGATCCGACTTCTCGATGGTGCCCAAACGGATTTCATACACTACAAAAACAAGAGTAAGCATCATTAAATTAATTGAAATAAGTTGTAAATTTCGACAATTTGAAATCTTGGTTTTGGGTCGCCCATCATGGAAGTACTGTATGCTACATCAAGCCTGGTTCATACTTCATGTGAAGGTGAAGCGAATTTGACATCACAAATTCGCGACAAACAGTTTGCTCAAGTAAAAATGTGTTGGACTTTTTGCGAAATTCGCAGCGAATGTAGGAGAGTGACGTCAAATTCACTTCGTATTCGCATTCGCGTGAAGTATGAACCGGGCTTAAGTAAAAGGCAAACCAATATTAATGTTAATTGGAAGTGAAAAACTCATAAGTATAAACTAGGGCTAAAATTTATGAATTTGGTAAGCAAATAAAAGCACTTACATTTCATTTCAAATCTTGGTCCCACCTCCGATAAGTCTATATTCTTTTGGTCTGTTTTCTTGTACATGTGATGTCTGAAAAAAAAAGTATGATACAAAATAGCAACTTCTATTACTTATTAAAAAGAAAAAAAGTGCTCTTGTTACAAGGTGATAAACTTTGCTTGATCACATCCTCAAAAAGTGACATCAATATTACCAATGGGTATACAATATAAATCATTTAAGACATTTAAAACACAATGAATTTCTTTGCCTCTAGTTTCCGGGTAAACTGGAGTTTCATTACTTAACAATGCAGGTGCAGGTTCTAATTTTTTAAAAGTTCTGCAGTCGATTTCACAAAGTGCTGAGATCAATCTTAAGATGAGTAAATATATTAATCAATCTTAATTACTAAGGAAAGTGCGATGTCACAATACAAATCACAATGCAATTTTACAGTTACGATGATTCTTAAGTTAGGAAGAGTTTGGTGAAATCGACTGCTGTTCTTCTCACCTGAAGGAGATGATGTCGTCTTGGTTGCCAAATGTTATAACCCTCTTACTTTCCTCCTTGGGTACTGGGAATAAATATTTAAGGATGTTCATGACCTGTATAATAGAAAGAAGGTAATGTTATAAGCATTATGGAACACAAGTGTTATGGAACATATATTAAGTGTCATGGAAGTGTACACAATCACCCCCCCCAAAAAAAACAAAAAAAACAAAAAAAAACAAAAAAAACAACAACTAAAAAACAAAAAGAAAACACCAAAAAACAAAAACAAAAACATACCTCAAAAAGGCTACTGGCGTTGCTTACCACAGTATTCTGCGCTAACAGCACCGAGTAAAGCACTTTATTTCTATGGGCTGTTAAGCACAAATTTCCTTGGTAAGCGGCACCGTGAAATTGGGCCCAGGTTTTTTTAAACTGGCAGCATCTTTCTTGGAAGTTTCTACATGGAATTCTTACCCTTTCGCCCAGCTTCGACTTGAAGTTATGAAAGATCAGGTGTGGATAGACTTCTGACATTGTACCTATATTTGGTATATCGTGTCTCATTACGGTATTGAGCAGAGTGAAAAAGGCAGTTGGACCGTATGGAAGATGACAGACTTGTAGGGCATCTGCAGGTGAAATAATGAACGTCAAATATTGGGTTTGTAGTTCAACTTCAAACTTACATTTGTAACATATTTTAAAATAAGTTTTGGTTAATATCATTTATTGTTTAATCCTGTTATTGGGGGTAAACGCTGTTGGTTGGTGGTAGTTTTTGTTATTAATAACCCTCCTACTGTCTGACCATTCAATATAACTGTGGTTTTGAATGATACATAAATTATGCCAGTTTGCAATATGATATCGCATGTTGGATGCACGCACAGTCAATAATCCTACTGTTTGACCATCCAATATCGTCCACTGTGGTTTTGAATGATAGACAAACAATGCCAGCCTGCAATATGATAGTATGTGGTGAATGCATACAAAGTCAACCCTCCTACTGTTTGATCAAATCAATGTCATCCACTGTGGTTTTGAATGATATAGTTATAAACTTTGCCAACCTGCCATATATCATGTTGTGGATGCATGCACAGTCAACCCTCCCACTATCTGACCATCCAATATCATTCACTGTTGTTTTGAGCGATACACAAACTATGCGTGCCTGCAATATATCATGTAGATTGTATCAAAATAGTAGGACTACTAAATAGTACACATTCAACCCTCCTACTGTCTGACCATTCAATATCACCCACTGTTGTTTGAATGATTTATAAACTGTCAGCCTGCAATATGATATCATGTGGCAAATGCATCTACACAATACACAGATAGTTCTCAGGGTTCTCCCCAGGATTTTTCAAAACTGTGGGGCATTCTGGACCCAAATTTTGAAAGTGTGGCCGAAGCACGCCGATTTGGTAACAGGTCCTTGGAATGTTTTTATTTGATGTTTATGTTTAGTTTGAAAAGCTCTAACCGTGCAATCTGGAACATTTAGAATGGTTTTATGTTAGGATTTTTGTTTGAATTTGATATTAAAATCTTAAAAAAAAAAAAAAAAAAAAAAAAAAAAATTGCGAATCGGCCGTAATTTCTGCGTATCGGCCCGTAATTCGCGCGTATCGGCCCGTAATTCGCGCGTATCGGCCCGATACGCTAGCTTGTGCATGGGGAGAATCCTGGTTCTGTTCACAGTTAAAAATCAAACATGCAGCACAAACACTGACATCTTTTAAAATACGTGTGTCGCACTAACAATTAAAAAATATGACAAAGAACATAAAAGTCTTTATTAAATAACTAAGAAACAGGTAAAATACATGTAGCATTAAACAATTATTATATAAAACAAAACTAAGCTAAAACAAATAATCTAAAATGGTGGAAAAAAAAGTTCCAGTACATACCTGGTACGCCTCGATGCTCGTGAATTATTAAAAGGTCGGTGACCTCATTAGCTCGGCAGGCTTGGACTAGTTGGTTGACATCATAGTTGCCACGGTTTAACCGCTGTGCATTGGGGAAGATTAGCTTGACTTCCTGTTTAGAGTCATTTTAGTGGAAAAATGTTATTTCCTTGTAAAGATAGAGTAGTTGGTGAGCATATCATCTGTGTAAATCAAGGGGGAAGGAGGGAATGAAAAATCCTATCAAACCATAGAGTTGTATGTCAGAACTAGAGGTCGTACAAAACCAGGTGACACAACCCAACATGAAGAATTTTTGTCCACTGAGACAATGGTGCTGAGCCATCCTATTACACTGGTGACTCATCAGTTTACAACAGCAAACATTTTCCAAGTTGACATTTGTATGTGATTGACCCCACGGCAAGCCAGTGGAGTTACATGTGCCTGCATGACACAGCGAGTGCTCCCTCTAGTTCTTATATATAACTCTATGAATCAAACATGGCTTAGAGATGAAACCCATAAACTTCCAGGGTTTCATAATTTAGAATATTTACAGACTCTCTGTATCACCACAAATGGACCAACTGGAGGTTTGGACAAAGCACAGCTATATATTCCTTCCCTTGGTTCTACGTTCATGTCTTTCAGGTAAAGCAAAATTGTTGACAAGTCCTGAAATCATGAAAATCCTGCCAATTTACAGGCCAAGTAAATGAAGTAAGAACTGATCAACGGCACAGATTTAAATAGGACATTCAGTTGCATTCTTAACAAGCTCCACCAAACTTGATAATAGACCTTTATCATGCTGCAACCATCTTGGTCATGTTCCCTGTATCCAATAACAGTAATAGATGCTAATAATAATTGTACAAAAAGGAACCAGACTATTTGCCCTTCTAGCCTCGGTTTGGTTACATTGGTTTGAATGGGAGAAAATCAAGATGGCGGCACCATGATAAAGGTCTATAGACTCTCACTGTGCACGTGTGCCATATGTACTAACGTGTTTGTTGGACACTTGTCAGACTTTGTTGCGCAATCACGTCTGTAATTGGTCAATACAGCAAGTGCGCTTAATGGATCGGTCTATTCAGTGCCAGGGTTTTAATTTATGACAGACACGGCGCATGATAAATGTACACTATTATTAATGTATTTTCTTCATTCTATTTGAGCAAAGGCAATCCAGTGAAAGGTAAGAGTTGGGAGATTTGCAGAAACAGATGTCCCCTCCTGGATCAAGCTCATACAACTGCAGCAATCTCTTATTAGGTAACACTTGAACATTTAATAAGGTAATAAACCTAAGTACTGATGGCATCTCGTTGTGCGCTTTTCTATGGATCTTCGAGTCTGTAGTCCAGACTTGAATCCCATAAAAAAAGTGCACATGTGAACAAACAATGACGTCATCAGTACATGGGTTTATTAAATCCTGTAACATGCACAAAAAACAACAACAACATATTCTCGTTGTTCACTGAGATCTGTTGCTACTTTCACAGATTTATTTTATGAATATTCCTACACAACTAGAATGAACTTCAAAATCCAAGGCTTTACCTATCCTTAAAAAAAAAAAACCCTCAAGCATTTCCTTTACAACAGACAATTAAATGGTTCTCACTTTAGCAAACTGTTTGAGTTTGGAGCTTGGATCTCTGGAGGTGGTCAGCATGATCTTGGGGTCTTCCACTCCAGCCCAGCGATATTCATCATCGATGTGATTCAAATCTAAAGTTGAGAAAAGTGAGACAAAGTATATCAAGTAAGTATTTCCCAACAAGGAACTCAAGTTCGGAGTGAGGGTTCGAATCCTGGTCGTGACACTTGGTGTCCTTGAGCAAGTGCCTTAATCATATTTACTTCCCACCACCCAGGAGTAAAAAGGTACCTACAATGATAGATTGTTGAATGATTAGTACAACCTGTGCACCAGGAAGTGTGTTAAATGGTGCACCCGTAAATCAAAATTGGATTTAAAAAAAGGGGAAAAAAAACCAAAACCCAAAACCCAGACAACTTACCTTCCCCTCCTTCATCATCATACGCCAGGGCTTTTTGTAAGCTCAGTGCATCTTTCCTCAACTCTGTTGGGATTGGCTTGTTCTCTATACATTTTAGATGAATAAAACCAACAATTAGATGATGCCTTTGAAATTAGTGAACTGTAACTGAACTCATTTTATGGTAAACAGGGTTATATATTTGCTATCCTTTCTTCTGTTGTACTTTAATTGCATTTTTTGTAACTTCAAACTTAAAGAGCAAAACCTTCCTATAACATTTTGTGTTAGTCAAACTATCATGACAAAGAGAAAATTTCTCCATTATTTAAAAACAAAGTCCAGGGCTGAATTTCACAAAGCAGTAAGATTGCTCTTTAGACTAGTTAACCAAGAAATCACTCTTAACTGCTAAGCAAAGTGTGATTTCATAATACAAAACAATAAGGTGATTTCACAATAACAACTCATAAAAGATGAATCTTATCTCTTTATGAAATCGAGCCATAAGTTATCAATCTTCAACACCATCATATACATATAAATACAAATCTCTTGGGGTTTGCCATTACCCTTTTCAGTGGATAGCAGACTGGTGGATAGCCAGCAAGAAAAGATATTTTGTAAATAGTCTGTCAACTTTTTAACTGTTCAATATCGGAAGGCTTCCATTCAACATTGTCATTTGCCTGTGACTTACAATTTGAAGTAATAATTACATGTAATATGAATGAACCATCAGTGGTTTACATGTACAGTGGAAAGCAATGAAACTAGCCAACTGGACTAGCTGGACAGGTCCATTTTGCCAGTGGACCACTGTTAAGGTAGTCTTAGTTCGCGATGCTCCCGACTGCTTTATTTGCATTACATCACCAAAACAGGGCGCTATCAAACACACTTCGCTATCACGGTTTGTGTGTGATAGCACAGGAGTGTCGCAGACCAAGACTACTGACAAGGGAGAACACTGGCTCTCTGCAGAACTATGGAGTAAAGTGTAACTCTAAGTGTATGGTAAGCTCATCATCTTATTTATCTTCTACTTTTTGTTGAGATCTGGCCAGATACCTACCATCCAAGGCATCTTTAAGCTTCCTTTTCCTCTCACTGATGGCACGGTCTTTTGTCTCCTGTGACTTCCTGTACAAATACTCCCGTCGCAGTCTAGCTTGTCTTCGCAACTGCAAAATGAAAACAAAGCATTATAATTTTCCACTACACTATGGTCACGGTGTTACTAATACTAAACAGGAAAATACCGGAAAACTACCGGGAAACACAGGAAAACACCGGAAAAACTGATCCCAAATCACACAAAAACTCTGGAAAACAGTGAGACTGGGTAGATAAGATTTGTTCTTAAATTCAGTTCAACACATAACAATGCATAAATATCCGAAGTAATCACCGTTTTGACTTTATGCAACTACTCCTCCAATCCCTCCCTTTACTTCTGACTTTCTGTTGATTTCACTGCAGTGTATCGCGATTCAACACCATCTTTGGGAGTTGGTTTCTCTTGACATTCTTAATGCATACAAGTAAAATTCTTATATACATGCGTATAAAAGTGTGTGTTGGCTACATCCATGCATATTACAAATAGCTATGTTCGCAACATCATAAGGACGCCATAGTAAGAAAACAATGTTATAAGTATCTAGTTTTAAAGATTTTATGGACATTTGTTTACAAACTGATTCTTTCTTCTGACATCTAATCTACCCCGACAAAGGGCATTAATTAATTGATGCGTGTGCCCCTCTTCACGACATGAGCTGATGAGTAATAAACACGCAATGAATAAGTTATGATTTGATTTGTTAATCATTCTTGTAGTGGAAAAGCATTTTGTCAAAAGGCCAAATTTTTGTTAAAAGTTTCCATTAACAAAATGTGACTTCCAAACCAAAAGAGCGCCCTCTAACCAATGCACAATCCTTAAATTTATAATCATTGAAATGATTTATTTTATGTTATCAAAACTTATTAAAATTATTAAGACAGTAGTCCTAATTGTAAATAAATGTTTTGTGACACTGTATTAGTTATTATATAAAGTGCCATTCTTCCAGTGACTTACTTACCATTCTAAATATACTTTAGAAGTTTAGTTTATGTTGGTTTAAACCACAAAATACTTGACACACGTGTTTCATCGACAGCATATTTTTGTTCCGAATAGTGTGGTACCCATATTAGTGATCATCTGTTAATACTTATATAACACATTGTGGATACAAGGTAGCAGATCTAGATTAAGCACCCTTTGGCCCCCAAAGTTAGCATCTTACATTCTTTTTTATTGGTTGTTTTAACTACATGACATTAAAAACGACCAATGAAAGTACCTTTTATATGAAGAAGGTAGCGCTTGTATTGCTGGGCTTTTACTTCATTGCCGCTTGAGGGCGACATCTACACGCTACAGAAACGTAAAGTTGCATTTGTACTTAAATTGTAGAACAGGTGATGGCTTCAGAAAAAGACGGCAGAAAATGACGGCAAAGTAACGTTTAACTCTCTTGAACGGAATTGATCTTTTTATGAGAGATACCTGTGGGGAGAACGAACAATGGTAAGAACTTTGGGCTTTGTGACATATTGATTTTTATAAATTAAGGACAGAAGAAACGAAATTTTGTTATTAAAAATTAAACGTTGAAGAATATTTAGGGTAGGCCTGTTTTAAAATTAAATCAATGATAAGTGATTTATTATGTTAACTTTATTTCCAATTCCAAACTAGAATGTGAAAAATTGTAATTTGTATACATCGAGTTTGTAAATTACATTATTTATACATTTGAAAGTAAAACATAATTAGAACTGCAGCAAGCTGGCGGGAGGGGGGGGGGGTTGGATGGGAGGGGGTCCAAATCGGGTACGGGCCCCCTTAATAACGATTTAATGTTTGTAGATTGGGTAAATCAAAGGATGGGAAGGATCCAAGCTAGTACAATACAACTATCATGATAGAAACAAGGACGAATTAAATGAACATATTAAGACAAACATTGAATGACAAAAACAATGGACATGATGGAGAAATATGATACGTATAAACTTATGATAAACAATCTTCAATTCAAGTTTAATTTATCATTTTATGTGTAAAATATTAGTTTCATATAAACACCAACACTCAGATGATATTTCACATTTTGACCCCTTACGCTGCTGTCAAAAATATGCATGCCGACTGTATCGTGATGTGACAGTGGTGACACTCATGACTCTTCATACTTGACTGCTTGACAGGGTTTTTCCAAAGATTATTGGAAAATGGACGATTTCTGTTTTTATTCAGTTCTAGTGTTATTTGATATTTGTCACATGGTTTAGGTTTGAGTGAGAACATTGAAAGTGACATATTTACAAGTGTTTTTTTTCTCTTCTTCATTTTAACAGGCTCGGAATTCAGAAAAAGCAATGTGAGTACAGTTGGTCCGTAGCCTGAGTGTCTCTGACTCTGTGTGTCGTACGGTCTCTTCTTTTATTATTTGGTCTTTAGTACTCTTGCCAGACATGCTGATGACGTTTCTAAAACTTTGAACAGAGATTAACTTCCACTTCATTACTCGGCTGAGTCCATAGGTCAGGATATAAATGCCAAGGAGCAATTATAGTGTCTTGCTCAAGGACACAAGAGCTGGGACCGTGATTTGAACCCACATTGTGATGACTCAGCCACCAGAACTTGAATTTGGTGCGCTATACTGCTCGGCCACGCCACGCTACTGAGAGGAGATGTGTCCAATTCTATAAAGCTGTTAAGCAGACAATCCTACTTAGCACAGAACCAAGCTAAAACTTTGACCCAATAAAGCAATGACCCGTTTGATATTACTTAGCTAGGAGAACTAATCCGAAACTAACCTTAGCTCATCTTGAAATTCACAAAGTATTTTAGAATTTTTTTTTTGCAAAAATGCAAGTTGGTCAGTTGAAAAGGAAATGAACAAGTTTGCTACGACAAAAGTTAAGTTAAAAATAATTTTTTTTTCTGCTCGATTTAGGACCAAGCTGGCGCGATGGCGTCAAGCACAAATGGAAGAAGGGAAGGTGAGGGAGAAGCGGCCTTACCTGGCCACAGAATGTGAAGACTTACACAAGGCTGAGAAATGGAGACGTCAGATTATATCAGAGGTTTCCAAGAAGGTAGCTCAGATACAGAACGGTGAGTACTACCTACGACAATTATAGCCAGCCTAAGGCTCGAATTTGGGGGGAAAATTCAGGCCTGATACTTCACGGAGGCAATTGCCTCCGTTGCCCCTAGTCATTGCCCTGAAATGTTCCAATAGAAATTTACAATTTCCTCATAGAGGTGTCCTTTAACCAAGGAGAAAATGCCTTGGTGCCCTTGCCCTTTTCAAAAATGAAACATATAGGCCTGAAAATCCACAAGACTGCAGGGCTTGTAGCTCAACTTTTTAGCTGGACTGTAATTTTTCTATCGAGACCTGAATTGAAATGAGAACAAAACTATCTACACAGTTTAAGTAGAACAAGCACTAAGAGAAGATTTGTCTCATTTATAGAATGGGTGAGTATACTTTGAGAAAGTTCAAGTTATTTTTATACTTAAGAAATATTAAATGTTATATTCATTATTGTTCTTTATGATGTTTTAAACAGCTGGCCTGGGTGAGTTCCGAGTACGAGATCTTAACGATGAAATCAACAAACTACTACGAGAGAAAATCCACTGGGAGGCACGGATTGTTGAGCTTGGTGGCCCTGACTACAGAGTGAGTCATTTTTGAAATCAGTGTTCTGACAAGTCTAAACATCTAAAAGCCAAGACATCTAAAAGTTTTGAAAATATTTAAAACTATGTTTTGACACCCTAGGTTTAAAGAGCAAAATGATACATTTATCCCTATTTTGAAAAAATAGTACGGAGTTGTGTTTTTGTTTTTGAAGTCCCTGAAACATTGCTGCATATAACACCATATCAACAATTCATAAGAAAAAGGTTGAATAGGTTTCTTTTGAAAAAGCCTGATAATGGCATGTGTTTTGCCATTATCTTGTACCAAAGCTAAAAAATATATCTTCAAAAGAAGGACGAGCAAGAAGTTCAATTTTGACCCTTTTTTTGTATTACTAATCACTTCTACTAGCTAAAGTTAGGTTACAATGTAGTGAAGTTTAAACATTTTGAGCGTCATTTGAAGAGCAGCACGTGTAACACGCAATGTTTAGAACGTTATTTTGCACTGTCTGTATATGGAGCGTGGCGCATGATACTCACAATACGCAGAGTGCAATATAGACTACTGGAAGAATGATATGGTTTACTATCACACTCTTGTTGAGCAATCTGATTGGAGGATTAGCGCGTACTGGAAGATAATTATTTATATAATACTTGGAATCCCTTCCTGTCATGGGTGGATAAATGGTGGTTTACCACTGTTGGTTGATGATAATGAAACTAAACAAAATTAAATATTACTAAGCCAAGGTCTCACCATATAAAGACGTTTGTGAAAAACAAAGTCGCTATGAATTTGGCATAATGCTTGGTTTTGTTTTCCAGAAAATTGGTCCCAAGATGTTGGACAAGGAAGGAAAAGAGGTTCCAGGAAACAGAGGGTATAAGTACTTTGGGGCGGCCAAGGATCTACCAGGAGTCAGAGAGCTCTTTGAGCATGAACGTGAGTAATAGTCACACAGGGAGTCATGCGCTTGGAAGCAAGAAAGAAGGAAATTCAGCATATCAGCAACACCCACTGGCGTTTAGTTTTTCATAATGGGGGACTTTTGGACGGTCCTTTTTCACAGTTCTCACCAGCAGTAGGCATGTTCAGAATTATGCGTGCAAACTGAGCCTGTGCAGGCATGCTCAGAACTGTCAAAAAGGCCCGTTGTGTCTGCTGCTGGCAGCGTCTCAAAAGTCTCCCATTGTTTCTCAATAATTTTGTTCAGGATTTTGAACTTTAGATTAAAAAAAAAAGTTACATTTTATCGTGCTTTGAATCACCAGGGCCAAATTTCAAAGAGCTATTTTCAAAAGCATTTCCGTTACCCTTGTGGCTTACATGTATTGCTTAATATTTGAAATTAAAAAGTTGCATCCCTTAAGGTGTCCTGCCTCTTCCCAAGTTATATCCATGGAGCTATATATATTATAGCTCTATGGTTATATCGTATACTTTGGGTTGAATGGCTTCTGACTGGCACCCCCAAACAAAGATATTGACAAAGTAGGGAGACCGCCAACATTAGGGCTGGATAGCTAAGTTGGTAGAGTGCCGGTACGTTAGTCCAGGGGTGACTGGTTCAAATAATAAATTGTTTTTGTTGTTATTTCAATCAGCACCTCCACCTCCGAGAAAGACGAGGGCAGAATTGATGAAATTCATTGATGCTGATTACTATGGTTACAGAGATGAGGATGATGGGGTCTTGGTGCCGCTGGAGTTGGAACATGAAAAAGAAAGTAGGTATTTTGCTTGAGTCTTATTTTTTATAGCTGCAGCTTCGTGTGACACCTTGCCAAGCCGTTCTGATTTTGAGTGAAGTTTTTGTTTTAACTAAAGCAAATTGTGTGTGGTCGCCATACCCCAAAAAATCTATTGTAATGACATACAGTTAGGTTACCCGCCCTTCATTTGAAATATGGACTTGGCACACACAGGAAAGTGAAACTGAACTTGAAATTCTCATTCAGTCCATACCTTTTTTTCCCAGTTATTGCAGCAGCAGTGAGTGAATGGAAGTCCAAGAAGGAGGCAGGGTTGCTAAGTGAAGAAGTCACCAAGGACCAAGATGTAGAGGAGGACATCTATGCCGTCAAACAAGACCCAGAGGTTGGAATGGTTGATAATCCTAACCCTCTAATGTCTTTGGCTAGACACCCCCTCCCCAATCCTCCCTAATAGTCCACTCTATGGTAACTCAATACCCAAATGCAGGCCTCCAATTAACCTACGGCACCCACAGAAATTGCCGTGGTGCCCTTTGCAAAGTTCCAATACAAGTTTACATTTTCTTCATAGAAGTGCCCCTTACCAGAGGAAAATTGCCGTGCCCCTTCAAGAGGGGCATAAGATTAATATGTGATAAGACTGTGATAAGATTAGTATGCCTGGCCAAATGATGGATTTATTTTATTTTATTTGAGCCTGAAGTAACATAGCCTACAAATTCTAACAACTTCCTGATTAGGATTTTGGAGGATTTGAGACCACTCCTCCAGAATACATTTATTCAAATCATTCTGGTAATGGAATCACAAACCAATGGATTCTTAAAAGCCACTAGCACTGTAACCCATAGGCCTGAAGATACCTGTGTATGTTTACTGAAGAGGATGAAGCGTTGGTCAGTTTTAGATGTGCATGAAAGCTCATGAGATCCCATGCAGACAGGTGGGGACTGAAAACCTTAATCCATATGTGGGGGCTCCATTCTGAGGCGGGATTCGAACCAGGGTCCACAGAGGTGAAAGACGGGACCAGATACCACTATGCCAACCTGATCCCCAAGATATAATTTGCGTTTGTTTATTTGATTAATAGTCTGATGATGACGAGGAAGCAGAAGAGATGGATGCAGAGGAGGGTCAGCCTCGCTATGTTGCCCACGTACCAGTACCATCACAAAAAGAGGTCAGTTTAGCAAAACAGTTAATATTGTTCAACCATGTTACTTCTCAGCTGGAATTTCCTTTCCTCTCGTCAAAAAATCAATGAGATCGGCCAACAAATGGCCAAGTTCTTTGTCATTGTTTCCTTAGTGTGATCTTTAAACTCAAACACTTCTTTGTTCACAACCATATGGCGTTCCGTAGGTGTTTGGCAGTTTGGATCTTTCCACTCCAATTTGAAGGGACTGCATTAGAGCAACCTTATTTTATTTTACCATCATCTCTTTCCATTGATGGTAAGCTTAAGTATGGAGGGCAAACATGGACAAATTTACAGCTTTATAACAAATGGCCCTTGTGCTCTGGCTTGAGTGCAGTTTTTGTGTGTGACCTTGGTCGACTAAAGTTGCCATTGGGGCTCAAGCAGGGTATGGTGCACAGTGGACTATAGTCGCCATTTGGGCTGAAAGGGTTAATCTGTTAACCTAAACACCCTGTTGAAAGTATTGAGTTTATTTACCATACAAGTCTCGCACATGTTCAAATATTTTCTGTACCTTTTTAAATTTTTTATTTTCTTTTTTAGTATATAAAAGCAATTGTAAATAACAGCCACATCAGTGTTTGACTAAAGAGGTCATTTCTGATACCTTCACATACATTAAACTAACATCGGAAGATAACAAAATATTGTACTTTAAAGGGTATGCACAACAGTGGTGAGATTGAAAATATAAATGTTCACAGATTTGCGTTAAACTTACATTGTATAAGGATGGACATGGTGGAAAACTTCCCTTGGAACATTTTTGCCTAAAATGCTATAGGTTTTAAGAAGTGAGTTCAACAACAGTTTTTTATTTCGCGAGTCCGAAACTGAAGTTTGAATACGGTGAAAGCATACAATGGGATTCTGATGACCGATTGAGCTTAAACCATGTGCTATAACAGACTTGCACAGTTAATTGTAACCAGTTCAAGCATTACATTTTCAAATCTTGTCATTTTGAAATTGGAATGACAGTTTTTATGTTATTATTATTCATGGTTTATTGACATTCATACTGCAGCCCGAGGGCTGAATCGCATGAAGTTTACAATAAAAAGAGTAAAAATTTACACATCTGAAAAGAAAAAAAAACAAGTAAAAAAGTGTACATGTACGAAGAATCAAAAAAATGATCTTCTTTCTCATGACCACCTCTCCAGAGGAATGCAAGATTAAATGACAAACAGTGCCAGAAAATCTTCAAAGAAACGTTTTGTTTGTAAGAACTACAACTGTCACTTATCCAGGAGATTATTTATTAACCTATTTTTGTCAGCAAATTTTAAATGGTTTATTTAATTTTATTTTATTAAATGCAAATGAATTTGTCTAACATTTGTATTATTTCTTATTTTGTTCTGAACAGGTTGAAGAGGCGTTATTGAGAAGGAAAAAGATGGAGCTGTTGGAGAAATACGCCAGTGAAACATTAATACAACAAGGGAATGAAGCTAAGACGTTAATGGGAATTTAGCAGAACTTATCTTGCTTGGGGAAAACAACTTGGGGTTGGAAAGATCAGGTTAATTTCAAATGTCTTGTTTTTCGGAAAGAGTACATTTTCTTCAAAGAGATCGGCATAGTGGATGTTACATAATACCTGTTACATTGTATATTTAAGATTGTTTCTGCTAAACTGGAACTTTTCTGGTATGTGGTGAATTTTTTTCTCATTTACTGGTTCCCAAAAAATACTTTTTGTGGTTGCTGATGTTGGTATGTACCATCAAGCCTGTTTAGTTTGTAGTTCCATTTATCAATGAATACTTCTTGCTGGTATGCTCTACCTATTGTTGGATCAGTACTATGAGGTCCTTCTTACAATTCGCATGACTTTGATAAAACTTGTCTCCTATATTTTGAAGTGCCTTATCATCATCATCTTGCAGTCGTAACCGAGACCTCATAAACAATGCCAAGCCAAGATTCTTTATCCTTCATTATGTTTGGAAGGTCCTCAATTTCATATTCTGTGTCTCTGCCAATCGTGCCAATGTAATTTAAAGGTCTTCGTCCTCTAGTAGGACACGGAAGTCTCCTTACATAATATTTTTTTTTATCAGAAGTGCCCGGTAAAGAAAGTTTTTGGGTGATGTATCTTGCCCAAAGTACTTGATTGGCATAGATGAACATGAATTTTGTAAAGAGAATGTTTCAGGGTTTGATTAATTTTCCCACCTGATTTATAGCTTTTTTAGAAGACCTTTTTGATAATTACAAATGTGGACATGGAAATAAGGACCTTATAGCACGGAGCCGACGTTATTGTACAATGCCACATTGTATACTGCATGCTATGATTGTCACAGCTGCTCGTAAACATAAATGGCATGCAGTGCAGACAGAATCCCTCCAGGGTTGATGTTCAGAGTTCACACGCCCAAATAAATGCCACATTGATTTGATGAGTTTGAAATTGTTTTATCACCAGTGTGGTTTTTGTTGCCACTAACTTCCATATCATGTGAAATGAAAATATTTTTAACGCTTTGAAGAGAAAACTAGATTTCTATGATGTGAATATTTGTCAATTTTCCTTACTGTTGGAGCAATGAACTAAGCTCCAAGTTGCATTCACAGTTAAGTATCAAAAACTTGGCTTTTAAAATGTTTTTAATGAAAAAAATTTGCATAACAGTGTCAAGAAAACTACTCTTAAAGGTAAACTCCGGGGTGTGTAAAATACATTGTTCTTTATGTTTCTTTTCTTTTTGAGAAGGGACACAAATTTAGCCATGTTTTTTTGTAAAAAAGGTAGTTGTAGATAAGTTTTCCATTGTATGATTTATGCTGACATTCATTACATTTGTTCAATCTTTTGTAAAGAAAACGAAGATGTAATAAAGTTGTACAAAAAATACTGACAATTTCGCATTCCATTACGTTTTGTTTTGAGTCATTGTGAATGTTGTAGTTATAAGTATTTGGTAGAGGTATTTGCTGTAGATATGTGGAAGATTTCAACCGACACAAAGTATTGCGTGAGTGATAATGGTTTTTGACCCAACAAATATATTGATAAGCCCTAAAACGATATTCGGCGTTACCCAACAGCTCTTAGAAAACGATTTTTGAGGGAAAAGAAACTGAAAATTTCTCAAAATGTTCTGTGAAAAGGTTTAATAAACATTTATGATCTTGACCGTTGCCGTTTATTCATATACATATTTTTATAATCCAAACGGGACATGAAGCTTTTGTATATGTGTACGGCTGAATGGAGCTGTTCCAACGCTAACAATCCACAAAAACTAAAATTTATAATAGTATTAGTAGGACTGCCGGGGTCCGCCCAACCTTGGTTTACTTTGTACAAAATAAGTATCTTGACTACACAGCTGTTGTTGTTATTACTTTGTGTGCCTCGTGTGCTTTCCCCGCATAAAGGATATTACTAACAAACAAAAAAATAAGTACGTCATTGGTTTTTCTGGGCAGTGTCCGGTCACGTGAAGCAAATCGTGCAATGTCATTGGTCACGCCTACTTTTTGCTAAAACGTCATGAGTATGCTACCTGAACGTACATATGCGTTTAAGAATGTTTAAAATTCTAAAAACTGGTGGGTACCAGGTTAAAGTAGATAATTAATTCGTCTCTTGACGGACGCCGGTACAACGCATTTATATGTACTGTGGCGTGATGAGTGCATAGACGTGAAATAAAGAATACTTTTCTGATACATCACTCCGCTGATCATGGCGGCTACGAGGTGCATTCAGACACTTTTGCAGCGGAATTGCCCCCATTTACGGAGAAATTTTAGCGTTTTCAAGAACCTGAGACAATCCTTTAATGTTCACAACGAGGTAAGGGACACATTTGTTGGGTTGAAATCGTTAATCAAATGTATGTTTCTCACTCAAAAAAAGTCGATACTTTTTCAGAAGAGCAATCAATTTGCTTGGTCGATTGATTAGTCGATCTTGTCGGGGAGTTTTTTAGACGAATTTTACGTAAGACAATTATTTATTTATATATTTATTTATTATTACTATTTTTTTATGAGGATGATGAGGATGGGTAAATTAATTCCCATCCTCTCGTAGTCTAAACACACCATCCGACATGTGGAAATTACATCAAATTGCTGGTCACATTTTTACAGTTTTTGTGAAAAGGTTGACAAATGGTTTATGTTTTTCAGGGACTTTTTGCATGTTCATTATTGCTATTGGGCTATTTTTTTATTTTGAGACAAAAATACTTGAGACAAAAATATTTCCCTGGAATATTGGTAAGCCTACTACTAGTAGGTACTACTAGAACACTGCCTGGTATAAAATTTCCATTTTGTGAGCTTTCAGATTGAAACTTGTATTTCCTTTTGATAACGATGAGTCTTTACTTTATTTGTAATAATTTCTAATAAATAAAGCCCATTCTCATGATATTTACCAAGTCAAATGTCTGTCTGGCATATTACATGTGTGACATTTGTTACACATCTGAGAGCACTTACAATTACTATTTCTGGTTTATTAAAAGAACATGATTTTTGCTGCCCGGAGGTTGAATTTTAAACAACAGATTTAACGAGCATTAACAAGATATAAATGTATTCAAATTAAAAAAGAAATTGTTTGAATTGTGTTTTTAAATACAAAAGACATACACACGCTAAGGAAAAGAAGCGCAGTGTAAACAAATTATGGGAGCAACAACAATAAAAGGAGAGTGATACTATACAGACAACAGCAGTTGCAAGGATGGTGGGCCAAGTTGGGATTGTGAGAGTTCTTAACATAAGTCTGTTGAATCATGGAGAGGAAGTAAAGAACTTGGCTTTTGTTAAAACAAAATGTTTTACATGTTGACTAATAAGGCATTCGTTTTAATCTAAGATTCATGAGAGCTTTTTGACTAGATGCTTGTCGAATCTTATAGGCCCTAGAGTTGTATGACTTCATTGCAAAAGTGGTAACCTGGGGTTGTATACAAGGTTCCAGACATAAGAGTTGTAATTTTTCTGATTGTCCATATTGAGTGTATGGTGGGAACCAGTGATGATGCACGATACTCTTTTTGATAGAACATTTATTATAGGTTCCTTTTATTTGTTGATGAAAATAGGGAGAACGATTTATGATTTTTATTTTTTTTTGCCGTTCAGGAGTTTGGCCAGTCCCCACAGTTTGGAATATTATTTGACATCGACGGAGTTCTAGTACGTGGGAAGCGTGTCCTGAACGAAGCAGTTGAGGCCTTTCAGAAGCTGTCGGATGGGGAGGGTCATCTACGAGTGCCAGCAGTGTTTGTCACCAATGCTGGGAACAAACTGAGACAAGCTAAAGCAAAACAACTGACAAACTGGCTGGGTGTGAAGGTAATTACTGTGACTGTAACTAGCCCTAAACCCTACAGAGCTTGATCTAAACACAGGGCCACTGGCCAGAGTCCAGCAACAACCTGAACCTCATTTCATGGTGCTGCGTACTGCAGAATTCTGCGCTTACAGCCCATAGAATGACATGCTTTTACGGGACGCTGTTAGCGCAGAATTTCTGCAGTAAGCAGTGCCACGATATTGGGCCCTGCAAGATAATTTAGTTTTGCCAATTTATACCAAATTTATGATTATGCACATTTTACCATAGAGCAAGGCAAAATCCTGTAAATAAAAAATACACATTCACCTTTTAATTTGGCAAAACTTATTTTTCAAACGTTTGCTGTGGTTGGTAAATTATGTGTATTTGTTATGTGTTCTCAAACCTACATTTATTTGGACTTCTTGTACGTAGATTCATCCTGACCAGGTGGTTATGTCCCACAGCCCTCTCAAGATGTTTCCGCAGTTTCATGACAATCACGTGCTAGTCTCAGGACAGGGGCCTATCAAAGAGATTGCTAAATAGTATCCTTTTTGATAAGTGTCTTTTATTAACAATGATTAGATTTTGAGTATTGAAGGGGTTGAAGTTGTGTGACGTTTGAAAATGTGTTTAAATGTTACGTAGACAAGCTACACTTCGTATATCTGCCTTGCGGTTGTTCAAACATTTGGGGAAACCTTGTGTTCCCACAAAGTTGCCTTAACTCTTTCACTGCGGAATATATAGTTTACAGCTGTGACGGCATTGTTTAATACTTTGTTTATTTCGAGCCGCTGGCAGCAGCTCTCCGGCGTATGAAGTCATTCACGGAGCCGCTGTGAGCAGCGCACCGTAGTGGAAGAGTTAACGTGTGAAGGAACAAAAAATTGTGCACATAAACTGGTTCTTGTTCGAAAACACACAAGAAGTGCACAGTCTTTTGCTGAACAAACTGCCCAGGCTAGTGCTAGTTGCAGTGGCCTGCAATATACATTTGCAATGGGTCTAAGCCATTCTCTGGAGTGGTAAAAAGATCTATACTCAATGTATTACATGTAAATTGGAACACAATTCTGAAATATGCTGAAGGTTTGGAAAGTCAAACGATTCAAACATGCCCAAATTCTTTGTGATTTGCTGAAAACAGTTGGGCAGCATTACTCTTTATTTAAATTTCAAAGGAGCAGGTGAACAATCTACTACGAAAACACGTACGTGTACACTTGGTTTTTTTTTAACAATCTGGACAATCTGGTAGGATCTGGTCTTAAGTTAGCTGTATCTGTAAACATCACAACTATGTGGGCATACATGTACATGTACATGTCAAATTAAAACAGGAATTTTGAGAGTTTGACCTCCTTATGTGGCATTTACACAAGAGTTGTGGACTCATACTTATACACACCAATCAAGATTTAGACTTTGTTGAAAGATTGTTGATCTTTATTTGGTCTCCCTGATTCAGGTCAAATGCTAGTATTGTTTTGTGGCTCCAATAACCATTTTTCTGCTAGTGTTTTCTTTAGGCCTATATGTATTTATGAGATTGACACCTGGGTACATTTGGTAACCTTGTGTATGTTAATTCATGGGTATGTTATAAAAAGTGGCTCTGTTTCATAAAAGTTGCTGTGTCAAAAAAAACAAAAAAACAAAACAATACTCTTCATACGTTTCAATTGTAGAGGATAATTTGTGTATCAATTTGATTTTCACACATGAATTAGTGTATGGTATAAGTGCATCAAACTGATCATCAATCCTCTACCTTTCAATTATTTTACCCACCAGAAAATGAGATGAAAAAGATTTCTTCTCAGAACTATAGTCACATTGGTGACAACCTTGATGTATACATGGGTTGATGTTATACTTGATGTTTTGCCTCTAACCCAGTAACCTTGCTGTGGCTAGACAGACTGTATTTAGCTTAACAGCCTCCCTTCAAACAAGTTTACAGATTACCTAGCCTGCCCTGGAGGTCGAGATTTCTGGCACAGTTTTTACACAATTTTTTTTTACGGTTACCGTAATTTTCGGCCTATAAGCCGCGGCTTGCTGGTTGTTTTTCGCCCGCAAAAAGTTCCACGCGGCTTATGGGCCGGGCGGCTTATGGGCCAACGTGTCAGTAATGTAAATCGAAAATTACTGCACTTGCACAAAAAAAATTCAAGACGACGATGAAAATGGCAATGTGACAAAAACAACTAACCAGAAAACATAAAAGCCTTTTTAGTTCAGCTATGACAAATGTTGATATCCAATTCCAATCAAAACACATTATTAAGCCGACCGACCTAGCGCTGCTGAAAACACATCGGCGTTCAATCAGATAAATTGGTATCCGCACGCCGACCTGTGCATTGCTGATTATGCAATTGTAAACCAGTGCGTCAATACACTACGTGCATGTAAACAGGAAGTTGCGAAATGTCGGATGTTATCGACCGTTTTGCATTCATCGACGGACTTTACCGGTCTTTGCCGCAGTCTTTGCCGTAAGCTGCCACTGGAGGGCGCTATAAAAATGTAGCGCGCCCTCTGCCGGTAGCGGAGGAAACTTCTGGAAACGTTACGCTGCTGTAAATTCTTGCTTATGATGGGCGCTGCAACGTGCACGATCGGAAGACTGCAACGTAAGGTACGCACGCTGGCTGGGCTTGTAAATTGCTTGTAAATGACATACAGATAAGCTCAAAAGTATTTAATGGAAAATACAGATCTGAATTTGGCCACTGTTTCTGTGTTGACTACAGTAAATGCGGTCACGCTATTGTTCACCTGAAAATAAACGTGCTCAATGGCCTTTATTTTCGGTCTTTTTCTGACAAAATACTGCGGCTTATGGGGTGTAGCGGCTTATGTGCCGACAACTGAATCTTGCTTTGTAATTTCTTGGGCGCAGCGGCTAATGGGCCGAGCGGCTTTTGGGCCGAAAATTACGGTACTTCTGTAGAGTAAACAATCCTGTCTGAACTTATTATTAGAGTCTACACTAATGCAGATTATTGTTGTATTTTTATAATTAAATATATTTTCTTAATTAAAGACGCCCACTCGTCACCATTACCCCGACGACAATTTCTGTGGCACAAAACGATCATGTACCTGTACATAGTTTACGTACAACGCGTGCACTGGTCAAAGGTGATCTTTCGTGGCACGAATTTGTTTGTCGCGCGCTGACGAGTGGGCGTCTTTAAGGGTAATTTATAGGCCAAAATTCTACAAATATTGGTAGCTGTTGTAAACATAACTGTGTCAGCTTACAAACCAGGGCATTGTACACATACATGTATATTTAAACAATTTTTTTACTGAGCAATCTGAAATGATAATAGTGTTGTACATAATAAATGTAGGCTTCCTCACTGTTATACATTTTGTATTGCATATAAAGTTTACTTAAAAATGTTTTAAACAGACTCAGTGACCCCATTTCCTCCAGTCCATGTTTCTATCGTTCATTTGGGGAATGTCATTCCAGATTTCCTTCTTATGTGTTTTAGTCACCAAGTGAATCACTTTGCCAGGATGGTAGTTTTTGAGCCACATATCTTGAGTGCTTTAACCATGGATTGTAGGCCTACATGTTCATGTAGCCGAATTTTTGTACGTCAAAAAATTTGTGGTTTGAATGTGAACCATACGAGAAATTTGTGGTTTGAATGGAAACCATAATGGAAAAATGGAAAAAAAATTACACTTCGGAACATGTGGATTCCTCTAATTTTACTTTGTATGAAATTTCACCCATACTTAAAGCAATGGGAGACTTTTGAGACACTGGTGGCAGCAGAAACAACGGTCCTTTTCGACAGTTCTGAGCGTGTGCGCACATGCTCATTATTGCGTGCACAGTTTTGAGCACGTGACTACTGGTGAGGACTGCGCAAAAAAGACCATCCAAATGTATCTCATTCCACATGAATGCCATAGGATAAGTGCAATGCAACTGACCATTGGGTTTATTTATTACTTCCTCCATGCTGACCCACCATTTGAGTTTGACATCTGTTCTTGCACGTGTGCAGCCACTATGCAGCCACATGCACACTGAAGTCTCCCTTTTGTAGACACATGTCTCTCATCCGCATTTGTGCAGAGGGTGTTGTATTGATTTATGATTGGTCAGACCATGGAGGTCAGACTGCAGACCATGTGATGGACACTTGACCAGTGTCTGGTTCTGGTTATAAAGCAAGGTCGATTACATAATCCCTCTGTAGTCTGGAGCACTCCAGGGTGTCAGTATGGTCTAAGTTTCAACTCCATGGTTTCAACATAGAACAAGGGCTTCAACAACCCTGAAAACAGTTGATTGTGCAGTATTAATTGTACAGTACATTGTGCAACTATTGGATATAGATATATATGTACCCAGACTTAAGAACATGTATATTGCATTATTGCTACATGTATAACATGTTCATTAAGTGAGTGGGTTCTGGGTTGATTGTCCTTGAAGCAGGGCCCGATTTCATAGAGCTGGCAGACAATTATGTTTTTTTTTATTTTTTGTTTTTTTTTCTGCTAAGCAAAAATTAGCAGGATACCTGTATATTGTGACATGGTATTTCGGCGGGCAACCTTATACTGGTAAGCACAACTCCCACAAAACAAAACAGGTTCATCTGGAAATGTGATTTGGTCTAGTACATGATCTGCAGAGCCCTGAAATGTGATTTATTCAGGAAACGAACAAGCGGTCCGAACTATTTTAGTTGCTTTGAATGTGTCCATACATTATAAAGCAAGAACCAGAAGTTACATCAATGTACATTTGTACATTTACATGTAGGTGCTTATTTTTCAGAAATATGTAATCCTGATTAGCAATTAATTCAAGTAGACAATTCTGTTTAAACTAGTATTAGTTTTTGTTCTAATTGAATTTAACAATCGTTTTTACTTCACAAAAATAATAGGCAATTGCCTGGCCTTGCCCCCAAAAATATGTGATCCTGATCAGCAACTAATTCAAGTAGACAATTCTGTTTTGAAACTAGTATTAGTTTTTGTTCCAGTGGAATTTAACAATCGTTTTGACTTCTCAAAAATAAATAAGGCACTTGCCTAGCCTTGCCCATGGTCAGTCTCGGTGCCCTTTGAATTCCAGTACAAATTTTAATATCCCCCCAAAGAAGACCTGCTTTTCCCTTACCCGAACTAGGTACATTTGTACATACAAGCCTGCATTTCTTATTGCCATTCTAGTGGCATCTTTATACTGTATACTTTGTACTATAAGACTCTTGTAATAATTATTTTGAGGGTTTTGAAGACATCTGCTAGTGAACTTAAGACAGTGATGATGGAATGGGACATTTGGTGCATCCTTCATCATGCCAGATGCAGGTTGTAATGGATTGTTGATGATGGAGTTTGCTGGGCTTATAAAAGAGTGTTCATTTGTACACAGGTCCAAGTGTTTTGTTCATGTCATTAATGGATCCTCAATGGGTTACAGAGAGAGACTTTTCCTTAACCAAGCCTTTCCTTCACAGTCTTGGCTTCACTAAAGTGACCACAGTTGATGATATACGTGATATGTTTCCACATCTAGACATGGTTGATAATCAAAGGAGAGTGCCAGCAGCCAATGTAAGTACCGCACACATTCGTACATTTTGGAGGAACCTCATGCGTTTCCACATGGGTTACTTTTGTACGGGTGTCATGGCTAAGCAAGTCTGGAGCATCAAACTCAATTTCTGATGGCCGAGTCATCAGAGTGTGGGTTCAAATCGGGGTTGAGACACTTGTGTCCTTGAGCAAGACATGTGACTATAATTGCTTCTCATCACCCAGGAGTAAATGGGTACCTGGGAGGGTAGAGATTGTTGATGCGAATGATATGGAATCTGTGCACCAATTTTGTAGAAACAGCTACATGTGCATCTTATGGTAGTTCTTTTGTTTAAGAACAATGTTCTCAGGTGTTTTCTTAAGATTTAGAAATAAGAAAATAATGAGTCCAACCTAAACTACATGTTTGTTTCGAGATAAGTACTCGACCAAAAACTGCACTGGAAGGAAAACTACATCTCAAAGTAAATTGTACATGTTCCCACATTATATTGACTGAGATACATTTTATTTCCCCAGCCCAACGTAGATGTTTTCCTCCCTAAGATCGAGGCAGTGGTTCTGTTTGGAGAGCCAGTCAGATGGGAGACCAGTCTTCAGCTGATTCTCGATATCCTTATCACGAACGGCCAGCTCAACCAAACGCTGGATCATGTGCCATACCCTAACATGCCTGTGCTCGGATGCAATGTGGATCTCATGTGGATGTCTGAAGCTCCCCGCCCAAGGTAATAATGGCCTCTTCGTTTTTGAGACGTGGACTGATCAACTGTCCTTAACCATTTAAATGGATAAAGACAGGCTTTGTGTAGTTTCATTGAGTGAGATAATACTGCACGCCCACTCACACATGCATAGAAAGGGAATAGAAAGGGTATGATGCATGCGATATATACAGATGAGTGACATAACCGCATATCCATTGTGTTTGCATACAAGCACTGTCGAATCTTCTGAATCGCTTATGAATTTCACTTATGCTTATGAGCATTTTTCTGCTTAAAGTTTAAGCACAAACATTTGCTTTACTGGTTGAACAGGGCCTAATTTTATAAAGCTGTTTAGCAGTAAATACTTCTTAGCAAATTTCTCGGCTAAGCAAAAAAATGAGTGGGGCACCAGTTGCAACAGTATAAACATAATGGAATGTTGGCTGGTAGCCTGTTTCGGCTAAGCAAGAGTTTTCTATGCTTAGCAAGTTTCTGTGCTTACAGGCTTTATTGAATTGAGCCCAGCTCAATGATATTGAGCCTACGACCCAATTCCATTGCTGTGCTTACCTTAGAATTATGCGCTTATGCTACACTGTAAAGGACATATTTATATGGGACATAGCAGGGCGTAAGTGCAGAGTTCAACAGGAAGCAGTGCCATGAAACTGGGGCCAGTTGCTTGCATGTATTTATAGAATACATATGAAATTTCTCTGGGCTAACAAACAATAGTTCCCCAGCCATGGAGGCCTTTCACTTTCATATAAATACTACAGTATCTGTGTACAGCACCGAGGAAGAGTCCTACATAGGTCTAGATAGTTCCCATGCTTTTAGGCTGAAGAGACTATGAGATGACCTGTGTTGTGACAACAACCAGTGGGTTTTCATTTTCCCATTTATTCTGTTGAATGCTGTTTTTTTTTCACCGAACGATTTTTTTCGGGATGACTGCCCTGGTCCATGCCTTGCTTTGACACTATTCCAATCTCATGCGCATTTGCTGAATGTCCAAAAATTTGTTGCTACTTTTGGCTCCAAAGCCGGCATATGTTTGTGTGTAATTTGACCGATAATCACTCATTTCATGGTTCAAAGAGAGGCTGTTGAATCATGGATATAGATGGTTGAATTGGCCAGTTGAAGCATGGTTGAACTAAAGATCAACCAGAATCCAAACTAAAGAGTCAACCACTTAGTGTTGCCCCATCAATGAGACCAACATGTAGGTACAACTTGTGTCTGGTTTGCTTAGACTGTACCTGTTATTGTCATGCATCACTGCCTCCTTTGAATAACCCGTTGCTATGGTAGCTCACACACCTGGTTTGCCATTGACATATGAAGTCTTTATGAATAGAGTAGACCCTCAATTTCAGTATCACACAGACCATGGAGGTAACAACAAACAAAATTCTACCTCCATGCACAGACATACAACTTCTCAGTTGATTTACTTGTATTTATTCATTGTTTAGCGCCATACAAGACTGCAAAACACTGTATAAGTTTTGGGTGCTTGTCAGTTTTCCTCTTTTGGGGGGCAATAACAAAGTTGCTAGTCTGCTTTTAACTGGTTGCTACAAGTTTAATAGTCGGAGGTAGGCAAAGCCATTTTGAATATATTATTAATGTTTGGGAACTATGGTTCTTTTCTTCCCCCACCAGGCTGGGTCATGGTTCCTTCATGGTGTGCTTAGAGTCTCTGTACAAGGTAAAGAATAGATTGTGTTTCCTTGATGCATGAACATTTGTGTCAAGAGAAAATATTAAAGGGGAAATCTTTTTTAGGATTGATTGATTGATTGTGCAAATTGCTTCAGAAACCTGAGTTGAATGAAAGGCATCTCGGCCTGACTTAATGTCATTTAGGAGAAAAGGGTGAAAAATTGAAGAGGATTACGGCTTCAGATGGGTTAAATTTTACACACATTTTAAAGATGGTTTTTAAACCAACTGAAATACAATGCTACAAAGTCAACATTTTGCAGTTTTTTTTTCAAAAATGATATTACAAATACAGCAAAGTGCCTCAGGTTTTGTGTTTTTGCATATGTTGCTTTCTTTTGACAACAACATTTGAAACTGCCAGCAAAAAAAACAAGATTTTGATTTCGGTTAAAAAACCATTGAACAGGGTGAAATTTCAAAATGATAAGTCCCCGGAATTCTGAAATCTACTCTGCAGAAGTAAAATAAATGGCAGGAGAAGTTTTCGCAAGAACAATCTACATCAAAGTAGATATATACACACAGTGTTACGGCAAACTGAATATTTGGTTTTGACACATTGCATGGTGAGGTATCAATGTATATTTGGTTTGTGGTAACACTTTGTGATTATATCTACTTTGCTATATACAGTAGATTGTTCTTGTGAGAACTTGTCCTGTAATTATTCTACCACCGCGGAGTAGATTTCGGAATAGCAAAGTAGATATAATCACATGTTGTTTACCGCAAACCAAATATACATTGATACTTCACCATGCAATGTGTCAAAACCTATAAACTGAATATACTTTGATAATTTATGAAAAAAGTGAGAATTTTGTATTCTGTGTTTGAACGTAGTTAAACTGCATCTATAGTCTTTTATATGTTGGCGAGATGCAAATGTAAATTCAATTCTTGATGGATTTACTTTCACAGAAAATTACAGGACGTGATCTACTCTACACAGTTCTAACAGGGAAACCTAGCCAGATAACCTACCACTGTGCCGAGAATGTACTGAGCCAACAGGCCCAGGCTATGGGGTGCCAGGGGCCTCTGAGGACCCTCTACGCTATTGGGTGAGTCTATGTAATCACTAGATCATAACGCTGTTTGCCTTTTGTGTGCTTCAATGGAAACAATGATAGGTTATGGCTGAGCAGTAGGGCATGCAATGCAGTTTGTTTACCAAATGGTTAGAGTCAGGGCACAAAATTTAAACAAAGCTGTTGCAGCAGAAAGTTGTGCTTAGCAAATGTTTCTGTCAACCAGTTCCTGCCGGGAATCTTGTATTTTTTCCCGTCCAGCCTGACAGGATTATTTTCTTGGAATCGCCGGAATCATTTTTCTTTGAGAGTACCGCTGGCACAAAGAAACCTTGACTTGACAAAGCCAAGAGAACAAAGATTCATTTTAAAGCACCAGGATTTAGGATTTCTCTATCGAGAAAAAAGGTCTTAGTTAAGGACCGTTTGATGGAAAACCTTGGCTGTGAGCTATGGCCGTGGATTGGTCCTAAATTCGGAACCAAGGCTGGACTTACCTCCATTGAGTTAAAATACAATGAATACAAAATGATGGAAGCCTCTTGATGTCTGGTAATCCTCTTCTTGGAACAAAAGGACAAAGGTCTGGAATTGGGGCTTACAAAATAGCAGAAAACTCTGCAAAATGTTCAACACAATCTGTCCTCTTTGTGTTGCACGGTCAGTGCATACTCCATGCAAGCTCCAAAACAAAATGGCCGGGCGGCTTTGTTCCGGGCTTCAAATTGCATTCAGAAATACTAAACTTACATCACCCATTCGCTGCCTTAGAAAAATAATGGCATGTAATACCTCGTCCTGCGGCAACTGGTTAAGCAAAAAAATTAGCTGGGAACCAGTCACAAACGATATACATTACATGGTATTTTGGCCGGTAACCTGTTCCTGCTAATCAGGATTTTTTTGTGCTGAGCATTTTGTTGTCCTTTTGGGCCCAATTTCATAGCTCTGCTTACCTTGGAATTTTGCAGTTATGGTTACCATTCTGAGCTTACAGGGTTGGTGTTGAATATCTGCGCTAACTGTGTATTGCAAAGAATTCTCCGTAACAAGAAGTAGACACGCACACAAGCAAAAATTCCTTTTTATCACGTGAAATATTCTTCAGTGAGCATTGTTCTGCTACCAGTAAGTGCAGAGTGGATATAGGCTCAGGGGTTGCCAGTTGTGGTGCTTTTTTCCTGAGAGCAGGTAATTCAACACCCACGTGGGTAAATATTTACGGATTAAATTTTGATTGCAAGTTACACTGCTTTAGTGATTTTCTTAGCATTTATTCTGAATTGTTTTTTTCGTTTTCAGTGATAACCCCATGACGGACATCTATGGTGCCAATCTTTACAACCAGTACCTAATGGCCAAATCCAACAGCCGTCTAAAGATTCCCGGTACCCGTCAGACGGCTATAATCCGTCAAGGGGTGGCCATGTCAGACAACCATCATCCAATTCCAGAGGTGGACACCAGTGGAGAAGAAGATACGGGTCACACCATCAACGAGCTCAACAGTCACATATGCGAGGGGGAGGTGAAGATGAGCGACACCGTTGATGACGGCTGCGCCGTCTGCATGGAGTCTGTGCTCGTCTACACCGGTGTGCACGCTAAACCCAACGAGGTGGGCCTTCTCAACGATACCACTTTGGAGTTGGATCATGGACACAGGGACTTTGAATACAACAAAGCTCTCATTAAACCCAGTATAACCACGCAGAATGTGCTTGAGGCAATCGACGTCATCTTCGATCGGGAAGGTTTCAAATGAGCCGCTCCTAAACGTTCTGCCAAATGTGTGTGATAATGGAGTTAAACGGGGGCTCCATCAAATCAAACCCTTTTAATATATTGCTTCTGAGCAACATTATGTACACGTTGCGAAAACAATTTTTGAAAAACACTTTTGCATTCAAGGCTTAGGTGTGATGTGCAAACAAAGGTCTATTTTATATTTTTACTGGACTCGTTGAGGTGTCATAAAACACCTCAACTCTGTTTAAAAGAAGGGTACACCATTATTAGCAAGAATGTTTAACAACTATTTAAAATATTTATTCTTGTGGGTGAAGGTGGTATTAAAAGAGCATGTACCATAAATTATTCAATGTTTTAAGTTTTGTTCATTCCGCGCTCATGTGAGAGAGGAGCTGAAAGATTTCCTCTGGGATGACAATAAAGCAAGTTTGAGCAAAACTACGTAACTATGAAAATCATGAAACTCAAAAGTGATGTCTGGAGGATTGGAATAAATAAAGGTGTCAGAAAAACAGTATTGTTCAGGGGCATAACCAGTGGGTGTGCCTCTGAACAAACTCTTCGCTACCACAGTTGAGATCGAAAAAATGCACAAATTAATGTTTTGATACGTGTACATCAAAAGCCGGCACCCCCACCTCCCCCACCCCCCCCCCCCAAAAAAAAAAAAATGAGAAAAAATCTACTTGCACCACTGGTAATGTTGTACCTTTTGTTTTTTAACCCTTTGGGCATTTTTAGTACAAACATCCCCAATTCATCAATACTTGAGTCGGCTCATAGTGACTAAACACCAACACTTCGTCCTGTGCCCAGATTAGGACATAACAAAAGCTTTACCGGAAAAGGGGCATAAGCAGTTAATTTGCATCATTGTGTTTCAAGAAAAACGAGTGTGAAAGTTTTATATCCGTTTTCTGCCATTCATGAGTCATTATAGGAAGGTTCAACTCTGCAAGGGAATGGGAAAACATGTCTTTGGGGTAATTCTAGCAACAAAAATAAAACGGTAATAAAAAAAGTTGTTTTGACAGGAGCCTTATTATTGCTTAGGACCTTTTGTGACTAGCACAAAAAGTAATTTGTGTGCCTTGTTTTCCGGGCACACGACAACTTTCTGATGCCTTTTTATTATGTCAATGTTGTTTGTTGGCTTTGTTTTCAACTGGAGCCATCAAAGCCGTGCCGGGGTCGTATTTAGAGAAAATCTCTGCAACACCACATGTCTTGTCGTTCAAAACTGTCACTGCACCAGAAATGTTCTTCGACATGACAACACTTTTTTTTTTTTTCATTTGCTGATTTTTTGGTTTGGTATTCGAAACCTAGAATACATTATTAGATCTTCCACCGTATATGCTTTTGCAAAAAACACACTGGACTGCAAGTGCTTGGGCCCAATTTCAAAGCACTGCTTACTGCGGAATTCTGCACTGACAGCCCACAGAATCATTGGCTTTACAGGGTGCTGTAAGCGCAGAATTCTATGGTAAAAAGGGTCATAAAATTGAGCCCTGGGCCCAATTTCATAGAGCTGCTTAAGCAGAAAATATTGCTTAAAAAGTGGCTGCTCAGCAGAAACGAGCAGGACACCAGTCATAAATTGTACATGTGACATGGTAGTTTGGCCGGTAACCTTATTCTGGTAAGCATAATTTTGTTGTGCTTAGCTACTTTTTGTGCTTAAGCAACTCTGTGAAATTGGCTCCTGGTGTCTTTGCCGATGGTTCAGCACTTGATTTGATTTGAAGTATTTGGGGTGTTAGTTTAAATAATACTTAACTTAATAATAATACTAGTAACACATGTGTCGAGCCCACATATTAATATACATTAGCTCACCTGATCTAGAGTTGGCTGAAAAGCTTCAATCATCCTTTATTATTAATATTCAGCCTAATGTGCTTTCATCATTGTAAAATGTAACTTCAAATTTTAACAAAAAAGGGTGTATGACATCTTTTTAAAAAACATTAAAGAGTTTTCTCAAAGTATGCACTATAGTGTATAAAGTTTGAAGATGTTACAAGGATGCCCTGCAAAAATTAGTGCTTTATTTGCCTTTTTCTTGTGATTTTTTTTTATGGGCTTTGCAGTTTTATAGAATCGGCAACCTTTTTTACGAATTGACTGAACTTAAGGTTGGTAAATGTGTCGTTAAGACACTTTAGAACTTTTTCATCATGTATAAAAGTGTTAGGTTGGTACAAGTTTCATTCCATGAAGAATGAAAACAACTGGGCCGTTTTCATGTCTCTGCTTACCAAACGGGAGAAATTTGCGCTTATGGTAGCAGAAAAACCATGCAATAAATTTTTGTCTGTCCGCGTGTATACTTCATTTTCGCAGACACAATTACTGAAATTAGGTGCGAGCTAATAAGTGGAGAATGGTGATCGTAGCCGCAGATTTTTCACAGTAAGCAGACCCATGAAATGTGGGCCCTGGTGGGAAATTTTTACAGGTTATTTCATTTCTTGCTTGTGGACATTTGGCTAGAGAAAAAGCGAAATGCACAAAAATGTTCACTTACGAG
The DNA here is from genome assembly GCA_911728455.2 of Marthasterias glacialis. Lineage (NCBI taxonomy): Eukaryota > Metazoa > Echinodermata > Asteroidea > Forcipulatida > Asteriidae > Marthasterias > Marthasterias glacialis. The sequence continues at coordinate 8,878,533 of OU452221.1, forward strand.
AGAACATTTGTACCTTTAAATTAAGAAGGCAAAAAAAAAGGAAGTGACCTTGCACATTTCTGAGAAGAGTAGATTCGTTTCCACCCTCTAGTTCCCAGAAGAAAAAAAACTCTGTTCAATCATCCTTTGAAAATTTGTTCAAGTTTGATGGTTGCGTTTTAGTGACAACAATGAGATACGCTTTATAATTTTACAAGAATTTTGTGCCAGTCCATGGCGCTTAATTTGTTTGCGGCTATCAAAATAAGCAAAGAGTGATTTGCAGGTTCTTCAAATGCATTGTCAACAAACTGGAGGATTGACACTTATTGGAACTTAAGAATCAGTGGGCTTTCAGATTGAGAAAGATTGAACAAAAATCTATTATTATTTTTCTTTTATAATAACCAATCCTGTACAATCCTATAGAAATCTTACTTCTCTAAATATTATTAGAAATATACTTTTTGTTTGATATTGATTATGTCAAATTAAGACCCTTGCTGGTGCCCCAACCCCTCCCCATTTTTTTCTTGATTGTAAACTGTCTTTTTAAATGGATATCATGTAATTTGTATAAATTGTCAGTGGACAGCTTGTGATATTCACACAACATGCCTTGTGGGAGTGATTTAGAACTCATTCCATATGCTCCAAAAACAAAAAGTTTCGCAGAGGACCTCTTGTCATTGGCACCAAAGAGGTTACACACTGTCTATCATGGAAGAGTCTAAGTAGTGGAGTTGTGGTGCTCCAGCCTCCACCAATAATGGGAACAACTTTGTTTTGTGTCCCCATTTTGAGCAACAGGTGAACACTTTTTTTATTTCAGGATTTTAACAATTTCGCAAAATTATTCAAGCATCCATTATCAAGCTCTCTTCCAACTCCGATTGATAATTTCTTAAGTTTGTCAGTCAAAAGATATTCAAGATATGTTCCGCATGTGTCGTCGGAACTGAACCTTGAACGCCCCCCCGCCCCAGACAAATTTTGCTTAGCGGAATTGGTTACCAGCTACAATGTCAAGTGATGAACATTTGTCTAACTGGTTCCCTCAGGAATATTGTGCTGAGCGACTTCGTTTTTGAAGCAACATTTTCTGTGTAATCGCCCCAGTGACATTTGACTCAAGGACTTTTATAGAAAAAAAGTTAACTAATTTACTGTACATATATCGTTTATTTAACATATGAACATGCAACTGTAAATAAAATAGCATTTTCTGTAAATATCATTTACGAATGAAAAATAAATCACTGTTCTTTAGCTAATATAGTGAAGCAAGCATCAACTGTTCCAAGTCTAACATAATATTTTTAAACTATTTATTGTATCATCCATATTGTAAATTCTTTTCCATAAAAGATTGAGTTTAACAAATTATGGTTATATTGTTTTTAAGTGAAAACGGTGAAATGTAAAGTAAGCTTTTCGGACATTAAATATGGAACCACATTTTCCGTTCACTTTTTATAGCCTTAGAAGTTATATGAGCAGCAATATTTCAGATGCAGAGGTTTTCACAGAATGGTGTTTTTAAAAACACATTTTTCAGATAATGCACATGGTTTCATCTGTGCTATAATATGTATTTCATATGAAAAATTGAAAGCTAACTAGAAATGCTTTTGTATGTCAAGCCCTTTGTGTTCAAAGCACATTTCAAATGCAGATTTTAGTCGTTGCTGTGTATGTTAACTTTATTTGTCCTTTGCATTATTTTATCCTAGTTGTAGAGGGGAAAATAATTTAAGAGAAACAAATAGGGTAACTTATAAAGTGAACAGTTTGAATATCGAGTAAATAAACAAAGTTATTCCTAGTTGATTGCTTTTCTCATTTTGTTTTGTGTCTTGTACTGTCATGGTTTGGGGTTGGTTAATGTGATAGTTGTGCTTAGGACTTTTTAAGATTTGTAAGAGAAAGTTATGAAAAAGCACCACTCTGTTGTTAGATTTCTTTAAGGTTGCTCTTGCTAGATTGAGTTAAACTGATAGTAAAAAACACCTTTAAGTAACATGGAGTCGAATTCCCAAATTAAAAAAAAATAATAATATTACAAATAATTATGAAAAAAATCAATACAAGAACAATGTGTAAAGTTTAATTTTATTTGATACTCCATCAGAGCGAAATTTGATACATGACATTATTGGATATCAACAACAAATGGGTCTGTACATTCCAAAGAGGCATTTTTGCATCGGTCAAAGGGTCAAATTCAATGCCTATTTGATTGGATATCATAGAAATTCAGGAATGAACAAAAATTTCCTGTACAACAATGAACAGACCAGTTTATCTGAAATGTGACATCACTGGATGTTTTTGGATGTTGACAAAATTGGCACTGGAAGGGTATCAAATAAAATGGCATTTTTACACAGTTTTAAAGTGAGGTTAGAGACTTGTAATTCCTCACCCCTCCCCCTTTCATAAGGACCATTGGAAAATGAGGGCATCACAAAATTGATTTGGACCTTGGAGCCCCTCTTTAAGAAGCAATTGTTGCTGGTGTGAATTCTATAATTAGAAATCAACGGCCAGTGTCTTGTAGCTTTTTTTGAAAGGGCTTTACAAGAACCAACAAACATGAACAGAAGTTGGTATAATTTCTTAAACATTTTGTTTATTATTTCCTTACATAAAAATAAGTTCCACAGAAAGCACTGCCAAAATTCCAATCACGTAATTTCTGTAATAGACCTTATATGCATGAGACGTCATGAGTCCCGTAGAGATATGTACAAAAACTACAAGCAGCGCCCTCACTGAGGTCAAAACGGCCGTGAGTTTACTGCAGGAAAACGGCTGTGCATGCCCTCTGCTCAACGAGCCATCAAGCAATTTGCGTCTTTACATAAATTGCAACACCGAAGAATACAGTAAATGTTCTTGGCTAGTAATTAATGCAGGGTGATGCTTGGACTTTTACATTACTGTTACACGGCTTTTAAATGTTTATCAAATAACAACTTATTCCTCACATGAAAAAATGGCCCCATATTAACACAAGGCTAGTGCTATAGTTCAGGCACTCCTAGCATGACATCACAACTTTGGAAATTGTAGCAAACAGTGCTCAGATAAGAATATATTCACAAAACATATTTAATGTAAAGTGTATAAGTAGGCTGGTGTATGTTTGGATGGAGTACATGTATCTGTAAATTATGACTAACACTTAACGAAAATTAAAATCAGTCATTCAAGAAAATGAACATGTTAATCTTTTTGTTGAACAGCGAGACAGTGCTGAAATCTTGCTGCAGTCATTCAGTTCAAATGTCTGCAATTTTCTGGAAAGGGATTCGACGTACATTCACGATTGATGTACATTCACACATTCCATGATTCCCTAGTGCTGACAAATGTTATTCCAAAGGACTTTTTGAAAAACGTTTGGTGCATGGTCTTATAATACTACATTATTGTGCACATGTCAGCTTTACGGACCATTTACAACATTATATTGAATTACAAATTATGTTGCGATAACCAGTGGTGCACACACTACATGTACACACTCATGAATAATGTAACACGTCATTTCTCAATACGCCTTTGAGTCTGAGAAGTGCCCATAATTTGAAAATTCACATAATACATGCACATAAAAAGATCACTGAATATTAAAGCTAAACCAGGGATGAGTCTGGTAGTTAAAGATAACTGAGACAATAATTGATAACAATCCACGAACCAATACAAATTTAGTAAATGTGGTACAACCATCTTGGTCATGTTCCCTGTATCTAATAACAGTTTATATGCTAATGTTCATTGTACAAAAAGGAACCAGACTATTTGCCCTTCCAGCCTCGGTTTGGTTACATTGGTTTGACTGGAAGAAAATCAAGATGGCCGCACCACGATAAAGGTCTATAACAATAAATCAGAGAGTGGACACAACCCAAATTGCCTGAAACAAACTCATGAACCGACACTTTCTTTTCCTCCTAACTAGACTAGGATCAAATAAAAATAACTGATGACATCTTTAAAACACATGACCACTACGCCCACCTGTTGAGAGATGATTACGTTTTTTTTTGGTTACAAACCAAAGGGTGTGTTTACATATAAACGGAAGACTATGAATATGGTGGCTTTGACTTCACATAAAATTAGACGCAATAATTTCCTTTATTCCGACGTCTTAAAGGCAATCACACACAAAAGTTATCGTGTAAATCAACAATGAACAATCCCTAATCACTGTATTAAATAGTAAGCTCACGTACATTATACACTACAATGACTGCTCTATGTTCTGACACCCCTATGTTCTGACACCCGTATGAGTGGACAACCCTATGTTCCGATGACCCCTCGTGACCTACATGCTACTAGGGTTAGGGATAGGGTTGAGGTTAGGGTTATGAAAGTACATTAGGGGTGTATCGAGAGCGGAACTTAACAACTCATAAGAGAAGATTAATTGCCTCTCAGTAACAGCTAATTGATATGTTGATTATTTTAAATTGTTCTTCAATGTATTCTATTATTATTCTATTATTATTCTTCAAGTTAAAATGATATTTTTTTATTGAGCCTTTGCCCGGATTAGAAGCACTCTTGATGTATATATATGGCCTATCCAAGACCTGATACTTCATGGAGACAGTGGAGACATTTCCTTGGTCATTGCCTTGGTGCCCTTGAAATATTCAAACAGAAATTTACAACTTCCTCATTGAGGTGCCCTTTATCAAGAATAGAATGCCTTGATGCCCTTGCCCTTTCAAGAATGAAGCAATCAGGCCTGCTATCCTCTCGTCAGTATCATTATGGTGCAACAAAATTACAATAACGTCTTATTAATGAGCGTGTGGAACAAAAGACACATCGGCAATTCAGTCATTTGTTCTTGGTAAGAGCTATAATGTCTCTTCGTTGGTCGTAAACTGTACATGTAATGATAGCCAACTGTAAAAGGAGCAAATTCACAGAATGAGCCATGAAATTAACAACTGTTTGCCTTTGAATTGACCAACACGTGACAATGAATATGCATTTTTAAATTTAAAACATGAGCAGATGAATGTTCCCATATCGCCTGTTGCGGTTTGTCATTTTGCAGCGGCTCGATCATTGACTAAAAATAATCAAACCTCACCCCATGATTTGTTGACAACCACCCACAGGCTCAAAAGTGAAACCAAGTCTCACATTTAAAATCCCAAACGATCCCAATTAAAAAAACCTAGAATAAGCTGCGACCATTTTGTAGGCTGCATCCTGCCTCTCTTTTATGAGCTTCCACGGGCATGGTAGGAATGTGTGGAGTGGCACGTGGCAGTCATGACAATAGACCCTTCCCATGAAATATGTAAATTGCACATCGCGTAATTTTGTATGGCCTGATGGTGGCGTGACGCATACGCGTTTGTGCATTTGCCTAGTGCACAACTCTATGGCGTTTGGCAACCAATAATGTCTGTAAGCATGCATGAATGGGAAAGGCTAATTGAAAGGCAGAGTTCCTATGTTGTTACTGACATGTACCATTGTTAGGCAATTACATTATGATAGGCAGGGTTTAAAAAGAGCTTTAAATCAGCTTATCCTGCTGGTAGATCATTACATCATACACATGCGCATTTGATGTTTGTGCAAAGTTTCTGCTACTTACCGCCCAAAAGCTGGCATTTTTGTGTGTTATTTTACCCCAAAATCACTCATTTCAACGTTAAAATCAAAGGCATTCTTATGACAGAAAATGATACTTCTAAAAGGAGCTGGAATCTTTGCAAAATGTATGTGAAAGACAAGTCAAAAAAAAATGTTCATACATGAATCCTAAAAGAAAACTAGCTCACTGCAAATTTCCCAGGGGCTTCTGGCAGTTATTGGAACCAGTTTGTGACAAGTAAACAGAGTTAGTCTTGATTGGCGACGCTAGTTTTTGTATTAGTCACTGATAGAGGGCGCAGCATCGACTAGCTCGGAGGGACTGGGCAAGTCTACGAATCTGGATCAAACTAGCGTCTTGACAAGTTTGGCACAGCTGCCTGCCTTTTGCCAGACAGATCAAAACGAGGCTCATTTGCCTAATTTGTATTGAGGCATTCACCAACAGAGTTTGTGTATCAGATGTGTATGGTATCTAGACGTATGTAATGTTAACGCTCCAGAAACTTTCCACCATTCACATAGGGGAGACAGGGGAACAGTCTAGGCCACCGTCTGCCCATCATTGCGTGCGTGCATTTCATTTTATAAATATTCAAATTACGGTCATAAACAAACATATGGGCGGGTCCCAGTGCCAAAAGCGTCAAGACGTTCGTTTTGATCCAGAAGTTTGTTTGATACAGATATCTCTTCTCCAGTAATTCGTGTTGCAAATTCGTGTCGCGAAATCGGCCAGTACCTTTAAAAAACGAACATCGCCAATCAAGACTAGTAAACAGTGAGTTTGTCTGAAAGCGGAATTACATCACACTCACATACACGAACAGGAATACTTGCTGGCACGATTTGCACTGTAAATGCCACACACAACCAGTACTGCAAAAATACTCGCTGAAAAAAGTTAACGAACTTCTCAAATAAATAAAAAAAGTGATTAACTTGTACAACGGCATTTAAACAAATTTCAAAATTTTATATATATATATACCATAATCTTTGATAAGAGTATGTACACTTTATGCCTGTTAACCTTTGATCTAGTATTCTCTTTGGTAAACATGTGATGTCATCAGTTTAATCATAATCAAAAGTGTTTTTGACCGCATGAGGGCGCTTTCAACGGCTAATTTCCTTGCATCACAACTACAGTTTTATCTTATTTTGACTGCCTGTATGTCTTTTCTTGTATCAATGGCCATATAAATAACAACGATGGTAACAACAATGGAAAAACCAGGTTGTTGTATTTGTTTTGCATCACATCAATTTGGTTTACACACGCCCTCACACGTCAAAAATACTGCAAATTAAAGAGTGCTGACTTGTACGTCCATGCATTAAATGAAGGTCTTTGGATGGATAACAGACATTGCAAGTCCTGGTGTGGATTTCACAAAACTAGTCCTAACTTAGGATTAGTCCTAACTGAGGACTAGTCCTACAAGTTAGGACTAGTTAGGACTAGTTACATGTACCTGTCCTAACTCAAGATAAGACTAGTCCTAGCACTTTGTGAAATTCACACCTGGGGTGGATTTCACAAAACTAGTCCTAACTTAGGATTAGTCCTAACTGAGAACTAGTCCTATAAGTCAGGACTAGTTAGGACTAGTTACATGTACCTGTCCTAACTCAAGATAAGACTAGTCCTAGCACTTTGTGAAATTCACACCTGGGGTGGATTTCACAAAATTAGTCCTAACTTAGGATTAGTCCTAACTGAGAACTAGTCCTACAAGTCAGGACTAGTTAGGACTAGTTACCCGTCCTAACTCGAGATAAGACTAGTCCTAGCACTTGTGAAATCCACACCTGGGGTGGAATTCACAAAACCAGTCCTAACTTATGACTAGTCCTAAATTATGACTAGTCCTTTAAGTTAGTTAGGACTAGTTACTTGTCGTAACTCGAGATAAGACTAGTCCTAGCACTTTGTGAAATCCACACCTGGGGTGGATTTCACAAAACTAGTCCTAACTTAGGATTAGTCCTAACTGAGAACTAGTCCTACAAGTCAGGACTAGTTAGGACTAGTTACCCGTCCTAACTCGAGATAAGACTAGTCCTAGCACTTGTGAAATCCACACCTGGGGTGGAATTCACAAAACCAGTCCTAACTTAGGACTAGTCCTAAATTCTGACTAGTCCTTTAAGTTAGGACTAGTTACTTGTCGTAACTCGAGATAAGAATAGTCCTGGGGCACCAATGAAAGCCTGGTTCATATCTGAATAGTGAAAATGAAGCAAATTTCCTTGCTTCACAAAGGGAAACCAGTAGGCAGTGATTGTTTGCATCAGGAACATAGCTCCACACTCAATTTCAGGTATTAAAAATACATAGTACATGTACATCTACATGTATGAACCTGGCTTAAGTCAACAACGGTGCCAATTGTGTTCAATAAAACCCTTATTTATTCCATAGGTCTTTTGCCTACAGGTGACCTCAATCCTCCAATATCCTCCTCTCCTGTGACACTTCACACCTACATGTTTGAACTCGGATAAAATTGGAATGCCTGACACAGTGATACAGACCTCAGTCCTGGTCTTTCGAAAAAAGACATAGAACGATTTTGGTGGGTTAGGGTTATGTTTATTTAGTCTACTCTTGATGCAGAAAAAGGAGTTTGTTTCAATCCAAACCAAGATAAAAAAGTTTTTTGAAGATAGTCTCATTGTTGCTCAACAGTAAATGCAAACTTGGAGTCCAGCAACTTTGTGCTCACTTCAAAAACTTGACAGCAACCAAAATTAATAAAATAAAGTAAAATAAAGAAAATATCTATGCATATAAATGTACTTGGCTAATTTTGTTCTTTATAAAAGCACCCAAGTGTAACCATATTGAATCTCTCACAGAAAAAGTTTTCCCCGCAAGTAAAACCATATTGAATCTCTCACAAGATTTTTTCCCCCAAAAACTTGTGGTCGAAAAATAAACCCCTCATTTCCCCAAAACAATGTTTAACAGTCCCTATAAGGAATGAAAGAATCAGATTGACTACTTCAACTTGGGCACATTAAATCTACATGTACTAAAAGTGTAAGAATACGTCTATCTCTAAAATTGATTGTATGGACGTATGTAGTCTATTCATTATACACTAATCCCAGCATTTCGTTCATGGGCGTTTATACCACCGCAGCTATGACCGCCGCACACGCGCGCGCAACGCAACAAAAGCGTGCCAGCCACGCTTATGAACCAATCAGCATGGAGGATTCACAGTATGTGTGCGTCGACGTGCGGGTGTGACGGTCACAGCTGCGGTAATGTAAACGCCCATGAACGAGTTGCTCAGATAAGTCTATAACAGTGGTGGCGTCTGTTTTTGTTCCACAAAAAACTCAATATACATCTGGTAGTCAACCAAGTTGCCTGATACAAAAGGTGCAGCCATATTGTTTTTTTCCTTTTCCAGAATGTATGGCCGCCTCTAAATCAAGCAATTTCAGCTATGGCTATGGCTGATGACAGCAGCGACAATGTTGGAGAATTTAAGCCTCTTCAGCAATCCAGCCATAGCCACTGCCAGAGCCATTATTTTGGACAGAGCCTAAGCTCCGGGGGGAAATAGTCTGGTCCCTTTTTATGAGATGAGAATTTGAACTACATTGTGTACACCACACGGGGAATCAGACAACGATGGCCACAGTTTGATAAACAGCTTGTAGCAGGAGTCTATTCTATCCACCAATCAACACAGCGTAACTGTTACAGTATCAGCTGAGGCAGCATTTCCTTAATATATATTAACAAGATCCATTCACAAACACAATGAGGGTCAAAGGTCATCATGTCAGCCAACCATCAACCACAACAGTTCCAGCCATCGACCCTTTTGGCATTGTAGTTCAGTTTTAAACTGTCTCCGCCTTCCAGTGCCGGCCCCCCAGCGTGCCGTAGTTTGAGTTCCCGTGCTAGGAGGGCGAATGTTTGCTCCACATTGGTGGAGTCTTTGGCTGATGTTTCCAAACACTGGATCATACTGTGGTGCTGTGCGATGGCCTGGGCGTCTGAAAAATCCACCTGTCTCATGTCCTCTAGATCTTTCTTGTTCCCTGGAACAGAGTGGCATAAAAAATTATATGGGTTAATTTCAGCCAGGATATTAATTTTTGTATTATGTAGGCCTATAGGAAGAAGTTAACTGACTGTCAAAAATAAGAGGTTGCTTCTCAATCATTTTCACATTTTGTGTCATGAATAATAATAATACCAACATTAATAAAGCACCTTAATCATGCAGGCATGCTCTACGGTGCTGAACACAATGTAGCCAGCAAATTTACTCGTTAAAAGCTAAACAGGTCTACCTGTATGGACATTTAAAAAAATAAATCAGATTTTAACTAAATAATAGAAAGAAGAAGAAATACAAATTAAAATTTACAGTAAACATGTAGTAGTACAAGGATAAAATAAATTACTGAAGAGTAAAAATTACAATTACATTGATGCAATGATAACGTACAGAACATGTAATACACCATAGCTTAAACCAAGGGTTATTAAGGTTAAAAATGACATACTGCACGTTTACATAGAATCATTCATTTCAATAAATAATATTCAGTTTGAAAAAAAAAGAAGCGGTGTTGTTGAGTAACCATAGGCCTATTCTGCATAATTCAGTAAGATTTTGAATGGTTTCAAACCAAAATGCACAAGTTGGGTGGGGGGCAGGGGGCTGTGCAGTTTGGGTCAATATTGAAAGTAAGTAAACCGTTAGATTGCTTCATTAAAAAACTTCAAGACCTGTGAGAGCAAAACTTGACAGACTCATCCAAACTTCTAAAAGCAAGCAACGACTCTGTTGCATGTTATTTTTTACATACACAATGTGTTTCAATTAAGATAAAAGTAATAATAATAATAATGTCAGAAAACTGACCTCAGAGCGCTTAACAGAGGAATACAGTAAAACACGACATTATGAACAATAAAACCAAAAGCACAAACAGTAAAAAGTAAGTTAAAAATACCAAGACAGCAAGCAGGAAAAACATTAACAACGGGGAAACAGTGTAAAAAGAAATGTCCAGGGCACTCTGGCAGAGGCAGAGTATTAAAAAACATTAAATAAGTCAATGGCATGATAAGACCTGTTGTTCAACCAGTGGTTCATGATTTTATGATACAACCTGTTGTTAAACCTGTGGTTTATGATTTTACAGTTCAATCAATCAAAACAAAAACAACCTTACAGCCAGACACAAAAGTGTGTGTATCTGGATGGGTTGCCTCTTTATCTTTGGCGTAACAGTTACATTTTCTTTGGGCAAGTCTTTGGTTGCTCACATTACAGCGATCATTAAGTGCTAAAATCTTGGATTTGTTTAATGAACATTGTGACTTGATGTTGACAACTGCAACAGACAGTAACAAATTTCAACTTGTCAATTAAAAAAACAAACATTTACAAAAAAAAAGACTTCAGGTTAATTTTCACTAAAGAATAATGCATTATGAGTAACCATGGAATTGGCCTTCCCTTTCACACACAAAAAAGTTACCTATTAAAACTTGTGCTACTGCATTGCCAGCATACTTCTGTACATCTTCAATCCATCGTGGCACGTTGTTGAATGTTTCCTTCTTTGTGATGTCGTACGCAATGATGACACCATTTGCACTTCGATAATAGCTCTGGGTGATGGTACGGAATCGTTCCTGGCCGGCGGTGTCCCACACTTGAAGCTACGAAAAGATTGACAGTAGAGAAACCAAATACAACAAATTATTAATCAATATCATCAACTTTGGTTTTGAATGATAGATAAACTATGCTAGCATGCAATGGCATTTCCTGCCCTCGAGGACAGCCTCCTTCCCAGTGGTAGCATGACATATACCACGTTATAGTGCAGCCAGATTGACACACATGACAACGAGGTTGTTCTCGAGAGCTGCCTTGCTCAAGCATTGTATACAGACCAAGTTTATTTCTACATCATAAGAACTTACTGAAAAGCACTTTTAATATTTCTACTATTCTTCCGATCACTACCATTTTCCGGATACAACAATGTATTGCCATACTATTACTAGTAGTTCTCTTGATAAATAATTTTACTGCACCATGGTCAGGTGATTATCTGACGATAACTGAATCAAGGTTGAACATTAAACATGATTTATATGGCTGTCAGATTAAAAAAGTGGAATGAACTTAACTGATCTATTTGGGGTTAGTGTTTTTTTCATGGACACTAAAAAGAAATGCAAGTGATTTAACCCTTACAGACTAGGCAGTTTGGCTAGCACGTAACCCAATTCCTCCAATATCCTCTTCTCCTATGTCACACCACACCAAGTTGTTTGGACTTAGACATTCTTGGACTGCCTGATCCTGTGATAAGAACTGGTTGTCTGGGCCTGAGGACCCAACTCCTTTGAATTCCTTCACTTTGGCAACAGGATTTGGAAGGAATTGGGACTGTAAGGGATTTTAATGATTACCATTCACTTGGACCATCATCAGCCAGAAAATCATGATTTCATTAATAAATAAATTAAGGCAACATTATCCATAGTTACTTGGACATAGGCAACATTATCCATAGTTACTTGGACATTTCAGAATAAATTGAGGTTCCCGCAATTGCAGATTCAATAACAAAAGGCAATTCTGCAATTGAATTACTCCTAAAAATAACAAACTTAACAGGTTTAAATAATGTTCATGATGTTCAGGCCTGATGCCTCACTGAGGCAAAGGAGGAATCTGCGAATGTCAGACAACTGAACTGTCGGACAACTCGATGGATCAGACAACTCGACAGCTTGACAAGTCGTCCATGAGACAACTCAACGGAGTGCCAGGACAACTTGACATGTGAATGACGGATCTCCATCACCGACAATGTTTTTTCTATTCAAATAAAGCATAAATCCTGCACTTCTTTGCGTGGATTCGAGACAAAAGAAGTAGGCCTATTCCATTTAAAATTTTATTATCCTTATTTCTAGACCCTATCGAATTCTGTCCCAATAATGGTTGACGCTCGTCTGTAATGGTACGCTTGATCCTTGGAGTTTCCGCCACCATGCTTTGCATACATGCAAGTTCACGCCGGATAATCCTTGCGTGTGCCCCCCATCCATGGCCCAGTCAGTACAACACGGTCGTGCTGAATGGCTCAGGCCCCGTTCATGGTCAACTGGCCATGGTTAGCTTACTGGGCACGGGGGCTGTCCTTTTGTTGCCCTGTAGAATATTAACCTGTTAGGTACAGTCCTGCTGCACAGTTCCAGTCCCGCCCGAGGTCAGCTGGCTGGCCGGTAAACCATATTTTTTACCACATGGCCAGATAACTAAAAACAACAATTCGTTTTACTTATCCCCACCAGGTCAAAAATACTGCAAGTGCAAATTAGAAGGTGTTGATTTGAACTCCACCCTTCGAACAGACAACCAGTTGAGTTGTCTGACAGGTCTAGTTGTCCATGTTGTCTGACCCATTGAGTTGGCCAACGGTCGAGTTGTCCGATGGCCAAGTTGTCTGAACTCCAAACATGCCTCCAAGTACCTAGTCATTGACAAAATTCCGCCCTTGGTGCCCCTACCCTAGCCCTACTCCTAGAACTATGAGGTTCGTTCCGCTATCGTCTCCACGAGCCTCATAGAGTGATATGTACAAAATCCTATTCGAAACTTTCTGCCCTTCACGTTTACATGGCTACAGTTCTTTTTTGAAACCAGATCTCGCCAAAACTAGGCTCTATGTGTTCTTTCAACTCTGATCGAGCGTTGCACTGGTCCAGAAAATCCACTCCGCAAACTAAAAGTTGTTAAAAAGTGATAAATTCTCACCGTAATTTAGATCCCATTCAAACAGTATTGCAACAAATATGGCGACCGGAGTTGCAAAATTAACTGGTATGCTGCTATGCGGTGCGCTGGTCCTATGGGCTGGTTCCGCGTACCAGTTAATTTACAAATTTTTAAATTAACTGGTACGCGGAACCAGAGCCTAGTTTTGGCGAGATCTGATTTCAAAAAAGAACTGTAGCCATGTAAACGTGAAGGGCAGAAAGTTTCGAATAGGATTTTGTACATATCACTCTATGAGGCTCGTGGAGACGATAGCGGAACGAACCTCATAGTTCTAGGAGTACCCTAGCCCCACTTTAGTGAGGCGAAGGATTTTAAACCAATGTCAAAAATCCTTCGCCCCACGAATGGGGCTACGCGTGGGGCTACACCTACCCAAGAAATTGTCCAGTACAAATTTACAGCACTTTTATGTTATAGCACTTTTCCCTTGATTAAATTTTCATATTAATATTATGATAGACCTAGACCCAGTAACTGGGGCGCTGTACTCCTTTTTGAAAAGATTTTTACTTTATCGGTCGTACTAGCTAGTACTATGCCCGATAAGGTCAAAATCTATTTAAACAAAAAGAGTACAGCGCCAGAGTGCAGTTACTGGGTGTATTATTAATATATGGTCAAAAAGGGGAAGGAAATTCCATGCAAGAAGAAGTTAAAGTATCACTCAGGGCTGGATATCCATGGTGCCATGGATTCACATTCTACTACAACTAACGTTTTCGCCTTTACCTTCACTTTCTTGCCGTCGACGATCAGTGATTTCATTGTGAAATCAACTCCGATCGTGCTGTGTTGTTTCTCCAGAAATGTTCCAGATTTAAATCGCTGCACAACACAAGTTTTACCCACTCCGGCATCGCCGATTAACACAATTTTAAACAGGTAATCAAAAGAGTCATCAGACTCCATATGGTATGGATACGACATCTTCTCTCATCCAGTGTTTTCTGAGGATGAAATTACTCTTACTTAAACATTTTTTGATGAATCAGACAAAATCGGCAGGTATGAGGACTACACAGTTCACGTTTTACCTTACGGAGTTGATGACATCATCATAAGGCTCGTCATAGATTTTGTGCATTACCAAATAGTATTTAACCCTATGACAGTAGAATCTACCTGTACTGAGTATTGGAATGGCCTGCACAGACCTAGGAATACAACTACCTGTTATTGGTTGGTTTACAGGCAATGTGTTTCATAACCACTCCTTTAGCCGGATACCAGGTTAAATTATAAACCGGAAAAGGAGTCAATTTCAGAAAAACTGAACTTGTTGAAGTCGCTGCGGTGTTTGAAATTGTCCACCCGAGAACTAAAAAAGGGACAGTAAATGTTAGTACACTTAAATAACTTAAATAATAGGCTCACCAGGGATATAAAATGGTAAAAAAATAACATTATGTGCTTGCAAAATAAGGAATTTATTTAATAAAACAGAGAGTGAACAAAATTGAAAAAGTCAATTTAGCTTGTACCACCACTTCTGTGTCAAAAGTGAATGGGGTCAAATTTGAACTTCCGGCGTGTGTTCGCAAAATTTGAAGGCTTTTCGCATTTGCTTTGGAGAACAGAGGTTGTGTAAGTACAAAGTGGTATTTTAAAAAGCAATTTTGGTGTTCAGTTATGAAAATTCTTAGTCACATACCGCTGTTGTAATAAATACAAATTTTTGAGGAGCACATTATTTGTTTTTAAAACTAAAAAACTATAAAAAATAAAAAATAAAAATCATTTGTCCAGTCTCCGGACAATTGACTTAAATGAATTGCAATTGCAATTGCGTTTTATGATTTTGTGCATGCAGTTTAATTAATTTAAGATTGGCTATTGTTAATTACTTAGTATTACTTGAATACTAGCCTTTTGTTTTATTATTTGTTGTTGTTGATGCTTACCTAGCAATTTTATTTTCATATTTATTTCACATTACATACAAAAACAATTTGTGTATTCGAACGAACAATTGATAACTTTCAGTTTCATGACTTTTCAAAGTTAATCAAACATTGTACGATTTATGTTATTTTTAACATGTGTTTTACTTTTATTTTTAAAATGCCAAAAATGACAATGACATTGACATTGATTGACAGTGAAAGAATAAAGAATTTAATTTGTTGACACATTTTGAATTTGATCTAAACGTATTAATTAGAACATGGAGTACCGTAGTTTTTGAGTATATATTACTATTGATTGTATTGTTTTAATTTAAAATAAATTTGAAAATCTGTGGAGTATCCTTTTTCTTCATATACTGTAGACTAGATGTATGAATTTCCGGATATGAATAGTGTAGGTCCATGAATTGTGGACTACATCTTGTATTTGGGCTTTAAATTTTAAATTGCTTAAAGTGACAAAGTATTGCAGAAAATTGATATCAGTTTTCCCATTATAGTGTGTCCTTATAATTTTAAAACGAGATCAATAGCACTCCACACTAATGCTAAAAATAGGTCATGCAAGTACCTAGATCTCAGACGTGTCAAATTTCACTGACGAACGCGTATGTCGACCAGACATACAATACGCAATGCAGTGTTCTCCCTTAACAGTGGTCTGCTGGCCAACATCTGAGGACAAGTCAAAACTCATCCAAGTGGTCTGGCTGGCTAGTTCAGTGTTGAAAACCATCACTATTTTATGTGAAATAATGGACGAGTGAAAAAAGCTGACAGACTAGTAGTGAAATGACAAGCTAGCTAGTCCTGCTGGCCAGTCCCCCCAAAAAGTTAAGGGCAACCCCTGCAATGTATACTGTACTACTGCAGTCTGGCACGTTGATGCGGTGATCGCATGAGTGGTAGAATGTTTGTCTGACAGCCGGTAATTTTTAAGCAAAAGTGACGTCATTAGTGCAGAGTGCTATTACTGATCTGATTCTGGTCCATTTAAGAGCCACATCCACTCATGTACACGCTGTTTGTTTGCATGATACATTTAAGTTGTGTTGTTTAATACTTCATAATTGCATAATCGTTTCTTGTCAAATCTTGTTAACATTTTGTTCTTGTCACTTCTGCCGCTGTGATCAGTAAATACAGCATGGATGGGGTTTAGATCGTCTATGACACCAGAAGCGTATCTTGATTTTATCTCTTATTTCTTTGTCATCCTTTCTTTTCAGATACAGAAATATAAACAGCAACATGTTTCAGACAAGATCAGAATATGACAGGTAAAAGTTTAAATTGCTGAGGTATTAGTGGTGTTCAATTTTTACCCCACTAATTTTGTACTCTTGATCAAACAAATGGAAGGTTCCTTTTTCAATCCATTGTGTTAAAAAAAAATTGGTTTTTTTTAGCTAATGATATTTATAAATCCTTTTTGCCAACTTCACCTTGGCTCTGATGCAATGTATTTTAGTTAATATCTAAAGCCTCATACTACAAAAAAAACATTAAATGTTGTTTGTTTTCTTTGGGAATCACACTTCAACCATTTAAAATCTAAAACTGCTTAATCACTGGGCCAGGTATACCAATTTTACCAAAGTCCAAACATTTGAGTATCAGGGTTCTCTCCAGGATTTTTCAAAACTGGGGGGCATTCTGGACCCACACTTTGAAAGTGTGGCCGAAGCACGCTGAATTGGTGGTAGGTCCTTGGAATGTTTTTATTTAATGTTTATGTTTGGTTTGAAAAGCTCTACTGTGCAATCTTGAGCATTTAAAATGGTTTTATGTTCGGATTTTTTGTGACTTTCATATAAAAATCTACAAAAAAAAAAATATATATATATATATATATATATATATATAAATAAATAGCGTGAGCAAAGAAAATTTGGCTGATGCCAGACTCGAACCCGCGACCTCTCGAATACCGTACGAGTGCTCTACCAACTGAGCTAACCAGCCCTTATAGTTGGTGGGCGGTCCTATGTGCAATACCAAATCCACTTTGCTCGGGGGGACCAGTCAGAAGCCGAACCGTGCTGCCGATAAATATATTAATAAATAGGGTGAGCAAAGAAAATTTGGCTGATGCCGGTCTCGAACCCGCGACCTCTCGAATACCGTACGAGCGCTCTACAAACTGAGCTAGCCAGCCCTTATTGTTGGTGGGCGGTCCTATGTGCAATACCAAATCTACTTTGCTCGGGGGGACCAGTCAGAAGCCGAACCGTGCTGCCGATAAGCCAGGGATCACCTACCCCGGTTAAGATGCAAACAACCTATATTTTTTTGCGTATCGGCCTGTAATTCATGTGTATTGGCCCGATACCCTAGCTTATGCATGGGGAGAACCCTAGGTGTTCAGTTACCTTAGAGTGGAGGTAATTATTAGAGGAGTCAGCAGGGTCTCTAACCAAAGAATCTCGGGATCACTTGGGGTTTTAATACAATGGGTTGGACCTAATAGTGATATTACCATTTGAAACTTGATACTTATGCACAAACAGCAACTTTGAAAAAACACCTTCTCAATTTGAAACAATGAATATATGTGAAAAGAATTATACTCTCATGTGCAGATGAAATTCTCTGTCCTGTTGGACACTCATCTGTTATTTTGCTGGAACCATGTTCGTTATTTCCTTGTTTGTTTCTTGTTGTAGGGGTGTGAACACATTTTCCCCAGAGGGCAGACTATTTCAAGTCGAGTATGCCATTGAAGCTATCAAGGTATGAAACATCTACTCCAGTTTTAACCCTCCCGACTGTCGAAACATTTACCAACAAGTTGACCAACTATCCAAAACCATTCAACTGCCATGTTGTGTTTGGTGGTACAATTGTGCACAGAACTAACTTTGTAAAGTATGCAGATGAATTCACCTTCGTATTGCAGGCTGGCATAGTTATATCATTCAAAAATCAAAACCACAGTGGATGATATTGAATGGTCAGACTGTAAGAGGGTTGACTGTGTACTGTGTAGATAAATTCACAACATGATACCATGTTGCAGGCTTGCATAGTTTATCTTTGCATAGTATATCTCCATTCAAAACTGCAGTAAACAATATTGAATGGTCAGACAGTAGGAAGGTTGAAGGACCAGTGCAACATATAAATATAGAATCAATTCACAACTCTGTGTTCATATTAAAATCATTGTGTTAATTTTCCAGCAAATGTGTGTCAAAAAACAACAACAAAAATGGTTAGAAGTTAGTAGTATTCATTTCAATTCAGGTTGCTATTAAAAGTGCTCAACATTTCCTTTCCTGGTGTCAAAAACTTGTATGAAAATGTACATCAGACTGTTTTTTACAATTTACAATTTACCATTAAACTATTATCGGTTTAAATCATTTATAATAATTTCTAGACACTTATTTGAAAGATACAAATAAATCAGTCACACAACTGCAAATCAAAATTTCGAAATCATAAAATCATTTTTCCCTCTTCAGCTGGGCTCCACAGCAATTGGTATTCAGACCTCCGAAGGCTGCGTCCTGGCTGTGGAGAAGCGTGTGACATCCCCCCTGATGGAGGTGTCTAGCATTGAGAAGATCGTTGAAGTGGATAGTCACATCGGTTGTGCGATGAGCGGTCTGATTGCGGATTCAAGGACGATGATCGACAGGGCCAGAGTAGAAGCCCAGGTAAGAGATGTCCTTTTGTGGACCCTCAAGACCTCTCAGTCAGCAGTGGGACATTATGGAAGTTTTCATGTGGCAAGTCTTGTGTCACTTATATTCACATCGGTGAAATGCAGTTAAAGAATCATCAGGAAAATAGTGGATTAGTTTCAATCTCCATCTTCTCCGATTTTAAATTTCATACCAGTACCAACTCTCCAGAGAATATTCCTATCTGAAATACTGTTAAAGTTAAGATAATAGAATTTGCAGACCCCCCCCAAAAAAGAAAAAAGTTTTGCTTAATCAAAAGAAGTGGTTACGTGTATAGGAATGTGTACAAAATCCCTGATAAAAAGTGATACATTGTATAGGCTACATAGTATCTGCTAGACTAGATTACCCCTCCTTAATTACTTAAGTTTAGTATTTATTTTTTCCCATTTATCAGAGCCATTGGTTTACATATAACGAGAAGATGTCAGTTGAGGCAGTTACACAAGCTGTGTCTAACCTAGCTATGCAGTTTGGTGATGATGATGCTGACAGTGGAGCAATGGTAAGCATTAACTTTAAAACTATCAGTGTCCGTGGCTACAGAGACTCCTGTATCCCCCAAATACTCCACTCTAACACCCAAATGTTTGGACTTTAATAAGAGTGTTGTAAATTGATGTTAAATTCGCATCAAGTATAAAGAACATTAATTGTATTATACCCATACACTGATGTGTGTTAAGCGCTGTATACTCAGTACTTCCCTAAGTCCTGTGAAAAAAAAATCAACAGGCATATCACTCGAGTGGGATTCGAATCCACGACCTTTGCCATTCTAGAGCAGGTGTCTTACCACTAGACCACCGAGCTTGCCCGGTAGCGAGAGGCAGTTGGAATTCTATATTTTAGCAGCGGATACTACAGGTACCACAAAGATTTTTTTACCAGGTGGACCGTGGTACCATATGCCACACAGTCAGACAACTTCCTGGTTAGGTGATGTTTGAAGCTTTGCATGGTGTGAAGAATAATAAGGAACTATAATAAAATAGTAAACTTGCGGGTACAACCATGTAATTCAACTCTTTTAGGAAGGAGTGGTGGCTCTGAGAAGAGCCGTTGTGGTCTCGACGTTTCGAACAGTATGCTCTGTTTCTCCTGAAGACGAACAGAGCATACTGTTCGAAACGTCGAGACCACAACGGCTCTTCTCAGAGCCACCACTCCTTCCTAAAAGAGTTGAATTACATGGTTGTACCCGCAAGTTTACTATTTTATTATAGTTCCTTATTTTTCCTGGTTAGGATTTTGAAGAATTTGGGCCCATTTGGGTTAAGCAAGACTAAAAAACTACTGGGACTGCCCCTGAGTCAGCAGCAAACCGTTTTTGTGAACTCTGCAGTTAAGGCTGCAAATGATTGAGATATTACTGGTCTTATTCCTATAAAATGAAAATGAAGACACAAACTTGACTCATCAGGGACCATTGATGCTTGGGCACACAACTTTGTGAACTACGAAGAAATGTTGCTCAACAAAAAATGGTTACAAGGGAAAGTACTACATAATATGTGTTGATTGTGAATGGCTACCTCTGATTTATAGTAAGCAGTGAAATTTCTGTTTTGTCAAATAAATGAGTTAAGCAATACTGTCTGTTTCACCTCTTTATAAAATACAACTCTGTAAGGCTTCTGCCACCACTGTCACAAAAGCTGCACTTTTAATAGTTGGTAGTCTGAGGGAAATGTTTGTATTGAATATATACATTTTGTTGTTCCCAACAGAGTCGACCATTTGGTGTTGCCCTGCTATTTGCCGGGGTTGACGAGAAAGGGCCGAGATTGTAAGTAAATCTGTCTTCTTGCTGATGCTGGTTTATGCTAATGGTTTTCTTTAAACAGGTAACAGTGTATTGTTGTAAGGCATGTCATGTGTTTTGTGGCGTGTCTTGACTTAAGCTCTGGTGTCTTTGAACACCGGAATGTGGGTATGCCTTGTGTCCTTAAACAAGACTCTTGACCTTTATTACTTTGTCCTTCGGATGGGACGTAAAGCCGTTGGTCCTGTGTGTTGTGTAATGCACGTAAAAGAACCCAGTACACTTATCGTGAAGAGTAGGGGTTTGCCCTGATGTTTGTGGCATGGTTGGCTGCATTACGTTTGCGCCACAGCACCTTGTAAATTGTTACATGGTGCTACATGTATAGATATACATGTGAAATGGGTCTGATAATTTCAAAAATAGCTCTTAATACATTTAGAAAAAAATAGTGTTTTGGAACGCCCTTTGGGTGTGAAAAACGTTTTGTAAGAACTGCGTATTGTTATTATTATTATTGATTGTTGTGCATTGCCTTTGTGACCATTCTGTAGATTTCACATGGATCCATCAGGTACATATATCCAGTACGAGGCCAAGGCCATTGGGTCAGGGTCAGAAGGAGCACAGTCACAACTACAAGAGGTCTATCATAAGGTAAGGAAATAGAATGCCCTTCCAGATCCCTCTGAGCCTTCCAGCCTGTAGTAACTCAACACCCAAATGTTTGGGATGTGATGAGGTTTGGTTGTCTAGACTGATGCAACAAGTTTATGTGCTTTTGTAGGGCCTGGGGTGGATTTCACAAAACTTGTCATAACTTAGGACTAGTCCTAAGTTATGACTAGTCCTATAAGTTAGGACTAGTTACTCATCCTAACTCGAGATAAGACTAATCCTAGCGCTTTGTGAGATCCACCCCTGGGCTCAATTTCATAAAGCATGCACTAAGATTCATCTTAAGATGAGTTGTCAATATTACCATAGTGATTCGTATTGTGACATCACACTTTCATTAGCAATTAGGATTGATTTCACACCTAAGATTAATCCTAGCTCTTTGTGAAATCAAGCCCAGATTCATCTAGATTCATCTTAAGATGAGTTGTCAGTATTACCATTGTGGTTTATATTATGACATCACACTTAGCAGTTCAGCAGTTCAGCAGTTCAGCTTAGCAGTTCAGATTGATACGCACTTTATATCAATCTGAGCTCTTTGTGAAATCGAGCCCTGCAGATCATGAACCAAATGGGAAAAAAAATACATTTAAGAGCAATGGTGTGTTCTTCTTCTTGTTGTCCAGTCCATGACTCTGAAGGAAGCGTGCAAGGAGGCCCTGGTCATACTCAAGCAGGTCATGGAAGAAAAACTTAGCTCAACTAATGTAGAGGTAAGAATACACAGTGAGAGAAAATAGGCAAACTGAAGAAAGAGTGTAGTTAGATATTACCAACACCAAGCAACTTCCTGTAATGGAAAATCTTAGCAATCCTTTCCACAAGATGAGACCCTCCTGCTGTTCCTACATCCCATCCCTCCCCCACTTTGGCCAGATCTAGTGTTTCTTGCACTAAATCCAGGGGTTCATAAGCATGAGCAGAGAGCAAACTGGGACGTCACAGGTTAAAGTTTGAACAGATTTTAGCTTTACATTCAGCGAGAGTCAAGGGCATGCCAGTGTATCTGTTAGCGGGCACAGTCACTTTCATTATTAAAGGGACAGTTCCATAATGGTAAATGTTACAGACTATGGGAGCATTTTGGAAGGGCACCAAGGCCAATACCAGGGGCAGCAGAGGGCGCGTCCCTAATTGCCTCTGTGTTAATCCAGGGCTGGAGTTGAGGTTTAAAAAAAAAAATTGTGTTCCTTCAATTGTGACCAAGGGTTTTACTTGATAAGTATAACCGTCACAGGTAAGCGTATCTGATAAAATCCTTCCGCAGTAAAGCGTTAATGGTTACGAGGGAATTTTGTTTTTGAGTACAGCCCACTTTCTAGCTATGTACATAATGTATAATCTCAAACTGCACTCGTGCGATTTGTCACGCTTTGTCCATTAAATGAAAAATACTCGGCAGGAAACTTAAACTATTTTGTGCCCTGTTTGTGTTGTCTAAATTTAGTTTTGAGTCTTCAGGTCTAAGGATGTCTTCATAATGCAAAACCCTCAAGCTCTAATAATACTAAAAGTCATATTTTTTTTTTACGCTTGTCTTGTTGTTTTATTTTCACAGATGGCCACCATAACGAGAGAGAAGAGTTTTGTCATGTTCACCAAGGAAGAGATTGAAGCGATTGTTGCAGAGATGTAGATAGGTCCAGATTTTTGTTAAAGTTAAATTTTCTTCTAGTATTAATTGATGTCAAACCATGTCCCCTTTGAAGAAAAATGTTTCATACAATAAATGTCCCCCATCAAAGTCTTATAGACTGCCTGTCAACCAACCTAGTCAGCTGCAAAACATCCAACAAGGTGATGCCAAGACTTTGAAGTGGAATCCTCAAAGGAGACTAAGGAATTTCCACCGTGTATCCATCATCACTGGGTTACCCTGAGAATGTGTTGGTTGATGTGTTGAGGTGAAACCCTCATTTTAGCACACTGTCCTGTGCAGGTTAAGATCTAGGCCTAATTTCATCAAGTAGCTTAAGCACAATCAAATTTCACAAAAGCAGAAAACGGTTATAAGCCAAAATCACATGCTATGTATAGTGTTTGTGATCGTTGCCTGCTAATGTTTAGTTAAGCAGTATTTCCAGCTGAAGCTGCTCAATTAAATTGTGCACAGGAAACATTCCGAGCATTTAGGGCAAAGGTCTGCTGGGCAGATTTCACAAAGCACTAAGCTTAATCTTAAGATGAGTTGTCAGTATTACCATAGTGATTTGTATTGTGACATCACACTTTGCTTAGCAATTGAGAGTGATTCGCTGTTAAGATCAATCTTAGCTGTTTGTGAAATCGAGCCCAGGCTGAGTGTTTATCAGCTGTAGGTGTGACCCTTGAGTATCCATTGTGTATTTAAAACTGCACAAAAGATTTCATTACATCACTCGAAATTTCACCATTTTCTTCAGGTTTTTTTCTCTGATACAAAGAGTAGATTGACTCTTGGATGACTCCTTTAAGTTAAAATATTCTAGCGTGGAGATTTTGTGTTCATTTTTATTCATCGCAGAACCAGACCTCCAAAAATCCTGGCTTTGGTTGTACAGTACATACCAATTACCTATCACTTGATGATCCTAAAATGACATTTTATTTATAGACCTAGAGCTTTGATTCTTGATTGGGGTTGGGGGGGGGGTTATTGGCCCTTGGTGAAGGCACTGCACCTCTTTGGGGAACATTTTCAAGGGTTCTACTCTAGCGATTGAAGTGATTATTGGCCAACTTATGCCTAAATCAAGAGCGAATGTAGAGTGCACACTTGTGATGCAAACAATCAGAAACTTTTGAGACACTGGCGGCAGCAGACACAACAGTCCTTTTTGACAGTTCTGAGCATGCGCGCACATGCTCAGTACTGCGTGTGTAGTTCTGAGCGTGCGTACTACTGGCAAGAATCGTGAAAAAGGACCATTCAAAAGTCTCCTATTTGCATGCACTGTTGACTCCTGTAATGGTGAGTGTGGCACAATTGCCTTGTGTGATGTGCATGTAAGGGGTCACTTGGCCAAACTTTGCGATTTTCGCCAGAGTGAAACAGTACCCTAAGAGTATGGAGGCAAATTGCCTTGAAGATTAAAGGCACGGTGGTGTATGTTTCAAAGTTATTAAACTCTACAATGTTGTATAATGTATGTGTATGGTACAAGTCTAATACTTGCCCATTGTCATTTAACTACCGAGCAGTAAATGCATTCACCCCGAGTTTATACGGGGAATTCCCAATTGATTTAAACCTTCTAAGTTTTGACCAAACATGGAACCTCTGCACTTGCAGATTGCACAGTTCAAAAGTCACAGGTCAACTTGTTTTAACATTGTATCAAACAGGTGCGCAATTCTAGAAATAAATGTGGGTACATTTTTGACTAAAAGAATGGCTTCAATTGGTTTGTTTGTTTATACCCCCAGTAGTTTTGATACAAGAAATATCCAAGGTTGTTAAGCTCCTTTCCCCCACCTAAATACAGTGTTTTGTTTGAAACTCCACACCTGAAAATAATCAAAATGGAATACTAGTCTAATGGGTTTTTTTTTTGCTTAAAAACTCTTCATTTCATTTTATTTACAAACATAAGCATCTAGGAGCCTACTTCTTACACACAGTACATGTATACAAATACAAGTGCCCCATACTCTAGGATTCTGTAGCTTTTCTTTTGTTCAAACTAAGAGGCATCGTAATGAAATAGTGATCGTCCTGATTGGTTCAGCAATGTGGAGAAAGAATTTACAATCTTCAGAAATCAATCCGTGTCATACATGAATATTTAGAGAAAATTTGCAACTTAAACGAAAATCTTTAAAACAAAATTGTTGGCACAGAGGTTTAATCATAGAAATAAACCAAAGAACTGGGACTTCCTATACCACCCTTAGGCCTCGATCTTAAAAAAACGGAGGCAGGCCTTTGCTGGCCAAATCAGAGAAATTGTACAAGGGCATGCTGGCCAAGTTGGTAGTGACAGTGCAATTTTTCTGAAGGGCATGCTGGCCAACTCGACAGGGCATGAGGCCAATGGCCTTGGTTAAGATCAAGGCCTATGCCCTGTGTAACCGCGTCGCCTTGTGGTGTCTGAAACAGTGTACCCTCAGAAAACCTGACATCAAAATCAAAACAGCACGCCTGAAAATATGACGTGTTTTCTATATGTGATCTGCAGCTTTAGCACGCCCATGTCCAGGGCAAGCATGAAAGTGTGTGGCGCAATCTCAGTGCGTGTGTCATGCCATTCCATGCGTTTTTGTTATGATACACATTCACAGTGATGGTAACCGAATGCGTTTTGGCACAGCCGAGGCATTCCGAGGGTACATTATTTTGCTCCATAGACGGCGGTGATGGCAGCGAAGTACCAGTTCTCTGGTTTATTTCTATGGGTTGGATACTAAAGCTAAATCCTTTCTGAATAAATATTTCTAAATTTTAACGATTACTAGCGTAGTGAATGACAACTTCCCCTACAAGATGCCAATACAACAAGTTAAATATCTGCATCACAAGGCATCATAAATGCGTACATCCATTTGAAACTTACAAAAATTATTTCGTTATCAACAATTTAAGTACATCAAGAAAACAAAATCTACAAAATATCAAGTTTTTATTCAATAAAAAAGATTTCAGTTTTTATGTGGCGGTCATTTTATCCTCGGAACAAGGTGATGGCCAATTCACGAGTGAAATACTATTTAGTTCTGTTGGATGTAGTTAAATGCAACTTTCTTTTTGAGCAATACAAGCAAATATAAACTAAGCACCCTCTCCAATATTGTCGGTCAGCAATTATTGGTTTTCTTTGCATTTTACTTGGAATATTCTGACTTGCTGTAAGAGTACCTCAACAATTTTTCTGACCAGGGCAAATTGGATTTGCTTTGGCTGTGGCTGAACTGGCATTCTTGAATTACTCAGACACAGTGATTTTGCCATATAACCAAAGCCGCAAGACTCTGCTAGGCCTAGAGCAGGGACTTTCACATGAATGTACTGTTGACCCTGCTTGCACTTGGTCGCATTTTTCCAGTGTTTGAGGAGGGTACGATGGTACGATTGTGCACAGAGCAAACATTGATACATTGCATGCTGGCATGAACTATCATTTTAAAACCACAGTGGACAATATTGAATGGTCAGACAGTAGGTAGCAGGATTAAAACCTGATGTATATGGTGACTGAAAGGCTGTTTCATGCACACAATGGTGATTTTTTTTAGGACAACTCCAATCGTCCCGGTCATGTCTTAGTTCATATATATTATTTTAATTTGGTTACCTTTTAAATGAGGCTTTCTTACAACAATTACAAATAAAAAATTCAACTGTGTGAGAAATTAACCAGCCACAAAAAATGTTTTTTTAAAAGGAAAACAAAAACAAAAAACAACTCATTTTGATTTACTTTAAAGTTAAGTTATAAGCATAATATCAAGTAATATACCAACATAATTTATGAAACAGGTGGATTTAAAATAGCACGTGAAAATAGAGTTCATATTTTGGATGTGTAAACGGCCAGCCGTTTGTCTTCACTTAGTAGGTGTACAACTTGATCTTATTAACATCTTTATCGGCACACTCCCGGCCTTTGTTGTAGTAATAGAAGTTGCCATCTTTGCGCTGGAGTTTCTTAATGTAGCCTGACTTTGGCCATCTCTGGATCTATTGATGCAGGGAAAAAAAAACAAAAACAGAAATTAATTTGTTTTCTTCCTATTTTAGCATCGAAGCAAAATCACCGAGAGAGATAAATAACACTCAGAGCCCAGGGACTCACTTTTTATGGAGAACCCTTTAGAAGAGTTTCTTTTTCATAACTACTGATACAGTAAGCAAAGCAAAAGGCACGCCGGCAGTTCTTGTGGTAAGCAGATGAGCGACCTTGCACCCATTTCAGACTGGTGCTCCAGAGCCGAACCAAATTATTGAATTAAGTACATGAAAAGTTTGACGTCTGAATTAGTTAGGGGAGCCACTAGACGGGTTCGAAGTCGAAAGATTGACTCTTGCAGTCGGTCGGAATGACTCTGGAGCGTCTTTGGTGCAGACGTCGATCTTGTCATGAGTCGAACCTAATGCAAATTTATGTTAACTAAGTTTGCCTGTCTGAAACCGAAATCTAGAGTCGCTCTGAATCTTTTTGATTCAGCGTGACTCTGGAGCGCCAGCCTGAAACGGGTGTAATAAGTCTTTTGCCTGTATACATTTTTCTGCTGCGATAAGCACATTAGCAAAAATATGCTTACTGGTGAACAAGCTTAAGTGGGACCTGATTTCATCCAAACATGAATGAAGATGTTCAAATGTTTACTTACCTCTCCTTTGACTGTGTTGTATTCCATGGCATCTCTATATCCTGCAACCTGGAGTCTGTAGGCTTCCTCGACTTCCTCCGACCAACGTTTTGGTCTGACGAGAGACTTTGGCTTAGCACCAGCAGCGGGAATAACACTCGCCATAGTATGTGTCTGGCGTTTTTTCACAAAATACACCTAAGAACAGGGATAGATAACATCATGCAAAAACAACTTGTTTAAAAATTACAGATAATCCAAGAGTTTTTAAGAACTAAAAAGAGTTGTAAAATTTAACATTGTTTTTGCAGCTAACATGCTTTGTCGAACACTAGTTGCCGTCTGCTACAGGGTGCTCCAACTTCACAGACTCGTCTGGAAGGTATGTGGAAGTTCGAGTCCCCTGTTGGAGACGGCAACGGATGTTCCAAATAAACAAATTGAAGACAGGAAGATGTTGAACAAGATGGCGCATATAAAAACTGTGAAGCCTGAAGAAAGTGGTTTTTATTATTAATGTTGCATTAAAAAAAATCCTAGATAGAAAAGTAGACCCAGTAACTGGGGCGCTGTACTCCTTTTTTGAAATTTTTGACATTATCTGTCGTACTAGCGCCCCAGTCCGTGGTATATATGGAAAGTGCTCCGATTCGGAGTCCGAAGCGGTTTTTTTCTGAATCAGTTACAAAATTGTCAAAATTGCAACAAGGACTCGACAGAATTGCTTGAAAATCGCCTACTGGCTTCTCCAAGTATCTACGGTGAAATAAAATGCAGTTAATTGTACTCACGATCATTTTTGGTCCTCCAAATCGATGATTTTTAGCCCACTATCACGCATATATCAAATTTGCCGTTAGAATCGCCATTTTGAATGTGATACTCAACGACCGTTTCCTTATGTCTAAAACGCTGCGAGGATTGCGTGTTCGCTGAGGCCCTGACTTTCATATTGTTTTCCGCGCAGTCAACGCAGGATACCAGGCTGTGTGTAGCGCCAATGTTCGCTGATGCCCTGACATTCATATTGATTTGCGCAGTCAACGCAGGATACCAGGCTACACAGCTGGTTGTACTGCGCGGAAAACAATATGAAAGTCAGGGCCTCAGCGAATACGCAATCCTCGCAGCGTTTTAGACATAAGGAAACGGTCGTTGAGTATCACATTCAAAATGGCGATTCTAACGGCAAATTTGATATATGCGTGATAGTGGGCTAAAAATCATCGATTTGGAGGACCAAAAATGATCGTGAGTACAATTAACTGCATTTTATTTCACCGTAGATACTTGGAGAAGCCAGTAGGCGATTTTCAAGCAATTCTGTCGAGTCCTTGTTGCAATTTTGACAATTTTGTAACTGATTCAGAAAAAAACCGCTTCGGACTCCGAATCGGAGCACTTTCCATATATACCACGGACTGGGGCGCTAGTACGACAGATAATGTCAAAAATTTCAAAAAAGGAGTACAGCGCCCCAGTTACTGGGTCTAATAGAAAAGTAGTTTTTTTTATAATTTAAATTCTTTTTATAATAATTAATAAGCCTAACATTTGGAAAAGTAGCAAAAAATTTAGACGCAGCACTATGCAGTAACTGGGGCGCTGTACTCCTTTTTTGAAATTTTGACTTGGACGGTCAGTCAGACTAGCCACGTCAAAATAAAAACATAAAAAGGAGTACAGCGCCCCAGTTACTGGGTCTAAACCAGAAACAAAGTTAAAGTCTAGTTGTGACTACAATAAGACTGAGTGTAGACCCGCAGTTAACTGGGGCGCTGTAAAAATGGTGCATAATTCTTTATTATTTTGTCTTACCAATGTCGGGATGAAATGTAAATTCAGATTATCTGCCTTCTTCAAGCGATATGGTTCGGTTCACCACTCTGGTAAGCTTATCAGGCTGAGCTGTTCACATCCACAAGCTTAATCTATTTATGACTGTTCCATAAAATAACAACTTTGACAATGCCCCTCTGAGACGAGATGAAAAGAACAACAGGTCGCTCGGCAAAACTGTTTTGGATTGTTTAGTGAGTTGCCAAGCAAGTCAACTCTCGAATGGCATCACAAAGTCTCGCAAAACACGATTCTTCGCGAGAAAAAGGGTGGCAACTTCTTATTATCTGGTATCCAACCCCTCTTTCCATTGTAAAAACATAGAACAGAGACTTTGGAAAGCTGACTAATCGGTGTATGAAAGCATAATGGTCTACAATTATTTTATTTCCAGTATCTACGCTGAAGAAAGGATTGGCCCCACACCCTTTATTGGTCTTGCATGGTCACCATATAGAGCTAAGGTTTATGATGGTCTCAAAGTAAAAATCCGACAAGAAAAAGAAAAACCAGGACGGAAACTTTCCTCTTAATTATTTAGATTTCCATAGGCAATGAGACCCATGCGGTCTCAATAATACCACAGAGATGGGTTCTGGGTTGTAGCTAGCTCTATGATAATACTGTCTATTAAAAGGAAAGTCATATCCTGTTGGTAAGTGATGATGTGCGGTGTAACGAATGTTCATTCGATTGCATTGCACTTCCGACTCCAAAACGTCATCACTTACCACAGGATAAACTTCACAGAATCTTAGAACGACCTCCCCAATAAATGAAACACAGTAACTAGGCTAAGTATTTGGAAATGCACTGAACCAAGTACTTAAATTGTACTTATTTATTTAATTTTTTTTTTTTTAAGTTTTATGTAAAAAAAAAATGTTTTGGGACCTGCCTTTTCACGCGTATGTTTTGCAAAGAATCAAGTTTTTTTTCCACAAGAAATACCCTAAGACTAGTAACTTTGGTTTCAGAATTAGAGGCTATGGCTGCAGCTGCAGCTTGCGGCTGTGTCACCACGTCATCATGATTGTGTTAAAGCATTAGGCTGCCCTCAATGACCTAAGGTCAGCGTGCAAAGCGGATGCGCGCGCGTGTGACTTGTGGCTACTACTAACATGTAATACCTACGGTAGAAATCGTAATCAAACTTGATATTTTCATTATTTTTTTACTGTCAATTTCATCAGCAAGTTGTCTGATCTTAGCAATTTTAACACACGGTCAACAAACCACCCTCACGGGTTGCCCTGCTGTTGGTAATCATAAATCGCCCTGCGCTTTCGCCGCACTCCCGCACCACCTAAGATCCCTTCCACTGATTTTTATCTGGAACCAATTGGGTGGGTGCACCTTATCTATCTGGCCTAATATCAGCAGCAGCAGCAACAACAGCAGCAACAACAACAACAACACACAATAAAGCTAAATTTCAATTGTTTTATTTAAGAGTTGGTTTTATCATGGAGTAATAAGTAGCCTTTCTGCGTGGTTTTATTAAGGGTGGGAATAAATCGACGGGCACCGTAAACAGAGCCCATATTTATTTTTTTATATACATCTTTTAAAAGTATATTTCAAATCAGTCTTTGCTGTTTTGCTTGACCATGAGGTTTATAGAGCAATGACTTGATATCATTAGAAGGGGTGCCCTGAGATTGACGCATTGTTCACATGCATGAGTCATTGCAATAGAAGGCACAGGCTGATCAAGACGCCGCAACAATGGGAGCAAGGGGATGCCTGGTCTGACCTAAACCTGTTGATTCTTCGTTTTGTTTTCAGCAAGTTGACTCTACCATAGCAGTCGAAACGCGAAGCCATTAACATTAATTGCAAGAACTGTTTCTTGATTGCAAGAACTTTTTTATTTCCCAACAGAGGAACGATATAAACACAGATGTGTTACATTTATATCATAAATTAACAAGTTTTCCGCGGGCCATGCAGCCTAGAGAATTACATGTATGTTCCTTTCTTTGACACCGCTCTGAACGTCCATTGTTAAAACTCAATCAGAGCAAAATGTTTCACAAGCCGTGGACCATCCACTGAGGTTACGCCTTGTGATGTAAGCCGACTTTGTATTGTTTGAAATGTAATCAAAGTGCGAAGTAACAAAAGGTATAATCAAACTCTATGGTGTTATCAAACGGACGTTTCTTTTTTATTATCAGCTGATGTTTTTACAGGCCCCCGTTTTATACCGAACACAGATTGGTGCTAGATTTATTAAGTTGAATGGTCTGTTAAGGTCGATGACCGAGTGGTCACTGATTATGGCCAAGGTATGATAAGGCGGCTTTTAATGCCACTATAATTATCTCCGTCGTGTTTCTAGCGTACAGTAGTAGTTAGAGTTTAGACCCAACTCACTACGATCTGATGTGAAAAAGGGGTGTATCGGACTAGCAATTCCACCCCTCCTTTGTCTCGTTTTGGTAGCATTGTACTTAGAGGTAAAATACAGGATCGGTAAAGCTGTGATAGTGCAGTGTTCTTACTTTGTGTAATTCAATGTATATATTAAGAAACAAACCTTTGAAGATTTGAGCTCAATTCGTCGTCCGAGTCAGGAGAAAATAGTGAAAACCGTGCACACTTTTCAGCACATTGTCCTTAATTTCGATTGTTATACAACCGAAATTAAAATCAGGCCTTCAAATTCTAGTTTCTCGACTTTGACAGTATTTCAGACAAAAACATTTCTAAGGAAGATTGGTACTGGTATGAACTTCATAATTAATAAGCTTTCAGACTGATACTTATTAAAACAAATTTGATGAATACCAATCCTGTATTCTGCCTTTAAGGGGAAACAGAAATGGATGCGACATAATTAACACAGTTCTTTAGTTATTACTGGTATTTTGTTTTTCGAAGAAGAAATTGAAGTGGGTACTGGGTCGTTTCTCTATGGTAGAATATTTCTACCTCCATGGTAGAATCACGGAGGAAGGGAACTGAAAGATGCGAACACGCTGGTTTTGGGTTTGAAGAACAAAACTGCAACACTAGTGTGGAACAACCATAGTGCAAGGCATACCAACAAACACCCGGTTTACGAGTTTGCAATGGCATGAAGGAGGCAAAAAGTGATACAGCCCAAGTCTTTTTTTTCAGAATGCCGCGTTTTGAGCTTTTCGCTGGGGGTATAAAAATAACAAAGGAGAATCTTCAAGGTGGAATCCTATATAGACCATGTGACCTATGACATCACATGTTTATAAAAAAGAACCAAAAGGTCTGGATTTCTTGCAGGCGCTTTTTGTACACAGCTCAATGTAAGAAAACATGCAATCTTACATTTTATGGAGATTGTAATTGATTGATTTTTAGCATCTTTTAATATGAAGAAAGGTGGGACATCTCAAAAACTTTCTTTCAACTGTAACTTCTATACCTCTTGAACTTATGTGGAAATAATGACACACAATGTACAGTTTCCCATATGACTAGTGTTAGTATCTTGCCTGCCAGAAAGGCCCTGGAATGTACAAGGTCACTCTTTGTGTAAACAAACTTACATGGTCGGTCGTATACGGTTCTTTCCAAGAAGCAGTGCTATAGGCGGGTGCCAGCCATTGCGCATAACTAACGGCATCCGGTGTATCACATTAATTTTGCAGCTTTGACCCATGGTGTCCTTCATGATTATGCTGCAAAAGTTGGTGGCTTAATCCATAATCGCACTTTAAGTAAGTTCTGCGAAAATGTTTTTAAGCTAGGCGAATACGAAAGTCCTTTTGCCTCATTTTGAGTAGACCTAATGGTACTCTGTAATGTAAAAGAGTGAAAATATCACACTCTCTCCCGTGTGGTGTCATTTTGGGCTCTGTTGAGAGTGAAATTCACTGCGCACCACCCCTTTTGAGTGAAATTTGAGTGAACATCACTCTTATCTAAGTTGGAAATACCCGTATGTCACTCTGAAAGAGTTGTCCACCATATTGGCTCTTTGCAAGAGTGGTATGGCGGATAAAACGAGTTGCTTCTCACTCGTTTATTTTAGAGAGTAGTCGAGGTACATTGCACAATATGACCCCATCCCCGGTTGGTTAGTAACGAGTCTAAGATGGTCAAATATTAAAATTCGAGATAAGGTAGTTGCAGGGATCGTATTTTGTCATGGTTGAAAACGCCCACATTGTTAGAAAACGACAACGAGGATTTGACCTTCAAAACCCCCAAAGATTAACGATAAAAGGGTCAATAATATAGGTAAGGCCACGAAATTACAATTTCCAGTATTTCTCATTTTAATATTTAATAGTACTATCTACGTGTCTAAATTTTAAAACATCATGGTGGTTTATTTTACTTTAAAGTATGTGTTGATAAAACAGGTATCTAGGCGTAAGTGGTGATGGAAAATGGTCCCTTGAGTGAAAAGTGAAAGTCCACATTGATTTTGTTAGCTTCTCGGAATGTTCAACTACCCACACCTCCCTCCCCACCCCCCCAAAAATACTTGAAAATCCAGATGCAAATGTTGTTGATTCACTTGAGGACAAAAATGCATGAATGTCTGTATGTCTGTATCAGTAGGCTGTAGTATAAGGACTTTTACAGATTGCTTACCAACAACCCAAATGACATGACTTGTGGTATAAATGCAAATCTTGCTATATGGGCCCATGTTTCGCCCCTAGCAGACCCAGTCTTTCTCAAAGGCCTTTCAGAAAGACTCTGCTACAGGGTCGAACCGTCAGGCAATTTATCAGTATGTTCTAACAAAAATGCAGTTGTTTGTGTTGTGCAAAATTGTCTGACATGGCTATGTTCCTATGTAACCTTCTCAATATTCAAACAAAAAATCTTTTCCTTTCTAAAAATGGCAGCATGATTGGTTATTTTTCGTTTATGGCAGTTCTACCCAAAAGTAAATTGTATAACCTACACAAGCCCAAAGAAAAGCTTTTACAGTCGGCACACACCACCTTGCTATTGTGCTGATACCTCTGTTTGATGAAAACACTGAAGGAGATGAGCAAGCAAGCATGCAGCCACGCGCGCGGTGAACCCTTTGCCTTTATGAATCAATTATATACAACATCAGTGGGACCGCTATGTGTGTGTGCGTAGGCTCCTTACATCAAACCGTTCAGGCGTGGGGCTTCTTGGAAGGTGTTTCGGCAAACTACTGGCGTTAAAAAAAAAACAATCGGAAAACCATACAAAACATCTGAGGGTGTTAAGCCAATTTATGACACCATTGGCTTGAAGGACTGCCGGGAAATCACCCTTTGGAAGCAGCCACAAAGTGGGTTCTAATAGTTGACCAAAGTTTTTTTTTACGGCGGACTGGGTCACGTCAAAGGCCTGCTTGACACAGTTGCTTTCTCCCTCCCCTATGTCATCGATCTATGCCCGCATAGCACGTATAACTATCTGACTTGATCGAGTGAAAGAAAACTGATAGATGCTTTTTAAGCGGTTAAAATATTATTTTTAAAAATTCTGTAAAAGCAGAGTTGTTGGATGACGACTGGACTGGGACACAGTGTGATTGGGTGTATTATACAGGGTCATGTTGGAATTTCCTTCCACGAAAGGGTGAAGGGCTTCGTGGCGATTTTGTTACAAATATTAAACATTATGGTTTTGCTGTGTGTACCTCAATACATGTATATACTTATTAAAGCTGTAACTTTCAGTACCATAAAGCGGAAACTCCCAAAGAATGCTCACCCTCCGACCTCTCATAAAGTGCAACCTATAGTTAATGCGCTCACGGACAGTAGCCCATCAATTTTTTTTTTAAAGATTGCGTATAACAACTCAAACATAATTATAAACACGTGATGTTGTTGGTTCAGAGGACACGCACACCTCAGCTCATGATATTTTTGTATTCATGTGTCAAACACATAATTTCTTGAAGATCAACAATTCACAGAAATACTTGACGATTCGACCAACAATACATCGGTCATATTAAGGCCTATATACATGTGCGTGTATGTTTCACTGTTAATAACAAGCACAACCAGATGGAGATGTGATTACCAGTAAATAAGTAGGCGTATATACGTCCTGTTTTTAAACATAATATTGAGCTATATCTTCCAATTTGAAGAAAAGCAAACTGGATCCTGATTCTAATTAAGTTGTCATCGTGAACTTAGAGCTATGTGCGTGAGTTACGTCTGTTAAGGCTGCATTTACCCATTAAGAGTTCTCGGTAAGAATTGACACCGAGCAGGGGGCCTTTCCCGCCATTTTTTTTACTTGGGGCGGGGGGGGGCATTGCTTTTTTTAGTGGGGGTGGGGAAGGGGCCATTTTTAAAAAAATGAATTACATGTATCTGGATTTTGTTCATTGGAGCACCTGGGGGGCACTCAGCGCCGTAACTAGGGTAACATTTTAGGGGCCACTAGGGGTGAACCAATTTTCTTAGGGGGGCATTTTCCATTTGTATTTTTCCTAAACAATCCCCTATTCAGCGCTCTTCTGACGTGTTGAGGTAAAACAAAATACATTCTGCATGTAAAAAAAAACAGTTTTAAACATTGAAACAACTACATAAAAGTTCATAAAATGTAACATTTTATTCTGGTGATTGTTAATCTCAAAAGTCCAGATTTCAAATGGGGGCATCCGTGGGGGGGGGGGGGGGGGCACGGACATCGGTCGGGGGCACTTGCCCCCCCCCCCCCCTTATACGCCAAAGACTCCGGGTCAGTAATGTGTTTTTGACGGGTCCTGCGGACCTGGAAAACTCAATTGGCAACCACTTCCCAGTTCAATGGTGACCCGAACTTTAAAAACTATTGAGGCCGGTATGGTGTTTAAATATGTAAGAGTGACATAAAATGTTTTAAGATATTTCCAAAAATAGTAAAAAATTAATTACCTCTTTATATCATTGTTATATACATCACTCATAACTTCTTTACTTCTTTACGGAAATCTAACTTGCTTACATAGACCCTAATTAAGGCTTTCACGTCTGATGCGCCATTGAATTTTCAAGAGACAAGATAAGAAGTACCAAAAAAGTGTCAATAAAGGGTAATACAGAAATAATAAATAAATGTTACTTCAGTTACAGTAGTTTCTACGCGTTAAAAATCTACATTATTATTATTATTATTATTATTACATTATAATTATTTTGTGAAGGACTTCGGTACTAACTTCGGTACTAACAAATATTAACGACAGGACGTCTTGAAAACTTGATTGGGAAAACCGATACCTCTTTTTTATTGGTAGCCTTTCGGGGAGGTAAGTTGAATTAGTTCAGTTTTCCAGCCATAATTTTTGATCGTTAATAATCGAATCTTGTTACGTGGAAATGTAAACCGCAATAATTGTTCACTGTTTCTGGGGGATATGTAATGTATTACTATGGTCAAGATATGGCATATCATTTTACATCACTCATAAACATTATTTACTATTAATGTGAACAAAGCCCTTCATCGGTTGATTTAGGCTAATGAATATGCAAATCGACTTTCATTTCAGGGCTTATTAATCCTAAAACGCCCTTAGTTTCATAATTTCTTGAAGACAACAAAAGATAGGGACCCAAGGCCTGGTTGTGGCGTTTTGTGTGTGTGTGTGTTCCTCCAAAAAAGTCGCAAGCCCTTTTGAAATTAGTAACGGGACAAGTTTCATAAAACTGTCAAAGCCCCAGCTCAACATTGGTATATAAGAAGAAAAACAACAGTGTTCACGGACTTACAAATACCTTAAAAATGCATTCAGCATTTTTTGTATACGCATTCCTTCAGGCACTTCAGGCAGCAATATTTCAAGGAAAGTTTTCTACCATCATTATCTTCAAGATAATGATGGTAGAAAACTTTCCTTGAAACATTGCTGCCTGAAGTGCCTGAAGGAATGGATAATGATGGCAGAAAACTTTCCTTGAAATATTGCCGCCTGAAGTGCCTGAAGGAATGCGTATACAAAAAATGCTGAATACATTTTTACCGTTTTCTCGCAAATGAAACAACGAAAAGAGCTGACATTTCCACATGTTGGTTTTATTACAAATATCTTGACTTGATTTGTGCAAAGAATGGAAACATTTACAGCCAGTTTACCAATGTTGAGCTGGGGCTTTAAGTACAGAAAATGCTTAGCAAATAAAAATCTTGCTTATTAGCAGAAACACGTAACCAGCAAAAATACCATGTAATAACTACATGTTGTGACTTGTTTTCTGCTTAGCAGAAACATTTGCTGTAAGAAATACATTTTGCTTATGAAGATGGGCATATAGGTCAACGTTGATTAGTCTTCGTTTCATCGTGCACGAAACAAATTTTACTTGATGCTTTATTAAATAATTCACTCAAACAGTTACGATTACATGAAAGCCATGTCTGTATACCTCCATCTCCATGCATGGAGGCAAGAAATAAACCTGGTGCAGTCACGAAGGAAGCATCCATTGTATAGTACACCAGGGTTGAGACGTTGGTTTTAATTTTCAATCGCTGAACAATTTCTCAACAGGTATCATTGACTAATCTCGTCATAAACCCTCGATGGTTTTACAATCTGTTTTCTTGGTAATTTACAGCCCCGCTGTTCTTTCGTACAGTGTTCGTGCACACCCGCGATCAGTCAACTACATGGGTCCGACCACCTAAAACTTGTCAGCCGGTGAGATCAAAGGCTAACGCTCGACCAATCAGCAGTCGAGGACGGCACCTTATTTGGGTCCCGTGAATGAATCAAAGGACACCGCTGAACTGAGTTGGGTACTTAAGAACCACCATCCCGACTTTAGACTGCATCATTCGCTTGTAGAATATCCCACATTCAACATCATATTCTTTGCCTCAATCTGTCAAGGCTTTGCTCTTTGGTCTGGGCAAGTGCTAGTTGTGTTTATTACTACTTATTACTTAGCCGGTATCATGGAGAACACCCCATCAGTAAAGTCTTGCATTGCGAAAAGAAAGCCTGGTCATCTGATAGAGGACATCCTTGGCATCAAAATAGGTAATTAAGTTTAACCATGGTGTCACCCAAGTTACTTTATTTATAGTAATTTGTATCAATTGATTTACATGTACTTGTATAGGAAAAACAAAGTCATACAACTCTCAGTATAGAAATCATTGTGGGAGTTAATTTCTTCCAAGTTTCTTGGCAATGGCAAAAATGATTTAGAAAAAAAACTATACAACATTAGTTACTACAGGTTTTTAAAGGTAATAATATTGGTATACATGTATTTTACAGAAATAGTTAATTTATGCCCATTGTGAGGTTCAATTTCCCTGGTATATTGGTCAGCTTTTTAATCTCTGTGCTTATAAACCGCGTGTTAAAAGTTCCATTACAAAACCCTTTATCCTTTTCAGCAGCTGAACCAGCCGCCGTCCACATCAACAGTTGGCCCGCCCAGTCTACCAGGAGCGGCCCGCTCATAAAACGCCGTCGCCGTGCCCGTACTATCTTCACTGAAGACCAGCGACAGCAGCTTGAAGTTTTCTTCACTGACAACCAGTATCCCGACATAACGAACAGGGAGGTGCTTGCAGAATCTATCGGCATGACTGAAGCAAGAGTACAGGTTTGTAAAATTTGTGTCTTCCTTTATTCTTTGTCTGCACATCTTACAAAGTCTTCACTGTCTGTTCATAGAGCAAGGACCAGAGCAAGTGCAATCGTAAAAGCAAATTGGCAAACCAACGTATCGAAGAACTTAAAGCTAATTGACTCAAGCATTTCTCAGTAAGGCGTAAGGGTAACACATTAAAGGCATGACACACGTACATTAATGCAGGTCTTGCGCTTAAGCTTTTTGTAAAGTAGCCCAAGAGGCTAGTAAACTGTGAACTTTACTTGCCCCTAGGAAGTTTTCGTTGCCCAAATTTTAAACATGTATTATCATAAAAATGTATCTCTCTGATACTAATGGAAGTGATCACAACCATTTTAACGGTCAAATGAAGTTACACTCACACACTCAAAAATAAATTGACACATTTCTAAAACGATTCACATCTGAAAAGGAAGAAGTATGAGCATTATAAAAAGTAAGTTACACAGTTTTTAGTAGCCCACAGGGCAAGTTGAGAAGTGGTGTTTACTAGCCCATAACAGTTTTTACTAGACAATGTAGGCATACTAAGCGCTAAGCGTGATCACTGTATTGATGTAGCAGAAAAAAATTACTTTTTGAAAAAAATCACTATTAGTGGCCTAGTACTAAATTTTCACCTGAGAAATGTTTTATGGAATGATGTCATAGGCCTACTCGTAATGTAAAGCAACAACTCGTTTTAATTACTTGCATCTATTTTTATTTTATTGTTTGGTTCTTACTTGCCGTCACACCCCTGACGCGATGTGATTTAGCGTTTGCACCTTACTTGCGGTTTTTCATTCCTTGGAAGAAACATTTTTGACAGTTAACAGGGATTAACACTGTGTGCTGCTAATAGAGTGTATAACTTTGAGATTTAAATAATCGTTAACTTGAAATGGTCGATTATCAGCAGGGTTTAATGCATTAAATCGATGGTAGACAGTTAACACATCTTGTTATCTCGTCAATACTCCTCGTCTATGACACCTCTCGGTTCAGCGAAATTGATTTTTTCTCATTACGCTTTCAAAAGATAAATCCCACTAATGTTCTACCTCACACCTCCGGCTAAATAGATTATCTGTGTAGTTATATATAGACGTAAATGTCAACATGATTATTAGTTTTCTGTCTATTTTTGTCTACCAGGTTTGGTTCCAGAACCGCCGTGCTAGGACCCGTCGTCATAGGCGTCCTAACAGTGGCGACAAGGCGAAGCTGATCGATCTACCAACCGACGGTGACGATGATTCAGCGGTAACCCCGCCAACACCCAAACCATCCGAGACAGGCCACTTCTCACCTTCAGCCCCGGCATCTCCAGCAGGCTCCGATGATCTTACAACAGGTGTTAGCTCACCGGATGCTTCTTACCGGCGTTGCTCTACGACCAACGAGCAGTACACTATGATGCCGTCCTACGGGTACTACGGACTGAGTTACAGTTGCGGTACTCACATACCTCCTTACGGGTACGCAGTCGCTACAATGCCCGGTCGTTACACAGCGAGTTATGACGCTAAGCTCCTTGGACACGTTGCCCCGGTCTCGGTGTTTGACGCCGCGTACCTTCCCAAGTCAACACCCGTCAGGCATTCCGCGGCTGATGGGCTGCTGGCAATAGCTCAACAGTGACGCCTTTTGAAAAATAACTTTGATCTGAAATTTTCATTATGCAATCAACGACTTATTTTTGTTCTTGAATGTCCCAAAATCACCCGTTTAATGGACCTTCAATATTTCCAGGGAGAGTTTTTTTAAATAAATACTTTTGAGAAATAAATCAATTGAGAATAAAAGTTGTTTCGTTTTTAAAGAACCTAAAGATAATTTGAGGCTGAATACAGACGTTTGTTAAAAATAAATTACAACATCCATTGTTTGCTCTAGTGATTGGACTGTGCATTATTCCCTAGCGGTTCTTTCAAAAGTACCGTCATAATTATTTTACATTTTTCTAAAAATTATTCAACTGTACTGCTTGTTTGTCATAGAGAGTAATTAAAGTATTTTAATTGAAAGCAAAATATTGAACATCATAGATTTATTTCCTTATTTCTTCTTTTTTCCCCTTCAATTTTTTCATTAAATAAAGTATTAGGGGTTTCATTGAATAGATCTTCGCAAATGGGGAAATTTAAAAATTAATACATGTAGACATTGTCTTCCATAAAAAAGAAAAGTGCTGAAAAGTAGTTACATGTAAATGTATACACGTATGTAAACAACATGGGTGTGGCCGACTCGATTATTTGTAGATATGGAACAGTTATAAAGTGCAATTCACATTGACTGCATTCATGAATCCCAGTGTGTCAAAGATTTCAGTTCTAAAAACATTTTTTTCAGCATGTTCCCAGCCATTAAGTAACGCTGAACCACGTTTTCGTTTTTGATTCTTTTAAGGCTCAAGATATCCATTCCCAGTACACATTGATGTCAGTTGCATGTACACGTACTATGAAATTACACGTACTAGTAATTTCATGGAGGAAGAAATTCCACCTCTCCTATGGTAATTTCAAACAGCGGTCTGCATTCTGGCCGATGTGTCCACAAGGGGGCACCATTTTTCCTAGGGGGGCACTTTGGGCCAATTAAAAAAGGTAGTTT
Source organism: Marthasterias glacialis (assembly GCA_911728455.2). Taxonomy (NCBI): domain Eukaryota; kingdom Metazoa; phylum Echinodermata; class Asteroidea; order Forcipulatida; family Asteriidae; genus Marthasterias; species Marthasterias glacialis. The sequence goes on from OU452221.1 coordinate 8,920,344, forward strand.
CCATTTGTATTTTCCCTAAACAAGCCCCCTTTCAGCTCTCTTCTCACAAGTTGAGGTAAAGCAAAATACATGTACATTAAGCGTTTAAATGACGAAAAAGTTTTTTGAAATCACTATAATAAAAGCTCTAAAAATATAAGTTTTAAACTCAAAAGTCGTGATTTCAAATGGGGGCACCCGGGGGGGGGCACGGACAGATTTATCCAGTTCTTTTTATGCCAGGAGTGATACCAGGAATGGTATGGTGCGTTTAAATAGTGTAGTTGCAACCTTGTCTTACAGATTACATGTACACTACAATGTATTGGTCATTTATTTTGCAGACACTAAGCAACATTGTCAACTATAGAGGGCGGCTGTAAAAATGACGTCCTCACTTGGGCAGTGATTATAAGGCTAAATGCATTTTTAAGATTCACTGATTCCTTTGACAGAAAAAAATATAATACACTAGATACAATATTTGTACAATATATAAATGGGTCGCAATAAATACAAAAGAATACAAAAAATAACGAGTACTAAATTTAAAACAAAACAAACAGTATGAGTAAACGGGTAATACATGTAATCGGTTGGGGCAGCAAAGGGCTTTTGGCTGGCACTGCGGGGCCATCCCTTCCCCGTACTTAAACAACATCCGCATAAAAATGAATAATAGTCATACAATAATATTATAATATTATACTACTTTTTTTTTAAGTATACGAGAGTTTTGCCAAACGGATAATATTTGTAAATCATTTCCGTGTATGAATAATATTTCTTGAAGGCTCGGATTCTGGGGGTATAGCAAGCTCCAAAATCATAAAATGATACAAACTTTTGTACACCCTTACATATCGATGAGTGAAAACAAACACTCTATAATCATGACTGTCTGGGTCCTGCGGGTAAACACATCCAAAGGCTTATAGTTCGGTTTGGCGGCAGCGGCGAAACCAGGGTAACATTTTCAGGGGCACAAGGGGGTGCACCATTTTTCCTGGGGGGGGGGGCACTTCTGGCCAAATAAATTTGTAGTTTCCATTTGCATTTTTAATAAGTATGCCGTTTATAAGAGAATTTGACGTGGAGGTAAAAAAAAACACTGTGTAAAAAAACAAATAGTTTCAAAGACATTAAAATTACCATGCAATCTTATAAGATGTAAGATTTTATTCTGTTTTTTTTAATCCCAAAAGTCCAGATTTGAAATGGGGGGGGGGGGGTGCACCCAGGGTGCACGGACATCAAATGGGGGGCACGTACCAAGCTTAAGTGCCCCCTTTAGTTACACCACTGTGTCGCAGTGGTGCAGGACTCTACAATTTGAGGAGAGGTGGGCGTGTTTGTTGTTGGAGGGGGGAGTTTTGGGCGATCAAATCTGAATACCAATTGTACCAAAAACGTTACCGCACGATTAGTTAGAATACAATTGTAGTGTGACTGTTCAGAGTTTTGGTCGGGCATGGTTGTTGTTGTTTTTGTTTTTTTTGGTTTTTTTTATATATTTTTAAAATATAATACAGAATAATAAAATAATTATGAAATGGGCCAACATCGTGACGAAAGAGCAAAATACATTCTTTTCAAACTCATTTCCAGTGAAGGGAAAAAGCAAACATTTGGGGGAACACTTTGAGGGAGTTGGCAAAGAAAAATGGGGTAGGGGTAAATGCTGACATCTCAAATTAAATTAACTTTGACTTCATTAGTCTTTTCAGGTATAATTACAGGTCCGAGCTTCTTGAGAACGAAAGATGGGTTCGATAAAGAATCCACACAAATGACTGTTGAGTTGTAGAGTTGAGATTTTATGATTCCCATTTGCGATTTGTAAAGCCCTGACCTCATACAAACGTGTATTACTATACTGTCGAGGCATTATGGCGACACTCTGAAATGCATTTCACAAAAATGATGCATAAAAGCAACGGGAATTTATAGGTAAAGTTGTGACTTGACTATTTTGTTTGCAGATGAGTCAAATACAGTTTGATTATACATGTACATGTATTGTGGTGCTATTTTGGACTATGATTTCCCTTGCCGTCACCGCCTCGTAAGTATTATGAAACTGTTTCGAAAAAATCGGCACAGAAATGATGGATCACTATCGCCATCCATCAAAGCAAGCAGTGAAACTCAGTTTATTTTGATTCAAAATTGTTCAACCGTACTGAAATAATATAATGCACTTCCAGTGAGTCAAACACAATAAAGCGGCTTTTTACGGCGCGTGATCATAAAAGTGTGACGCTGCATTTTCTCTCTTCCGCGTATTATTCTTATTTTTGTGTGAGAAAACGTCACAGAAAAGTGGCTCGCCGTTTTTATTGACAAATAAAAGAGACGAGGACATTTTGATGAGGTTCGTACTATACAGGAAAAGGGACTTTGACAGCTTTGAATCATGCTCTATTTTAGAATACATTATGGGGAATTCCCCAACGCGATGCGTTTTCGTTTTTAATAGTAACACTAAAACTTAACCCGTCTTCCTATCGGTCGTTGTTATTATAATGATCCGTGCTCAAACCGATTTTAACCTTGAAGAATGAAACCAAATGTTGAATTGCTTTTTTTTTGGAAGGATGAACAAAGTCATTAACTGTCAAATGTGATATCGAAAAAAGAAATTCCATCGACGAATAAAAACAGAGTAATTAATTTGAAAAATGAATTTTCTGTGTGAAGCACACTAAATAGACTCCGCGCTGCCCGCTTAATTTTAGCAGACAAAATGCTTAATGCTTAATGCTTAAGCTTAATGCTTAATTTTTGAGACAAAATGCAGGTGAAATGACGTTGTATAAAGCAGACTTCTGGGTACCAAGTATAGGGTGGTGAGCCAGGATAATCATTTCAAAGCAATCTATAAGGTCAAACGAATTTATTAATTTTAGTCGTTATAAAATAAAAATGTTTTTTTAAATTTCGTTCGCTGGATTCAATTCATTTTCGAGCACAAACTACAGGAGCACGGATCGTATACCACTTAAATTGCGTTGGGTCATTTAGGCCAGAGCGGTCTAACGAACCGGACTCAATTTCTGTTACCGTCAGAGCGTAGTTTTTTTTTGTCCCGGTCATGGCATCTATGTCCTTAAGCAGAGTTCGCGAGCTCGGGTTGTGGTGGCATGCACCGTAGGCAGACACGAGTGTCACGTGATGGCTAATCTATAATCAGCACTTTGAGACGCCCGCCGGGTGTCATAAAGCGCTAATGACAACTGTGTGTTATTATTTCTTTTTTTTTCAGCAATTCAGATTGTACAAAATGTGTTTTTATTTCAATTGCTACCACCACGTTTGACCGTTTATTTACGCACAAACTGCGAAATGGAGCTTAAACAAACATCATAATAGAAATAAATAAATAAATAAAAAACAAATAAAATCGTATTCTACAGATGCGGTAACAGCAGATCGTTCAACCCAAAATGACCAAACAGTGCACCCGCAGTAAGGTGCATGTGCCCAACCATACAGCACCAAGGGCCTTCGCCCTTTTTTCTCCTTTCTAGTCGAACTTTTTACTGTTAGCTATTGGGGCGATCTGTGAATAGGTTCTATCGGTTATATAAATACATCATGTATGTACAGTGTATGTATGTATGCATATGGCAGGGCACTTCCAGTATATACAACTTCGGTAAAAAAAAGTATTAGGTTTCAGATGACCTTCTTGTATTTCAGTTCTCTTGAAGTGTCTGAGCTTCGACTGACAGACGGCTCTTGTTAGTTACTTATCTAAACTGGCGAGACATTGTCAGTAAAAACACCCAGGGTGACAGCGTAAAGATGTGAAAGTGAAATATAGTGGATAGATAACAGAAGATCCAGAAATAGAGATGACATGTTTTTTTTTAATTGAACGCGTAAACAAGGGAACTTGCAACTTGTCACGTAGGCCTACTTGTTCTCACTTTAAATTTTCTGAAATTCTTTAACTTTAGCTACAACCCTGTTTTTTTGCAGGTAAATTTGAGAAAGGGTGTAGTGGATACGCACTTTGTACTTGGTATAGTCTAACCCCATAGCAGCCCAATTTGGGCTCAACTGATAGGGGTGTTGCGCGAAAGTGACGTCAACAGTCAGGTGGATAAGGTGCCCAAAGTAACAGTAAAATGTGTATTTCAATTACAGGTGCCGAAAATAAAGAACAATATTGCCATGCAGAGGCTGCATTGCTCTGATGGCTGGGGTGGCTGATTTTTGGAACGCCTTTGTGGATGGGGAGGACAGCAGATGATGGAAGCCTGTTCAAAACTGATAATATAATAGTCCTTGTGTGGAAGGCATACTTAAATGCGCTGATAGTTGGGATTATCAAAGAAGTGAATTTGAGTGAATGATCGATTCGTTGTGAGATATATGAGTATGTTGAAAGCATTGTGGAAGTGTAATGTTGACAAAAGGGTATAGGCCTATATCAGTGAATTTTGTCGTGGAATGTGCATTAAAAATGTCTCATTAATTTTGTTGTTGAAGATCTAAGAAAATTGAAAAGACAACAGTGATGGGGGTGGGGGGGTGGGGTGGGGGGGGGGCCCCAGGAATGCGTCCCCATTACCATCTGAGAACGAGGTGGCCACGGACGCAAGTCCATGTGCCGAGTGATGATGATCATGATGAATTGTGTTGAAATTGTCCATTCTAACCCTTTGGTTCCATAGGCCTATATTACAAATATATATTTGGTTTGCGGTAACACTGTGTGATTATATCTACTTTGCTATATACAGCAGATTGTTCGTGTATATATGTCCCGTTATTATTCTTCTACCGCGGAGTAGATTCTGGAATTTCTGGCAAATTGAGACTGAAGTTCGAGTTCACATTTTTTCAAATTAACAATCCCCTTTTCAGCGCTCTTGTTTTGTCGTTTACTATTTTATTTTTACAAGATAATCTGACGACGAGGTAAAAACAAATACATTGTCTGCGTGTAAATAGAACACTTGATAAAACATTGAAACTACTCTTAAAAATATATACAACAGTTTTTATTGTGGTAAGTTTTAATTTCAAAGATCCAGATTTAAAATTGGCTGGGGAGGGGCACCTGCCAGGGGGTCGATTTCACAAAGCACTAAGATTCATCTTAAGACGAGTTGTCAGTATTACCATAGTGATTTGTATTGTGACATCACACTTTGCTTAGCAATTGAGAGTGATTCGCAGTTAAGATCAATCTTAGCTCTTTGTGAAATCGACCCCTGTTGGGCACGGACATCAATGGGGAGGGGGGGGGGTCCCACATCCCCAAAGTTACACCACTGGTTTCGCCAGGAGTTTCTTGCTCGGTTAGCTTCAGATTGAGCCACATCACATTGTAAACCCTTACAAGGTGCTATAAATGGGTCTCACCTGTCGTCAAACTAGGAGCGATTTGAGATACAAGTCACGTGTGATCACAACTCCATAAGAACTGTTATTATGACAGGCTGTTATAAGTTTCATGGCCAGGCAAATGGGGAAAACATCACTGATTTCTTGGTAGACTGACTTCATTCTCATCCTTTGGATTTCAATAAACACACCGTACCACTAACCTGTTAAAATGTCACCACTTTTTTTCTCAATGGTCAAATTTTTGTAAAAACAACGAAAGACCGATTTTGTTTTGTATGGTCTTTTTTGCACGTAACTTTCAGGAAGTGAAATAAACGATTTGTTTGGTCATAAATTTCTCTTGAATAAACAGCGCTTTATAGATGGAAATTTCTCTGGATGATTGATACATGCGTAAGCATTTTTAACTGAGTAGCTTTCAGATTGAAATCAATCATTGTTCCAGGAACCAGTACTGTATATATGCCCTATTTCTTGCTTTTAAATGCGGCTGGATCTAACCACAATTTTATGAAAAACATTCATCGTAACCTTTACCAGAGTTAAAAAAAAAAAATAATAATCAATCCAAAAGAAACAAGAGTTTAAGAAAAAGAAAGATTACAAGAAAGTTACTGTATATCTCCATTCCAATCTTATAGCCTTTGCCAATAACAACGAAAAATGCATAATCATTTGATTTAAGTTGATTCAAAGGGGTGCGCAACATTGGTGAGATTTGAAAATTTAATGTTTACAGAATTGCACGCGTGATTTACAAATGTTTATGGTGGAAAACTTCCCTTGAAATATGTTCGCCTGAATTAATATAGCTTTTGAAAAAAAATACAATGAGTAGAGCGATTAGTTTTGATCTCCTGAGACAAAAACTCGATGTTCTAAAGCAATGAAAACAACTTTTTTGTATTACTTTTTTTTCTTTGCGATTCCAATGACCGATTGAGCCTAAAACTGTTTTTTCCATGTATATATTGGACCACACAAAGTGCAGAAACTGGTCTTTGATGATTATCAATGTTGTCCATGTACTTTAACTATTATTCTTCTTTGAGTTTCCCCTCTGGTTCTTCATAAAATAAAATATAAAACAATTCAGACATATTCCACATAGCATAACCGTTACTGCCAAAATTATTGTATTGGTAACTTATCTCCCAACGAGTGAAATAGGCCTATATATCGTTTGTGTTTTCACGAAGCGACGGGCATATACCCGTCGCTTCGTGACAACACAAAAAGCGTCATTTCGGGATGCCCGTCCTTTTCATAATTTCTCGAATAAATCATAAATAAATTGATAAATTGATCATATAAAATTCACATTTGATGAAAGTTTAACTCATAATAAATCACAGGAGGGAAGTACAGACTTAATAGAATAAGCATTGTGCTTTTGTTTTGCAGTTTTGAAATATGATGATGCTCTTGTGTGATTATCTCCAAACACGATTTTTTTCCCAATTTGACATGCCCGTCCCTTCGTGAAAACATTGACGATATGTTACGTAAATTGTTACCGTATTCTGCCCCAGTGCATGAAATGTCATAATTATAAATGTGATTTCCCTTAAACTGTTCTCCACAGCAATAATAGGTTATAAAGGTAACAATAGCTATGATGCACAACACACGGAAATATTACTCAAACGGTGAAACCTGTTCTTGAAATAAGTCACGGTGACCAGGTAAAACAGGTGTGTGGAAATGTTTTTGACAACAGTTATTCTATCCAATTCGGAAAATAGTTAATATTATGTATGGACCTAGACAACATTCTGATGAGAAAAAAAAACAATGTGAAATATTCCATGATTGGAAAAGTAACTTTTAGTGGAAACCTCTGGAGTACATCTCCCGTAAGAACAGGTCTAAGACTTCGTTTTCACGTAAATAAAAGGGTACACCTTTATTCAACGAATAGCCAACAGTCTCGGTCAAAATGCTTGGGCCATGTGCCCATGAACGTACCCTCCAACCTCCAACGTCCCCGCCCCCTCTCCCCTGTTCAATATTGTTTACCCCGACTGGAGGGCAGACCACGCAATGAGTGCCAACATTGAACGTAGGAGCGGGGGAGGCCCAACGAGATAATGACCAGGACTTTAGGCCTTATGAATCTGAAAATGTTTCAAAGTGAAGGAAATGGTTTTCAAAACTCACCTTATTTTTTTCTATAGGGACAGTGTTCATATCAGATTATGTGGTTGTGTCAATGGAACTGTCACATTGTGGTGGTGTGTTGAGGAAATGCCCTGGTCAATGTGGCTTTTATTACAAGTTCACTGTGTTCGAGAAAGTGCTCACCTCTTGAAAGTTAGCTTGATGAGATAACAATAAACAAACAGGTATATTTTCGACGTTGGAACTTGATGTGGTGAATGAAATGTTGTTACCCGTTGGCCTTGGAAGAGAGAAAACAGTTTAAAATTGGCTAAACAGGTTTGATTTAAAAGGTTGAATTACTACAATAAATAACTGAAAAAGAGCATTCGTTTCTATCCTCGAATAGTTCTTAAATAACCCAGAGAAATTATCATCAAATTTCGATGGGAAACAAAAATCGACCAAAATAACGAATGTATGTGATTTTGTTCACATTCAAATACTGATTTGATTTTGCTAATCGAAAAACTCAAATTGAGTGTCGATTTTCCGCTTGCAAGTAGAACAGTACCTTTCGATAGATATATTTCTCATTACAAAATAAACATGAAGAATAAAAATAACAAAAAAAACTTAGAAATTGAATAACCGTTTGTGAGTTGTAAAAATAGTCGATCGATCGTGTTCAGCCTCTTTAAAATTGAACTTTGAAGCATCAATAATACAGGTCCTTAGAATAGATTAGTATAATTATCGGTCGGGCTTTTATATTGGCAAACAAAAACAACAAAAACAACAACACAAAAAACAAAAAGGCCACCGTTTTTCTCAATTCTTTTTCAAGGAAACCAGGGCCATATTTCATAAAGCTGCTTAAGCAGCAAATGTTGCTAAACAATTTTCTGCTAAGTCAAATTTAGCAGGATACCAGTCACAGATGGTACATGGTGGTATTTTGACTGGTAACCTTATTCTGGTAAGCAAAAGTGTTTTGTGCTTAGCCTCTTTTTGTGCTTTAGCAGCTCTATGGGCCCTTGAAATTCCGGTACCGGATTTACACGCAGTTCTCTCGACGAAGGCGTCCTTTCCAAACACTGCCGTTTCTCATCTCATGACAAAACCACCTTTTTCTTAATTTATTACGAAAATAACCAAATCATTTATTTCCGTTTTTGTTTGTTTGTCTGGTTTTTTTGTGTGTTTTGGGGTTTTTTTTGGGGGGGGAGTAGTGTTTTTTTTCCCTTTTCTCCTCTTTTTCTTTTTCTTGAACAACATCGTTAAAACTGGTGTATAATGACACGGCAGAAAATGTCCTAATTTAATTTAATATGAGCAAGTGATCCCAAATGAAGTTTTTCATCATCACCCTATACACAAACGAATAACATGACAGATAAGCACTACACCGCGTAACTGTTTTCTCTTCTCTCGCCCAGTGTTTTGATTTCCTTATGACGCTTGAATTGATATAGTGTTTGGAAGCGAGCCAGGGATATACAATGGTCACGTAGGCAATGCAATGTGCTATAGGAATTAATGTTTGAAATATTATTTGCAAATTATATAAATGAACTGTTTGTTCTTTGCGTAGGGAACATTCAAATTGATTTGTTTTAAAAGCTGTTGAAATTTAACCAACATTGCTTTTCATATTTTCTTTGAAAAAAAGGTTGTTATGCAAAGAAGCTTGTTGTTATGCTAATGAACATACTGTAATGCCAATAAACACGTTTATTGGCTAACAACAGAAAGGAGGCTACCCTGTGATAATTTTGTGCAATTTTCATTTCATTTGACATCCTTTCATATTTTTTTCCCCCCTGTATTGTAACAGTGTATTTTGCCACGTTTCTCGCTGTTTTTTTTTTATCTGAATAAATTCGAATCAAATCAAATCATAAATATCTTGTTGAACCAATAAACATGTTATTCATGCTAATAAACCTGCTGTTATGCTAATGAATATGTTATTATGCTAATGGACATACTTTTATGCTAATATTAACAAACCTATATTCAAGCAATTTATTTGTAAGCTGGCGTGTTCGGTTGTCTTTTCCTCGGGAAAAAAAACTTTTCAATATAATAATAATGATAATAATAACCCCCAAAATAATAATATTGACCCCTAGTGGCCCGATATGTGTTTTGTAAACTTTCCCAAAATAATATGTAGGCCAGTTTTAGGGGTTTCACCCACTTCCACCACACACGAGCATGTTTACACTGAGTGACTGTACAAATACATTCCAAGAAGCAAGCTTACATAGCACTGTGTTCATGACTCAAACGGAATCAACAGAGAACCCGGAAGTTCGATTCTTTGTAATGGACATTAATATAAGGCCGACACCACCACACACATACACATAACACGAGCTTATGTGTTGGTGAGCTGAACTAAAGGTTTGTGATTAAAACTATCTGTAAACATAAAAAAAGACGAAATAAAATGCGATGTTATCAGAACTGGATAGTGGCGTAACCTATAACATGTGCAGACATCACCAGTCGACTTTTGGTAAGAATTTGAAGAGCCGTGTGACACACCGAGAAACATCCACACGCGCCCTACCAAGACTAATCAAAATGTCAGAACTTTTGACAGCAGTTAAGAGAGGTGAGCTCAAGTACGTCCGCAAGGTGTTCTCTACGTTACCAGAGGATGAGGTTGCTCAACTCCTGACCTACCGGGCGCCCATGACCAAGGAGACGCTCCTGTTCTGTGCGTGCGTCACCGGCGGCTACGAGATGGTGCGGTTGCTGCTGCTGAAGGGACGGGGCGTTTGTGGTCTTTACACGGCGTGGGGTGCGGGGCCCCTCCACGCTGCTTCGGAGAGAGGCCATGAGACAATAATCAGGTAAGCACTACGGATTGGAGATCTTATTTACGTCATTCTTTTCTTTCCTGTTCTTTGTTGTTGTTTGTTTCCAAACGTCTAGGTTATTCAGGTGATATTTGTTTTAGTTTAAACAAAACTAATAGTGTCGCCCACATGTTTAAAGAATAGCTTTGAATATTTAAATAATGTGAACGTTTTGAAATCACTACAGAAGTGTTATGGGCCTGCCTCAACTGTCTGACGAAACTTTTGAAGGCATGCTACATGATTTGCATTGTCAAAAAAATGAAGAATTGAGTATCTGAAACTCTGAAAGCTTACTTGTTGTATCAATGTAATTGGATCAATTGTTTCTAGAAATAGTACCGGCAGTTTTAGGGCGAATGGCTTCTGACTGGCACCCCCCCCCCCAAAAAAAAGATATTGACAAAATAGGGAGACCTCCAACAATACGGTAGGATAAGTCAGTTGTTAGTGCACTGGTACGTTAATCCGGGGTTGCTGGTTCAAATCCCGCTCCTGTGAATTTTTCTTTGTTCACCCAAAAATTGAGTTCAACTTTATCCAGTCAGTTTCCCTTGTGGTTTGTCGCTTAAAGATGTACGATCCGTGCTCCTGTGATTTGTGCTCAAAAATGAATTGATTCCAGCGAACGAAATTTTAAAAAGCATGTTATTTTGTAACGAATTAATAAATCGCATTTGGACCTTTAAGATGGCCATGAAAAAATCTTGTTTTTGAAATGATTATCCTGGCCAACCACCCTACGTGCGTGAAAATGTGTCTGGCGGCCATGCCCGCTTCTGGTAAGCCAGCTATATTAAAACGTCAATTCGCCTGAATTTCGTCCCGTCCGGCTGAAATTTAGAACGCAGTGCGCGTGTTTTTTTTTCTTTATTTATTGTGCTCCACACAAAAGTTCATTTTTAAAAATGAATTAGTCTGTTATTATTCATCGATGGATGTTTTCGTCGATATCCCATTTGAAAGTTGCTTTGGTCCTCCTACAAAAATAGCTATTCAACATTTGGATTCATTTTTCAAGGTAAAATCGGCTTGAGCACGGATCATATTTATTTGAAATATTACAGACAAAAATACTACAATATGGTAAAAAGCATTCCCCAAACACTCAGTTTTTTTGTACCCCCGATGTGTCAGATTATAAATTTGCCGTCATATTTGCTCAGATCACAAGTAGGCCTATGTATCTACAAAAACATGGCTAGACTATTTGAACTTCACAATTCGGTTTATTAGGCAGCGTCCAATTCAAGCGACTTCGGCAATGGTCCTCGGCTTCTGTAACAACATTGAATAATAGGTTCTTTTAGAGACCAGGCCAGTGTCACTGCTGAAGCCGTCATTTGAATGCTCCCATTTTGTATAACAACATCATACCTTGTATATCTCAACTGGGAGAAACTAACACTTTTTAAGTTCTTGCAGTTGAAGAGTAACAAGGTAACTAACCAGAAATTCTCCCAATAATTGTGGGTTTGGGACACAAAACCTTCAAGGAAGGCAAAGACATTGTGTACAGGAATATGAGTAATTGAGTATACAAAGGATGACTTATAGTTTGGTTTCTGTCTCCAAAACACAAAAGGAAAACTAAGCCCGTAGGAAGTGGAAGTGCAACGGCCGCACAAAATGGTTTCGACAAAAGAGTTGTTTCCGTGTGAGTTTTGGTGTCGGTGTCCGATACATACAGTACAATACAATATGCATTGTACTGTATTTTAATCGATACAGACAAATCTTTACTCAGAACTGGTTCAATGTCACAGTCATTTGAAAACAATTAGGTAAAATTAGGCTAAAATTCTTTTCAAAATCATGTGTTTCAAACTTGTGTGGAGGATAAATACAATTCCGACCACCTATACTTCACCTACTTCTGATTCATTGTTTTGGGACAAGTGGCGACAGGTTTATATCCATGTAATAGTATAGTTTTCAAAAGGCCCATTCGTACAAAACTAGTATCATGTTTCTTGATTGGAGGTAAAGGGTTCTAAAATAAGTTCTGAAAATGGAATTTGACACGACTATTCTGGCTTAGACCCAGTAGCTGGGGCGCTGTTCTCCTTTTTGAGAGTTTGACTTAAGCGGTTGTACTAGAATGCTAGCACGACCAATGCAGTCAAAATCTCAAAAAAGGGATCGTTTGTACTAGCTACAATTCGGGACAAAATTCGTTGGGACACCCACATACCCCCACTTCAATGTTGAGCACTTCCATGTTTATCAGCAAATCAAGCATTGATCACTTCTGATTGCAGTTGCCCGACCGCTTGTTGCATCTTGATAACATTGAACCGGGGGGGGGGGGGGTACGGGGGTGCTGTTAACACTGTCCCAACAATTTTGTCCGTGATTATAGTACGACCGATCAAGTTAAAATCTTAAAAAGGGAGTGCAGCGCCCCAGTTACTGGGTCTAGTTCTAGCTATATGTGATATGGGGTCATTCGGTTGGCTAAATGTCAAATGAATATCATTTCGGATTGAGCATTCCATCACGGGCTGTACCCGGATACGGAGAACTTACGGACATACGCATGTACTGGACTGAATCATTTCGATTGACACAAAATGATGGCCAAACATCTTCCGCGTAACAGTCGTCGTCCCTTTTGTGACCCCTCGGCAATGAGTTTTGTCTGTGCAAAGGCCAACAATGTGAATAAATACGTTAAAAGTAGAATACAGGATTAGTATTCAATCCATCTATCTAAACTTGTATTTAATAGTACCGGTATCAGTCTGAAAGCTTACTGATTATGAAGATCATACCAGTAGGCCTACCAATTTTCCATAGAAATATTTCTGTCTGAAATACTGTCAAAGACTCCGATCTAAATTTCGGTTGTAAAAATCGACACTAAGGACAATGTGTTTACATAATGAAAAGTGTGCCCGTTTTTTCACTATTTCCTCCTGTCTCAGACGACGGGTTGAGCCTAAATTTTCACGTTGTTTTTTTCATTATTGAATCACACAACGTAAGAACATTGCACTGTCAGCTTTACCAATCCTATATTTTACCTTTACCACGTGGTACGACCTAGTATAAATCTATCTTTAACATTACCGAACACTTAAGGCTTACGTACTTTTTGAAATAGTATACCTGAGTTGAACTTCACGGTTCGATGATAGTTCCGTATAGAACTTGAATTGTGTCAGGTTCGGCATTTTACTAGGAAACAGCTACCCTTCAACCAGATGTTCCTACCATTTCCCCCTCACATCAACCGGATCGTCTCCATGCCTCTCAGACAATGGAGGAAGGAGCCGTCCGCAAACGGCTGATTTTTCACATTAGGTTGATTAAAAAGCTCATCATTTGTTACATCATTCTGGAAATGAAAGTGGTGGAATCCTATGACCAAGGTATAAAGCACACCGGGGCAAATTGTTTCAGCGCAGACGAAGTATTTTTAAAAGAAATAACCCTAACGAAAGAATAGTAGGCCTTGAGCCATTTGCAGTGCGTTGTAGCTTGCTAACTTTCTGCATTTTTCAGACAAGGTAGCCGAACGAATTTAATTTGGTTCCATTCTGACCAACGGGGGCTATAGCCCCATACATTTTGGGTGTCTTTGACCCCATAATGTTTTTAACAAGAAAGATTATAAAAAAGAGACATTAGAAAACAGAGGGGGAAAAAGATGCAGGTATCTCTCTAAATGTAAAAGAGTGAAAATTTCACTCGCTTGCCAGAGTGATGTCAGTTTGGCTATTTTGAGAGTGAAACTCACTCTTCAGCACTCTTTTTTCAGTGAAAGTGGGATGAATTTCACTCTGAATCTAGTGAAAATACATGTTTGTCACTCTAAAAAGAGTTGTCCGCCAATGTGGCTCCTTGCAAGAGTGGTATGGCGGACAAAAACAAGTGGTTTTCACTCTTTTACATTGAGAGAGTAGCTAAATTTTAGAATTGCCAAGAAAAATGTTTGAAATGCGGATATAGAATAGGCCTTCATGTGACTTCTCCGTTGTCACACTTCGACACTTGAGTTCCATTTATTCATTCTTTCATTCATTTCAGTTTTATTCAAAATACTTAACAAAAGTCCGGAGACTAAAACTAATATTCAGATTACAAAGAGTGGCATAAAAAATAAGTTATTGTGGTACATCAATGGTATTTGGAAAGAAAAAAGAAAAAACAAAAACAACCTCAGAAACTTCAATAAAACACCCAAATAACGGTTTATTATGTCTCGTCAGGAATTCTGTTCGCAATCATAAATCAAAATCAGAAAACGATATTTTTTTTTCCGTATATGGCAGACTTCACACTGACATTCTTAGGATAATTGCCACTCACACATATGTTTAAAAGTAAGGTTTAATGTTAAAAAATTTTCATAGTTTTTTTCCCTTCTGCAATCACCACCGATATAACGGTATCAAACCTCACTTAACATCTGATACCAAATCGTTTTCGTGCTCTAAAACCTTCAAGGCATTATAGAAAGAAAAACTCAAAGTTTTTGACAGCTGTTTCGATGGGTGATGTACCCCTTCCCCTGATAGCAGGATGTAGATACTAGATGTACATATCCTGTTCCTTCTTCCTGTTGGTAACCAGCCAGTGCACACATACACAAGGGTAAAATGGCCGTTGTGGGGAAACACCGACGTCCCCCGGTCCATTCATTCGTGATATCATAGTTGGATGCCATCCGCAGCTGCGTGGGGGTCCAGTGTGCAAGCATTATTGTTACAGTCACTAAGAAAACAGAACCGTCACAAAAGACAATCCGATGACTAGTGTCTCAATGGCCCTTACATAGCCTTCCTGATTATTTTGATAATCAGTGAGGGGTAAAGTTAAAAAAAATACCCTAAGCATGGCTGCATGGTCTGAAGTAATGATGAAACAACTGCATCGTCCAGACTGGAGTTGAATGGTGAACCGTTTAATCATGGTGGAACCCCATGGCTTAACCAGGGCCCAATTTCATAGAGCTGCTTAAAACGAAAATATTACTTCTGCTTTTTTTCCTGCTAAGTAAAATAATCGGGATACCAGTCACACTGTGTACATGTGACATGGAATTTTGGCTGGTTACGTTATACTGGTAAGCATAATTTGGTTGTGCTTAGCTACTTTTTGTGCCTTTAAGCAGCTCTATAAAATTGGGCCTGGTTTACCAAGTTTTTATTTTTATTTTTTAGAATGAATGTTTGTTGGAATTGGATAGACCCTCCCACGTTATCGTTTTGTTCTAACTAGGTTGTCCAGCTGGTGGCCAGCCGTCCTGGAATTTATCATAAAGCATAGCGCAAAATAACAACAATGTTTGGGCTTTACCCCATGGTCTCATTGCAGTTGGGTGGCATTTTGGTTAACTTCACTCATATAGTCAAGTCAGTCAACCTAGCCCGGATCATAATCCAGGATCTGTCTTTCAACTTGTAAACTTTGTATAATGGCTCGTGTATCCAACCGTATTGAGGAAAAGGCATTGAGAGAGTCGAGGTCCGGGTTTATAAAGCCAGATTGACCCAGATTTGGGTTTAAAAGACCTGGGGTCTCACTTTATATGACACCTTAAATTAACTATGTTGAGTGTAATAATAGACCGATCCATTAAGCCCCGCCCCTAAACTTATTGACCATTCACAGCATTGGCTACATCAATGTGCGTCTCTTCAATGCCACACTGCACGGCATGAACGCACGCGCTATAAGAACGCGCACGCATGTTTACATTTTCCAATAGGATATTTATCGTGTTGGACTTTTGTCGGACTTTCGGTGGCGTACCCAAGACTGTGATTGGTCAACACCTATGGGGGTGGGGCTTAATGGAT
Source organism: Marthasterias glacialis (assembly GCA_911728455.2). Taxonomy (NCBI): domain Eukaryota; kingdom Metazoa; phylum Echinodermata; class Asteroidea; order Forcipulatida; family Asteriidae; genus Marthasterias; species Marthasterias glacialis. The sequence goes on from OU452221.1 coordinate 8,936,461, forward strand.
CGGTCTATTATAGCAGCGAATCAGCATTTTGGGATGTATCCAAGATCTCCAGATAACAGCAGTAAACGCGCAGTGCTTCGTGCGAAACGTCGCAATGTTTACTGACAGCTGTGGGAGCGAGGGTGTGATCAGGGTATCTTGTCAACAATACAGCATTTACAGAGTTTGATAGTGTTTATCTCATTCGCAATTTGATATCACTGACTATCATTGTTAATGAACTACCACTCCTGGAGGTCCGTTGGTTGTTTTATGGCTTTACTAGCATGAACAAAATGGTAGCAAAAGTCCACGTTTTATGGAAGTTGTATCATACTCAACTATTAACAACATGAAATTTTAGCAACCGTACCTGATCTATTTTATTAACCTCAACAGTTTTCACCTCGGTTATTTGGTTTCAGTGGACCATAAACATGTTGCCTCTGCGGCGAAAATAACGGGGGAAAACATCCGTACGCAGGATCCACGTCTGAACAGTTGTACACAGATCCCACAAAAAAAGAATCAGGCATTCACGAGTTCTCTGAAATACATGAAATAACTTGCATTCACCAAGACTTGCATTCATCCGGTTTCCAGTTGGCGTATTCGTGAAAATAAGCATTGTTAGAAAACTAATAATGGCTAAACCTTTCATAAACTGTTGTGAACGTGGAATGTGTGCACGGTTAGGTTGGCCCATTTTGTTAGGTTGGCAGTTTGTGTTAACTGAGGGAAAGATAGTCATGTTAAAGTTTACTGTAACATTGATGTACTATTGCAACCACGTGTTTCCCCATCAGGCTGAAGTTTTCCTGATTTTGAAAACTAGCCTAAATTGCATCGGATGAAAATAACCCCTGAGCATCAGAGCAACAATTTTTGTTCTCTTTTTTTTCCATGTCATACTCAAAACCGAATATTTTTTCCCCATGCTTACGATGTACTAACCGACGTCGAGGAATGTCAAAACTTTTGTTAGAGAATTTTCAGAAACTCACAATGCCTATGTACATTATGACAAGTATAATACTACAGAAAACAACAGTTTCAACAAGAACAATTAGTATATGGTTACATAATACTATATTGTATTTTTTGAAACTACTTTTCTCCTTGCAGTAACAGAAACAACACAATGAGGCATTTATGAGTTTTATTTCTTACGGCGACTGTTGCTTGTGTATAATATTGTGGATTTGAAAATGTGTTCGGTCTATAACTTGGAATATTAGCTCCTAAAACGAGTAACAATTACAATTTTTTTTGTTGGTTTGCTTCTCTTAACCGTTACAGACTTCTCCTGAAGCACGGTGCCGATATCAATGTACAGACAAGCTACGGAGACACGCCTCTTCATCTTGCTGCCTACAGAGGACATTACGCGGCGGTCAGATGTCTGGTCGAGGCGGGATGTAAATTGGACATCAGGAACTCAAAAAGGAAAACGGCGCTTGATGATGCCGAGTCCGCCAGACACCACCGGATCATACAGTACCTTGATAATGTCATGCACCTCGGTGAGTACCATTAGTCCAGAGTCGACATGCCCAAATTGCGGATTCGGGAAAATGGGTCGTACCGGTACCCAAGGATGAGAGTGGATCAAAATGAAAAGTCCACGAAACACCGGTGGAGAGTTTGATGGCTACCAACCGCACGTCATGACCCGTTTCAATAGAAGCATTATGTGCTTAATACATTGATGGGTCAACCACCTTGTCCTTGATGCAATCAAATTTACAGTACATGTACTTGAAAAAAAAATTAATAATAATAAAAATAAAAAAGTAAACAAATTGTAAAATCTGAAATCTGGAAAAATCCGGAGAAATCCCATCCCTGGTACTCGTACCATCCATGGAACTACCTCCATATTAAACAGGACTGGTAATTATCTAGAAAAACATTTATTAGTTTCCATCTGAAAGCTCATTGTGGATGATAAAAGTTTTTATACCAGTACCACTTCTCCGGAGAATTACTTCTGTTTGAAATACTGTCAAAGTTGAGAAAGTAGCATATTATTGAAGACCCCAAAATCACTGTTGGATGACGGCAATCGAAAAACAAGAGGATGGGAGTGAATTTACTTTTTCACAAAACAAATAAAAAGATGGCCCTGCAACTAGCATGCCCTATCCGTTTGGGTATTTTAATCCCAGCTATTTCATTCAAATGTGAAGGCGCGAATTATTGGCAAGTCCATGACTTTACGGTACCTTAAATCTGTTTGCGTGACTCAAAATAATGGCTAAATTTCTCACTTTGTTTTGGTTTCATTCTCAATAGATGTGGAACGTGCAAAAAGTCAAGAGGAACTTGGAAAGGTTTTCACCGAAAACAAAGTGGCGAACGACGAAGTTGATAGTCTTATGAAGACGCAGCCACTGGCAAATTTCTCATCACAACAGAGACTGGATCGCTCAATATCTTGGTCTTGTAGTTCCAATAGTAGTACAAGCAGTAGCTGGTATGATGAAGAAGACCAATACTCAACATTGTATGACAGTACCCACTCTGAGCGGACAACCAACGAATTGAGCGTGGGGAATATTGAGTCTTTGTCCCGGTGTGCGATGAGCCAGGGTCTGGATCGAATCCCGGAGTCTCCGGTCTATACCGAGGTCCGACGACAGGGTGCTGCTGCTACTTCTCCCCGTGCAACGAGTCCGTGTGAGGCCGTGGTTGAACGGCGAATACGGAGACGGAGTTCAAGCGACACCACCGATTCCAGGGTGAAGTATCTTGAGCGTTTAGTTGAGGGTCTCCAGCGTGGATTGATGGAAACTCAAGAAGAATTGGAGAAGACGAAGCACGAGCTGAAACATGCCAAGGACATCCCGTGGTCAACGGGACAGGTGAAGGTTGACGGACCTTCTGATGACACTGCCACATTGATTTTAAAACTACGTAAAAGGCTGTCTAGCCAACCCAATTAAGTATGCAATGATCCATAAATCTAAGAAAAAAAAGGAATGCAACTTTTTGTTTGTCGACAACGCAGGCCTTTAATTTTTAAAATGAAAGATAAATTATAAACGGAAGCAGTTCTGTATACATATTGTTTGTTATCACAAAAGCACACGCATTCATAATTACCATTAACATACTTAAGCAGAAGACAATGCTGTTATTATAATCAATGTGTTTGAGGTATCGACAATTTATTATACACAGGTCTAAGACGAGAATAACTCCTACATGAAATTTTGCCTGATGTTTGTTTTGTACAATAAACATGAAAGTTCACAAACACTGGTCAGCAAAATTAAACAAACTATAACTTAGGAGGTACATGACCACCTTGTGTATATATTTCTCCCCAAAAGTTAGTTTCTCATATTAGGCTATTATCGTACGTACCAGTACATAAAACAAAATACGGTGATCGGTAAATGCTAAATTTATTTCCGTACTTACTTAAAATTGTAGTTTGTGTATACACTTCGCATTCTTTCTGAATGTAGAGGAAGCAAGTGTTTTGACAAACATGTTTTGTTAAGCTAACAGTTCGTGTTGTCGTATAATGTTCAATAAATTAATATCAATTAATTTTTTTACTAGTACTGTTTTAAGTTGTAAAGATTTCAAGATATGGTATAACCGTGACTTTATAAACAGGAAATGTTCTGTCGACAAATGAAATATCAAAACCAAAATTTGTGTCTTCAAAAGAGCTGTTCCGTTTCGCTTTTCTGGAGAATTTGTGCCATATTTGTATTTTGCAATACCTGGGAACGACGTGCTCTTCCACCTCAACCATTGATGTACCTTGCCTTGATTCCTTGATTTATTTGTGACACTTTTAAAGACAGATTTGGACTTTCTTTATATTTTGGCAATTGAAGCTACAAAGCTCGCTTTTGGTATAAAAAAGCTGTTAGAATCCCTTCTCTGTGAGAAGTATTAAGTTGAGAATATTTCTCTTTTATACGAACAGCATCTGCAGTGACAGATCCAGTAGAAATGAGGGAATAAATGAATTAGAAATTCCCCACAACCGCACCATCCTTCCGAGGAGGATGCGGTGTATAGGGAAGGCCAGCGGACTGTCCGCCACTGATCAGCACACTGGGTCGTAAATTACAAAAAGACATCATTTTAAAATTAATGTCACCATGCTATTTTACATGTGAACCCCCCCCCCCGGAATTGAAAGGGAGAGGGCCTGCACATTCGAAACCACGGCACGGCTTAGGCTTCGTGGCTCTGGCTAATAGGGACCGTCCACCTATATTCGAAGTCCCGTACTGAAGGTGTACGCTTGCAAAATTTAAACTGACAGAGCCCAAGCCGGAGCCTTATAGCCCAAGCCGTGATTTCAAAAAGGGTCTAATATTCCCTGACTTTAAAAACGTTGCCCCTAAAACGCAGCTCTTTGCTTGGCACCGGATGGGTATCTAAGTGCTAAAGACATTTTCAACCGTGCTGGCACTGCAACAGAATCTTTTAATTATCCGCAAAGAAAGAAACAAATGACAAAAGGGACCAGATTTATAAGTAGGATATTTCTTAATGTAACATGGTTAAATCTGTAAATCTATTCGGTTCTTTAATCAAGATCAGAGGAAATGTATCTTAAATAATATGTTGTTAACCGTATATAATATGTTGTTAACCGTATTTGGAAATTGCAGGTTTTTGTTTTTTTTGTTTTTTGTTTTTTTTTTTACTTCCGAGAGTTTGAATTGTAGCTGAGGAGAAGATTGCATCACTCTTATAAGTACAATAGAGTACAACAAAGGTTATACGCCTTCATAGAGTTGAGTAATTAATGAAACTGGGCCCAATGTCATGTCCATGCTTACCGCGGATTTATGTGCATACGGCCCACAGAATCACGTACTTTTTTACAGGTTCAAGTAAGCGTGTAATTCTGTGGGGGAAAGTAGCGCCATGTTTTACTCTAACGTACCGGTACAGTAGAATCTGAAGGGTCCCTGTGATGGGCGAAAAAGGCACACCGGATTTAAGTTCGAGGTCCCTGAGTTGTCAGAGTAGTCATGGTGCGTGTGTCCTTGAGAAGGACACTTCACTAAAATAGCTTCCCTTCACCCAGGTGTATAATTAGGAACCTGTAACATGACAGATCACTATAGCTATATAATAAGTGCACGTTTTACGGTCCCCAATAAGTTTATAAGGTTACACGAATCATTGTATTATACGCAGTGAAGCTGTTAATACCTTCATTAGAACATATACAATAAATAATACTTAGAGCTATATCGTCTAAATTGACCTTATATTATTATTACGTTATCATTAGTTACTCTATATTTCTATGCAAATAAATGCTATATACAGACTACAGTACGGTTCTCCATTTTCTTGTATGAGCCCATTGGTTAATATCATAAAGAGAGAATACTTTCTGCTTTAAAACTATGCAATGTGTACAATAGACCTTTAACATGGTGCGGCCATCTTGATTTTCTCCCATTCAAACCAATGTAACCAAACCGAGGCTGGAAGGGCAAATGGTCTGGTTCCTTTGTGTACAATGAATATTAGCATATATTACTGTTATTAGATACAGTGAACATGACCAAGATGGTTGCAGCATGATAAAGGTCTATAGCAAACGCAATAGACCTTAATCATTATCGCAGCCATATTGTTCTTCTCAATGGTGATAAACCAACAGGTAAAGTCAGACCTCTTTTTGATATGACGTGAATCAGCATTCAAAATTGCTATGGCAAACACAGGGAATATGACATAGTATGGTAACAGTGTAATAATGGTCTACAGTTTTTGAATTCAGTTAAATAAATTTATATTTTTGCAATAAACCGTTGTGTCTCGTTGTCCTAATTTTGTTTTGTTATTATTCTGGTTTATTAAAAACATTCAAATCTCGGGGCCCAAGGGTCGAATTACATATGAATTCTCAAACAGTACAATACAAACAAATTATTTAACGAAAAAAAAAGAATGGAGAGACCCTAAAACACACAACTAAGAATTATTATTGAGCATCTTAATTAAAAAAAAACGTGATTGGGCTGTTTCGGATACCAGGATGACGGACGGGAAGTCAACCGGGCAGACAGCTCTAGGGCCGGACAGACGGCTATAGGGCCGGCTGGGCAGACAGCTATACAGGGCCGGTCGGGAAGTCATCCCAGCATGCGAACGGACTATCGGATAAGCAGGAGACAAACTAACGTAGTTATTGCTTCAACAAACATAATAAACCATGAAAGAATAGACCGATTGCGCGACCAATGTTTACATGTCACCACGTGACCTATTGTGGGTACTACGTCATCTGAGTTGATGGCAAACTACGTGCAAATGCTGCGACCGATAGAGTCACACTAAAATTCGGCTTTTGGTAATAATAACACAGTTCCTAAGCCCTCTTATTAAAGTTGTATGTTGTGACATTGATTTCAATCACATTACTGTTTCATAAATTACCAGTATCTACTACTCAAGAGGTTTATTTTGAGTTATGCACTACCGACGTCGGACGACTATGCAGCCACCACCTGTTATTTTGTTTGTTATGTAGGCCTTAATCACTGTTAAGGGTAAAGAACGTTCGAAAAGTGAGCATTTATACCTAGCCTTGCGAAATTCCAAATAGGCAAAGGAATCACACAGTTTTCGAAAGCAATTTCTTTGGATGATCCAGCTTCAAAACTTTGAAATTCTTGTGTTGAAAAGTGTGCGATCGCGGTCGTCTGGCCTAAACGTTCCGTCGTGCACTATACATCGTGCACATTTTACACGTTACTTGTGTATACAATTTCCAAGACTTGCTGGAACTGTCCTTACTGGCTTTGTTCAGTAAGTCGAAGGTCTCTGGTACAAATTCTGAAATATTTTTCACAGATTTCGAGAAAGAAAAGCCTCGATCGAATTAACATATACAACAATCATCATGTACCGTATCGCACTTTCCTATGGAGGACGTCGTGTTTGTTTACATTTAATACCCACAATAAGTCACGTGACACAGGTCGCACAATCGGTCTATACCGATATCCCTTTATGGCTTTTCAACACAAAGAATGTGGGCAAAAACAAAGCACTAAATACACTACAATCTCTGTTGAAATAAGTCACGTCATTCAAATCAGTTATTGATTCCATTGAACAAATTCTTTAATATTCGTTTCCCAGAACAACAAAGAAAACAAGATATTTAAAAGTTTACTAACAAGGTGGCCAAAAAACAGTAATTGGTTATGGATGGGCCTGGATATTTAAACTATGTTTCCCCGCTGGAGGAAAAGAGCAACTTACCAACATGAAATTAATCTTTAATCAAAGGTAGGCAAATAAATAAACAAACAGTCCACCACATTTGTAAAAAACAAACAAACAATAATACAAATAAAATAAATAAATAACAAATATATGAAATTATATAAATTAAAACAATACTTCAATATAATGGTCTGTGGCTAATTTCCAATTTTTTCTGCAAATGTTAAGGCGTAGGCGTACTGGCCAAGTAATTCAAATAAGTATCCGCGTACAAAACATACCCAAACATATTTTATGTTGTTTTTTTCACCCCCGCAAATTGTTTAAGCCCGTATTTTCATAAAGTTACACTGGTTGTTTTATGAATTCTTTTCAGGCTCTCGAAGGGGGCTAAACAAAACAATGTGTCATGTCTTTTAGCTCATGAGTTTCCGTAATGTCTCCCATTGTGTTCTGTCGGTGCGTGTATTACCATTAGTGTTCCTTTCTCTATGGTATTACATTTCTGATGCAAAGTTCCCGCTTAATATTTTCGTTGAGTCTGAGCGCCTGTTGCCCACCCTTTGTAATCATAAACTGTTCGCATTCATTGAGTATTGCTTTAGTATTCCTTTCAAGTCATCAAATTTGAATGAATGGAATTACTGTCCGAGGTCATTCCCATCGACCCTCTCACGTATTCATCTTCCCTAGATTGTGGTCTGACCGTCAGCCAGAAATAGCGAACGGGGAAACACCATCAGCCGTGCAAAAAGGTCCTTTTACCCCAAACACATATAATATGTAGGGAACCCGTGTATTACGAATACAACAGATTCCCTATCAAAGAACAGTTCGAATTCCAGTGTAGATTGTGTTACTGTTACCTATATTATCAACCGTATGATTTCAATTGCCCTACGACGATGCATGTTCAACCTTTTAGTTTTGTTTCCCGAGTGTGGTAAAAATCCACAGGCCACATCGGGTGGGTCTCGAACCCACGACCATCGGCTTTAGACCAGCTTTCTTAACGACTACACCCCGAGCTTGCTACGTGACAAGAGGCAGGGTCAATCTTATTAGAAGCGGTTACCGCTAACAATTTAATTAATATTGGTGATTGCATCTGGATAACGAGCAATATATGATTTGGTTTTTGCACTATTTTTGCAAGGAAAAACGTGTCATGAGTATCAACAAAAAAATTAACTGTGACCAGTAGAAACTTTAACTCATCCCATACAACAAAAACATTCATTTCAGAAAGAGACGAAACAAAAGTGACGTAATCAAGTTACAACCAAACAAAAAGTGAAATATACATTTTGCTGAAAGAAAGAGGAAGTTGGACAAAGAACATTCTGCTTCAACTACAACCTGACTAAATTTCAATCGATGTATAACTGAATGCACCGAACAACCAACATGTGACAGAATAACTACGCCTGAATGTAAAGTCGGATTGGTGCGGGTAGAACCACAAAAATTAACAAAAATGAACTTAATAAAATGCAATATCTTTTCTTGTACATGTTTGTTTAGTATTTAAATATTTTTGAATTTTAAATTTAACATCGTTAGATAGCACACTGACTTTACGTAATACATGGGGGCCATGTCAAACGAATGCAATGTTTATGGGCAACTAAGCCTAAGCCGGAGCCTAAGCCGGAGCCTAAGCCCGAGCCTAAGCCAAAGCCTAAGCCAGAGCCTAGGCCATAGCCTAAACAGAAGCCGTCGTTTCGAAAGGGCCCTACATGCACCCAACAACAATGCTCGCTAAAGGCGTACTTCGACGGTACAAGATACATTTTTTATACCAGTCATACAATCCCAACAAAAATTAGGCGAAAACTGAAATGGAAACATTTTACTTATAAAAAAAAAATTTGCATTCCTTTTAAAAAAATAACAGGCCTGATGCTTCATTCTAGAAAGGGCAAGGGCACCAAGGCATTTTCTCCTTGGTAAAGGGCACCTCTATGAGGAAATTGTAAACTTCTATTGGAACATTTCAAATGGCAACGGAGGCCATTACCTCCGTTGCCTCCGTGAAGAATCAGGCCTGTTCCGGAAAGCGTCAATTCATTTCCATCCACTTTATCAATAAAACAAATCTCACAATTAACCTGTGGAAATTTCACCAAAAATATGAGGTCACGTTTCGGACAGTAGAGATGTTTGGAAAAAGCGAAAACATATGAAGTGTTTTTCCCACTACATGTATTTTCTTGTGAGTCCAATGACCGCTTGGGTTTAAACTTTCACAAGTTTGCTATTCGTGTTGGGGTCACATAAAGTGCGGATACTTGTCTTTGACAATTACCAATATGCCATTTTGAGATATGGTGGACAATAAGGACACTATTAAGACTAATCCCAGCAGCTTGTTCATGGGCGTATACACCACCGCAACTATGGCCGCTGCAAGCGCGCGTTGAGGCACACGCACTATGAATCCCCCACGCCGATTGGTACATATGCGGGCTAACGCGCGTATCGTGTCATGCGCGCGTGCGGAGGCCATGGCTGCGGTGGTGTAAAACACCATAAACGAGCTCTGCTCGGATTGGTGGTGTATGCACCCAAGCCAAACAGTGCACTCCTATAGTGTCCACCATGCCTCAAAAAATGCTAATGTTGTAAGTGTGCAGTATCGATTCTCGAAGAAAACACTTGATTTCTTTTCTAGACCCATTGCAAACAACGTTACAAAAACGACTGCAGTAAAATTTGGGGTCAAAATTGCCATGTCTTCCCCTACGGTCAGGGCTCCTTTAATTAGCTCTATAGTTTGACATCATCCCAAAGGCAGACGCAGTAACTATGCGATGCGTTAACTAGTGGGTCTGCACATCAGAAGTTACCCACAATACAAAGGATAAAGGTAAAATTTAGGATTGGTAAAGCTGGCAGTGTTCTTACCTTGTGTGATTCAATAAATAGGCCCTATATAACAAAAACAAACCTGTGAAAATATGGGCTCAATCCGTCGTCTGAGTCAGGAAAAAATAGTGAAAAACCATGCACACTTTTCAGCATGTAAACACATTGTTTATAAATTTCGATTGTTACAACCGAAATTAAAGTCGGGTCTTCAAATGTCGTTTTCTCGACTTTGACAGTATTTCCAGACAGAAATATTTCTATAAAACATTGGTTCTGGTATGAACATTTTTTAATGATGAATATGGTACCAATTTTATATTGTACCTTTAAAGCAACTACATCTACAGCTAAAGATTCCCACATCGATTGTAGAATTATTTGAAAACTCTCACAAAAATATATCTCTCTTTATTTAATCCAAAAAAATAATTTATTTCTTATGTAAATTACGTGGTCTTACAATTCAAACTCATGCATAACAATTAAGTTAAAATGGAATCATTTTCAAAAAATCAAGGGCAAATCCACTGTTAAAGGTAACACTGCCTACATATCAGAAAATCTACTTGTATGTTGCTTTGTGAATTTTTAAAGCAACACAAAATGTAAGCCAACTCCACCCCTCCCCCCTATAACACACACACACACACACACACACACTCTCGGCTCTTTCATGATCAGTTTTTTCTTCTCGAACCCCTGGATCTCAAGTTTTGTTTATGTTTAGTTGTCATCGAAGCCAAGTATTCACTTTTGTTCCACAACAATTTACTAATCAATAAATGACCATTCATTGTGATTTCCTTCGATCTAAATATCCAAAGCATTGGTTTCACTCCTTTAAAGGTCCCATGAATTAATTTTTTTTTTATTGGTTAAAAAAGGAAGTATGCCTATCATAGTATATTATTATTATTTTTTACATTTTTTACATGCCTATTTACCGTAGAAATAACAATTTCTAAAATTAGGGGATTGCCGCGCTCCACCCACCCTTCCTCATTAACATAAAATCTGTGACATAGACAGTTGACCGGCTGACCAGGGCCATGTGTGTGACAATAACACACATTGCATTGTTGATCACTCGGCACCAGAGCTGTCTTTGAAACTTTTTGACCACAGTCTACGTCTCGAATCATTGCGCAATCAAATGACACACATTTTCGGGCCTCAATTAAAGTGTATTAACGCATAACAAACACATCAAAATAGTCAATGTTATGTTTTGTTAATTTCAAACCGTATATTAAGCCACAAAAATGTAATGTGACAAAATACCTCTTCATGGGCCCTTTACTAACAGATCAAGTCCTCTGGACAGTGGGAAGGTCCCCGTTCATAGACCTACGTTAAAATGGTGGGAAAAGTCATATCATCTGATACTCTTTCAGAGGGAAACATGACATGATTGGATGTAGCAACACTTCTCTTGATTGAATGGATGAAAATTTAGTAATGAAATAAAAAATTCCCGGTACAAAATGTACAGACGCACATATTTGAAATTTGATGTTTTTGAATGTTTTCGCACTGGAATGGTATCAAATACAATTGCATTTTACATCAACTGCACGTGAGATTCAAGACTTGTAACATATTTTTCATATTTTCGTGTACCCCAAACAAAAATGGACCTTTTAGAGTCTCTCTATCAAAGGGAAACTACATCATAGTGGAACCGTACGCTCGTTTCAATCAAATATAATTGTAGATATATACCATAGCTAGCCTGTGGAAATTTCATTTCAAAAGGTGGCAGCGTTTTTGAGATATTGGCGATAATCTGGAGCGATTATTTCCACGCATATGAAGAATCCGTCTTCAGACGTAACCTATGTTTTTCCGCAAAACGATGTTCGGCTGACCATTGCTTCAAAATGAAACAAAATTACAAAACGAAGTAACACATGGCGAAACGATTTCACTAGATACTTGGGAATTATAATGTACTTTCAGTCAAGTAAGTTATTTTGTGTAGTAACTTCGAACTTTTTTTCATGTCTGCAAATGATGTAATGTACCTTTCAACAGACCGTTCCGGCCTGTCAATCAAACTGTGCGCATTGACCAATTGGATCACGCCTTTTGGTCATGTGACCTCGGACAAACTCGGTCACACGTGCAGCGTAAACGCACACATAAGGTGTGTGGGCGGGGCTTGTTGCCGAAGCCAAAACGGTCTATTATGACGTGGCTGACAGCAGTGGGTAAAACAAAAATAAATAAATAAAGATATAAGCAAAAACACCAGGAACACCAGCCAAACTATGTATATTGACAATGATAAAGTGATGAACCATCAGAGGGACCAGTTCAATACTGCTTTTGTTTATTTGTACCCTTTACAGTTCCATAAGCCAATAACCTTGCTTGGCTGTCATTACTTGCCATTCAGGAAATGGACATTCCACAGATGGTTCATGTTGCATTATTGAGAGCATTTCCCCCTTTTTACATGAATGAATACAACTCATGTTTTGATGGCAAGGTTTTTCTTTCTTTCTTTTTCTATTTTTTACCACATTTTTTAAAGCCCATGTTTTGACCGGTCACAAATTTTGCTTTTTTCCCATCCAGCTCTGATCATTTTACGACACTACTTCTCACGAATGTATCGATCAATTCAGTGTTTACCGACCTTTGTTTTTCTTTTAATAAAAACTCGCCCAAACACAAGGCCAGAGGGCTATCCAGGGTTCAAGGAATTTGTTTAAGTAAACTTAAAGAAAGAGAGAGAGAGAGAGGATATCTGTTCACATTTCTCTTGAACTGGAACAGACTGAAAGATGGTGGAAAATAAGACACAGGTAGGGAGTTCCAAAGGGCAACGAGGCAGAAGTCGACAAACCCATTTCTGTTTGACTTCTCGCAGAATACACACCCTTTAAGCCCCTTCTAGAAAACTGGCATTGGCCCAATTGAAAGTAAGAGTAGAGATAATTTCCTGTTCTGTCTTTCATGGAGATTCAAAAGATGCCAATTTAATGATTCATACTTCCTTTTGGCTGCATGGAGGGGATCTCTCGATCTGTGTCAAATCACAAAGCATACAAAAGTGACTTATGTTCCCCCTGTATTCAATAATGATACAGTATTGGTCTTTGGATGTGCAGGTCTAGCCAAAAAATGTATGTTTTGTTGTTTTTGTTTCAATGCCGATACAGGAAGTTTCAGTGAAAGTATTCACATTTTCCTGAGTGATACAGTTACATGTTTTGTAGAACAGTAGTGATGGGCTCTTTCTGATTGGCAAAATTTGATTGTATATTGACCCAATTTACTTGACGTCATCGCCCAAGATAAGTCTTTGTTGCCCTATTTTTGGAGTTGGATTCCTGTGTGTTACCGTGCAGTAGGCATTTTACACTCCAGATAGACCTGCATCAATGGCAGACAAAATGGCAAACCATGGGCTGACAGTGGCCTCATGTGATGGTAGTGCAAGAGGTCTATATGTATGTATACTTATTATCGAACCCACGACCTCTCAAATACTGTACGAGCACTCTAACCAACTGAGCTAACCAGCCCTATGTTGGTGGGCAATGCCAAATCTCTTACCTTGTGGGGTCCAGTCAGAAACCAAACCATATTTATATATAAATATATTAATCATGCAAACAGACTGAAATATCAATTCTTGAATAAACATCCTTGTGTTAACATATCTTGCTCTGTCCACTTTCTCTGTACATCAACCAACAATCTGTACACATATTTCCTTGTGAAGCACCATCCCTTGTAAATAAGGGAATAAAAGCGTGGTGACCGAGGTCTTAAACGGTCGTTTAAAACCGACAGGGTCGTGGCAGTGTGATAAAGGACCAGGCCAAGGGCAAGGTCCTTTATCACACGGCCACGTCCCTGCAAGGTTTTAAACGGCCGTTTAAGACCGAGGCACTACTCTTTTATTCCCATTCACAAATGCCATTTTTGTTGAAAGGGCAAAGGCACCAAGGCAATTTCTCCTTGATAAAGGGCACCTCTATGAGGACATAGTAAATTCCTATTGGAACATTTCAAGGGCACCAAGACAATGGCCAGGGGCAACTGTGGCAATTGCCTCCGTGAAGTATCATGTCTGTATTCTCTGAAGACTGTAAAAAAAAACTGTACACAATTTCTTTCATTTCTGTCTACAGTTTCCACTTTGGAAGGCACTTCACACAGCAGGAAGGGACTTTGAGGAACAATGAACTCCTTTGTTCAACAAAATACTGACCTTGAATATCAATTAACAATGCCAGCGTTTTCAATAAAGAAAGAATTCCTGAATACACCAGAAACCTGTGGTATGTATGACATGGCACTCACATTCATTTTTTAGATGAGCCGTCAATATTACCACAGTAATTTGTTTTGTGACATCACTTTTGGGAATGCTAGGTGGCAGCAGACTTACCGGCTCAGAAATACGTACACGATGGAAACCTTCCTGGTAGGTCTGCTGCCACCTAGCATCACAAAGTCCCCCACTGAGATTGGTACCCATCTTAAGATGAATCAGTGGTAAGACATCTGCTCTAGAATGACTGGGGTCTTGAGTTTGAATCCTACACAGAGCTCAGATCACTCTTATCAGAGTTTTAGGTGGCTCAAAGATTTGAAAAAATAAGGCAGTGCTACTTCTTTAAAATGATTTACAATATTTCCCTTCATGTACACACATGTGTGTGTGGTTGAGCACCACTGGCGGAATAAAATGTTCAACGTGTAGATGATGTCAAACCTTAGTTCTTTAATCTCCAACATCGCTGTCTCTGTCTCCAAGCAACCAGGTGATGTAGAAGCCTAAGGCCAGGAGCGCAGTGCCAAGGAGGTCTCCGATGGCAGTCAGGTACGGGATGGAGAAATTATCGGGGTCTTTGGACTTCTTCCAGAGGAGATGGACTAGCCAGTTGGCGGTAAAAAGGAGTATTCCAACCTGAGATGGGAACGGCAGGCAGTTAGTTGCAAGGAAATTAATGAAGGGTCAAGAGTGCCTTCAAAACAGACCAGGGGGTGGATTTATCTCGAGTAACTAGTCCTAACTTATAGGAATAGTCATAAGATAGGACTAGTCCTAAGTTAGAAATAGTTTTGTTAAATCCACCCCAGGGGTCCAATTTTATAGAGCTCCTAAATAGAAATTATGATTTAACATCTCAAGAAACGTTTACTTGGGGACAAATTACTTAAGCCTAAAAACTTGAAAATATAGTTCTACAGATTATCAGTTGCAGAGATTATTATTATTATTACAGCTACTTATTTGAACAAGACAAACATCAACAACAAAAAATACCTGTTAATGCAAATAATACAATAGAACATCAAGGTAAATAGTAAACAACAACTTAACAGCAATTAAGCTGTAACGACCAATATTCAAAACAGAATTCTCCAGCGACCGGCTGTATACCGGGCTGCAAAGGAATGAGATCAGCTGCGACAACACTAGGCCTGTCAGAAATGAGGGCACTCACAGGCAACTGCTACTCTACATATTGGTCTTTTCTTTAACAAGAAAACACCTATAGTACAGAAATACAAAGAGCACACAATAAAGAGATGTTATCACAGTAATGAATTTACAAATGAAAAGAACGACAACAGGATCAAAAAAATATGTTATGCAGATCAAACGCTACTCTAAATATTGGTTTTTCCCCTAACAAGAAAACACCTATAGTACAGAATTACAAAGAGCACACAATAAAGGGATGTTATCACAGTTAATGAATTTACAAATGAGAAGTACAACAGGATAAAAAATATATATATTATGCAGATTAAATACTACTCTAAATATTGTTCTTTATAACAAAAAACACCAATAATATGCAGATTTACAAAGAGCACACAATGAAGAGCTGTTACCAAAATAAATGAATTTACAAATGAGAAGTATGACAACAGGATCAAAATAAAAACTATGCACGTCACACACTACTCTAAATATTGGTCTTTCCCTTACAAAATACACCAATACAAAATTACAAAGATTAGACAATAAAGGACTGTTATCACAGTTAATGAATTTACAAATGAGAAATACGACATCAAGATAAAAATAAAAATTAAGCAGGTTAGGGGGTTGCAAAAGTCAATAATGTTGTTTGGGAGCATGTAATCCCATGCATAAATAGAAACAAAGAAGTAGGAAACACTGTTAATGCACAATCAAATAAATACATCTACAAATACTGATGGAAGGGGAGCCCTGACAAACAAATGATAATATGCTATTCATGAGAAACGAGCGTAGAGGACTGAGTGCAGCCGCATCCTGGATGTGGGCAGGGATTCTCTCCCACATACTCAGGAAGCGACGGGATGGAGAGTGAAAACAAAGGCATTGGTTCGGGCTGGGAGTTGAAGAAATGTGAGGAAGTCAAGATAAGGAGGGTTTATGAACAAATTATCTTTCATGAATTCACAGTGAGAAGTTCTGTACAAACCCTTGAAAACAATTGAACAAAAAGAAGATCCCATCTAGAATTTGGTATTGACCAGGTAGGCGACTGTAGTCTGTCCTTGTACAACATTTTACTCTGACATTTGGACAGTGTGACACAGTTAGTTCATACAAGTTAAAGTCAGTCAACTTTGCCAGTTCTACCAGTTTAAAAATTGTTGATGATCGTGATGCCACTTTTCTACCATCGCAGGCAAACTTTGGCAGCATGTGATGCATTTGAAAATTAGGTCTCTCCTCTCAACCAAGAGCTGTGTGTAATGACTCATAACGACTGGCTTACCTGAATCAATGCAACTGCTAGATACATGATGGTCACTCTGATAGTAATGGACGTATGTCCTGCTTTGACCATTGATATCAAGAAGAGAAAGATGAGCTGGCCTGGAACCACCAACAAGAACAGGACTCGACATGAACGAGCATGCTGGTCTGTAAACAACAAGAAAACGGAGCTAGTGTATTCATTTACTCTGACTCTGCAACATGTAAAACTCGAGAACATCAGCTATTCAGAAAAAAAGCGAGCATCAAATTTAAAAAAACTAAAAACAAATATGGGTCATTCCACCAAGTTGGGACACAGTGTGATTTTTGTGCAACATTTGTCCATATTATGAAAAGAAATCATTTATTTGACTCAATTATTTCATGTAACATTCTCCTTTGTACGTGAAATGTTTGTTGAAGTATAAAATTGTTTTAATGTATTTTAATGGAAATTATTATGAAAAATAAAATTCTGGATGTAACACGGACATGGTGTCCGTGTTACATCCAGAATTTTATTTTTCAAATTTTTCGACACTCAAATACATTATGCAAATTCACTTTTTGCAGTAATTACAAGGTACAAAATGTACCAGGCAAAACATTTGTTGTGATAGTCAGTGATTAAATACAGCAGAAATGGGGCAGGACTAAAATCATGCAGACGTCATACAAATGTCACAAACTGTGTCCCAACTTGGTGGAATGACCTATATATCTCATACCAGCCGCATGAGGCTTGAACCCGCATGCCCTCAATAGCTGCAAATAACTATAAGATATGACCTAGGCCAATCCAGACAATGAAGAACCTGGAACAGGTCATGTTCTGAATCGTTATTTTTCACGTTTCCCATAACATACCATCCTACTACATGTAATTCTAATAGCAAGCAAAGCTGTTGTGTCACATTTTCACTACAAGAGTTGGCTACAAATTCATAATGTAGCCTTTTTGAGGTATGGTGGACACTCAAGGAGTGCCTGTTTGGTTTGGGTGTATACAGACAAAATTACCCAAACCAAATAGAGCACTTGTAAAGTGTTCACCATATCTCAAAAAGGCTAATGGTGATAAATGTAAAGAAAAGTAAGGTAATGATAGAACACCTAATATTTGGTCTTGGCTTCTTTGAGAATATAATTTTTTTGTTTTTCAACTCACCATGAAATTGTTAGAAATTATTACATATTGGTTGAAACTTTAACGGTGAGAGACTTTTGAATGCCAGGTGGCAGCAAGCATACCAAGTAACTTTCCATAGACCTTTCTATTGTTGATAAAAAAAACGCGCTGGTTGGCATGGACGGCCAAATGTAGCAAAACATTCAAGTCTTGTTGACAGACGTTGTGACAAAATTCAACATTTTTGCAAACTGTCTATTTAAAGAAAACACATCCCATCATTGGTTGGCTTGTTTCGACCAAATTCTTCACAATTTTTGAATATTTGTATGACATTTTTGCAAACTGTGATTATCTCCTTTTGCTTTGCATTGATTGCTCCCCATAGTTTCTCCGTCTTGGTTGGCAAAAACTTGGGCTGTGACGTTGCAAAAGAAAGGTCTATTGTTTATGTAGATCTAAGGCTGTGGCCAAGTTAATGGCTTCAGCTGTGGTTATGGCCAGAACAGTGATTGTTGTCGTTGGAGCCAACGGCCAAAGCTGTAGCCGAAGTCGCTTGATTCAGACACAGCTGAGGGCAATGGATTCATGTGGTAAGTCTGCTGCCACCTAGTGTCCCTGAAAGTCTTCAATGGCAGTAACATAGACCTTTCCATTGTTGATAAACAAACCAAGCTGGTTGGTATGGACGGCCAAATGTAGCAAAACATTCAAGTCTTGTTACAGACGTTGTGACCAAATTCAACATTTTTGCAACTTTCTATTTAAAGAAAACACATCCCATTATTTGTTGGTTTGCTTCCAACAAATTTTGAACAATTGTTGAATATTTGCGTAACATTTTTGCAAACTGTCTATGCTTTGCGTTCAAGGCTCCCTGTAGTTTTTCCATCTTGGTTGGCAAAAACTTGGGCTGTGACGTTGCTAAAGAAAGGTGTATTCCTTTCCAAAGACCCACTGCTGTACCTTGACTTCACACTCACCTGAGCCAAAGAATATTTTAATTGGATTAAGGCACAGTCCTTTCCGTCCAGGGGGCAGGGTACCAGGCTTGCCTAGCCTGTGGAGATGGGTTGATATTCTACTGGCCTGGACAGCTACTAGGTTACCGCCTACGCCGTTGATGACAGGGCTGAAGACAGCGACCCCTGCATTCTGTCGGATAGCAACATCTAGGACTAGGCCACCACAGCTAATCACATCCGGGAAATATATTTAAAAAAAAATTATCCAGTCAGTTTTAACCTCAAGATTTATTACTTAAAAACATCAAAGTGGGTATACCCAAAGAAAATTCACTGGGCCAGCGGTCTCAAGATATTTTCTTGACAGAATTGAAGGTTGCTGCGCCAGTATCTTGACAAATTTGTGCAGCTATGGTAAGGAAAGGGTTACGTTTCTGTTTTGAGGAATCGATGGTTTCATTACAATGAATCTATCAATATTAATATTAATTAATCACATCTACGCACCTGCTGATCATCATAGCAATGATGACTGGACTCCATCCATGATACAGTACGTCATGGGTGTACTTATTGTGGTGGGAGAGATAGACCCATAGGGGTACCAACATCAAGAAGAATAAAATGATACAGGGCGCCAGCCAAGGTTGCCTGACATGTTCATCATCACCTGGGAGAGTTGAAAAGAGCAATAAATAAATCAAGAAAATAAATACCATGTTGGTTGGTACCCTGTAGCTATCTATTAAAATAACGTGGTAGGTAACTGGCAGCCGCAACTTCACTTGACCTTGCGGAGCAATAGAGGGTATGCACAGCCGTTTTCCTGCAGTAAACTTACGGCCATTTTGACCTCATTGAGGGCGCTTCTGTACATACCTCTATGGGGACTCATGACGTCAGATGCATAAGGTCTATCAGTGAGTTATGTAACTCAATATTGATGAGATCAAGTGAGGTTGCACCAACTAGTTACCCTTTACCAATATAATACTATATCACGTATACCACATCCTTAACAAAAATCAATTACCACTGGGCCCAATTTCATAGAGCAGCTTAAGCAGATACTCGAGATTAACATTTTCTGCTGAGCAAAAATAAGCAAGAAACCTGTTGCAAACAGGACATATGACTTGGTACTTTGGCTGGTAACCTTTTTCTGGTAAGCAAAATTGTTTTGTGCTTAGCAAAATTTGGGGCTTAAGGCAGCTCAGAAACTGGTCCCTGATTTTGCACAAAATTTGATCATGATTTATTAAAATTTATTGTTAACCACTTACCCCGGGGATTCTTCAATTTTTTCCCCGTCCCGAGCTTATTTTGTTGCAAATACCAGAGTAATTTTTCTTTGAGAGAGTACCGCTGGCACAAAGAAACCCTGACTCGACATAGCCAATAGAACATGAGTGAGTTTTGAGTGAGTTTTGTTTTCTCTACCGAGAAAATGTCAAATTCATGCACCGTGAATTGCAAAACCTCGGCCCTAACCCAAGGCATAGGATTAGTACTAAACCCGGAACAATAGCTGGATTCCCAGTCTGACTTGAGCCGAAATACAATGAGTAGACAATGGTGGATGTTTTGTAATCCTCTTCTTGGAACAAAAGGACAAAGGTCTGGAATCGGGGATTATACAAAAACCACCGCTCGATAGCCAGAAAACAGCAAAATATTCAAGACCATGTTTTCTCTTTGTGTGGGTGAAACGAAGCGTTAGATGGCGTGTGCGTGCTCTGTGCATGCTCAGCAGTGGAATGATTGGACAACATTCCGATTTTTACACAATGGTGACTTTTAACGTCCCCATTTGCTGGCTCAAAATTATTGCTTTGATAAATTAAAGTAAATTACTAATTCTTCGCATGAGTGCATGAATGACTGTTGCATCATAGGTCAAATACTAGTGTGATGATAATGTGAGTTCAATAAGCAGTGCCTATTGAAACATTAGGGTTCGCTAAAGTGCGCAATTTTGTTTCCTTCACATGTTAAAGCAATATACGTGGGAACCCAAAAAGGTTTGAATATGCTTGAGACTTTCACAATTTGTTCGGGAAGGGTTCTGCCCAAAATAAGTCATAATGGTTTAGGCTTATGCACCACTCAGTTGGGCAGTCTGTTCAGAAGGTTTCTACCCACAATGGGTCGTTCAGAAGGGTTCTATCCACAATGGGTCATAATGGTTTACGCAAAAGCATCACTCAGTTGGTATTGTCATATCCCATAATAAATGCTCTGATCAGAATTATTTTTCAGAATTTGTATTCTGGGAATTTCGGAGGTTGAATAAAAGGTTTTTGTAATAATCGAGTAAAAAATGACATGAAACACAAAAAAGCTTACAAGGTAGGACTCCGTAAATCTTCATTTTTGTTAGCTGCACGCTGTTAGTTGCACATTGAACCGCATGTCAACTGACAGGAAACTTTTGGGGCCGCCAGGTTGCAGCAGACTTACCAGGTATATCCATTTTTCTTGGATATGTGGGCATGCTCAGAACTAGGTAAACAATGAAATTTACCTGGTAAGTCTGCTGCCCCCTTCAGTTCCAAAGCCTCCCATTGTACCAGCTGCCACCAATGATTCCCCCCACCCCAAATTAAAAGTAAGAACATACAGCTTATATTTTCCAGCGACACTTCTATAAAGTTGTTCAGATTGCTTGACATCCTCCAGTGCTGATTGTCAACAGTTGTGAGATATTTTCCCATCGAAACCACATATTGCATCCTGGGTATTGAACGCAATCTGCAGAAGTACACGTTTACTGCAGCACATTTATACAGTCAACAGGAAGTTAATTCATGTTTATCAGCACAGTTGTCCCAAGACTGTTTCAACAAGTTATTGCCGGGTGACGTGTAAACACGCCAGTATTTTCCCTGCCCGATATCAGATGTTGTGAACTTTGTATTTTTGTGTGAATTTGAAAGACCGGAATGAAGGTCGCGCGGACATTCCATTTCAGAGCGTGCACAGCGCATGCACTTACCATGAAACGCTTTGTTTCACCCACACAAAGAGGACAGATGGTACTGGAAATAATGCTGAAATTCTTCCTTCATGCGGGGGTTATTGTGTAATCCCCGATTCCAGACCTTTGTCCTTTTGTTAAAATCTTGATGTTTCCATGAGAATTTTGTTTTCTTGGCTTTGTATAGTCAGGGTTTCTTTGTGCCAGTGGTATTCTCAAAGAAAAATGATTCCAGCAATTCTGATGCTACACATTTTTATGCATTCCACTCACGCTTGTAGGATAACGAATAATGCTTGTTACCTATTTACACATTTTTTTTACGCAATTCGCCCATCAAAGAGCCCAAAGGCCACTCGAGGTGTGGGCTACTTTTGGGGCATTGGGGCAGAATAGAAACCTGCCCCAATGCGCAGAAACAAGACATGGAGAGATATAAACGCAAGTCTCTTCACAGCACCGCTAAGAACAGGGAGGGGTAAATGAATCCATTGTGAGACAAACATAACTGCCTCTTCCCCTATTTGAAGCAACTATAGTTAAGTGTCTTGCTCAAGGACACAAGAGTCATGACCGGGATTCGAACCCACATCCTGATGACTTAGCCACCAGAACGTGAGTCCGATGCACTAAACCGCCCGGCCACGACACACTATAAACATACCTATACATAGCCCTATTGCCACGACATACATACCTATTGCCCTATAAAGTAGACTGGTGATCCAGGAGAGTAAGGCAAGAGTGGTGAGATCTCCAAGGCTAGCTGCTATAGGTGTAGCCACGTTGTCCGGATTGATGTGACATTTCTTGGATATCAGAACAACAGCTACCATTATAGTTCCTGAAGAGTGAAGAAAGGAAAACAGAACTACTGCATGATCATTTGATCGGGTAATAATAATGATACTAATGTAGTCTTAGAAAGTGCAAGTACATGTACAGTATCCACCATAAGGTGCTCAAGGCGCAAGAAAATTATTATCGCTGGTCATTCGTCAGGCATACTTTTAAACAGTCCTGGAAATTTCTCAACTCCATGGGAGTACAAACTTGGCAGCCTGTTTGGTACTCTGCTGATCTAGAAAACCAGGGGCAAATTTCAAAGCGCTGCATAACGACAAGCAAATTTTTGTACTCACTATAGCAGAAAAATTTGCTTAAAGGGCCCATGAAGAGGTTTTTTGTCACAGAACATTTTTGTGGCTTAACATATGGTTTGAAATTAACAAAACATAGTATTGACTATTTTGATGTGTCTGTTATGCGTTAAGACACTTTAATTGAGCCCCGAAAATGTGTGCCATTTGATTGCGCATAGATCCATGACGTAGCGCTGATGATACCCTAAGCATGTACTGACGTATTCTTACCCAGTATACCGCTGGCCAGTGAGGCCGTGACCAGACTGCTAGCACACAGTAGTAGAATGTGATAAATGTTGATCTCTCCATCCGGTATATATCCCATCAATGCTGCAGCCATAGATGCTAAGAATCCAACCACTATAGCTTGGCACTACGTACAAAATACAATTAAGTTTGTCAACAAATTTGCATTTCAACCCGACAGGAACAATAATCTAAACAATACTTGGTTCTTGTAAAGTGCATCCTAGTAGCCAGATCAAGGCACTTTATATAACACCCAAGCAGATCCTTGTCATTTGATTGGAGGATGGTCGGTCACGTGATAGCAAATAAACGTACCATTGCACGCTACGTCATTCACAATGCATTTTTCGTTCCATTCACCGTGCATTTTTCGTTCCATCCAATTTGTTTCATTGTACGCTTGCCCGCCCTCCATTGACGAAAGTGACTATTCGATTAAAAATGGCTGAAGCTTATTATACTTTATAGTGTTATCCTCCAATCAAATGACAAAGATCTACCTGGATGTTATATAAAACAAATATTATGAATGTTTTTCATTCACGAATAGTAAGAATATTTTCATTCATTGAAAGATGGAATGTTCCATTCAACTCGGCTTTGCCTCGTTGAATGGAACATTCCATCTTTCAAAAATATTCTTACCATTGCACTCATAAACATTCATTATTTGTATATTACATAACTAATTAGATATACTTAGACATTTCTTTAAACTTTCTCAATTCCCTGGGGAGCATACAACCCCCCCAGCTGCTTAAGTTGGCGATAAGGGGTTAATCCAACATAATACTGTCTCATTCCTCTCAGGTTCTAAGTTAAAGACCTTGGATAAGGGAACAATGGTTAAATGCCTTGCTCAAGGACATATGTGTCATGACCAGGAAATAAACCCACTCACTGAGGATTCAGCAATAAGAATTGAGTCACATGCATTAGACCACTCGGCCACGATACGCCACAAAGGAAGGTATGCGTAGAGTCTCAAAAATGAGATCAACACACAAAAAACCCTGTCCCATCAAATACATAGCGCATATCGTTGTGTGCCTGGAAGAAGGACGTCATGAAAGTGTGACCAGCGAAAGGTCGTAAGCAATTACTGTCCAAAATTGTGTGTCAAGAAAACTAGGTGTGAATGTTTGGTGGTTTTTCTGCTATTTGTAAGTCATTCAGGAAAGTTAAATTCTGCATAGGAACGGAAAAACATGTCTTGGGTGTAGTTCTAGCAACAATATTGTAACGGCTGTGCCAATCATCAGCAGAGGGCGCCAACACGACTCCGTGAGGAGTCGGTTGGTGCGAGCCCCTGCTGGAAGATTCAGCAACCCCTAGACCGGAGAGACGTTTCCTAAACGTCTTGCACGATTGTGATTTGTGAGAACAGACGTATTAAAATAAAGCTCCCTTTGTAGTGTCATGAAAGCAGAGAATTGTGTGTCGAAGTCGATAATTTACTGTGTGGATTCACGTTTGTGTTACAATATACAACAGTTATACCCTATAGTTTTGTTTTAAAAAGAACCATGTTATTTGCTTATGTGACCTTCTGTTGGGCAAAAAGTGCACTTTGTGTTCCTGGAAGAAGGTCGTACAGCCTTAGGATCTTCTTCCGGTCACACTTCGATATATGATATATGAAGAGCTCATTTAATCTAGCAGTGCCCTTTGTTCAAAATGTGTAATGCCATACATTCTAAGCGGTACATAACTACATTTTTTAGAAATTGCAAAAAAAATATTAATAAATCGAAAACAAATTCAAAACAATGACAGCAGTCCAGGCATACCCAAATTCAAAGTTGACTTTCCAAACTTAATTTTGCTCACATCTTGACATTTCACAAAGACATGGTCACGTAGTGTGTTTTTGTAGCCACTACAAATGCCGTGAAAAAGGGGCCAATTTAGTTGGCCCTGCCATCGATACACAGTCCAAAAATTGAAATCGGCCCGAGATGCTGCTAGGGTTAAATAGTCTGTGCCTGACTGCATGCCCTGGAACCTCTAAGATGGAGCAAGTACGTTGTGATGTCACTATACTGTGTAAGTGTACAAACTCATCTTAAGATTAATCTTGCCCAAAATTGTCTCAAGCTAATAAGAAAAAGAAATGGCCTTGTCAAACTAGGAAGCGTCTACAGGCAACTTGGAGGAACACTTTGATAGCAAAGGAGTTATTTTTCCATCACTGTCTTTACTAACCCCAAGAAAATTAATGTGAAAATTCAAAAGTGAATGGCTTTTGTTCTTTGGGATTGCTTGGAACAATTTGCCCATAATTTGCCTGTAAATTTCTTATTTCTCATTCTTGAAGGGCCCTTTAACTTTAACTTGCAAGCTTTAACTTGCAAGATTTGAATACTTCTTCTAAACTCTCATAATAATTTGGGAGGCTAATCACCCTTACTGGCAGCTGAGAAGCTGAATTGCAAAGGACGCGGTTACACGTGTTCAAGCAGCAGGCATTTAAGGATGCCTTTGACAGCCAGCCACACCAACCCATATATGACCCATAAATGACCCGAAGGACCACAGCCAGAGATCAAAAGTGTTTGACCCTTCAGGAGGGCGGAAAACTGGAGGGCCCGGAGAAAACCCCTCTTGCACAGGAGAGAACCACAGCACAGCTCTACTCACATAAGGCCCTTGCCAGCAATTGAACCAGGGCTACAGAGTGGTGAGAGGCAAGTGCTTTACGCACATGCCACCCATGCCAACAAATTAATTTGGAACAACAGTGCTGACGTGACGAGATGAAATTTTTTCCCACCTACCTGAGTGAGGGCCATGTTGCCACCTATCATTTTCCATCGGTCCTTCTTATCATCAATGTTGCCCAGGTTAACCTACAAATAGATCATTCAAAAACAATACAACATTATTTAGAATCTATCATTTTTCTAATCATGAAGCACTGCTATAATTGATTCACATTTGCAAAAAATTAAAGTTCTTCTTTTATTCTTTTTCAGTTGCATCACAAAAGATGTGCTAGGGGAGTTTTGGGGAATCCAAAAGCACACTAAAATACAAGGCTTGGTTTTTAAGCTCAACAGACTAAAAAATGATCTGTTCTTTAAAATTATTATACGCAAATTATTCATAAACAAAACTTCTGCAACTAACAGTTTCAACTAAACCAATAAAAGGAAATAAAAACCATGGAACTTGGTTAAAAAAAAAATGAATGACAAGCTAGGGACTTTGAAGTGATATGCGCTCTACAAATACGGTTTATTATTATTATTATTAAGCTACCTGAATGGAACGAGATACTTCCTGGAAAAGCTGTTACGGTACTACTCATCAAAATAGACATTTATTCCCAAATTTTTCTTTCTGGGAAAAACCAAATGCCAGCTCACAATAGGAGACTTTTGGGGATGCTTGGTGGCAGCAGACTTCTCAGGACAATCCACTGTTCTCCGATGTGTGCACAGGCCTGATTGCTTCATTCTAGAAACGGCAAGGGCACCGAGGCTTTTTCTTCTTAATATAGGGCACCTCAATGAGGAAGTTGTAAATTTCTATTGAAACATTACAAGGGCACCAAGGAAATGACAGCAATTGCCTCCGTGAAGTTTCAGGCCTGTGTGTGCATAATATTAGAAATGCGTACAGCTGGAAATGGTACGTCTGCTGCTAGCTAGCATCCCAAAGTCCCCCTATTGACACAATTCTTCTGACATCATCATCACAATCATCTTGGTTGCGCCATTTTGGGAGTCAATGTCCCCCTGTGTTATAATATCACAGTGTAGAGCGCATTTTTAGGCGATGCAGCGTTTAAACGTTGACGAGTTGACTGCCACAATGGCGAGTGAGGCAGCAGTCGCTGCATGTGCTGTTGTCTCAAAGGGGACAATAAAACCCTTAACCCCTTGCATAGGCCGCAATAGCTAAGGTCAAACAACGGAATCATGCACGTGTCTATTGACTGAAACAACTATCAGCCTTTTGCAAAGGTCTTCTTTTGATCTCAAAGACAGCACTGTTTGAGTTTGTGACGTCATATGCAAAAGGTCTATTGTTGGACAAGTCAAAGAAATTGTTTAGGTGCATGGCAAGATCGGGCAAGCCATACGCGACCAAAGCTTGCCCGATCGGGCAATTAAGAAGAAAAAAAATGATCGAGGCCTGCAGTATGGGACATTCACAAAGTTTAACCCCCTGAAAAGTTTTAATGTCGGGCAACTGTTCCTTGGGATGATTATGTAACAGTTGAAACAAACATGGTACGTTACAAATTCAACCATAAGGGGCGTTTTCTTGGTCTTGACCCGTTTCTACTATTTCTACCGGTAATTTCCGCTAGCAAAATTAACAATGACATTATAAAACAGTGTTTTTTTTTTTAATCTAGTAAGTCCACACAACAATGATTAAATATCAACAGGCCCAGTCTAAAGTACAATACAAAAAATACTTGAAATTGTATTTTATCTATGCTTTAATTGTGTAGCTTTTTTATATATGATGTTGCAGCAAAGTTTTTATTCACTTATCTTAATTATTAGGCAAAAGGCATTGTAAATCTGTCGCTGATGACGTTGAAGTACTTTATAAGTATCAATTTACAGTATTGATTCTAGAAGTATTGAACTCTACCCCTAGCCCTAACTCTAACCCTAACGCTAGCCCTAGCCCTATATATCAATATCTTAACACGTTGACTGCCGACTACGAGTATACTCGTACTAACAGGTGTACCGGAGTCTGCCACTACGAATATACTCATAGACAATGAAAGGTCTTTGCATTGTAACTTGAATACACTGGCACCACTGATCGCGCAACCAATAAGCTGCTGGCAGTGGTGAGGACATGCTTCTATAAAGTGTACATGTTCAAACTATTTAAGTAAGTACCGGTACCTATTAAGTATGCGCGCATGCGCATAGGCCCTAAAGCTTGGCAAATGGGAACGCCATGTGAAATTATGCACGGCAGTCAACGTCTTAATAGTATTGAATCTAATAATCGACTACAATCTGAGCTGAACTACACTAAACATATTGGACTACACATATTCATGACACTTATCGAGTACCATCAGGTATGAAAAACAGAAGGTCCTAACTCAGTTCTAAAAACTGTTACACATGGCTGAATATCAGCAACTGGGAAAAGTTACGAAGTTCGACTAAAACTGTTAGGCAATTTGAAGTTGAAGTCAATGAGTTTATAACACCCAAATTATCGCGAGCTGCACATTTATCAATGGAACCACAAAGAGCATCCTCGTGTCGAGCACAACATTTGTGTCAATTCAATAAACTCGCAAATATAATTCCACAGAATATCTGTTGCAGAAATGAAACCCTATGCCAAGACTGAAGTGGTTCATTCTGGTTGAATTCAGGCAATTTAGCTTGGAATCTGGCTTCTACCAGCTTGAAAAAAAAGACACCTACCAGTGCAGGCCAACTTCTGCAACACGGGAACAAGATCAATAAATACTACTATTATTATTATTATTATTTTTACCCATACACCGATGTGTGTAAAGCACTGTATGCTCAGTACTTTCCTGAGTCCTGTGAAAAAAAAATAAATAAAAATCCAGCTTGTGTGTTACCCATACACCGATGTGTGTAAAGCACTGTATACTCAGTACTTTCCTCGAGTCCTGTGGAAAAAAAAAACACAGGCATATTCCTCCGGTGGGATGTGAACCAAAGGACTCGGGAAATTACTGAGTATACAGTGCTTTACACGCATCGGTGTATGGGTAAAAAAAATAAAATAAAATAAAATAAACAATATTCTTTATCCCCGATGCAAAAACTAACATCTGTTATAAAGTTCAATAAATCAAATGAGGTCTCTAATGATTACTGATTCCTGTGTGTAATGGTTGATGGAGAAAAGATGCGATCATGTACCTTGACGATTTACCATTTGTTTTCATGCAAAATGATCGTTATCTCATGCCACTGATTTTGAGCATGCATCCGCAAATTTTTAGATGTAAAATCGTAATGAGTTTTAACAGATATTGCTTTAAATGCACCATTTCCTCAAGCTTATGTACCCGAAAAGATTTCTGCGATGCATCTTCCAGAGTTTAATGGTTCTGTAAATTGAAAAGCTCTATGTAAACTACATGCAATATGTAAAATGTTAAACTACATCTTACATATAGAATACAAAATCAGAAATTTATTTTAAAAACTAGGTTATGAGAAGTAAGGACTTTAATCTTGGGTAGTGTACCCCTCGGGTCACATTCTGTGACCTGTGCCAACAAAACAACTGATAGACGAAAAAATGTGCAGTATGTGCCATTGCAAAGTCCAAGAGTTGAATATCAACTGGTGAACTCATTTGCAGTATCAACTATCTTGTACGTACATTCAGAGATTTTAAGAATGAGAACTGTACATTAAGGTGCATCTCGTAAACAGGCAGATAATTTTTTTTTTAATTTGACTTTATAAAAACACGGCATGTTAACATGTTCTATGGCGTGTCGTGGCCGAGCGGATAAGAACACCGGACTCAAGCTCTGGTGTTTCTGATCAGCAGAGTGTGGGTTCGAGTCCCGGTTGTGACACTTGTGTCCTTAAGCAAGACACTTAACCATTGTTGCTGCATCCTTCGGATGGGACGTAAAGCCGTAGGTCCTGTGTGTTGTGTATTGCTTGTAAATAAAACCAGTGCACTTATCGCAAAGAGAAGGGGTTTGCCCCGGTGTTTCTGGTTTGATCAGCTGCAGATTGCGCCACAGCACCTTGTAAACCATTACATGGTGCTATGTAAAGGAACAGGTTTGATACTTCAAAAGCGTCCCTCATCATACCTTGTAGGAAAAAATACCGAGCGCTTTGAGACGCCCATAGGGTGTGATAAAGCACTATATAAGAACTGCATATTATTATTATTACTATTATTATTATTATTCTGTGTCACCTGTTATTTAATTTAGTCAAATGAATAAAATACACGCAATACTGAGGGATATTTTGTTCCATTTCAAAGGTTTATTTCCAGGCCTCGAACTTCACTCTTGAAAGGGCACGGCAATTAACAGGTGTAGTGTGTGCTTCATACATGTTGGTGTCAATTGTTAACAATCCATGTTTGGAGTTATTCATGCAACCTTATAATAAACGGCAGGTAGGTGAAAGGATAGTACAAGCATGAAATTTAGCACACAGTCAGAGCGGGTCATGACGAAAGATATTTGGCTATAGGGCTATCGCAGATTTGACCTTTGAAATAGAATAGGTTGAATAACAAGCAATGGCAGCCATTTTAAAGGTCCCATGAATTAGTTTTTTTTATTGGTTAAAAAAATAAAGTATGCCTATTTTAGTATATCTTAACTTTTTTCACATTTTTTACATGCGTATTAATCATAGAAATAACGATTTCTAAAATTAGGGGGTTGCTGTGCTCTGCCCACCCTTCCTCATTAACACAAAATCTGGGACGTAGACAGTGGAATGGCTGACCAGGGCCATGTGTGTGACAATAACATACAATGCATTGTTGACCACTCGGCACCAGAGCCGTTTTCGAAATGTTTTACCACAGCCTACGTCATGGATCATTGCGCAATCAAATGGCACACATTTTCGGGGCTCAATTAAAGTGTATTAACGCATAACAGACACATTAAAATAGTCAATACTATGTTTTGTTAATTTCAAACCATATATTAAGCCACAAAAATGTTCCGTGACAAAAAACCTCTTCATGGGCCCTTTAAGCAAATTTGAAAACTGCTTATTATTCTACTATTATTCTATTTTTGAAAAAGGACAAACAATCTGCGATGGCCCGATAGTCAAATATCTTTCTCATGACACGCTCTTACTGTGTTGCCAAATTCCATGCCTGTATCATCAAAGGCACAATTCCCACAAATATTTCCCCTATTTGCCCCAATACTTAAGTTTTTAAACAGTGGTTGTGATCCATGATTAGATGATCCATTGTCCCTGATCACATTTGCCAGAGGAATGTTGGAATTCCCCGATTAATTTGTTTTTTTTTTAAAGGACTTCTTATTCTTGCGGTAAGGCAGATTCTAAGCTTTGGTTTCCTAAGACTGACCAGGTGTGGATTTCACAAAGCTCTAGGACTAGTCTTATTTCGAGTTAGGATGAGTAACTACTCCTAACGTATATGCCTTGTCATAAATGTAAGTTAGGACTAGTCCTAAGTTAGAACTAGATTTGTGAAATCCTCCCCGGGGTGACTGTGACTGCCGGGTAACACATATGTCTGCCTGACATGTAAGGGCCATTCACAGTTGAAGATATATTTGCCCATTTGATGATGCATTAAAACAAATCTCAATTTAAAATCAAAACACAAATTCTGAGGTGTCCCTTCGGTGGCATTTTGCTATGACGGTATTTCATAGTATGTATTGTTATTACTGAAGATGTTTGAACTGTTGTTGAACCACTTGATTCGATTGGACCCTTGGCATTAAAGTGTGGGGACAACTTACTGCGGTAGACAGTCTTGATGCAAGGGTCATCTCCAGATTGCCTTTCAAACCAAGAAGAGCTGGCACTAAGATGAACACCTCGGTGACGGTGGTGTACACTGGCCAATGCTGCAGGCAAGAAACAAATACAATTCTCAATCAAATTTTACAGACGATAACGGCTGCAAGGAGTCTGTTTGCCTGGGATTCGCAAAGAGAGTGCCAAAATCTGCTGAAAAATTCAAAACCAGGGTTTTTAAAATGTTCAATTTTACATGTAAATGGTGGATAATATCTGGGTCCAGTTTCATGGCTCTGCTTACCACAGAATTCTGTGCTTCCGGCACCCTGTAAAGCATGGATTCTACAGGCCATAAGTGTAGAATTCCATAATAGACAGTGCCATGATTCTGAAATAGGGCCCTTATTTCCACATTCAAAACAGGTAGTCCAAAAGACACCCAGACACCCCCTCTGGGTCACACCATGGTTGCAAAGGGGGTTTGCATCAATACAACCATAGTGGCCTTGAGACATTCACTTTATTCTGTTTCCATTTGTTGAAGATTTCAAACTCACTGAGGTGTTTCTATTGGTATCTTACAGCAAAATTGTAGGACTTACAATTGCATAGGTTTCACTAAAGTTACATGTAGTCTTAGTGACAGTTGTGCTGTTGACCATTGACAGTTTAGTTCTTGATTTAACAATTAAAAAAAACCACATACATTGAGTGTGAAAGTACGTGTGTAGACCCTACTTAGAGCACGGCACTATATCATCACTCGCCATACTGGAGTACTTACACACTGTATGCACATCACACACACACATTACTAGAACTGTGCAAATTAGTGCTTCGAAGTGCAAAGCTGGATGGCATTATGTATCGCCTATACACTATGTACAATAATGATGTACAATTCAACGCAATTTTGCCTCTGACAACAAGTTTGAATTTGACTAAACCATAAACAACTAGAGCTTAAGCGTTTGTGGACAAACACAGGGCTGTTCCGATTATGATCGAATTTGATATTGCACATTATATAAATTACTTTGTGCAATTATTTCTTGACTTCTGTTTCATAGGCACAGTTTCCTCATGCATCATTGCCATGTACACATTTGACATTAGATATTAAAATCTTGTTATACTCGTACTGATAATTGCTGGTATGATATTTGGCCCACTTTAGTCTGATTTCCGATTTCTTGCCCTTAGGAAAAGCAGAAAATTGTGATTAAATAGCCTGAAAAGTCTATTAAAGCCTACACCATGTGAACATGTTAGTCAACCCTTGTACTCAATAAAATGTTCCTTCTTTTCAAGGACCATATCATACCTGTAATAGTGAAATTTTACTGTGACATCCCTACTGATTATAGTCATTACTGATAAACTTACTTGTTCATTTCCTTTATATTGTTTGGGAAGAAACCCCTTGCAGATGATGTCACACTATCACTATTGTTTGAGTACTGAACAAATAATTTAGAACATAAGCGTGCGTGTGTAATATGCTTTTTATATTCTAGCTTCAGAGCCCTGAACCTTGGGATTCTTTTTAAGCTCAGAAAATACAGTATGGATGTTAGAAATGAGTTACCATTCAAAATTTGTTATTTGTATCTGGTTTCCTGCTCTTTGGTGAAGAGCACCTAAGATTGCACTTCGGGTTTTTTTTCCGCCTAGCAACTCCTGGAATTAGGGTCAGGAAGTAAGTTCTACTAGCAGAATGACTGTATACATTGTATCTATGGTGTAACTCATCCAAAGTTAATAATACCATTAAACGTGCATTGAAAACATGTAAGGTGTGTAAAAACGTCTGATGTCAACCAACGTAAAAATTGAGGAGTGTAATATGACAGTAAACTGAAAAGGTATGTTAGACTGTTGGAGTAGTTTTGATCAAGCATTTATAAACAAAAGGAGCAGTATAAAATGAATCTGTTGTAGGCTAACTGGTAGCTATTGAAGTTCCTTCATAAATGGGAATGACATATTATTATGTCATCTCAAGGATGTGGAACATACCAAATGAGGTGCACTATTCTGTAATCATTAAATTTGTGTCCAATATGACATAGCACCAGTAAAGGGCATCGAATTCAAGTTCTGGTGGTTAAGCATTGGGGTGTGAGTTTGAATCCCAGCCATGACACTTGTGTCCTCGAGCAAGATGCTTTACTATTAAAATTGCTTCTCTTCACCTAGGGGTATAAATGGGTACCTGCGAAGGGTAGAAGTTGATATTGTGTTTGAAAATCCTTCAGTGCGCCACGGCAGCCCCTGGGGCTGTATACTCTCCCAGGTAGCTGAGAAAGATTTATAGGAATGTTATCGGCCCAATGACCAGGGCATTCATGTAAAGCACATTGATTGTAAAATGCGCTACATAAGAACTAGTTAATGTTATTATTTGATATTAATCATTACAAGAGGACTGCATAAGAACTAGTTATTGTTATTATTTAATGTTAATCATTACAAGAGGACTAAAGCACTAAAACCACATTTTGGAGAGTATTTCAGTCGAGGTACATTTTGATTCTCCTTATGTTTCGTAATTTTGATAGGCAGAGGCTAGAAACTTGCTTGACTGCAGTGCATGCAAAAGGAACACTACAGTAGTATGGCAATTGTTTTATTAGTTTCGTATAGTCCACATAAAAAAGAA
This sequence comes from Marthasterias glacialis, assembly GCA_911728455.2. Classification (NCBI taxonomy): domain Eukaryota; kingdom Metazoa; phylum Echinodermata; class Asteroidea; order Forcipulatida; family Asteriidae; genus Marthasterias; species Marthasterias glacialis. The sequence goes on from OU452221.1 coordinate 8,970,860, forward strand.
GAAACAAAACCGGTTTGAATAGTAACAATTCTGTGGCATTTCAGTTCTGATGTATTTAGATTTATACACAAATATATTTGAAATGTATGGTGGCCCTGAAGGGACATCGCACATCGCAAACGTGTGCGCATACATAAGCGATGTCGTGAAACAAATCGCGATTATGTGCGCACATGTATGCGATGTCGTGAAACAAATCGCGAATATGTGCGCACACGTATGCAATGTCGTAAAATAAATCACGAATATGTGCGCACACGTATGCAATGTCGTGAACCAAATCGCGAATGTGTGCGCACATGTATGCAATGTCGTGAACCAAATCGCGAATGTGTGCGCACACGTATGCAATGTCGTGAACCAATTCGCGAATATGTGCGCACTCGTCTGCGAATATATTCGCGATGTCGTGAATGTTATTGCATACCATTGTCGCATACCTTTGGGTTGATGTCATAGTTGCGGACAATGTGTTAGTGAACTAGGGAGTATGCAAGTGGCCCTGGTCCCATTTGTATACCAAAGACATTCAATGCAGGAGCTTGGGTACCAGGCAGGTACATTGTGTGGCCACTCTATGTGCAGCCGCCATCTACCGTGTGATGTTCAATCGTTCAGCATCATCAAAAAACAAAAAGTCAATAGCAAGAAAACAGTCATGAATTATGACAGTCACGCGCGAAGATAAATTAGTCTGACCCTATTTATATATGCCTGTACATCTTGATTCCAGACTTGGTGCTTCAACCCCCCAGATCAATAGACATTTTATTCAAAGGTATGCGACAATGGTATGCAATAAAATTCACGACATCGCGAATATATTCGCAGACGAGTGCGCACATATTCGCGATTTGGTTCACGACATTGCATACCGTGTGCACACACATTCAGGATTTGTTTCACGACATTGCATACATGTGCGCACATATTCGCGATTTGGTTCACGACATTGCATACGTGTGCGCACACATTCGCGATTTGGTTTACGACATTGCATACGTGTACACATATATTCGCGATTTGATTCACGACATTGCATACGTGTGCGCATATATTCACGATTTGGTTCACGACATTGCATACGTGTGCGCACATATTCGCGATTTGGTTCACGACGTTGCATACGTGTGCGCACACATTCGCGATTTGTTTCGCGACATTGCATACGTGTGCGCATAGATTCGCGATTTGGTTCACGACATTGCATACGTGTGCGCACACATTCGCGAATTGTTTCACGACATTGCATACGTGTGCGCACACGTATGCGATGTGCGATGTCCCTTCAGGGCCACCATAGAAATGTAAACAAGGGTTGCTAAAGAAAATGTTTACCTTGTGTGCTGTTTTCTATATTAAAATATTAAACCTCATTGTTTGTGTCTTTGTCATACTGAATATGTTCTTGGGCTAAAATAGTAAATAATTTATGGGATATGAGTTGTTAATTTTGGCTTTTGACCCCCCAAAATCCAACACTGACCCTATAGCCATGGAAAAGGTAATTTCACTTTTTATACTTTATTTCCCCACTGGGCTCTAATTCTTGCCCTATTGCATCCCCACCAAGTGTTTTGTCTGCCAGACGGTGATTTCCCAAAGTAATGCGTTCGCACAAGAACCTTAAAAACGTGGTTTCAGGCGAATGGGTAGCCTTGTTTCCTTCACGATTCAGCTTCAAGTAATGCGTTTGCATAAGAAACCTAAAAGATTGTTTTCCGGTGAACCGGACCAAGCGCAGACAAGTCTGACACGCGGGCAACATCGTCCCAAAGCACGGCGTTCTATTGTCTACGTTCACGCTGAATAACGATGATCTGAGCGGACACGACGCTCTGTGCTGAGAGCAAGACAAATTCTTCTCGATTCTTTGCGAATGAACGTAGACTTGTGTCAGTCGGCGCAGGAGTGACTCTTTATAATATACTGTACATACAAAAAACGCAAAAACAGGGGTCATATTTGGGTTTAGGACTAGATTGAGTTTAAAAAAAAAGCAAGCAAGAGCACCGTTAAACTGGTAAAATCCCATTTGTTTTGTACACGGGCGAAAGTGCGCAATAGATGACGTAATTGTGACGTCGTTCCACATTTTAGGCCGGAAAGCACTTCTACAGTATCTCAGAAGTCTAAAACTGAAACAAGTTTGATGATCGATGGTATACTTTTTGAGATAAGATGCTTTCAAGATTTGCTAATTAAATCTTCACCTCGCTGTAAAGTGGCTAATTAATTAAGAATTTTAATATTTTTTACATTCTGAGTCAAGCTTATGTTCTAAGCTACAATTTGATGTATGATTCAACTCTTTCCTATTTACGCTCTAGGATATTAGGCTTAAAGAAAAAACGTGTACAAATGCTATGGGATTTAGGGCGGAAACAAATAATAATAATAATAATAAAAATAATAAAAATCTCGACGAAAATAATAGCTGTTCCGACTGTATGTCGGAACAGCTAATAAGAATATCCTACATGTGAATAGTACTCCAGTATGGCATACTGGCAGCCCTCCCAAGTTGCTACAGAAATGTGATGTTTGCAGTGAAAGCATTAAAGGCAAAGTATACCTTTGGTTTTTGGAACCGTACGTTTGCCTTGATGCTATATAATTGTAGATATATACCATAAAACTAACCTGTTTGAATTTCATTTCAAAAGGTGGCAGCGTTTTTGAGATATCGCCAAAAATCTGGAGCGGTTGCGTTCACGCAGAAGAAGTATCCGTCATTGGAATACACATTCTGAGAAGCGTTACGGCCATAACGCTTCTCAGATTCAAGTTTTTGGGGGATAAAAAGTGATATATTTTTCCGTAACTGCAGTACTTCGAAGTGAAACGTTTCTCAAAATGCATTATACTATCCAAAGCTGCCGTACTCCTTACCAAGTAAGTTTTTATTGCCAAAAATTTTCAGAGTCATTACCAAACGTATGCAATGCCTTTAAAGTTCGCAGGATTTCAATAGGATTTTGACCGCTGATCAATCAGTGAGGATTCTAGACTACCGAGGGAAAATATGTCATTGTACTCTCGCCAACTTTATATAATCTGTTTACCGGTAGGAAATAGTGTAGAGGATAAATTGAAATACGGAGAAAGGACCTCTCTATGGCAGAGAAAACAACCAATGTTGCATCACTATTCAGCATTACATGTACATTGTATGCATTACACTCTGCACTTACACGTTTGTATGCAGTATATTTTTTTCATATAATCGTTTCTCAGAGTCTCAGTTTTCTGTTCATCTGATATTAACTGACATTAAATGACATTTTTGCCTGACCCTTACAAATTCTCAGTATTTCAACAACTCTGCTGGCATATGGTGTGAAAATACAAAATAGAAATGGATACATGTGTGTTTTGTATGCATGGTACACGTAATCACGCAGTATAAACTTTGCTTCAAGGTGGTGGATTTTATGGGGTAAAACAGACAGGAAACACAGTAAAGGGGGCCACTTGAAGTATGTACCTGAAACCAGCCAGAAGTATTGCAACATGTGAATGGGTATGAAGGCTCATACTGAAAATATTTTGAGTTGATTCATTTGGTGTTTTTAGTTTTTGTTTTAAAAAACCACCCTCAAAATTTCATCAAAGTTGGACGGAAAAATCCACCTGCATTTTCCGTCCATTCTTCGAACGACATTCGAGAGTAATTAAAAAAATAATGATCCTATTCAATTCAAATTATTTTCGGTATCAGCCTCTATGTCTATTCACGTGCTGAAACATATTTGGTCAGTTTCGGGTACTTACAAAAAAAGTCACTACCATTGGGAAAAACTGCTCTTGTTAACATGAAAAATGCCCCCCCCCTTTACTGTGTTTCCTGTCATGAGACCTAGGTCTAGTAGATACTTTTTTGAAATTTATTGAGTCTTATGTGGCAATTGCCCGACTGCATTGGACAGCAAAACTTATTCTCAGCTTCTGCGTACAAAAATCAATACCATCTTCCTTGAACTGAGCGATATGGGTCACTCAGCTCATAACTCTTCCCATATTGCAGGCAAGTTATTGACAAATTGCAAAAGTTGCTATATAATGTATGTAGAGGGATTTACTGGAAACTGATCAATGAGGAATGTTTAGCCTTTGTTCTTGTTGAATAGAGCTGTCTATATCATATGAAGGTTGTGTACATAAACGGATGTCAATTATTGTCTTCACTGCAAATTTGTTTAGAGGACTGATGAGGCAAAGGACCAGTATTGTGGATCAATTGCACAAAATGCTGCTTTATAAATTTGGCCAGTTAAGTTGACCACCCATTTGAAACCAAAAGTAAAAAAAAAAAGTCAAGAATTATTTAATGGAACTTGGGATTTAAACATGTGCACAAACAGTGTGAGCCTTTTCATAAATTCTGCTTGGAAATCGGGGTTTTGCCCAAGGTGGTCAGTGCCGGAAAACCTAACCAGCACTCAGGATCTCCCGACCACCACTCCGAAAAGAAACCTGTTTTCCGACCACCACATAATTTTGTGGGAACAGTGATGAATTGTTTGGGTACAAGATGCTTGTGGCTGCTCTGGGGTCAATTTCATAGCGCTGCTTAATGATAAGCAAATTTTTGTGCTAACTATAGCCCGCGCAAAACTCAAAATTTACGCACAGCACTCTGAGCAAAATACACTTTGCCACCCGGCATAGATTTTCCCCAGAAGAAATCAAAATATTGTCGAACTGTGCAGTTTTGTCTTTGATCAAACAGCCAGGTCTCAGGACCAGCTTTATAGATAAACAACATACATGTAGTTGACACCAGACTGCAGACAAAAGTGAAGGCTCTTGTCCTCTGAACCCCGAACAGTTGTACCTGGTGTGGATTTCACAAAGCACTAGGACTAGTCTTATCTCGAGTTAGGACAAGTAACTAGTCCAAACTTTACGAGTCATAAGTTAGGACTAGTCCTAAGTTCGGACTAGTTTTATGAAATCCACTGCTGGGCAACCAGAGGCCCTTGTGGGCCTCCCTTGGACCCCGGCCGTGAACCGCAGAGCTCCACTCACTCCGCTCACCCTTGGTGGACTTTGGAATTAGGGCCCACCACTAAAATTGATCTAGCTACAGCCATGGTCATCAGTTTTGCAGACATTACCAATGTTGTACCACATCCTCTGAAAATCCTACATGTCTGTACCTACTTTCTGCAACCAGCAACTAATGACTAATCAGAAAGCAATTAGTCCTAATTGGATAGCCACAGACAGGTTGAAAAGATAAACGTTTGGGTAAGTGTACACAGTGGAATGTACCTACCTACGACCTTAGGGACAAAAACCAATTATCAGTGTTTAAGAGTTTTGTTGCATTAAGAACAAGGCAATTAAAGATGACAGATCTAGACCTGTTACAGCCTCAACAGTTCTCCCATTTAACAGTTAACATGGTACACACATGTACCACTATGGTAAAAACATGTACATGTACATGTACATGTACCACTAGCCAAATGCCAGTTGAAACACCAAAGAAAGTGTAAAAAAATCTATCTAAGCAGAGATGTAACTAGCTATTGACATAAAAATCTTAAAAATCAGATTTAAGGCAAGGTCTGTATTTTGGGCACGGTGACTCAGGTGTCAGCGCCGCACTCATTGTGAACCCCGATGGCGGCAGTGGGACTGAGGGCCGAGTACGAATGTCGGTCACTTCCTACCCAAGACACTTCGTACCCAAGTCATTTCGTACCAATGTCACTTCGTACCCAATTCTATTCGTACCCCAGTCACTTCGCACCCAAGTCACTTCGTACCCAAGTCATTTCGTACCCATGTCACTTCGTACCCAATCGACTTAACTGTTATAATTATCAACGAATACAAAAATTGTGACCAACCTTTGTCAAAGTGTTCTGGTAATTTTAATTTGCGCTCGGGGTGAATCCTAATTTTTGTAAACACCTTGCTTCATTTTGGAGTGGTCCAATTACGTAATTTTTAAGCACAACTACTGAGGGCGCCCTTTGGAATTTTGGAAGTTTAGCCATGTTTGTGGAATCTGGAGGTTACGCCCGTTAGTGTTATTATCGTTTTAAGATTTTTGAATATAAAAGATTTCGTTTGTTTTCTTAAATATGTGCATGATTTTGTTTGTTTGTGGTCATGAGATTCTTTTTATTAACATTTTCTTAACATTTTCAGTTTGAAAAAAGGCTTCATTTTTTTCAATGAACAATTTATTTATTGTTTCAGCTTTTTTTTAGAGACATTTCAAAAAAATGACAAATGTTTTGTAATTTTTGGTTTTTTTGTTTAATTTTTTTTGTTTAAATTGTTTTTAAAATGAAAAGACTTTTTCTGAAAAGATTTGTTATAAAAATTAATCTCTTTTTATTTTGGTGTGGTCCTAAATTTATCAACAAGATTTTAATTAAATGTCGCTGAGAATGGCTGTGCAAAAGTAGAAAAAAATAATCATTTAATTTTAACTTACATGTAAATACTGTTCTGTTCTTTGAAATATCTATGTCCAGATTCAGTTTCGCATTTTTACACAAAAAAATACATCAGAAATTATGTACAGCGTCCAAATAAGGACTGGATAATTAATCAGCAAGTTGTTTAAAGTGTGCACTCAATGCGTGCAATTCTCCATCGTGATCGGACCAGTCAATGTTAGAGCGCAGGGGTGTTTGAGAAAAGTAAATAATTTGACACACATGACAAAGGTAAGTTAGGATTTTTTTAATGGCGGGGAAAGTATACAAACGGTGATTGATCTACCACAGATGGATGTCTACATGAAAGAAAATAATGAACTTATTAAACCCAGGCAGAATGCACGATTGACGGGCAAACACATCCATTGATAGTACGCACCCTTGCTGGCGGCGGCAACATTAAACACAGACAACTGTTTGAGTACGAAGTGACTTGGGTACGAAATGACTTGGGTGCGAAGTGACTTGGGTACGAATTGACTTGGGTACGAAGTGACTTGGGTAAACAATTTTGGGTACAAAGTGACTTGGGTACGAAGTGACCGAAATGCCCGAGTACATGGGAGGAAAATACTTAATGAAACAATGATTAAATTATAACAATGCTAGACGTATCCTATCTTAAAAAGCTCACAATACAATGTGATCTTTTAAATTATCACACATCATGATCAATGAAAAACAGACGCATCAGTCATGTTAGAAATTCTGAATTTCTGTCTTTACTTGTGATAAGTGTTGCGACCCATTCCCCATTGAAATTTGTTCTTCGTACACTTTTTAGGCTCTCTAAGATTATCTTGACAGTTTAAAAACCATAGCACTTACATATAGGAAAAATATTTAAGCAAAAGATTCTACAAAGTTTGACCACTGACGCGCCAGTGTGTGCAAATTTATCTCCAATCGCAAAATACTTTAACTGTGTCTGGAAATAGGCGCTTTTACCTGAGAAAGTGCGCTCTGACGACTGGTACATGTACAAGAGGCTAGCAGTGCGTGCACATCCGAAAAGACAGGATTATCATTTTTGAGACATGGTGTTTTCCAAACTTTCCCGATTTAAGATTTTTGTGGGATCGGGACAATATAAGGAATTTGGGGGACAAATATTAAAAAATCCAATTTCAGATTTAATGCTGCATCTCTGATCCGAGTGGCCCATCTAGTGGGCTCGTTCTTTTTTTTTCCTCAAGCTACTCGGAAACCAATGAGCAGATTGTTCATTACGGCGTCAAAGTCGAGTCCCATACAATGCCATAGGGATGAAACGGAAAGAACACCATGGTTGGCTACATGCAGTGGATTAAAAACAGTTTTGGGAAAACCCTGCTAACAGCCAGCAGGCCATGGCCTTGCTGACAGCCATTTGTCATGACACAACAGGGAGAAGGGGATCCATGGGGCCAACGGGAGCAATAGGAAATGAATGTGATATTTTCAGGATATGTAAAACTCATTCCGCACCGGTATTATTCATTAATAACAAAGCATGACTTGTTTTTGCATTCATGTATCTGAAAAAAATGGCAGGTACCTTTTCACCAGGCAGACATAAACAGTCTGAATTTAGGATAAAAGTCTGAAATTTTTCATCCCTGTGAGTACATCGCACCTTTTTAAGCAATATTAGTAAATACCTCGGAGAGTTTAGGCACTCTGATTGGTCGAAGACTGGTCACCTGGGGTGCATTAACATGTGATATAAAGACCGACTCTGTAAACTAGGGAATAAATGGCACCTAAACAAGCATTGTTGTGTAAGAAGTATGTACTGTGCATGTTGTGCGGGGAACTTTCAAATTGGGCTCGGTCCATTAACAACGGCCAGCCACCAACCCGATCATTACCACGCAGTGGAGACCCAGTCCTTACACTGTTATTGCCTAAATATTTATTTTTCATGAAGTTTCATGATTTGTTTTCCTTTTTAAAAACCTTCGTTTCCTTTGTTTTCACTTACCTGTACCATGTCGAGAACGAGTCCAGCACCCACTGTACCGAACCCAGCAATAAGAAACGGCAAGAAAACCTGCAAAGTTATACTGAAAGATGACTCTTCCTTGTGGTCGACCACACCCACTTCCTCATGCCCCACCCCTTCCTCATCTTCCTCTGAGCGTCTATGCAGAAGAGGTACAGTGAAGGAGGTCTCTATCTCTGCATCATCATCATCAACAACACCATCGATACCGCCCGCAGTGGTGGTGACACCTAATCCACCTCCTTGATCGGTGTCTTTACGGTGACTAACATCGCCATTCCAAGCACCGTCCAGAGCCGAAGGTGCACTTTCTTTATTATGAAAAGTTACATGTACGTCAGCGATGTGATTTCCGGCCTCGTCTATTGTGGGGCCCATCTCTAGCTCAATCTTAGGCACCATGGTTTTGGATCTAGCACCGGAAGCCCTCGCTGGAATTCGTTGTCTTAGTGTTGTACCCTGTTTGTCATCGCCATTTGTCTCAGACAGTTTGTCAGCATGCATCTTGTGGTCCTTCCCAGTGCACTTCTTAAATGTGCACTGTACTAGGCAAAGTTCTTGACCTGAGAATGCTGTCTTTTAGGCACATTTTGTAGCAGACCGATGTGAAAGGATGGATCATCTTAACCTGGTAATATGTATGGTGACTGAGAATCAAAAGATATAAAGATGACTAAATCAAGGGAAAAACCTATAACAAAAAGAAAGAAAAGCAGGCAAATGTTAAGTTTTATTGTTTGTTTTTGATTAGTAAGCTATGTTGTTATTTTAAGGGGAATGGTCACTGAAATTAAACATATTCATAAACAGAATGCATGAACATGGGAAAGGCATTTCACAATAAACTCCAATACAAAATACTTCAAGAAACCTGCATGTCCATACAATTTGTACCCACATAGTTTTCAGTTTGCTGGACCTAATTTATGGAACAATCTCCTTCTTCATATCAAACTGGCTACCACTATATCACACGTTTCACAATACTTTCCAAAACTTTTCTGTTCAACCTATCATACATGTAGTTTTTTCTCTTTTGTTTTTTCGAGTGCTTAGAGACTTTTTTCTTGTCGGTGTTAGGTGCCATATAAAAAATACAGTTATTATTTAACTATTTAGGCCTACATGAATGACACCTTGGTGAGGTGTAGTAGCTCACTGCATAAACTTGTAACAGTACCGATTGTGGGCTAGGCACCTACAATCGGTACTGTTGGATGAGAGCACAGTTTGCAGTTGTGACTTTGCGCAAGATGTGCCGCTGTTGGCTTTACTCAGCCGTCAGAAAGCTGTTTCGAACACAGTTGCGTCATAAAAGTTTTTCCAGTTCAAATCGTTTACACGCAAGTCTATACATGTACACATAACAAGAGGCCAAAATTAATGACCAATATTCAGAAAATGGCGAGTAAGATTACAAGTCGACTCGAGACATCTCATCCGTTGAGAACATCATCCATTGAGACAATTCGACGGTTCAGACAACTCGACGGTCAAGACAAGGCGACCATGCAGTCGAGACAAGTCAGTGTTCAGAAACGCTCCCACTTCCCTTTTTGCGAAGGGGGCTGCAAAAATTTCATCTGGCATGTGGGATGGATGGCAGATGGTTGTACTGATGGAAATAAAACTAACAAACAAACTATTTTAATATCTTTTTTTAAAATATTTATTTGGGGCCTATTTAATTGTTTTCACCCTCGGCTCTGGAACCAAGGGCAAGTCAAACAAGCCAACGCTCCCAGGAATCCGTGCCAGGGACCCGTGTTATGCTTAACGCACAGGGGCTCATCCACCTGAGGTTTGCCTCACACGGGGCCCATCCACCTGCAAAGCACAACTTCAATGCGCCCGCAACACACAGGGCCCAGCGCCCATCCACCCCAAATTCCACTGCAAAGCATGGCTCCAAAGCTCAATTCAATGTGCCCGGAACATGACGCATTGGGCTCACCACCCCGAAGGTTTGCATGCAAAGCATGGCTGGAATAACCCATCCGGCGACACGTCATGTAAGTAATCTGAACGGTTGACTCGTCTTGTCTTAACCGACGACCTGTCTCGACATCTCGAGTTTCTGACGGTCTCACTGTCGAGTTGTCTGAACTGTTAACTTGTCCCACTAGACGACATTCTCAACGGACGAGTTATCCGGAGTCGACTTGTCCGACCGTTGGCGTTGACTTGTCTGACATTCAATCATCCATGCCAATTCACCCACCATGCCCACGGGGGCAGGTCCATCTAACACGTTACAACATACATCCCTTCCTTACCTTAGGCTTCCCTAGCCCCACACTAGACCCAGTAATTGGGGCTCTCAACTCCTTTTTATCGTACGACCGATAATGTCAAAATCTCAAAAAAGGAGTTCAGCGCCCCAGTTACTGGGTCTAGTCAGTGCTAGACTAGCATAAATAGGCACTGGTGACATGACTGACACAAAGTGACAGTGTAGCGAAGGATTTTTGACATTATGGGTCAAAAATCCTTTAGTTTGACTTAAATAGTAAATAGTAAATAGTAAATAGTGTAGTACTAAGGCTACCCTTACCCCTTTCCCTTAGAAAACTCAACTTACCACGTCTTGCAAAACGGTGCCACGTATTCTGAACATAGATCAAGGACTGAACAACAATTACTTGACAATCAGAACAATCGGAAACATCATCGACAAGTGAAGAAAGTGTATGTAACGTAATCTAGATCCACGTCGCACACGCTAACTCTGCAAGTGATGAGCAGTGTGTGACTGACTTTAACATGCCGCCCCCTAGTGGTACAATCTGTAAAGTTTCGTGTGTGCGCACGTGCCATAGAGCTGTATACAGCTCTATGGCACGAGCACGTCTCGGACTGGGCAACCCAACGTGAAACCGTTTCGCCCAGCCATCAAAATCTTTCAAAACAAGTTTGCAAATTTCCTGTTAAGTCAAAATACAACTTTTGAATTCTGTCTGAGGTCACATTTTTCTGGCAATCTTCAATATATGAAGCGCTTTGGATTTTGAATTCCAGCGCAATAGAGGGCGCTACATAGCTTATCTAACAGGGCAATGAGCTAAGTGCAAACTTGAAACTTTGTCCATCAGAACAAGTGCAGAACAAGGGCCTACAAAATGTTACGCTAAAATAAGAAGTATTTAACCTACTACTGACCTCGTTTTCGAGGTCTGTTAAAACGAGTAGCTATATCACTTAGGACTACGTTTCCTTTTACTGCGGAACTCCTGAAAGGGCAGGTAAAGAAACCAAAATGTTTTGTTCCCTTGAAGTAACATTTCATTCCCTCAGAATAATATTTTGTTCCCATTCATTCGCTCCAAATATTACTTCATCCCCCTCCTGACTATACGGAGACCAAAGGTCAGGCCAAGTGGTACATCTGTGCTTGAAACTTATCAAGTCATTCATTTTCCCGGCGTTGCCTACTTCGTGGTTTTCGGGGTTGGAACTTTAAATTATTATGCCAGATTCAGAAAATGAAGACTTACAAGGTAAAATATGGAGCCCCTGAAGGGACAGATAAGAAAAAATTAAAATGTATTTCATCCCCTGTGGTTTGGGAACTCCCAGTAAAAGTAAAGAAGACTAGTGCGAGCAGTTTGCATGGTGGCGCTGTGTGCATGTGATGTACAGGATGTCAACCATCCAAATTGCTGCTAGCGCCTTGACTAAAGGCTAACTTATTATTGATAATCTCCTTACAGTCACTCGGTGAATATTTTACGAGATGTACATACTGCCTGCACAAGGCTTTGAACATTACTTTGAATTATTAAAAAGAGTGGGATTTTTTTCGTGGAAAAAATTTCCCAAAAGGGAAATGCCCAATCCGATATTTTCCCGATGTGGTTCGCATGCACTTAGAACATAACATTATTATGTGCACATAGTAAGAGATGGAGACATAATTTATGTTGAAGATATCTTCGCTCCAAAATGTATTATTGTACACGATACCATACACAACAGATAAATAAAAAATAAACCCAAACTACTAATGAATATAAACTTGTACCAAAATAGAGTTAAAAGAGTTAAAAGGTCAATTGTGTGGGCCTAGGTGGAAAGACTGTACGGTTGAAACTTTCACAAGTTGGTGTAACAGAACGCGTTAAATTTAAACTTATATGAAATTCTTCACAAAAAAAATCGACGATTTAAAATCACATTGGCTTTACAAAAGACAAACACGCTTTCTAATCCTCTTGCATTGCCCGATTTTCATATCTGGTCACATAGAGTGCTGACACTGGTCGTTGACACTTACCAATGCTGCCCATGCGCTTCAAAGGCTGGGGATACTTTTGATAATTAGAAATGACCATAAAAAAACTTACCTGGTAAAAAGCAACGGAGAGCCGTTGATAGTATAAAACATTGTGAGAAACGACTCCCTTTGAAGTAACGTAGTTTTTTTGAGAAAGAGGTTATTTCTCGCTAAAATATTTGAATCAGAGAAAGGCTTCAGGCATGAAGCCTTTTTAACGTATTAATGAAATGCATGTAGTTTCAGCATTTTTTTTAACCTTCTGCGTGGAAATAACCGCTCCAGATTTTCGCTAACAGCATGCTAACATCTTTTGAAATAAAATGTTCAGAGGTTACTTTTATGGTATGGTATATCTACAATTATACAGGATTTAAACAAACGTACGGTTCCAAATACCAAATGTATACCCATGCCTTTAAGTCAATGAATTGTTAAAATTCATTTGAGACAATGAAAAAGCAAAAATTAAAGAAAAAAATAGCGAGACATGTAGTTAGTTAAAACATGGGGTTAAAAGAAACAAACAAGTTACCAGAAGCCAAGTACAAACACTGTGCATGTTTAATATTATTTCGTTTGTGTTGTGCGTGGCATTCACGAATATTTCGCAGTTTTGAAACATAATCTGTCAAAATTCGTTTGGAGAAAACATTGTTGTCTTTCGGTGAAACCTCGGACGATAACACCCAAGTTTCTCTGCTTTTAGAGTCTGTATGGCCCTCGTCAGAACTACGGCTTGGAATGTTGGGCTTTGGCTTTGAGATTCCGCCTGACTGTTTGAAGCCCTGTTCCAAAAGCACACGTTTTCAAAATGACTGGCCTCGGCTGGAGCCCACATGCCCAACCCGAGGTTTCGAAAAGGCCCTGTGATTAATTCAAACCAAATCTTTCTCAAGATGTCTTTCTGGAAACATTTCTTATAGGCCATAAAAAAGTAAGCGTCGGGATTAAAAATCACACATCACATATTAAAGTTCAACACCACTGTGCTTAAAAATAGTTAATCATGTGTGTAGGTGTTGATGTACAGATGGTTCACACAATATACCAATTATATAATATTAAACATCGAAGTAACGGACATGGTGTTTAAGAACCATTTTTGTTAAACAAATCAAATTTCTTGTCAGTGTTTATTATGTTCATTCTTATCATTATGCTGTCAAGTAAAAAACAATGCCTATGTCTAATAACAAAGCGTCTTTGTAATAGTCCCTCCAACACGGTGAGATACATTATAAAACACACACTTAACGGGAAAGAGGAGGCGGGGTTTGGAGTGGGAGTTTGGGCTTGCCTCTTTAGATTGGTTGTTAATGTGCCAACTCCATTGTTCTGAAGAACATTGACCAAATTCACCTGACGTTATCACCCCAACCCCTCCATATCAATTTCGAGACGCCAATCTTGGCTGCACCATTTGAAGGTCAGATTTACACCGTGCGTTTCTGTGCAGTAGGCATTTTTTAATGTTACCATAAAAAAATAGAAAACGGTGAATGTTTATGCGTGCAATGATTAGAGTTATTATTTCCATGAGTTTAAATATGGAATGTTCCATTCAACGAGGCGAAGGAACATTCAACTTGTCAACGAATACAATTATTGTCTCCCTGAAATGAAAGCAAAAACATTCATCAGTTGTTTTATATAACACCCTAGTCGAAGAATAAACTAGAGCACTGAATCTAACATTGCTCCTTTATATACCATGCCCGATATGTGGCAGAGGGAGGCACCCAAATGTTCCCATATACTCTAACACACACTCTTCCCCTACAATCCTCAAAAGAATTCCTGAGATTCCCAGAACACAATGAAGACAAGATAGGATGGGGGATACACGCTGCCACATATCGAGCACTCTCTAAATGTAAAAGAGTGAACATTTCACTCGCTTGCCAGAGTGGTGTCAGTTTGGCTCTTTTGAGAGTGAAACTCACTCTTCACCAATCTTTTTTGAGTTAAAGTGGATTGAATTTCACTCTGAATCTAGTGAAAATACATGTATTTCACTCTAAATAGAGCTGTCCGCCATATGGCTCTTTGAAAGAGTGGTATGGCGGACAAAAGGAGTGTTTTTTCACTCTTTAACATTAAGAGAGCACCAAATGCTCCTTAAAGGACGGAATTTCCTTTATCCCAATACGTCACAGTCTGAATAAATCATGCCAAGTGATAATATTGTGCAGGCAAGATGCTTCGTTCTTGTGAGGGAATGACAGTTCTTTTATCTAAAGGGCACATCTATAATAAATGAGGGAAATGCAAATTTCTACTGGATCATTTCGAATGGCACAAAGGCAATGACCAGGGGCATGTAGGCAATTGCCTTATAGTTGCCTTCGTAAAGGCCTATTTGTGTGTAGGAGCTTCTGAAAAGCACGACACACAGTTTGAACTTCGACCGGTCACGCTTTATTGCAGACTTGAATATAATATGAAATAATGCTCAATCTTGCTGGCAAATTACTCCCAGAAAAAGTCAGTCGTGAGAGAAGTATGAATATTACGATGGTTGCTATACAACGTGTGGTTTGTATTAATACTCTCTTCATGTGAAAGAGTGAACACTTCACTCTCGCGCCCGGGTGGTGTCATTTTGGCTCTTTTGAGAACTCACTGAACATCACTGGTTTTGAGTGAAATTGGAGCGAACTTCACTCGTATTCAAGTTGAAAATACATGTCTTTCACTCTAAAAAGAGTTGTCCGCCATATGGCTCTTAGCAAGAGTCGCATGGTGGACAAAACGAGTGGGTTTCACTCGTTTACATTTAGAAAGTACTATACAACTCGTTGGGTTCTTGAGAAAAATCTGAAGTATTAATTGATTGGAGGATAAAACTTTAAAAACAACCAAACTGGACAAGATTGTAACTTGGCATCCACTATACGAGGGCGTTTTATACTGTGTTTAACCATAGCTCCACGGTTGAACCCATGATGCGGTCTAGCGTGCAATGGTAAAAAAGGAATTGGACATGAATGTTGAACATCACCCAAATGCACGGTTTATGACGTAGGCTATAATTATGCATAATGGTTTGATTAATATTATTGCAACGTGACCTGTAATCCTCCAATCAACTGACAAGGATGTTATTTGGCACTATCATAAACATCCATAATAAACTATCATTAATAAATATTACAAGCTTAATGTGGCATCATCATTGTCATGTGCTATGGGCACTAAACCCACTCGCTTTGTCTGCCATACCACTCTTGCAAAGATCCTCATGGGGGACAACTGTTTTTAGAGTGAAAGACAGGTATCTTCAACTTGTAGTGAAGTTCGCTCCAATTTCACTCAAAAGGATAATGCACAGTGAGTTTCATTCTCAAAAAAGCCAAACTGACACCACTTGGGCAAGAGAGTGAATTTTTTACTCTTTCACATTTAGTGAGTATATTCTTCGATCGCGTCCAGTCGGCATTTCTAGTTAATTAATTTGTTAACCAACAGTTGTTAACAAAAGATAGTAATGCATTATGACTCGAAATTGATTTGAAAATAACAATCCTTACAAAACCAAAAGATAACGTCGTGACAATGGGGTCACTACACTGGTAAAAGTTTCATGAATCAAATCTTTCACATTTTTTACACCAACGATCTTTGAATTGGATATTTATTTCAAACATTATGAATTATGACAGACAAGAGTATAACAAATTTACTTACACCATGTGCACACTCTTACAAAATATTTAGGTCAGACAGATAAAACAACCTGCATAAAACAATTATCGCATTAGTATTCTGCAAGGTCTAGAAAGAACGGCAGCATCCACAGCGTTTTGACAGGGCATGACGAATGCGATACACCGCGTACCAAATCAAATGTAGAATGGGGCCTGCTACAAAGACCGTCAACATCATAACCACGGCCGAGGTTGTGGCGGCAGCGCCCCAGTCCAGGTAGTTGGGGTAGATAGCGGTCCCCCCATGCTCGTTCAGACCGCCGGCCCTCTGGTAGACCAGTGTGAAAATGAAGAAGAGAAACGCCATCGTCATGGGATAGATTGCGTGCAGTACCCTCATGGGCGTGGCTACCAGAAGAATGTCAGTCAAAATGATGATCAGGTTAACGCCGTGCACATGAAAATTGTACACGGACAGGGTATCCGTGGCGGGGTTAAACACCAGGATGTAAAAATTGAGGGCCACGAAAAGCCCGGATGTGAAGGCGATGCTCTGCAGAAACCAGGCGAGCTTGAAGTACCACGGGACGACGGCGGGCGGTGGGCAAGACGTGTGCACTGATGAGTGGCCAGACGGCTTGCTCTCCATGGGGATTCCTTCAGGGTTCTCTCCCATCTCGGGGTCTACTCCAGCTGCATGATGAGAACAAAAAACATTGCCATCATCTTTAACAACAAAGTATAGGGTCGATTTACATGTAATTGTCGAAAGAAAATAGATGACATCATTTAGAAATGTATCAGTTCTAATTTGAAAGCTCACTGATAAAATAGTTCGTATCAGTGCCAATCCTCAATATGATTATTTGTCTGCATTATTCTCAAAGTAGAGTAAACAGCATTTGAAGTCTTCGAAATTCACCATAGCCTATTTCGACTGTCATCGACATCATCGAAAATAAGCACGTACGTGCACAAAATCCCTGAAAAATAAACTGTCTTTCGTTGTTGTTGTTGTTGTTAACTGTGACAATCTAATTTGATTGCACAGGCTGGTTGTATGGTGTACTAACTGTTGACGGCAAAAAAGAAGTGAATGAATTACTCTTCCAGTATCAATGTGCATTAACACTTTAAAAAGAAAGGGCACAATTTCAAAACATCGAAGTACATTAGTTGTGCACTGTGTATACGGAGCTTCACTCTAGTGCCATGCCATATCTCCAGACGATCACCTCGCCAAGTCGACTTACTGCAACCATGGAGCAAGGAATGGTCCTTGGTCTGTGCTGAAACTTATACGTTGACTTATCCTGATCATAAATCTCACCAAGTTATTTTCTGAACCACAGATAATTACTGCTGATTTATTACATAAAAGAAGTTGTTTTGGCAAGTTAAAGTCACGAGACAAGTCGACTTGTTCCATACAATAAGTTGACTTGTGAGATAAATGATTTCGTTATCTGGTATAAAAGATGGCAAGACTCGACTTATTACATAAAATAAGTCGTTTTGGTGAGATAAAGTCTCAAGACAAGTCGACTTGTTCCATAAAGACGAGTCGACTTGTTCCATAGAGACAAGTCGACTAATTCCATAAAATAAGTCGACTTAAAATTATTTCGTCGTTTCTGTTTAATGCATAGAGATATATATATTGTAGCCCTATGGGTTAATGGCACTCGTGGAGCTCCCTAGTAGGTAACTCAGCATTCTCATCTGCCCTCGTAAAGTCATTCGGTCATTGCACCGACTGTCATAAAAATAATGTTTTATTATCCGTTGACGTTTCCTGTTCTTAATGGCTTCATGTATGCCGTGTGTGGTCAAGTTCATTGTGTTCAAGGTTCACGAAACTGGGGTGTCTCGTATGGCTTCCTGATGTAAAAGGTCGCATCCAGCTGTCTCGTTTTGTATTTGTGACTTATGATATCAAAAATGTGTATTCCATTTCATATCCACAGAACGTACTGGTGGGATGATCACTTTGTGAACAAGAAACGCCAGGGTAAATCCCTACCCTATGGTTACTGGTTTATCCCAATTCACGTGGTATACCATATCATTATTATTACACTACACCAGACCTACGAACTAACGTCCCATCCGTATGTTGACAGAAAAAGCACCACGCACGCACAGGCCGGGAATCGAACCTACCTTTTGTAGTCAACAGAACTTGAAATGTTGACCCAATAGGGCGATTTTGATAGTACAAAAATATTTCAAAACATTAAAAATACAAATTTTCCAGGCAAATGTCTTACACTGATTACATTGTAAAACTGTCAATAAAAACAGACCTCAAAAGTTGTATATTAACTGCTTTATTAGAAGTCTAATTGCATCTGGTTCCACACTATTTCTATGGTTTGACCCCTAATCTACCCCAAAGGGCGCCCTCTTGCAGTCAAAAATAAGGCCCATTCACCTGACGTCACCATCAAAATGCTTATAGGTACTTTCAATGAATGGACCGATTGGTTACCGGTAGCTCTAAAATAAGCACGAATAATTCTCAATAACAACTGAGTGTTGGACAACCAGCTTTGTTTTGAACTGATATCGGTTAACCAGACGTATACCGTGGTGATATTGAAAGAATCCGGCAAAACAAAAACTGAACTTAAAGCAGAACTATAGAGCACTGAATCTAACATTGCTCTTAGGACGGACTTTCCTTTATGTCTGTACGTAACAGTAAAGAAATCATGCGAAGTGGTAATATTGTACAGGCCAAATGCTTCGTTATTATAAGGGCATTGTAGTTTTTACCTCATGGGTGTATGAGGGAAATGCATATTTCTATCTGAAACGTTCCAAGGAGCACCACGGCAATGATATAAGGGGCATGGCGGCAATTGCCTCTGTAGCCTTCGTAAAGTATCAGGTCTTATTGTGTGTATGGGCTTACACGCAGTTCGAACTTCAACCGGTCACGGTTTATTGCAAATTGACTATATAAAATTACGATTAAAACCTTGCTGGTAAATTACTCTCGGAAGAAGTCAGTCGTGAGAGAAGTATGAATATTATGATGGTTGATATACAACGGGTGGTTTTTATCAATACTATTCAAATCGTCGATTTGTTGTGAATAATCTAAAGTATTAACCTTGACTACATGTTTAAATCAGGTTTTCTTGTTTTGAATCACTGTACGAACAACGGCTGTAATATTGTACTCGAAGGTCCATATTTTCTAGGAGCTCCATTTTGTCGAATTGACCAAAGGAAAAAAAGAAAAGAAAGATAAATCTATTACTGATAAAGGCATTCCACCTTAAAATCAGTTCCTCGTCCTCAACGCGACGTCGTAAGGCGGTTGCTAATGATAACATGACGTCACTACCGTTGTGAAGTACTCATGAATGCAATCAGTTCAATTTATGCAAAATGTTTCGCCGCAAACCTCAGTTCTGATGTCGGTTAGATTCGATTCGATGCCGTGTATTGCGCAAAATGCAACGCGCGATAATCAATGACCTCGGGGCAACATCTTAGTTGCTTATTAATAAAATAGAAGTCTACGACTGTGCATATCTGGTTAGTTTTTTGTGTCCCCAAAACACATAAAGTGGCAATGCATGGTCATTTTCCCCCGGCAGAGTTGATCCGCAGCTGCTCTATTATAAAAATAAGACCTGGTATTTATTCGTGACCTCAAGGCGATATCTTAGAGTGGTTTACACTCTCAGACTATTTAGACTAACAAGTGCCGATCAGAAATGGCTCAGAGACGGTTGGGTCCATATGGGCCACACTCATTTCCGGATCAGTATGACCCATTTTAGGGTCAACCTGAACACGACCCGGAGTTTGAGTCAGTAAAACCATTCTTATTTATTTTTTACCCACACACTCACGTTGATCCCTAGAATGCGTGAGGCAATGAGTATGGCCCATATACTGCCCCTTCTCCTCGTCAAATCTGACCCTTATCCTTGTCAAAACTGACCCTTCTCCTCGTCAAAACTGACCCTTCTCCTCGTCAAATCTGACCCTTCTCCTCGTCAAATCTGACCCTTCTCCTCGACGAATCTGACCCTTCTCCTCGTCGAATCTGACCCTTCTCCTCGTCAAATTTGACCCTTCTCGTCAAATCTGACCCTTGTCCTTGTCAAATCTGACCCTTCTCCTCGTCAAATCGGACCCAGCTCTTTCAAGAGTGTATATTGGGGAAGACACACACATCTTAAAACATGTTTGCTTGGCAGTTATTAAATGTTTTTCATTATATATACATGTATTTATATATTTTTTAATACAAAATGAAGCAATCATAATGAGTGAAGGAAACGGTTCACTTCTCTAAATTGAAAACTGAAGCAGAAAATTTCTTGGAAAGATACCATCGCAGCGGAAAAACCAGTACTGCAATGATTATGCAGCTAAAATTAATTGACGCGGGGTGGTGATTGGTAGGGGGGAATCAGGGCGGGGCCGGCTGAAGCCCCCGCTCATCCTTGCCCCCCCCTCATGAGATTAAAAAAAAAGCTAAATGAATTGTTCGATACATAAAAACCCACCCCCACAAAAAATGTATTTATTTATAATAATAATAAATAAATAAAATAAATAAAAACAAAATAAAAATAAACAAATAAAATAAAACAATTCTTTGCCCCTGCTTGTCCCACTTGAAAATGTTTAATTACGCCACTAACTGCCTCCCTTGAGATCTCTGGACCACTGAGTCCTATATCTTTTGCCCATGGCAAAGAAAATACACATTATATCCTGACATGTAGGCCTAATAAACATGTCCAAAATCGGTAATGAAAGCACAAGGTTCTTGACTAGTAAATTTAACAATGGCTGTACCCCATGTCGATGAAATTTCATTAAAAAAAAACAAATGGCGATTCATAACATCATATTATGGGCATATTGCACAGCATCGGTCTACATCTATAATCGCATTACAGAGACGACTGGACTCGAATTTCATTAAGATTCCAAGCAAACCAAAAGAAGATTCCAAGCAAATCAAAATAAGATTTGGATTAGATTGAACCAAGAAGATGAAACGAGCATCGTTGTGGTATAGATATCTGGTAAAGATATCCTTCGCCTTTTAATGTGATGTACATTGCGTCCAACTCCCCGTTATCTGTTATCTTTGCTTTACGGATGTGGATTCAAGCAATTGGCCAATTTTCTATTGGCCTTCCGGAAGACTATTATTTTGAAAGGAAATAAATCGGGCAAAAAATATCCTGGACGACGTAAAATATTTATAATTACATTGTGCTTACTTAAACCCATTACAGCCCACATCCTTTAACAACCCTATACATGTTGTCAGTTCATGCAGGTGTAGTATATTTGCTCTTCATGTACGAATCTGAAGGGGTAACTGAAGATATGGGCCGCTCATGCGCATCAATGCTGCGCAAGACTGGCTACACTTAATGAGGTGAGCTTCATCCGGTCACACTATACTTGACAGTAACAAAATGACCGTTTGCGGATGGATTAATTCCATATCAGCTGAAGAGTGCCAGGTCGAGCACGTGTTCAATTCACCAAAATCAACACAAAATATGGGTCACATTATGCACTGTGTTGTTGGGGAAACCCCAACATTACATTACATTGGGAAACTATAATATTATTCGAGCCGAAGTCTATATAAAAAAAATCAGTTTATGATTTGTAATGTAATTTTTTTCTTCCATGGATTCACGTACAGTTGCCGAATAAACCACATACAAATAAAACCCAATGTGTTTAGCTGTGTGTGCATGTCTCCATTGTGGCAATTCGTGCGCGCTACCATTTTAGCAGTATTTCAAATTTCCCATTGGCTATATTTACCATACATGCCACATGCAGTGTTCTTTATGGCCATTTTCGAACCCCTGCTTGAAGTCTCGTCTCGATAGTGACGAAGCCCCGAAGCCGGAGCCTACCGAAGCCGTATGGTTTCGAAAATGCGCTCGGCCCCACCGGTCTCGTCCAAACCGTTGGGATGGGCTGAAGAGCTTGCAAGTACACACAGGTCCTTGTTCGGGATGTAGTGATGCATGATGTGATAATGTAAACGAGTATATAGTTGGACCTCTCTTTTTGAACCAAAGTTGCAAGAAGAATATAACTATTCACGGGTAAAGTATTAATGTTGCGATCAAGCGAAGGCAAAGAATGACAATGGTTATTTCCCATGGACTTACACCTTATTGGTAAAGGTCGAATCTTTCGTAAACAGGAAGAGGTGACCGGGGCTATAGGTCAGGAGAAATGGTCCAATGAGCATGCGTATACGTCAGCCCATTGCGTTTGGTGGTTCGGGCGCTGGGGACCGTGCAAATTTCGAAAAGGGCACCATCCAGCTCCACAGCTGGCAGAGAGCGCTGACAGGGTAGGGTCAAACGACCTGAGATAAGCTTTCTCCGTGAGCAATTTCTATGGTAAACCCGAAACACTAAACGTTCTATTTTGGTAGACCCCATTCTTTAAATTTGCAGTTTCAAGGAGAGCTTCACAAGACAGTTAGTCACAGCCTTTCTCTATGATCACAGTTACAGGTGTTTTAAATATTGTTGTCTGTATTTATTTATTATTTAACCGGGGCTAAGTACTTGTTATGCTTAGGGCATGTAAGGAGAAATGTAGATCTTGCGATGTCTTTTAAAATTACCTGTTGTACTCCTGCAGCCATTCTTGACATGGTAGTAGATGGTCCCGATGGCAAAGGTCAGAAGATACAGTATAAGGATGAGGAATGACCAATTGGATACGTAGATCAGCCATTTTGCTTTACTGTCAGCCTGGCTGTAGTAGGGTGGCTCGCCCCACGCCACTAGGATGAGGATCAACCACACGGTGAGGTAGATTGCTAGGAACAGGCGATAGATACACCATAGGATGGACTGCAGAGGCCATTTCGCCTAAACAGACACAACGGGGAACAAAAATCACGATGAAGTTAGTTTCATGTTGATAATTCCATCATTATAAAATCAATAAGAAAGGTGCATTTGGGAACTGAGCCCAATTCCACAAAGACCTCAGATTCATATTGGAATTAGTTATCCAATGATTCAATCTTAATTAATTGTTGAAGGCGGGGTATATCTTTGGTAAATACTCCACAAATCAATGACCATAAAGCTTAGGCCGTGTCCGAATCAAGCGACTTCGGCTACGGCTGTGGTCGTTGGCTGCAACGACAACGTTGAAGAATAGGAACCCTCAGCGTTCCGGCCGTAGCCACTCCCGAAGCCATTCATTCGGACACGGCCTAACTTGGTAAGAAGAAGGACTGGAGAGCTGTTGATAGTATAAAACACTGAGAAACAATTGAAATAATGTGGTTTTAGGGAAATATATAATTTTCTGCCTGAAAGTTTGAATCCGAGAAAAGGCAATTTCAGCATTTTCGTATCCGTTCTGTGTGAAAATAACCGCTCCAGATTTTCGCCGATATCTCAAAAAGTAACGATCTTTTTGGATAACCAAACATGTAATTATCTTTTTTCATCATGATGATACTGATAAAAAAGAAGAGTGCCTTGATGGACCTTTCCCATGAAATATGCTAATTACATTCACGCATGCGTACAGAACCTTATGGTTGGCAAACGCCATTGAAATGTGCACGTAGCAGACGCACAAAGCGCGTACGCGTCACGCTTCCATCAGTCCCATGCAAAAGAGCACACTGTTCCCAAAATTTTGCCAACAAAATGTAATTGCGCACTCGCGATGTCCAATTTACATATTTTATGGGAAAGGTCTATTTTATAGAAATGAATCAGTATGAGCGTTTTGATGCCAGGTAAAACTATTGCGTTCATTTTCGTTTTGAGTTCATTTTAACCTCAATATAAAAAAATGAATCGGCATAACAATGAGGTCCTATAGCTGTTATTGAGCGGCAATTATTTTTCTCTTTTGAGTTATTACTTCTGGACATACAAATACAGGTAAGCTATTCAGTTTTAATATTAACGAAAAGGACAACAGTTTTACGAAAATAATAAGCCTAATGTATCTTTTGAACAGGGAAGTTCTGTTAACTGCTGAGCCTATATTAGACAGCCTGGGCGGGGCGGGGACAAGAGGGTTATTCAGATGATTATCATTATGTTTTGTTTTGAACATTAAGCTTAATATTGGAAGCCAGTTTGCACTCGTACATTATCACCCCGAGACTTGCTTCACGAATGCGATCGTTTTCGGAAAAAGATATTTAGGTTGATTTTATAATCGCATTTCTGTTATCATCATCCGATGTGACAGGGGAGCATCATTTACTTATAAAAAACAACACAGGAGATAAATTGGTGAGGGGGGGGGGATAGTGGAGTACAGAAATAAAATAATAAATAACACAAATTAAGAAAGCAGAGAATCACATTGTAAATAGATAGCATAATCATCATCTCTGTTATTTAATTGAAGCAATAGTTATTGATTCCTTTTGATTCATGCCAGAAATATACCTCAGATGAATGTAACTAACCGATCACTCTATTGTACAAGAAAATTTTGGTGTAAAACCGACTAGAATTTTATAACATGCTTTCAGAATGACCCATAAGAATGAGTCGGTGGATTGTGGAATCAACCATCCAGGAATCTGTGACCAGTCACGGTCATACAAAAGGTCATTTTTCATGCTCTCACGCGCATGAAAAATCATTTCCAATAAACGACTTGTGTATATGTATCACACATTTCAGACAAACTTTTGAATCAGATCATATTTATTACAGCATGGGAGAGGGCAGGTACTATAGTTTGTACTATAGAACTGTGGGTGTGGGGTCGTGACAGAATGTGAATACAAAAGGAAAGCACTAGCAGTAAAGTGCGTTATAGGCCCGAACGGGGTAATGAAGAGGCTTAATGGCGGGCAGTGGGAAAGAGGTGCGCTGAACACCTACCCACATAGGTGTCATGAACCATGTCACCTAAAATTCGGAGCCTATACAATAAGTAAAAGTAGCCCCCAACCTTTGTCCAAAATACACTGATCACGTTCCTCAACTATCGATTATCCGTGACAGGTCTTCCACGACACTGGAATCTGCACCCTTAGTGATCTGGTCAATTAACCGAATCAAACCATTGCGGGTCCATGATCCAAACTCAATGTACATTAATTGTTACAATCAGTATTATAAGTTGGAATTTTGGATTGACGTCAGTAAAAAAAAAGGAACAAAAACCACGCGATTTCTGTGGTTTATATCAAGCGTTCTTTGAATGGATTCTAACAAGGCATTGGTCAGGACATCAAGTGAAATTTCCCGATACGGGTCAGGGTTTTGGGGATAACCGGAAGCATCGGCTGCAAGGTTGTGGCCTCAACGTGACGTCATGACCATGACGTTAAATTGGTCTTTTATTTGACTTAAGTGGATTGTTGTAGGTCACCAAAGCCATGAATCAGCCATGGCTCAGTGCATGTGGGGCCCAATTTCATGGCTCTGCTTGCGGCTGAATTTCGCCATGGATTCACACGCATTGGGCCGAATTTCACGGAGCTGCATGAATAAAGTAGATACAAAGCAAAACAAAATTATGCTTACCAGAATAAGGTTACAAGCCTCAACACCATGTCAGATGTATCCTTTGTGATGGTATTCTGCTCGTTTTTGCTTTTGTATCAGAAAATTGCTACAGGCAATATTTTCATGTTTGAGCAGCTCTTTAAGTTGGACCCACGGCCATGGGCGCCGTGAAGCGTAACATTCTGTGGTAAGCGTCAGTGCCATGGAATTGGCCTGTGGACTACATTGGTGCCAAGGTTGTCTTTTAAAGCAGGCCTTACAACACTGAAAATTGCTCTGAACGACCTACTTTTCACGCATTAAAGGGAATAACAATGAATTTTGTGTTTAATACTTCTACTTATACCATGGTTCATTACAATCGAAGCTCTCCGATCGAACCAACTCATCAAAACAGTAGGTTCAGACCGAGTTGAGAAACAAATACTGAACTTGCACTGAAAAGATGATGACGCCAAGCTGGCATTGGATTTATACCATTTATTATGAATCCCACTGTATCAACATTGCGTTGTACCTCATTTCAGAGTCGAGTATTCAAAATGAGTCAACAACGCACCTACTTAAAATCAAACCACACCTTCTCGAACAGGAGCTCTCTAAAATCCATCAAAAGAGCCCAGTATGGCGAACTCGACTGGATACGGCGGAGAGACACACTAATTTGTTAAATTCTAACGCCGTTTCATTGCTGAGAAGGGTGACTCAACTTACAACTATAGAAAGATAGCTGTCGGACACTATCACAAAAAATATTAATCACCAACTTTTCTTATTAGCTACCAAAATAAATGGCCCAGGCATACATTTTATAGGCATATTCCACAACCGTGGATGCGAGGAGGGTATCCGCAGCCTTTTTCGAACGTCAAAAAATATTCATATTGAAAAAAAAAATAGGTTGGTACCGTCTTCATTTCTTACTAACAAAAAGTTTCTAATTAAGAAGTTGTATATGAGAGTGACAGCACAACCACAAACAACATGACACTGGGGGTAAATTTGTCAGACATGAATTGGACATAGTCAGCTGCCCCCTCGGCAGGAGAGAGGCCCTCTCTTAACATGTTCAACAAAATCTCGACCTCAATTTAATATTGCTGTACATGATGCAGATAAAACTTAGTAAAAAAAGGTTCAGTTCCCAAGGAAAAGTTAAACCTGCCAAATTGTCTTAGGTTTGTCTAAATACCCTCAGATTTCGCCCTTAAAGTTTAACACACTGCAACCATGACGACTGGACAATATTGTCCGTGGCAAAGAAAACCTTGTTTACAAATTTATTGCCAATTGAGGTCAAGTGTAATATTACAAGTGCGTCGTATGTTCTGCATGTTTACTCTGATGGGCCTACAGGCCTATGCTTATAAAAAAAAATTGTAAATATAAAACGGAATCAGTTACAAAGGATGCATTCATGTTGTGAATATATAAGTTGACTATATTGCTATATTTCTCTGATTTTCGTATAAGCCTGATAAAAAGTCATCAAGCTAGGTGGTCATGTTTGCGAAAAAAACATCGAAACGGTCATCAGGAATGTCAGGTTAATGTCAGGAATTTGAAGGCTTTAAGCACAATCTTATTTCCATTTGGCAAATCAGAATAAGGCGCTTGATGTTTGGGACAAATTTCCGTGAGAACCGAGTGGGCCATTTCTCGTTAATGAAGTAGAGATGTGTTTATACACTTCCCCTTGTATATTTACTGTTAAAGATGCTAGATCTGATTTGAGGCTATTTTCACCAGAATTATGCAGATTTAAAATTAATGGTCAAGATATTCTTAAAGATTCGGGAAAGTTAAAGCTTTCATTTAAGGTATTGCATGAAAAAAAAAATCTGCCATTGATAAGAGATAATTAATCAAAAACTAAAAATGAATTAATTTGTGCCTGGATCACGAAATTATCTCACCTCCATCAGCCATGTACAAACAGTTTCGCACGTTACGTGTATTTTGTGCATTGTCAGTGGCATATTATGCGAAAGTTTTTGTATGTTTTTCGTTTGGAAACAGCATGATCTGTCAAAAATCACTCAGAGAAAAACAAAAATTAAAAAGGAACCTATTTCGGCGAAAATCGGGTCATGCAACTCGATATGATACTCGATTTGTACGGTCGTGGAAGGATGATTTTTAATTTTATATCTGAATATTTTCTTGTATACCCGTATGAAACACAATATTCCCGCATAATGAAATACAATATGCCATAAATTTGTCCTTTAAAACTCAAATCTGATTTCGATTGCGTGACAAACTGATAGAAGCAGGAACACCGTGACTCCCTGATAAAAACGTCAACTGTTATTTGTTGTTTCATCGAAAATTCAATCACCTATCTCGATAACTTGATCACACTAAATCATGGAAATTAGCATGTTGGTTGACTGATGTGATTTATGGAAACTATAGACGATTTCGAGAAAAAAAAATATTCTAGTAAGGTTTGCGGTAACACCATGTACATGTAATAATCTCTATGTGAGACGCATGTGGTGGTTCTGAAGAAAGGAAAAGAACCGGTGGTGTAACAACTTAAACAGCCTGCAGCGTCAGAGTCCAGTTCTCCTGAAGACGACCAGAGCATCTGATCGAATGTATTGCATGTGCACACCGCAAACCATCTCCACCATGCAAAGTTTCAAATCCCAATAGTACACCCTTTCCGAAGTGGTGATGCATCTTATCTTTAACAATTAAAAATACAACCACCGCTTAAACAAAGTTGGGTGACAGTAGCTCTGACAACAATGTTTTATTTTTCTATCGATGCTGGCGTTTTGAGTTTCTCATAACACATTGATGTCATATTCATATCAAATTGAATTAGTTAAAGGGAGGTACAGCTTTGGTTTTGGGGAAGAGAAAACATGTTCAATTCTTTAGTTGTGAAAAAACATACAGTACAACCAAAAAAACATTATATACTTTATGCTTTGGGGTTTTCAAACTCACGCTCTTTTATCGACTTTGACAGGGGACGGAATAATTTCTCTGGTACTGGTCTGAACTTGAAAACCGGTGAGCGTTTTACTAAAACTAATCAATCTTGTATACTTGGCCTTTAACGACAAGGATATTGATGAGTAAAGACTAACTGAAATCTGACTAAATGGTAGTACATATACGAATACAATACTATAAACTAAAGTAAGAAACCATCTGTTTTACAAAACGTCAAACGTTTCCTTTTTTATAGTGCCAAGGTTGGTGATTTTGCAATCTTGGATTCCGTGGTGTTGAATGAGATGAGGTTAGTATTAGGGCGAGGATTCATAATCCAAATTACCTTAGAAGTCCACGTATAAATTTCAAACATATAGTCTGCATTAGCTGGGGTGGGAGAGGGGTAGAAGGTCGACCACAACCTGGGTTCGCAAATGGTTTTTTAGACTTGGAAGGGAAAAAAAGGTAGCAATGGTTTTAACAGATATTGACGAGAGGATAGCAAGAGGTGTTTAGATAAAGCCCAAACACTGAGGTGTAGGCCTAACGGGCCAAGTCCTCGAAAAGTCAGAGCCTATACAATAATTAAAAGTAGCACCAACCTATGTCCTAAGTACATGTATAAACTGATCACGTTCCCCAACTGTCGATTATCCGTGACAAGTCTTCCACGAAAGGGATGGCCACCCGGATTAAAAGATGGTCATAGAAATAGAATAGGAAGAATACTACACTGTACCATGGAGGTCACAACTTGTAAGAACATGAATAACAATTTCAGTGCCATGCTCGAATCTTTACCTGCGGGTTAGTAAACCTGTGGATCGTCTCCCCGCTGAAGCCCACGTACTCGGGGAACTTTCGACAACAGTTGGCGGCCATTCTCTGCCGATGTTTGGTGGGAATCGCCCTGACGACACAGACGACGATACTCGTACACGCCCGCTTCAACTGACGAACTCTTCTCGATTGATTGCCGCACGTACTGCAATGATAATGAGCGTGTGGATGATTTCAGTGTATTGAATATAAAAACATTGGACGATCAGCTCATTGACCTCGTATGGGCGCTTTGCTAACCTGTTAAAAGCCGGACACAAAAAGAACCTCGCCGGTCACGAATCAGCGGTCGTGGTTGTCAAGGCTAGTTGACCATGTTAAGAGATGTGTTCAATTCGAGAATAAAAGAGAAAATCGTCATGCGCAAACTGGCACACAGCGACCGATTCTGTGACGTACGGATAGCCAACTGTCATTTACGATATGTTGAGTGTTTATGTGAAAGCATGCACTTTGTTTTCTGATAGGCCCCTACTGGGAAATCAAAATATCTATTGAAAAAGAAAATAAGAAGACAAAAAACCAAACTAACAGAAGGAACGCAAAATAGCAGGTTAAATCAGAATCAAAATTAACAACAAGGAAGTTTCAGAAATGGAAAATTGGGGCAAGTGGAGGCCAAAACATAATTTCGGGGCTATTGAATGTATCGAACCATTCATTGTGCATTCATTGTCTATCGATTCGATCGGTTCGGGTGAATTTAAGATCTGATGACACTGTTCGAGAACTTGCAAACGGTCAGTTATTCCAATCCCCATCCAACACTGAGATATCATTTAATAGACCTTTATCATGGTGCGGCCATCTTGATTTTCTCCCATTCAGACCAATGTAAACCGAGGCTGGAAGGGCAAATAGTTTGGTTCCTTTTTATACAATGAATATTAGCATATTACTGTAATCGAATACAGGGAGCATGACCAAGATGGTTGCGGCATGATAAAGGTCTATTGACATCAGCAAAGACAATAGTTATTCTTTAATGAGACACACTTTCCTACAAGGAAACCGTCCGCCTGGAATGTGACTCCTAAACGACCTTTCTAACGATATCAAGTGAGATTAAACACTTCCTATTATTGAAAGGAATGCATAAACACACTCAGGCAAGCAGTAAAACTTGAGAACTAAATGTTTGACAAGTTCGGATAGAAGGTCAGCAATGATGGAAACCGGACGGATATTTTCCTTCTTGTCCCTATCAGGAGTGGGGATGAACGACGCCGTGAAACACGTCGATCACAACATTTAAGAAACAATCTAGTAAGTTTTGCGGTGACAATGTAATTATCTCTAATGAGTTGGTGTGGCTCTGAAAAGAACCGGTGGTTTAACAACTCAACGTTTCGATCAGTATACTAGATCGAATATACTGAGTGAAACGTCGAGTTGTTAAGCCATTGGTTCTTTTCAGAGCCACGCCAATATATAGAGATAATTACATTGCCACCGCAAAACTTACTAGATTGTATTCCCACCATGCAAAGTTTCAAATCTTGCTTAATTAAAAAAAAACACTTTAAAAAGATACATCACTGCATTGCACAATCTTGCAACATTGATTAAATTGTATCGTGAACTATTATTAATGTCCACAAAGTTTGTTATAAACCGCCGTAGATTCTGCCTTGTGATTGGTGTAGAGAGTGTCTCGTGATATGTCTCGGGTTTTTTTAACTGAAAAGCTCGCGAACGCGACGAAGTGTATCCATAGCAACTAATGTACTCTTCCCACCCATATCAACCTGCAGTGTTTTTACCATGGCAACGTTAGCTTCTTGGTACCTAGACGTCTTTGCAGAACATATGTTTGTGGTGCGCTCTCCCGGTGATCCTCAGAGCGTTTCGCCCTCGGCCTCGGCTTGTGAAAATAGAACGCTCCAAGATGGATCCCTCAGACGTTCTTTCTCTATGTTTTAACCATAGCAGCCGAAGCAGTCATACTACTGACATAGTCTTGTTTCAAGGATACCGGGTAGCGCGCTACCGGGTACTCATTACCCAAGCTCATCGTGAGACTCATCGACAGAGGGCGCATGCGAGTGTTTCTTTCAAGGGTGCAAAAAAGCCTTGTGATGAAGTAGAAGTTATGACAAACAAGAACTTGTTAGCATCCAAATCCATCCTATTAGACAATACCTCTACATGGAACTTAACAAATGAATACATCTTTAGTTCACGAATCGTCAAGAACAATATTTTCTAACAAAATTGCACATGGCCAGATGACCTCTCGTAATACAGTTTTCTCTCCGCCTCCACTCCTGGCTATGGCATTGCTTCCAGCAGGTGAATTTTTTTTCTCCACTTTTGAGGACCAATAAGAAATATTAAAAAGTACTGTTTCAGATTATGCAAAATAAAAATTTACCTAATATCTCATTTTAAGTTCTGCTAACTTGAGAAATCATTGTTTCCTTGAATTTAGAATCTTTGCATTCTGTGGTTCCAATATTTACCAATCGTGAAATCTTTGTTTCCAAGATGTCATGTTATAATTGAGTTCCGTGTTTCTAGAAAAAATATGGTAACCAAGAAGTATGGTATTTTCCTGTCACATTTTCAGAGTGTCTAGTGTAAGTTATCTCAAAAAGGTGGTGGCTGGCAAGTTACTCTCTTAGTGTAAAAGAGTGAAAACCACTCGTTTTGTCTGCCATACCACTCTTGCGAGGAGCCATATGGCGAACAACTCTTTTTAGAGTGAAAAACATGTATTTTCACCAGATTCAGAGTGAAATTCACTCCACCTTCACTCAAAAAAGGATGGTGAAGAGTGAGTTTCACTCTCAAAAGAGCCAAACTGACACCACTCTGGCAAGCGAGTGAAACTTTCACTCTTTTACATTTAGAGAGAAGCATTGGAGATGTTCCACATCTTTTTGACTGATCAGTCAATACTCCACTTCTGTATACGTTTAGCCTTTCGATTGTTTACAATCATGGATGAAGGACAATCAATACAAATGAATAATAAGAGAATTCAAAAGCGACAGCAATCATTCCAAAACCACACACACAAGAAAAAAACAAACATTTTGAGTGACACTATCATTGTAGCTGCAGCACATGGAGTCATACAACAAGGGGATGTTTTTGAGTCATTTCCATGAAACAATTGACAAGTTCACCATGCTGTAGACCGGAATTACAATTAATAGACAATTGCCTTGGGTGATTTTTTTCTTCTTCTTCAGAATACATTCGTTGGTGTTCCCGAGCTGTGACTTTGGTAGTTTGTCGTGTTTTGGGCTCCTCTCAGAGTCATGTATACCATCGACTTTCGTTGGCCTTAGAAAATAACTTCACGGGCGTTTTGCCGAAAGCGCTCTTATCTAATCTAGGTATGGTGTACTACTGACTGTATTAGTACTAATGTAGCAGTAAACAAAATGTCATGCAATGTTATCAGATAGAAATATCATAAATAAATCAAGTGCTAAAAATGAAATGAAACAACTGTGCAAAATCGTCTCTTTCGTCGACTGTTTGAAGTCACGATTACACGAACCCCAAAGTAAGTGTCTTTCCGAAGAGAGGGCGCTATCACCGAGTTACAGTCATGGTTGTCGCGAACCGGCCGGACTGCACTAGCTCTACGGCCATGCAATGTACCCAAAATGTACAAGCATGTACATGTACAAGCTCAGTGCCTGTGTGTGTGTACATGCAATATTATCGACGCGATATGAGTAATGCACAACACCACGTTGTACGCAGACACCATACACATACACGGCCGTGGTACACGTACACTTATTTTAGGTAGCTAGCTGTTCGATCATTGCTGAGCGATTCTTCACCCAGATTGCTTACCAGCAGACAGCTGAAACGGGCCCCACTGGTGCACAGAGACTCCATGTTCTTCCCCAATACGTCCATGATTCGGGTAACTCCATCTTAAGTGCAAATCTTGTGGGAATTGTGGGGAGACAAACCTTCCAGCGTCGGTACACTCAAACAGCGAGTTATTCTGCAACAAGTGTCAAAACAACAAGCAACCAATAACGTGGACCGTTACACGTAAATGGGCAGCAATCGTTTGCGGTGTGTGTAGCGATCGATGCGTGAGGAAGACACCACCAACGAACGTTATGAAATACCAAAGAGAGTAATAATCTAATACATTTTGTATAACATAATCAGCAGCAACTGATTGAATACTTTTTGAAACTATGGAGCTATACGAAGCAAAATATGACTACGTGAAAGAAAGAGACGATGTACTGAGTTTTACGAAAGGTGAAAAATTCCACATTACGAGCAAGACCAACGAGAAGTGGTGGGCGGCCAAGAAAGTGGTAGACAACAGCCATGGTTATGTGCCGTCTGTTTATTTACAGGTAGGGGTCATTGTTGTGTTGGGTGTGAACATGTGGAGTGAAAGTGGGGCTGTACATTGCAGATTTACAGTCATTTATGATTTAGGTGTAGAGTAGACCCTACTTGTACTAGACCCAGTAACCAGGTAACCGGGGCGCTGTAATCCTTTTTTGAGATTTTGACATTCCGATATTTATGTCAAAATCTCAACAGCAAAAAAGGAGTACAGCGACCCAGTTACTGGGTCTAGGTGAAGAATTAAAGTTAAAGGCCAGACCCAGCACATTTTGTCAAAATTTGGGTACAGCGCCCAAGACAGTAATACTGCCCTACTGGGTTTAGGTAGTTGTAACCAAGTGATAGTGATACTGATAGTGATAGTGACAATCTGACCTCCATTACTCAATCAATATTATCACTTTAAGTTAATAGGCTAATTATTACTTTATTGGTTTGTAAGGATGGTCAGTAATGTGTTGGAAAAGTTTCCATATGCGACTGCCACTTTCTAAGGTTTTTTAAAAGATTTTTTAATGGATGTTGGGCTTTATTTCCCTTTTTTAAATATTCCTCTAGAGAAATTGGTAGCTAAAACGCTAAACATTGATCTTAAAAAAAGAAAATTCGAGCAGACATTTCATCGCGTGGCCGGCACTTTTGCGCATTCATGCCCAGAGAACTAAAATGGCGTTTAGCGAGTAACGATGTCAAGCCCAACGTACAAGTGAAAATTGCCTATTTTTCATGATTTCGACACTCTCTAATCGTTCAAAGTGCCTGTTCCTCTCTGTATACATTCTGTCAACCTTTCTGGACAGGTAAGGGTATAATTTGACCTAAATTAAGGGAGATAAAGTGGCAGCCGGATATGGCATTTTAGCCAATGTGTTTGATACCAAAGCAGTGGCTGCAGTGGCTTTTTCAAAGGGAAATAATGTCCAACTTTCATTAAGGAGGTGAATCCAGGGGTGTGAGAATTCAGCTTTTAAGCTGATTTCAGCTTTTTGGGGTCAGATTTTTGCTCTGAATTTCAGCTTTTTTGTACACCTGCTCTGTACGAGACTATGGGAGCTTATTAAATTTCAGCTTTTTGCTAGCTGTTTTCAACATTTTTTGTTTGTGGCCACTCACACCCATGTGAATCACACGAGCGACCTTGAAGTTTAGACTGGAAAAGTGGAGATTTGATACGGTAATTTTTTTCTGGCTTTATCTTAACTAAGTGAATTTTCAAATAAAAACAGTAATTTTTTGCCTAAAATTTTCCCACATTGTTCACATTATCACTTCATCTGTTATAAAAACTACTTATTTGTCACTTCAGTTCTTCATTTTAAGAAATATACAAGGATAGCTACAATAAACTGCTCTCCTTAAATTACTATAAAGAAATAAGGGAGAGCCCTTACATTAGCACTCCTCAGAACCAAACATTTAAGACTGAAAAGTGAAATTAAAAACCGATTGTGACTGTTTACAATGTTTACTTGGTAAGCACACAAGTGCTTCTGGCGATTCAAACATTACAGCTCGGTCAATACTTCACGCAAAGGCCAAGCAAATTTGATGTCACTGTCCTACCTTCGCAGCGAAGTTCGCAAAAAAGTTCAACACATTTTAACTAGAGCGAATTGTTCGTCGCGAATTTGTGACCTCAAATTCGCTTCGCCTTCGCATTCGCATGACGTATGAACCGGGCTTAATATGTCGGGATTGTCGGATTGGATTGGTGGGTTGTGTTTTTTTGTTCCATGATCAAAGCCACATCAGTAGTTCATTTTCTGCTGTGTCTAAAATTCTGCTTTTTCCCGCCTTAAAAAAAAAAATCCACTTTAAATTATGGAGTGCTATTTCTCACACTCCTCAAACAAGATGAAAGGGTGCATAATAGGAGGAGGTTGCACTCGCACTCCTTCAAAATTATGATCTGATTACACCTTGAGTGTAAGCCTTTTGCACAAGATTGTACAGTGTGAATTGAAATTGGAAACTTTTTCAATTTTCATTTCAGTAGCAACAAATGTAATAAATATAAGCTTCAGAGCACAAGACAATACAGCCATAAAAGAGCTCACATGAACATTGTGTTGACTGCACTTTACAAACAGATATAACGCTGGAATATTTATAGACAAATATTGACAGTATAAAGCTTTCCAATAGATGTTAAATTTGCATTGGGGATAAAGAATATTACTTATGTTTTACCCATACACCGATGTGTTGAGGCATATAAGCCTACTCTGTACTTTTCCAAGTTCTGTGAGAAAAATCCAGGCGTATTACTCGTGGGATTCGAACCCACAACCTTTGCCGTTCTAGGGCAGATGTCTTACCAACTAGACCACCAAGATTGCCCGGTAGCTAGATGCAGTTTGAATCCTTTGCAGTATAAAGCTGTTAGTATTAAACTCATATCTGTAATAAAAGTTGTACAACTAGTACTTTGCAACATGTCTGCTAACAAATAATGCCATCATCCGTAGAGGATAAATTGATCTAATGTTTTATGGTTTGATGTTTTTTTTCTCTAGCCATGTCAAGAGAAAGTCATCGGCAGACTGTTACCAGAAGGGAGATTAGATACGGTAAGAAGTTGTAGAATGAACTTGTTCTGGTTGCATAGACCTAATTATACAGTGTATGTTTGTTAAAATTATAATTTCCCTCGTACATTGTATTGCAGAGGTGCCCTTTACTTGCTCTTTATTTACTGTTACAAGAAAAAGTTGTTAGGTCTGAACATTTCTTTGAGAAAAGAAAAAAAACCCATTTAATTGTGTCTATCAAAAACGAGAAAACAACTCAAAAGAATACCGTGTACTGTATGAAATCAAACCTTTTTAAAATGTTATTTAAATAAATATGCTGAAAGCATTTTTTTAAATAAAAACTACTTCAACTTTTATACAATTTAAATAATTTGTTAAAATTAACATTAAAACGATTAAACCTTGGGAAGAAGATGCTTATTCGGCCTCAGTGATTCTAGACTACATGTACAACATGCAGTACGAATTGCGAATTACGCACAAATCAGTGCAACCATTTCACAGGTTTGTTAACAAGTAACCGGAAAAATGAGGTCAAGTCTTATTCTCAGTTTGTCTTTGTTGATTCATTAATTTTGTTTTACTTCCATAAATTTCACCGAAAAATTTTACTTCACCAACGATATCTGTAAACCATGTCAAACTAAAATATTTGAAGAAACAGAATCTCGCACACGTAAAAGTCAATATGTTTGGAACCAACTTGGTCCCGGAAGTTTGAATACGCGCGAGACTTGCACAGTCTGTTGCTGTGGGTACCTTGGGTTAATTAAGTACACTGCACGAGGTGCTTAGTTTTTTTCCCCAAACTCCACTTTGTAGCTCCATGCTTGGCCGTTATTGAAAGCACGGCATGGGCTTTGGCTTGAGCTCTGTCAATTATTTAGAAAACGTGTGCTTTGATTATGGGGCTTCAAACAGGTGGACGGAGCCCAAGCCCAAGCAGTGGTTTCCAAAAACTGCCTTTAAGTTACATTAAAAGATAACAATTCAACCTGTACAACTTAGTGCAAAGTACATTTTACATTAGTGTACTACATGTATGTAGCATAGGCTGTTTATATAAAAGCAGTATCACCTGGTTTCATATTAATCTCATGTAACTAAGCTACTGATGAGCATTGTCAATCATCGTCTGCGCAATTAGAACTTCTGTTCTAATCTAATCAGATATTGCTTATCTGGTGCATCAATTATGAACACTGCTGAGTTACTTGCCACCTGTTATGGGACGGTTTGGGTTTGTTTGTTATTACTTTTACTTGTGTTTTATTGAAACAGACCCATAGTGCATAGCTGGGCTCTTGAACGTAACATTAAAGCAAAAATCATTGCAAAGCGAGCAAGTATTGTAGTGTCGTTCAGTGATTTTTTTTCAACATTATATTCTTAATAATGAAAAGGCATATGAATGGGAAGAAAAGAGTGGTGACTCGGTCTTAATCGGCCGTTTAAAACCTTACAGTGTTGCGGCTGTGCGATAAAGGCCCCCGCCTTCGGCTCAGACCTTTATATCACATGTGCCGCGACACTGATAGTTTAAAATGGCCGATTAAGACCTCGTCGCCACTCTTTTATATCCCCTTATTGTATAAGATAATCTGACATAGAGGTTTGTCTACGCAGAGCTGCATACTCTCCCTGATTCTTCAGAAAGCTCCCTGAAAATAAACCAATCTTTCCATGTTCTGATAAACAAATTTGAAAAGCTCCCTGATTATGGAAATCTTTTCCCTATTATGTTGAATTGAAATTCTGAAAATCTCCCTGATTGTTGTACAAAATCTCCCTGATTGCAAGATGCAAATGTTGGCAGCTATGTCTACATAATAGAAAAACTTTTTTGACTGTTGAGTGAAGACATACAAGTTTATAGAATGTAACATTTTGGTTATTTTTAATCTCAATGGTCCAGATGTCAAGAGGAGGAGGGGGTGGGGGGCTGCTTGTGCTATGCCACTGCAAAAAATTGGTTATTGACATGTACATTGTACATGTACATTAAATGTGCACCACACGCATGCATACTAACTAAATGTACAGAGAAATGTCAGCCAGTTATTTGTGATCGATACATGTTAAATGTTCATTGTGTCGATCACTATGAGATGAATTCGTCCATTGTGGAGGGTCTGCCCTGAATAAACTAAAATATGATAACAGATAAACCCCGGCTGACAAATGTGGCTGTGTTGTTTGTGCAGGTTGACTTCACACCAAGGTTGAAGGCTGTACACATAAAGTGATTGTGCACTGGAGTTTGCTGTTCAAAAAATAACGATGCCCAATTTGGAAGTATAAGCATTTATAAGTTCTGCATTATTACACACGTCTGATGTCATGCTGAGAGGCTTAAAAAAGACACACCACCCAGTGCACCCACATACATACATTGTAGCAGCCACAATCTGTATTATTATAGTATTAAAATGATTCTCAGTCTGCGTACAGATCATGCACCCTGCTACTTTTTTTTATAAAGTGCAATATTTTGAGTGGGTGTTTTGTAAAACTACAAAAAATCGAGATACAGGGGTTCTGCCTTTGTAGTTTAGTTTACATGAATTTATGATGTACCATACATGTTCTGTACATGATGGTAGGATTTGAGGCAAGTGATACAATCACATTCCCCACACCAAATAGCCCAAATCCTTCTAAATCCCATTTTAGCCAACTCGCACATGACCCAAACCCTTCTGAACCCTCTTGTGTCAAGTACAACCTGATAGCCCATTACCTTCTAAATCCTTCTATAGCAGAAACCCACTTTGATCCAATCCCTTTTGGATCCTTCTCCACTGCATTAATGTCAATTGAACAATTTGAAGAGGCTACAAAAGCTCTCAATTGTCAATCTGTATCAAAACAAATGCTTGTTTTTATGGCTACTCCTGCTTTTTGCTGTAGAACAAACAGCTTTATTCAAACTTCAGTGAATTTTGCAAAGAGCTAATTGTGGATCAACATCTAATTCTACCTCCATGCATGTACATACATAGTGTTCCACATTTCGTCACCATTTTCACAAAGAGCCATACGTCAAAAGACTTGATTGAGATTGATATTTTACACTGTGCTTAGCTTAAACTGCATATCTGCAATACTGAAGCCACAGCTTGCAGTTTAAGACCCCTCATATAATTCTATAGGAGTTTAACCTCTCCACTGATTGACTAACTTCTTTGAAAATATTGGCTGATACCATAGTAATTAGTCAAAGATATGTTTTTCTTCAGGAAAACACACAAGTGAGGTGACCTATTAAGGCCTGTGCGCCCACCTGAATAACACGTTTTTTACATAGGAAATGGATGCGTATGACACGTGATCACACGCACACTGATGTGGCTGTTCGTGAAAATGTAAAATTTCTTTGACGTACATCTCCGCTCTTCTGCTGCAATGGATTACATGCATCTTTGGGGATGCGTGGATCATAGTGAAAAAGCAAAATGCAATTATTGTGATATTCACCCCTTTCTGTATAATCAATAATTTGTCATTTCAACATACGTGGCTCTTCATGCAAACAGTGATGATTTTTGCTTCAGAGGTCCCTTCGCATCATTATTTCATGCCACCACATTTACCGGTATATTGGTGTACAACATTTTTAGGTCTATACCTGTGTCACCAGAACCCCAAGATTAAATCCCATTGTACCATAGAGCAAGGACATTATACAGTGGCAGGTGCTCTTAGTGTCGAGTTTCGTGAAGCCATGATTTACTAATTGATGCCAGGCTTGAGATGATGTGCAGTGCTTTTTCGTGTACGCGGGATTCTGTTGCTTGAACAGGTTATGGATGACTTGATCATGGTTTGATACATTTTGAGATGGTTCTTATTAATGATGTCAGTGGGAACGCAAAATAATTTTGTGCTGTCTGACTCCATAAAAGGGGCTTGGTATCACTCAGTCATTGGGAAAGTGTACGTGTGTGTCGCATGTGTGGGGAGTGGGGTGGGGGAGTCAGAGAGTGGTGATATTCACGAACTCATTTGCAGGCCAGCCTGATCCTTCACAGAGGTAACTTGGTTATCCCATTTACTGCTATAACCATGACGACACAGCCCCTGTAACAGTTGTAACCTACATGTAACCCACTTGCCAAATGCTAGGTAAAACATCTTAGGACCAGTTGAAATTCCCTACAAGTGGTCCTTCTGGCTACAGTGTAGTTCAGTGTTGAAAAGCATCCATATTTAACATAAAATATGGACTAGTAGTAGTACAAAAAAAGCTAGCAGACCAGTATGGCATCACTCTAACTGGTCCCACTGGCTAGTCACTAAACAAGTTAAGGACCAATCCTGCTTACCCCAACCACCTTTTAAAATGGAGGTCCTTTGAGCTAAAATGTAAATTGCACAAGTACATTTTGAAAATATTTTACTGTACATAGTATACACTAATGTATTTTATTGAATTTTTATAAGCAATGTGCAATTTTGCCTTTGGCTGCAAAGAGTGTTTAATAGCTAATCATTAATGACAGAAACACGTACATATGTGCATGTAGTACAATGTAGCTATGAATTTGACTAATTAAAGTTGTGAGTGTACCATCTGCAAGTAGACTTTACTTTAATTAAATATGGATTATCTGCCAGGGCCGATTTCACAAAGAGCTAAGATTGCTCTTAAGATGTGTGTCAATCTTAATTGCTGTAAAGCAAAGTGTGATGTCACAAAACATACATGTATGATTGGCAATATTGACAACTCATCTTTAGATGAATCTTGGTGCTTTGTGAAATTTAGCCCTTCAGTTGGAAAGGAAACAAATTTAGGCTTCCACACCCCCCAAAGAAAGTGCCTTTGCTCTGCCGCTGAAGGAAT
Source organism: Marthasterias glacialis (assembly GCA_911728455.2). Lineage (NCBI taxonomy): Eukaryota > Metazoa > Echinodermata > Asteroidea > Forcipulatida > Asteriidae > Marthasterias > Marthasterias glacialis. The sequence continues at coordinate 9,012,271 of OU452221.1, forward strand.
GTGTTGTAGGCATTTAACTCAGCAGGGCAATTAATCCTCTACAAACACCAGAATTTCCCCAGGCTGATCAATTTAACAAACTACATGTACACAAAACATGTGTACATTTTGGGATCATGCGTAAATCTGAGCAATTATAGCAGGACTCAAGTCCCGATCAGCAGCAGTGTGAGTTTGAGTCCCGGTCATGACACGCGTGTCCTTGAACAAGACACAGCACCTTGTAAAACATGCTTTATGAACATAAAGTAGGTCTGTTACTGCTCATATATACATGACTTTGCATGCCTGTTCTAAAACAATGAGCTGTTATGAGTTGCAGGATATAAAATAGTATAGCCTTTGTAATAAAAAAAGCTTTTAGCCTTTGAGAAAGACTCTGCTAGTGCTAGGGTCGAAACGTGAGGCCATGAATTTTTTTTGCATTTTATAAAACAGGTCCTTGTGGTTGGCAAGCGGTTTGCAACAGCTAATTGTATTTTTTCATGTGACAAAATAAATAAATTACACAACACGACAGCTTTACATCCCATCCAAAGGGCAAAGCGACCATGGTTAAGTGCCTTGCTCAAGCACACAAAGTGTTGAGACAGGGACCACACTCCAATAATGATCAGAAAATGGGATTTTCGTTTTTTCTATGCTTTCTTTACTTTATTTTTCGAAGAGGTGGGTGTTCAAAGAGGGACGTTGCCTCAGAGAATAATGGAATGGTTCACAATGAACCCAAAACTTGCCATTGATGATCGAAACAGTCTACAGTTCTTTGAGTACCTTGATCTTTTTACTCCTAAGCGAAGAGTTGCCTTTGACAATCTTATGTGTCAGCGGACCAGATCCTGCTACCATGGCAAATGCACGTACATGTCAAACTACTGTATAGAAAGTATTGCAGGCAAGCAAATCCATGAACACTTGGGCATGTCATATCATAATAGTAATGGTAATAGTATTAATAATAGTAACAGCATTTGTAGAGGGCCATCTACCTAGTAAACTATTCAGAGACGCTGGTGGTACTTCCGTGGCAGTGGAAGATGGCTAAACACAATTAGCCTCAAAACATGAATTTCCGAGAGCGCAAATCAGATCGAAACTGTGATAAAAGTGTGAAAGTCATCAAGTTTGTTTAGAAACTTTCTAGTGAATGTATACAGCGCATCTCTGCTGACTGGGATACTTTACAGTGTTGCAGTTGATGTGAATTTACTGCGTTCTATAATGGCTCCTAGGTTGGGCTGGATATTGCAATGATGGGTCGTAAAAACAACTTTTCAACTTTTTTTTTTAATACAGTACACGTATCCTTACTCTATCCAACAGTTGTGTTCTCTCAGGAGGACAATCTACACACATGTTCTGTCTGACTTTATGATCCCAATGGTTGATCTTTGAACTGTATGGAATTTTAAGTAAAGCTTTCAAGTTCTAAAGCATACTAAACAATTTCAAAGTCTGTGCTCGCAAAAAGCACAGGTCAAGTTTTTACAACAGTACTGTACATAAGGTTTGCCTGAGATTAAACTCCTTATTTCAGAAAAGGTAATACTGTACGTTTTCATAAGTTCTGAATGGATTAAGTTATTTTGTTTTCTGGTTTTTGATGAAGAAAAACATTTAATCATAATGACAGAGTCATCTGAAAAGGTGAACTTTTTCTGAAAAGGTAAACTTTTTTATTTTTATTTTTTTTTGTATTTTTTTTTTTTTTTTTGGGGGGTAAACTTTTGATTCATTATACTAATTTAAAATCTGGTTGCTATCAAGTCACTTTTCTATTGCTGAACTTCATTCTATTAACCACTGGAGTAACTTTTTGTTCTGAAAAATATTTTGTGTGTCGTGGCCGAGTGGTGAATTGCATCAAACTCAAGTTGTAGCAGCTGAGTGTGGGTTCGAATCCTGGTCGTGACACTTTGTCCTTGAGCAAGACACTTAACTATAATTGCTTCTCATCACCTAGAAGTAAATGAGTACCTGTGAGGATAGAGATTGTTAATGAATGGTTAGCAATCTGTGTGTGCCCATTTGGTTGTCGGTGCTGCATACTCCTAAGGAGTTGAGATTGTTTCAGGAGTGTTTAGGACCAGATGAACATACTGTAAGGCACTTTGAAGGGCCTACTTGTCTTGAAAAAGTGCATGAGAACACATTTTAAAATTATCTTTATTAAAGAATAATTTTTAAAAGTTAACCAATCGCAGTGAGGCAGTGTTGAAAACAAAATCCACAGGTTGGATTGAGTCCAGGACCTTACTGCATTCTGAAACATCTTAATAACTACAATACCCGTGAGCTTGCCCAACGACAAAAGACCACCTCAGTCGTCAGTGTGATGAAAGGTTTCCATTTGTAGAGGGTTGATTTGAGACAGTTATTATTGAATCAAGGTTGGAGTGAAAGGGTGGGGGAATCTGTTGGAAGCACAAGTATAAAGTCATTATATTATTATTATGTATTTCTGGTAATGAAACCAAGGAAGCCTCATAAGTGAACTTAATCACTTTAGCTCTCAAGCCTGAGGAAACCTGTATATAAGGGTGCTTGCCATGTGAACCAGAAACACCGGGGTAAACCCCTACTCTTCCACGATAAGTGTTCTGGGTTCTTTTATGGCACTACCTATGCTAGTACACGGGACCTACGACTTAATGTCCCATCCGAAGGACAAAGCAATTATGGTAAAGTATCTTGCTCAAGGACACAAGTGCCGCGACCGGGATTCGAACCCACACTCTGCTGCCAACAACACCAGAATTTGAGTCTGGTGATCTTAACCGCTCGGCCACGACACTCCACAAAACATGAACTGAATGTGGGGTATTTGGGATGACACCCAACCTAAAGACTTCCTCTCTCTTTTTTTTCTCATTTTCTTTTTATTTGTTGAAAATCTTTTGATATTTTTCATGTGTGAGAGCACATCATACAGAGGTTTAGTGTATACGAGAGCATGAAGTGTACAATGTGTACATTCTAATATTTCACCTGTAAACTATTTTGTTTACACCAGCAACACACAGTATGCGTGTGCACAAGGCATTATAGGTTTGTTTGTATTTATTGATTAGAAGGTGTCCTTGACTTGTGAATTAATTGATAAAAGTGGAACCACCTGCCTTGAGAGGATAATTACTGAATGTCATAATCTATAGTTAGATGGGTGGGGGTGGGGTTTAGGAGGAGAATAGACCGGGACGTGGGGGGTTGGTTACAGTAGTTCAAGGTACCACAGATACTACAAAACCAAGATAGGACACTCTATTTAGAAACATGAAACGCAACATTGGGGTGCCCGCTGTCGTTTGGTAGGTAAAACCAAAGATCATTTGCACAATAAGTAGGGCCTATTAAATCGAAAAACTTACGCCAAGGATCCTACCAACTGAAAAAGGTGAAGGCAGATCAAAAATTTGGGGATTGGCAATAAATTGTGTCAATAATCCTAGCAAAATTGACACATGGGGAAGGGCGCCATCACGGGGTTGGTAGGTAAAAAGGCATTACATCTGCTACCGTGCTAAACGGCACAAGTGTCCTATCTTGCGTTTGTAGTATCTTTGAAGGTACATGCAACATCAGAACCAATTCCACAATTCTCCTGATGACAGACGAGCAGAGCACACTGTTCCAAACATCTGGATTATATCGTAACCCTGGTTCATCTCAGAACCAATGCTTCTCATGAAAGCGATTTTAAGTACATTGTTGTAAGTTCACTCACCAGTTCTTACTTCCAACACCATGCAAAGCTTCAAATCTTACTAAAGAGATACTTGTAACAGAACAAAAGTACATGTGATTCTAGCCACTGTGCATGTGTACATCATTTTAATTTTATCAAAAACATGTAATTTGGGGGCCGTGTAAATTTTCAGTCTTTAAAAGCTTAAATGGCATAAGATTGGTTTTAATGTAGAAACACAATTGTACATGCCGTGTACAAATATTGACTGCTTCGAGGGCTATGGCTAAAAAACTATGACTCCCGAGGTGACCCTGAGGCGAATGAAAGCAGTCAATATATTTGTTTTATAAGCCCCAAACGATATACTGTTACATACATGTCTAGGGACCAAGAAGCTGCTGTTGATACGGGTATACATTAGTACACTTGTTGCTTCGGGTATAGTACATTGGTTGGTATGGGTGTAGTACATTGGTTGCTATGGGTATAGTACATTGGTTGGTATGGGTGTAGTACATTGGTTGCTATGGGTATAGTACATTGGTTGGTATGGGTATAGTACATTGGTTGCTATGGGTGTAGTACATTGGTTGCTACGGGTATAGTACATTGGTTGGTATGGGTATAGTACATTGGTTGCTATGGGTATAGTACATTGGTTGCTATGGGTATAGTACATTGGTTGCTATGGGTATAGTGCATGGGGCTCGCAAGGCATTCTAGTAAAATAAGACTTACGACATATTCTAAACCAATCACAAGGCATAGCCTAAATATGGGGTGTCATAATGCAAATTATGGATACATACTGTAAGCCATGGCTCAGAGCAATTTGCCTTAATATCAAGACGTTCATTTTTCTCTTTGTTGTATGTTAGTGTTAAAGTATTTTGGACTCTGGCTAAAAAAAACGAAAAACTATACATTTTTTTTATAGTAAAACACTCAAACCTCAAAAACAATTTTAAGATCTTGATTTGATATTCCGTAAACCTTCAGTGCAATAGGACCATTTTCACTTAAATCAGCTTAACGTGTTCTATGCATGTATGTTAAATGTGTAGGGCCTATAATAAGCAACTTCTGAACGTTCTCACGACCTAAACATACACTTCAAGTAATAAGCCTGTAGTATCCACTTTATCAATAGTAAAACAGGACATGTAGCTTGTTTAGTTAACTTCTTATGTGGCCCAGAATTTTATACAGGGACCAAAAACTCCCTGTGGCCTTATTGTATGGAAAGTATTAGGTGTCATGTGATATTATTGTCCATTTATCAAACAGAGTGACCTGGGCAGTAAAGAGCTTACAATTGGAGACTCTGTACATTGTACAGTGTGTGTACATGTACAGTGTATGTACCTGTATAACAGAGTTTACAATCATACTATGGCCGTCTACGAAACCACGGTTTGGGCTTGGGCTTGGGCTCCGTCCACCTGTTTGAAGCCCCTTTGAAGCCCCGTAAGGAAACCACATGTTTTCGAAACAACTGACGGAGCCCAAGCCCAAGCCCAAGCCGTGGTTTCGTAAACGGCCTATGTACATCGTAGATCCCATTATGTAGATCCCATTTCTTGTTATTGTGGCAATGTGAACAGAAGTTCCTCCATCCACCCCACCCTCTCCCTGTCTCCAAACCATTATTAGGTTTACAGACCATGGCCCAATTTCATAAAACTGCATTTAAAGCACAAAAATTAGCTAAGCACAATGAAAATATGCTTACCAGAATAAAGTTACCAGCCAAAGTACTATGTTACATGCACCATCTTTCACTGGTTCTGCTAACTTTTGCTCAGCTAAAAATTGACATAATTGTTTAGCATGTCTGCTTCAAAAGAAACTCTATGAAATTGGGCCCATGCGGCTGTTAATAATAATAACAATAATAGCAAAACTTATAAGGCACACATAGCCACCCTAAGAGTGCTCAAGGCGCCTACATCAGGTTGGGTATTCAGGTTGGCTCAGTAGTTTCTTTCCCGCCTTTCACCTTTGTGGACCTCGGTTCGAATCCCGGACTGGAGCCTTGCATGTAGATTGGGTTCAGTCCCTACCTGATTGCGTGGGTTTTCCCTATTTGGGGTTTTCCTCCCACATCTAAAACTGACATTTCTTCAACATCTTCTCTACACAGGTATCTTCAGGCCTACGGGTCACAGTGCAAGTCACTTTTGAGGGTCCCTTGGTTTCATTACCAGAAAGATATAATAATAACAAAATCAATACAATACAAATAATCTATACAAAAGCTAACAAACAAGCTGTTAAACAAGCGATAAAAACAGAATGAAAAGTTGTTTTTTAATAAAATGTACAATATGTATTGTAAAGCTCATTGCATCTGGACTCAGAAAGAGGCTGCAAACTGAAATGACATAAGACAAGGCTAAGGGGTTTAGGGAAGTACGATAAGTGTAGATGAATGTCATGTATGTTTGTTATACCGCGGTAATAGGTTGTGAAGTGCTACAAAGCCACATGTACACATGGCGTGCACACTCAGGAGGGGTACATTACAATGTACCTTGTTCGTGCCGACCAGCGTTGGTCGTTTCCACTGCCTTGAACAATATTAGAAATGGCCTTGGGTATGAGGTTGAAGGTAATTTGCTGTTGAACTGCTTGAATTTGTTCAAATAAATGACGAAATGTCATTTTCAACAATAACTTAATAAAGAAGTATAATTTATTTCACTTGATAATGTTTGTTTTTCCCTCCTGCACTCTATTACAATGGTATAACAAATCAATTGTTGCTTATGGGGTCCATGGGTTTTGTACACCCTCGGCAGGTTGCCCCCCTCGGGTGTACAAAACAGCATGGACCCCATCCCAGCGTGCAACAGATGTTCAATGTACATGTACCATACATGTTAAAACAACATTGGTTATTGACCAGTATCTGCACTTTCTGTGAACCAACATGCATAAAATAACAGACCTGTGAAAATCTAGGCTCAATCAGTCATTGAAGTCACAAGAAAATAGTGAAAATAACCTGATGTTTTCACTGTTTTTGGAACATCAAGTTTTGGTCTCGCGACATCAAAACTAAAAGTTTTACTCATTTCCCAAAAACAATAAAATTTCAGGCAAAAATAGTTCAAGGGAAGTTTTATACCATGTAAGGTACATGTACATGTATGTGCAAATCTGTGAACATTTTTTATTTTTCCAATCGTACCAATGTTGTGTACAGCAATTAAATTATTATCCCTCTCTTAAAAAAAAATTGATAATGCTTGTGACTGTTTGAAACGTTTGTACATTGTCTAAATGATAACATTGTCTAAATGATAAACACTTGTATCAGTCGGCCATATTCATCCTGCAGTTTGTTCTAATCCAAAAAGGAACAAGTGCAAAGCAACCACCTGTTTAGAAAAGCACAAAAGATTAGAAAGAAAGATATTATCTCTTTATGATTGAAGGGGTGAAGTAACCTTTGTGAATAACATGATTTTAACAGGTCCAAGTATGCATAATTGCTAGGAAACAGACTGATTGGGGTCTGCAGTCGGCAGCTCCATCCGTTCTATCATTGTTTTTGATAAACTGCCAAGGGACGTGTTTTGGTTACTTTATGTAAATAAGTCATTCTGACTGAGGTCAAGTCCGCTCTGGTTAAATATTATTATTTGGGTTGAACAGGAAGACAAAGTTTGCGTGAACTATTAATTGGAGCGTAACAATTTCATTTCCAAAATGGTTTTGTAAAGTTGATGGAAATTTATGTCAGGGCTCTCCCAAGGTTTTTTCTAAACTTTGGGAGGGGGGGGGGGCTTATGGGAGATGGCTGTGACACAAACATACATACACGTACATGTCTCCTGATGATGACTAGAGCAGGCTAGTCGAAACGTTGAGACCAAACTCACTCCGCGGTAGTGAAGTTATCCGAGAAGTCCCCCCAATCCACTAAGCGAAAAAAGTAGTAGTAGTCCTGGCCGGTTTGCTACCCCCAGGTCGTACTTAAAAAGCAGGACAGTTCTTTTCAGAACTACGTTGTCTCCCGAATTCCGAAATCTACTCCGCGGTAGTAGAATAATAGCAAGACAAGTTCTCACATGAACAATCTACTGTATATAGCAAAGTAGATATAATCACATGGTGTTACCGCAAACCAAATATACATTGATACCTCACCATGCAATGCCTCAAATCCTATACCATACATGTAGTTTATCCTGGACACATTTCATACATGAACCTGGTCTCCTTAGTATCAAATCTAAATCTGAGGACTTTTGGTCATGGATCCGTTATTTTTGTTGGAGTTATTTTAATTTGCTTAATTGATACATGTGTCATTAAAACGTAAATACGTGTGCAAAATATTTAGCACCCTTGACAAAACTACCATTATTTTTCTCAAATGATGAAATTTTCACAAGTTGAATGTTCATGTATGTACATGTATTGTGTGTAACTGTTGAAAGCTTGAAGATAAAATTATTGCTACACTCTGCTTCGAAAAACAATCACTGTTTTTCTTTGAAGATGTAAAATGAATGTCACTGTTGTTTCAAATAATGCCAGCTCAAAACTTTTTAATACTACTACATGTACATAAAGCATGTATATGAAGCAGAAACGTAGAAATAGCACAGTATTGGTTAACTTCAAGTTAACTGTGAAAAATGCACCCAAAATTGACACATTTATTTTGGCCGCCCATCGTAGAATAATGTTAATTTCCTATTTTGTGGTGAACTTGGGTTCTGGGCGTGTACATTTTCAATGAATTGAGATCAGATTCGGTCATCCATCCAGTGAAGCTGCAGTACATGTAGGCCTACTTGTATGGTGTTAACTTGCACTGGCACCGACAGCTATGTGAATGAAAAAAAAATATCATTTCTGGTTCATTGATTTTGTGGAATGCTTAGGTGACATGTACATCCTGCGTTTTGATTGTAAAAAAGAAAAGTTGAAGCACTGTAACATTTCACTAGCCTGGAGCCAACTGTACATGTACATGTACAAGTATCATGTCCTACGGATAGTTACTTGCATAACTACCTCATCTTAACACTACATGTATGTGGGGGTGGGGGGCAGCCTAAAAAAGAGCAAGGTTCATTCAAGAAATTTGATTGTCAACATTTTATACATACATTGTACATGTTCAATCCTGAAAAACTGCATGCATTAGTGAACTGGTGACCAAATGTGAAGTTTGACCTGGTTAGAGGAACCATGGATATTATTGTGTCACTGTCACAACTTTAATCCTCAATGTGCAGAACCATGCAGAAGAACCACTTCTAGTATCTGCTAGCATCTTGCAGGGCTGAATTTTCATATTTGAGGGCGCGAGGCCATTTCCATTTTGCAAAGGGCACTTTTATTAGGAAAATCTTAAAGTCTATGGGAATCTTTTGTACAGTGTTTCGTGTCTCAGGCACTTTTTATGGGTACACAACATTGTCAACAAAGGCTTTTTTTTTTTAACAAAAGAGAGATTTACAATTAAGATCTTCCGTGTGTTTAATCACCTCTATGGCATTGCTGACAAACTAGATGATGATTTCTTCTGTGCCGAAAAAGAGCTGAATGTACGCGTTTGCCTTTAAAAGATACACCAAGGGATGAGATTTCTCCAGGTTTTTCCAGACATTCCGGATTTTACAAAATTATTATTATGGAACTGTTTTGCTATTATTTTGTATTTTTATATTTTTATTTACTATTATTTTTGTTAATGTCATTTACATACTGTACATCCAGGCCCTTGTAAAGCCTTAACACAGTTCATGTACTGTATTGTGACTACACCAAGGTGCTTGCCACATCTACATTTAAGGCAAGCACAGAATGCTGCCATTGATACAAGTTGTGGCGTGGTTGGTAGCTAAACGCTCCACTGGTGATTCATGGATTTTTCATTTTCATCCACTTACATCCTCCTACACCTAACCAGGTTCCTGTTTTTGTACAATTCTGAGACGGTTGTTTATAAATTAAAGTAAATATAAGAATCTTGTCATACTACATGTATCAGCATGTGACATTCAGTATATTTCATATCAGCTGCAGCTCACATTTATGGCCGCCAGAGGTGAAAGATCAAAGTAAACACATCAGACCAGCAGACTTTGATCGATACCTGTGGCTGGTGTTATATAAATATTATGTAGTACTGACAAAAAAAGGAAAAAATGTAAGTCAACTGTTTTTCTGAAGCCCTTAATATTTGAAAGATTGATACTGTTGCTGGTTTGTCTATTTTCATGAGAATATGGTCATTTACATAACCCTATAATAACAGTTGTAATGACTTACAGTGCTGCATAGTTCTTCACGCTGCATAGGGTTTGGCCGAACTTTGGATATTTTGTACTCCAAATTGCATCAAATTTAAAATAGGGCATCCCAATTGCTCTTTTATGATTCTTTAAAATGGCATGTACATGTAGTACGAAAGGTAAAATTTGGTTTGCAGTTTCAAAACAGGGTGATCAATAGACACCCAGACACCCTTTGACCAGTCCTTGCGCTGTGCTGTGACTGTTGACGAACATCATGCAGAGATGTAATGGCTAAGGCCTAACTTCATGGCTCGCTGCTCACTGAAGTGAGAAATCGGCACTTAGAGAAACAATCAGGATTGCAGGATTGTTGTTTTTGTGACGAACACCACATCTGAATATCATTTCCTGCTGTGAATAAAATTCATTTTTTCTTTTCCAAAGTTGTGAAAACCCAGGCCTGGAATTTCATCTTTGAGAGGGCAAGGCCATTTTCATGTTGCAAAGGGCACTTCCATTGGAAAAGCTTCAAGTCTATGGGTAACTTTTGAATCAGCACCAAGGCCATGACGAGGGCAACAGAGGCCATGGCCTTCGTGGCCGTTGTTTAATTCTAGGCCTGAAAATCCACTTTATTTTTGTAGGAGTGCTATTTATTGCACTCCTCAGACAAGTATACGGAGTGTTACCATGCACGCTTGTTTGCCTAGTATATGGCAGGGTCGTGGGTTCGAATCCCACCTGAGTAGTATGCGAGCTGATTTTTTTCCACAGGAAAAGTATCAAAATGCTTATCACTTATTGGTGTAAGGTAGAACAAAAACAATACTCTTTGTCCGTGATTTGATCATTGCATCCCTTAAATTAGTGTCTTCACTCTTCCATTTTTTTCAGAAAGAACACAAAATCCATCTACAAGCCTTAGCAGAAATCCACAAGAAAGTGAAACCATTACCGGGTAAGATAAAAACAGGAATAGGTTACAAAACCATTAAGAAGAAAGCCAAGTTTCACCTCTTGAGGTTGTTTTGTGTGTGTAACTTGACCGGATCTTCTTGTTAACTATAGTCAATAAAATGAAGTATATTTTAATTCACAGACTGTTTATATGTGCATTTGTGAACTGGGTCCTATTTCATGGCATGGTGTTCTGAGCTTACAACCAACTTTCTCTGTTCTCAGGAGTAAACGTCCAATTTCAGCACCAGCTGTGTAATGGAAGGCAGCTTACAACTTGTCAATGTGAAATGTTGTACGCACACAAGCAGAAATATCTTTGCTTTCTGAACAGTATTGACCCCTTGTACCAATGTCACACGTGGCTACTGGTAGTGCCACGCTCGCCATTGTGGGAGTCAACTCATAAGCGTGTAAATGCCGCGTCGTCTAAAATGCACACTTCACTGTATAACACACGGGGACATCGACTCCCAAAATGGTGCAACCAAGATTATTGTGATGATGACGTCAGGTGACTTGGGTCAATACTTACTGATTGGGTGCATTTGTCTTTTATGATAAGCCAGACCATGAGATTGGGCACTGTCTAAAAGAAAAGACCTGTGGGCCCATTTTCATAGAGCTGAACTAAATTAAGCTTACCAGAATAAAGTTACCAGCCAAAATGTTATGTTACATGTACCATCTGTGACTGATATCCTGGTCAGAAAAATGCAATATTAAGCGCCTTGAACAAAGATATTGATAAAATAGGGAGACCTTCAACAATACGGTTGGATAGCTCAGTTGGTAGTGCGCTGGTACGTTAATCCAGGGGTCGCTGGTTCAAATCCCACTCCTGTCAATTTTTCACTGTTCATCCCAAAATTGCAATATTTTCTGCTTAGGTTGTTCTATGAGATTGGGCCCTGGTGAGAGAATAGTTAAAAAAAAAAAAAAGAATGGACCATTAACAAGTACAGCAGTGTAGAACTTTTTTGATGTGGCTTGCGTGCACTGGCGATGAATAATGCGTCCAGCGGATGCCCAGCAGAAAGAAGTGAAGTCTCTATAAGCTTCTGCCGGGCACGCAAAGTAGAAGGTCGCTCAAAGAGTTTACGTTTCAAAACTATTTTCAATAAATATTTACCCTATGATGGAAAGAGAAATGTATTTAATTTGTTTCTTATAAATTTTCAGGGAGGTTGCTAACAGTTGTCCTGTGCACCAAAGGCTTTTAAGTTGTACATTAATCCAACATACATGTATTACACATTGTAACTGAATATTAATATTTGATCACCTAATTTATTACCATGTTGTGAATAATTGTCTGCTATCATGTCCTATTAAAGCTTTAACACATCCAGAAACTTTGTGCGTACTTGCAAATAACAAGTGAAGCGTTAAGAGTTTCAAAAAAACAAAAAAAACAAACTGAAACAGGAAACCATATTATTTTTACGGACCTGGGGTGGATTTCACAAAGCGCTAGGACTAGTCTTATCTTGAGTTAGGAAGAGTAACTAATCCTAACTTATATGACTCCCGTCGGATGTTAGGACTAGTCCTAAGTTAGGACTAGTTTTGTGAAAACCACCCCTGGCCATTGTTGTAAGGGCAGGGCTATTTTCCCCTCAGTGAAGGACACCTCTAAAAGAATGAAGGAAATAAAGAATTCTACTGAAACGTTTCCACAGGGCACCAAGGCAATGGCCAGGGGCATGGAGGCGATTGTCTCGGTTGCCTCTGTGAAGTATCTGGCCTGTTTTAGATCGGCATAGTAGGCCTCATTTCTTCAAGTAAAGCTGACCGCTGCTACTGTGTGTGTTTATGCAAGGTTTTCAAACAAAAAGTGCCTCTTGAACATTTGGTTCAGGATTTAGTTGTTGGTCTTGAAGACAGGTGCTGTTTCATAAAAAGGAGTTATATTGCAGAACTTGAAACTGTAACATGACCTATTCTGTCAGACTAAAGTATTTTAGTTTCAATTTTTGATACTCATTATAAGCGTCTGTCGTCTAATGATAACAGTATACTTTACATGGACTGGTGGGACATGATCTCCATGATGATGATGTAGTTCAGTAATGGTTCAGAGTGTGGGTTATGTTCACTTATAAAAGTAGCAGTCTTTGTGCCTTCATGACAAAAGATCTGAAAAGAAAATACGAGACTTTGGATGACTCTTTTACATGCAGCAGACTTACCAGGTAAATTTCTGATGTGTACATAGTTACTGAGCTTACGCACATTTCCGAGATTAATGGATTTACCTGGTACTTTGTAAGTATGCTGTCCCTTACATGTAGTGTGGCCCCAAATGTCTCCCATTGCGTTAAGATTCGGTTCTCATTCTCAAACCGTGGCTGCTACTGTGTGACTCTACCCATCACGAACTCTGCAGTAGGTTTTGTCACACATCAAATGAACTGCACTGCCAAGTTTTAAATTGCACTTGTGATACAGGTAGCAACATTTGAGCTGATTAACTGATTTCCTTTGGTTACTCAGCTGTGCCATTGAAAGTTGAAAAAATTGCAGTACACAGACTTGTTGTGCCTGGCACTTCCCTCTTGTTTGGAGCAAAGTGCAGTTGATCTCCTGATGACTGCAAATAAAACTTTGAAAGTGGAAAGTTCTTCATAATGTTTAGTGTATACTTTACATTCACAAATGGGTGCATAATGTATATAGGCCTACATGTACGTGAGTGGGGTGTACATTTACAATAAATTTCACAACCAACATTTTGACAAAACTGGGAAGTTGGCAACACTTTGCAATCACACAGTCAACGATTTTTGATGGCTACCGTGTACAAACTACATACGCAGCAGTGAAGTTACATTAGCCACTCGTGTGAAAATTTAAAAAGTAGCCAAGACAAATAAGCTAATAAATGGTATTGCACTATGTACTTATGTTACCCTTGGATTTTGTGATTGTGTGATACTTTACATAACAAGATGTACCGTACTTGGTATGGTACATTTAGACAGGTGAGGTAGGAACATACATGTACATGGTTTATGCCAACATTTTTCTTTTATGTAACATCTCCGTCCCATAAGTTTTCTCTGCATGAATTTTGTACTCATAGGTTTGCAACAGACTTTCTTTGTTTACATTATGTATTTTGTATCATTTGATAATTCAAGTTTTAAAGCCTTGTGCTTATCTGTTTATCCCCCCCTGTTCTACGCTCAGTGAGGTCACGGTCAGCCAGCTGCCCAGGTATGGAAGAACCAACAGAATACATTGACATATTTGTGCAGTTTTTCTTAACACATCCGTGTGAAATATGTTTGTTTGTTTTGATTATTATTATTATTATTATTTTTTTTTTTTGCGTGAGTTTCTATCACTTCACAACATGTTGTCACAACCACCACCCTGTCGCAGATGTGTTTGTGGTGATCAAAGATCACCAGATGCCTTTATTGTAATCAGCACGACTGGTTGATGTTGTAAAATAAAAGGTTGTCACCATCATGTTGGTTTCAGAATCATTGTCACTTCTATGGCACTGCCCTGCACAATGCAAGACTTTTTTTCTGTCCCTATCCATGGTAGTATTTATTGTAGATCTAGTATCAGCCATGGGTATATTTGCCAAAGTGTTTGGGTTTTGGGTTCCTCTTATTCAAGGGTTAAAGTATTAGTGAGAAAGAAACAAAGTCCACCAATAATGTATGTATTTTTCAGTTTTTCAAACGTATAGAAAAGAGGGTGAATTGCTTTGGGGAAACCCTGCTTTTCTACAATTCTACTTCACCACAATTATTTTTTGAAGAGTTTTTTTGTTTGTCATAATCTCCTGTAAATAAGTTGAGGAAACAAAATTGTGAAAATGTCACTAAAAATACTGAAATCAGTTCCACTCAATAAAATCTTCATGAGTTCCTCTTGCTTTGTTGACGACTTAAAAGCTGATCCCCTTCTCCCACAGCAGTTATCAAAACCAACTAAAGATGACGAGAAATTGTTTGCATAGCACTTGATAAACTCAAGCCTGCATCATTAGGGCCATGTCACACGGGGCAATTTACAGGCAACCAGTTCCAGGCAATCTCCAAGAAGGAAAGGCATACACATTTCTATTTTCACCTGATTTTGTTTAGGGTTGTAAGACATCGTTCAAAAACTAACTCCTGTGCTACCACAGTGTTCCTTGTGCATGCGGTGCAGTTGGTTGCCTCCAAGTTGCCGGTAAAAATTGCCCTGTGTGACATGGCTCTTACATGTACATGTGCAGTACATTTATGCAAACAAGGAAATGCAGATATTGAAAGAATAATGAAGGACATTAACACTATTCAATCTGATGCAGACTGCCCAGTGATGTACATGTGTTAAATCTGATCTCTACATTCATCAGAGATTACATGCTTCTTATTCAAAGAAAAGAACAAAATCATGGTACCAGCATTTCTCATTTCACATCTCCTTGCAGATGTCACTTAATTGCTCCAGCAGAGATTTCCCTGCATCTGCAAAATGAAATGCTTGCTTTGGACCTTATTTTTGTATTTTTTTTTATATAACACCCAAGTAGATCCTTGTCATTTGATTGGAGGATTGGAGGTCATGCGGCATTCATTATTCTCAACATTTTATGAATGTTTTGCATTCAAGCAATGGAGAGAATGTGAATACTTGCTTTGGACCTTATTTTTGTATTTTTTTTTACATAACACCCAAGTAGATCCTTGTCATTTGATTGGAGGATTGGAGGTCATACGGCATTCATTATTCTCAACATTTTATGAATGTTTTGCATTCGAGCAATGGAGAGAATGTGTTCATTCGTTGAAAGATAGAATGTTCCATTCAACCCGGCTTCGCCTCAATGAATGGAACATTCCATCTTCCAACTCATGAAAATTATTCTCATGAACGTTCTTTATTTTTATACCATGGATGTTGTATTATAGAGTTCCTAGAAGCTAGCCTAGCTTCATTCAACACAGCAGTTCAGTTGATTGTGCTGCAGTTAATGCCATGAAGCCTTTTTACAATCAAGGACTTCTGCCTTTAATTCAAACAATTGAATCGACCAACACAGCTTTTTCCATAATGGAAGAACTCCTTAATGATTCCGGTCTAACCACAAGCAAATGGAATATCCAGGTCATTTTCTCTCTTTATAAAAAGAAACCACTTTCCCGATTCTGGGGAGTGAGTCTCATTTTAGACGACAAAAGGTCCTTGAGGATGGTTCCTCTGAAAAGATTTGTCAATAACAGAGGATTTATTTTTAAATTTTTAATGTAATTTAAGGCTTTTAAGTCCATGAGTTTTAGTCAAGCCAAAAGATTGAGCTCAGGAACGATCATGTACAGTGTATCGTCTACAGTAAGCAATGTTTGTGATGTTAATGGCAAATAATGCTACACGGTGTTGGCATACCATTGTTTATTATTTATTAGTCCATTAGCAGTTTTGGATCATTTTTATTAAGTTTCTCATACAATCTGCAGTCAACTCAAGGGGATTCTTTCAAAGGCTTCTTGGTTTGTGGTTAGCATGCAGTATTACTGTGCACTTGGGTTGGGGGAAAACAGATCTGTAAATACATGTAATGAACAACATTTGCTGCAGTGGAGGTTGCTATATCTTTTAGGGAGAAGGTACAGCATTGATTTGTGGAGAATATCTACAATTTTTACCAATATTGTACCCCCCCCCCCAGCACAGGGCATTGAAATTTAATAGAGATTGCTGTATACATAGTGTAGAAAATATTGAACAAATCTATTTGCAAAGGAAAATCAAGTGAGGGACCAGCCTCAAGCAGCGTATATCAAGTTATATTGGGGCTGGCAAAAAAAAAAAAAAAAAAAAAATGGCAACCTGTATTAACTGAGCATAATTGTTTATTTCTACACTTCTGTGACATTTGACCGAAGGTACATGTTGCTTCAACTTGTTCAAAGTACATTTTTCATAGGTACATGATATTTATTCACACTATCTGTATGCATGGTACACTCACACCAAGTTTATTTGTTTCTGCAAATGTTTGTGTTCCAAGTTAAAGTGTTCCATGTCCCGATTTTGGCAGACCTTTTTTATATCTTTTTTTCTCTGCACAAATTTTCACAGATGATGCTGTTTCAAAAACGAAAAACAAACAATTTTGCATATATGCCACGAACAATGCACATGTATATAACATGCAAAATTGTTTGTTTATGGCTGATGGATGTGAAGTAATGTCAGGATCCCGACAATAATTCATTTTTAGTTTTTGATCAAGCATCACTCTTCATTGACAGGATTTTTTATGCATTACCTTAAATGAAACCTTGTAACTTTTTTTGAATCTATAAAAATAGCTAATTAGCATATATGAATTGTTGGGTCAAATTGGCTAAAATTCTGACCTAACATCTTTTAAAGGTGGGGTCATGCTTTGGCAATGACCCTGAAAAGAAAATTGTGTAATTTTGATCCGAAAGCCTACTTTTTATAAAGATAGTAAGCATCCGGCGAAATTATCTTGTCTGAAGTGCCCCCATTGATTAGAAATCAATAAAAGTATGTTGAAAAATTTGATTCTCCAAAGATTGCCTGCAGGCTACTTTTGGAAATCCCTGTCGTATCCGTTTGAATGCTGCCCTCAATACGTCCAAAGATGCAGTTGGTAACCGCTGTCACCTCGTTTAATGTAAATGGATTCAAGGTTCTTGATGAAAATACCATGACAGTTTTTTTCAATAAGTTAGTAGGCACTGTGTTCTACTGAAACGTTCACAGGTGACTTTTACTGTAGCTTTCTTGATAATTGTGCCTATAAATCAGCATTAAGTAACAAAAATCAAATGATGACCCTACCTTTAATATTCAGGCCTGCAACTTTTCCTGTGATCAGCTGATTTCCACGTTTTTCACCTCACACTCATGCCATTGAAAATTGAAAAACATGGTACAAAGTCTTGTAAAGATCGGAACTTCCTCATTTTTTGTTCAGTCCAAGTTGCATGCCTGAATATTAAAACGATAATTTCAAGCTTTTTTCATCACTCATTCTGCGTAATCATAACAATGATCTTTGTTTGAGAATGATCTTTGGATTGATGTGCAGCGGAATTTAGATTCATGCAGCATTGTTTATTCATCATGCACTGTGGTCACACTACACCCATCCGCACTACCACTATTTGCCGTTTCAGAAATGTTGATTTGTAATTTTCATGGCTTTGAGTTCATTAGTATAGACAGAGACATGCCAGTATTCCATCTTAGCAGACAACTTAATATTTTCAAGTTTGCTCTGCAGTTGAACTGCAATGTAGAATTTGGTTCCTACATGTACACAAAGTACCGATTGGTAAACATCATCGATGCATTACTTAATCCTTCCTTGCTTCAGATCGTTATTATCTTGTGGTCATTTTTGTGCTGCACAGAAACAATTCTAGCTGCATATGAATTTCACGAATACATGGAATGGATCAAGCTTATCCCCCTTCCAGCATTGAGTCAAGTGGAAGAAAGAAACTTTGTGGTCAACTCTGCCAGGTCCCGTGTGTATGTACCTTGTGACACTCTGGCCTAGTATTGACAATGATACCAAACTATTTCCTTTTTAGCCTCAATGAGGGATTTTGGGATGCTAAGTGGCAGCAGACCAGGTAGTTTCCATTGTTTACGTTTTTCTGAGCATGTGCACTCTTCCAAGAACAATGGAGGCTTTTTACCTGGGGCTTTTTCCACACTTCAGCTGAGGCTCTGGTTCGGCCTCCGTTTGAAACACCATACAAACACCGGGAAACACCTGCAAAATGTACACTTCTCTAAAATTGATGACGGAGTCCGAGCTGGATCCAGAGCGCATAAAGGCCTTTTCACACTATCAACTTACAATCCGTGTCGAAATCTACACGGTTCAACTCTGTGTTGAGTCGGTAAAGTTTCAACGAGGTTCAAATCCTCTCTGGTTTCACACTAGCTCTGCGAGAAATCAGCTTGTGGGTTACACGTGTAACTTTCGACCTGTGTATTGTGCGATCGTTTCTCACAGTCAGGGTCCTACACGGATCCAAGTGGAAAATTCCCATATTGCATTATTGCGGATGGCGCCATTCACTCAACACGGACAAAAAAAATGAACCCTGGAGTGTTCACACTACGGCTTCCGACACGTGTTCGAGTTTACAACACGGATTGAAAGCTCTCAACCCACCTCCCAACCAGGGTTGGTTTCGACACAGATCGAGTGCTCTACATGGGTCAACGCCGGATTATAATGTTGTAGTATGAAAAGTTCATTCAAACTTACAGTACACAGATTGGACCCGTGTCCAACATGGAGATTTTTCATTGTGTGAAAAGGCCTTAAGTCTAGGTTTGGAAAAGGCTCCTGGTAAAGTCTGCTGCCACATACATGTGTATGTAGCTTCTCCAAAAGTCTCCCATTGGTTGGTCAAAAAGAAAGATGGCGTCACCATGGGATTGAACACACGGTGGCCATTTTAGCTTTCCTGACAATGCATTGGCAATCAAATTTATAGAGGGGCTGTAAATTTTCTTGTAACAAGATGGCTGTACAATAAAGGTCTGCAACCTTTTGGTTTCCTCTCCTCCCCACTCTGTCTTATCCCAGATTAACCTTCTAATCTCATGCCTCTAATTTGATCTCTTTAACCCTATTCCATTTTATCCTATCCCTTTAATTTGATCCCTTTTGACATCTGGGTGATTAATGGACTAGGGATCTCACTAGGTGTGATTCTGATGTTTTATTTCTGTTGGAAGAAAGGTGCAAGTCTAAAGTACACAGTACATTTTGGTCACTATTTGTACACAATTATGCGGCAGTGCACATTTTCACCAGTTATTATCATGTACATGTATCCATCTTTTTTTTTAAACAGTGAACTGAATTCCATCAGAAACTTAAGTGTAGATGTCCATATTTTGTATGTATACTTTTCTGTTAATATTAATTAAACAGTGTTAAAAATGAGCATATCGATTTTGACAATATAGTTTCTGAAAAAAAAGGACTCTTTAATGAATACTGTAATACTTACCTCTTTCGTTTTTTTTTTTTTTTACTTCAAATTGCTTTGATATTTACATACATTTACATAGTTGTTGTAACTTCTTAATCTTAGTGACTTCTTAGCGTGTGTAATGGAGTGCAATGATTTTTAACATTTTGCTCGCTAATCCGTTTATGCAAGTTGATCATTTCTGTGTGAAACTGCATGTTGGAATCTGCATGTTGGAATGACAATAACCCCCCCACCCTTAAATAGAGCTGCCTGTTTTTAATATGCCTCATCCCATTGGCTGTCATCCTAATATCCATCTCTCACAGCTCATGTGATTGGCCAAGCTCTCGGTGTGGAACTTTACTCAAGTGATGAGGATGAAATGCCACCACAGAAAGTACCCCAGATACCGATCAAGAGTAAGTTAACATGCATGAAGCCCACCGCTGTGCTCTCTCTCTCTCTGCTCATCAGTGCTTGATTCATTGCAACATTAACCACCATTGCCGCTTCTTTTTGTTTGCATTTTATTGCATGTTGCAAAGCGACTGCTAAGACCTTCCTTTGGTATCCAGTGTTATAGACCTTGATCATGCTGCCACCATCTTGGTCATGTTCTTTGTATCCAATAACAGTAAGAGATGCTATTATTCATTGTACGAAAAGGAACCAGACTATTTGCCCTTCCAGCCTCGGTTTGGTTACATTAGTTTGAATGGGAGAAAATCAAGATGGCCGCACCATGATAAAGGTCTATTGCTGTCACTTTACAAGATGAAGATGCTCACATACAATATTTGTGTCATTTTTGCTTGTGGTTAATAATATCAATGTTATTTGGGGTGGGGGTAGACAGTCACTGATCCAGTGTGCAATTAGAAACATGTAAAAAGCAATAATAGACCGATGCATTAAGCCCCGCCTACCTTAGCAACTGCCTAGCAACAACAGATGGTGTCCCCTTTCTTGCTACGATCGCAGCGGTAGTTTGGTTGCAGCTACACACACGTATCGGATACACACATTTGTGAGTGGTTTTTGTGAGCGGTATGGACTTAGTTTCGTGGCCTTTTGAGCAGTGCCTTGAGTCCGAAGAACAATGCAGACAGGAACACTGTTTAACCACTTTTACAGGACGGTACAGGGACCACTGCTGTGGGATTCGCACCACCAGAAATACGAACAAACTAAAACAAAACAAAATTTAGTACAGTTGTGTGTCAGAACAATGGCGGTGGTTTGTTTACTTTTCTAATGGGATTAATGTGTCAAACTTTTGTTGGACTTTCATTGGCATTGTCGCAAGGCTGTGATTGGTCAATACGTTAGTAGGCGGGGCTTAATGGATCGGTCTATTGTATTAGTTTTGCCGGGGGTCGGTTGCACATCCTGAAAAATGCTGGCTCTATGCTCCATGACTTCACATTTATCACCATGGCAGAATTTCACAAAGGTGTTTACCAGTTACCATATTGTTGTGCTTCACTATAGTAAATAAACATTGTGTTTGCCAAAGTGTGTTTCATAACCGATCAAGAAACTCCGGCAGCGCATGTGAGCATTCACAATGGGTTTGCGCTGTTGCGTCCCTCATGGATGTGCTGATAACAATTCATTCATTCATTCATTCAAAATGGTTTATTTATAAATTATGAATCGCAGCTGCATGCTGAATTGGACATGATTTACATGGTTAACAGTAAAACATTTAGCCAAAAAACACTGTTTAAAAAGTATTTAAACATTGCACCAAAAAGTCATTAATAAGAAAAGAACTGACAATTCACTACAAAGAAAGCATTGTTAATAACAGCAAAAAAGAGTTTGTTTTAACATGAAAAGGCAAGGAAAATCTAGATACCAGACACATCAAAAATATCCAGCACTGTACTAGAAGAAACAAAAAACACAACAACAGCTGCCAGCAAGTTAGGCCAGATACCCAACTGGCTGCTATGGCTACGACTATGGCTGAATCATGACGTCAACAAGCGCTGATGCACAGGCTGCCCTTAGCAACGCCCTTAGTAACAGTCACAGCCATAGTGTGCCTTTTGCTGTGCTTACAGTAAGCAGTGGTCAATGAAATAAATAGTGTGCTCTGGACCACTCTGTGAAAGTAGAAAACATCTGCCTGCAGGCTTTAACTGGCCCCAGCTTGTGATTGCTAACAATATACCTTTATCACGCAGTGGCCTCACCCCCAGTGTTTACATTGAAAAATACAAATGCCGTTTCTCATACACAAAGAAGGGGCAAGACTAATGTACCTTCCCGCCCCCCACTTTGGTCACATTTAATCAAGTTGGTTGAAAAATAGATAGTTGCTCTGTGATAGCATTTCTATCAAATAGGCACATAAATACCTTGCCACCTACATGTACATGTAAGTGCTCATTTGTATTGGCTGGCTTCAAATATAAATAAATGCTGAAAAATATAAAAAGCTGCAACATCAACAAACATCAATAAAAGAAAGGGACCCTACGTTGGGATTTTGTTGTAGGCTTCCTGGTAGCTGCATTGTATTTTTATCGCTGGCTTCTTGCAATTCCTTAAATTGAGAAACTTTAAACAAGAATTCAAAAGTCCAAACTGCTTAATAGGATTCCATCAAAGGTAGGTTGTTTATGTTGACAACTAAAACAACTTGGTTGTTTAAACCCTTGTTTAATTTTCATTGTTGATTGAGTGCAAAGCCTGTGGTTTTTCATAACACGCAGGGATTGTGGCTTTGTGTAGTGTGGAAATATTTCCCACGGTGCTCTATGTTGACCAAAACTGTTCTTGCTTTCATTTTATTAATACTTGCTTTTGCTTGTTAATACTTTTACTTTTATTTTACTTTCTATTCATTGTTTCTGTTTTGCTATTCGATCTCCAAAAATAAAACCCGACAGATTGAAGGAAAATGATAAAAAATGAAAAAACACTGAAGTTTGAACAGTGAAATTTAATTTCAGCCAGATTGATTAAGATCAGGGAATGAATAACATTTCACTTGGATGACACATTAATGCAAAGCGAACTTGACATAAACAATTTGAGATAAAGGATTTCCCCGGTAGAGAACTGTGCTTGACTTTTTGCGGATACTCCAATACCATACCCTGTTTTGATGATCACACTTCACTTTGCATACGCATCGGTGCCAAGTTTGAACGCGGCTCCTTTGCTATCCATGGCGCACATTTTATTTGCATATTGACCCCCATGCAAATGTGTCCAGGCAGCTACTGTCTGCCACGCTCGTCACTTTTGGAGTCAAAAATGCACGAATAAATTATGGGAAGCGTGTAATTGCCACGTTGCATAAAACTTGCACTACACTGTATAACACATGGATACATTGACACCCAAATTGCCGCAACCAAAATTATTGTGATGATGACATCAGGAGAAGTGTTTTTCTCTCTAGTTCAAAATTTTAAAATTTGATTGAAATTCGCAAGTGCTCTCAAGCCAGAAACCTGTATACAGATGGTAACATTTTAACTGACGTACATTTAGTAGAAAATAGAATAATTTGTAGGTTTAATCTCAACTATTGTCATTGCTTCTTTTGTTTTTACTATCAGCCTGGGATTGATTTGGTTGCTTTGGTAGCTTAACAGCATTCTTTTCTTTGCCGATCACATTTAGTGCCCACGCGTACAGCGCTACGTTTAGAGGGCTTGGCGAGGGACAAGCAGCCGTCACAGCACGCTCGCTCTCTCTCGCACAAAGGGGTCCCGGTGGCGCTGGGTAAAACACCCTCTCCCACTTCCCCTACCTTACCCACACCGCCACCCATGTCGCCAAATCGTCTTCCCCAGTACAAGAAACACAGCTGGCCGCACTCGGATAGAGTTGAGCTCCCTGCACACCACCAGCACCATCATCACCATAGTAAGTGAAGTTACATGTAGCTGAGTGGATGTCTGTCACCGTGTTGCCAACTGGATTTTTCGTCATGAATGCACGACTCCCACAAACGGTGGTTTTTGTTTTATAACACATGTGCATGCACATCTTGTGATTTCGAGTGTTGTGCTGTATTTTTTTTTCCATTCCTAATTTGCTTTTATAAAATTTGTAGTTTCACTTGTAGCAGCGCATACACATAGTTAGTATTGACCCCTTGCACGCACGTCACACGCGCCGACTGTGCCACGCTCACCATTTTGGTGGTCAATAGGTTTACGTGTAAATGCCGCGGCTCCTAAAAAATGCGCTCTTCACTGAATAACTCAGTGACATTGACCACCAAAATGGCGCAACCAAGATTATTGTGATGATGACGTCAGGTGAAATGGGTCAATAGACCCCTAGAACTGACGTGCTACTATGTGCCCATGGTCGACCATTTTAGGAGTCATCTCTCAAGTAACGATACTGTGCGTTTCTAACGGCACATGTGTCAGCTTACATGTGTCAGCTAGCATGCACACTGCACAGTAACACAGTGGGGAACCTGACTCCCAAAATGGCGCAACCGAGATTCATCGTGGGTAATGACGTAAGGTGAATTGGGTCAATATGTAGTTACAACAATGGTAACGTTCCGTTATTAGCAAACATGTACTAACAACTTTGGTCTGCTTTATATTTTCGAGATTTAAAATCTAGCCAGAGCTATTTTTTTTCAAAAATTCCATCTACATACACCAGTGCATGAAGTTGATAACCCATTCGTCATTTGTAATGTTAACTGACTAACTCAATTCAGCTGCAGGTGACTTCGAGGATTTTTATTTCAGGAGCTGTATGCATCCAAGGAAATTGTAATTAAAAATAAAATAGATAAATAAAAATGGCCTCATCTGTCGACCCTATCAGAGTCTTTCTCAGAGGCTAAATCACAACACAACACACACATACAAGTATGCTGGTGTAACAGAAGCAGTCAAATAGAAAGGAGTGAAAAGATAAAACCAAAATGCAGCCAGAAAAGCAAGGGATAAACAATAACAAGGAGAGGTGAGGTTGGGGCTAGAGGGAAGGGGCTAGTTTAACCAAAAGGAGGGTGGAAACACAAGACAAAATCGATGGGAAGGGGGAAGAAAAAGTAAGTAATTAGAAATTGGGGACATCTGTAGAAAAAGGGTAAGGCAGAGGCAAAAGGTTGTTTATCATTTCCTTCTTGGATGTTCAGACCATGGAGTTGAATAGTTGAACAAAATATACATATATTTGTTTTATGTATGGTTGTATTTATTGTTATGAATGTATTTATTTCTATAGTACCAATACTACACAGCAAATGTTTGTAGCTGCACTAGCACACGTGCTTCAATCTAGAAGTGATGCATATTTGATTGGAATCGATAAAACAGAAGGGAAAGAAATTCATGATTTTTTTTTAGTATTAAAGCTTTCGGTCTTAACCTCGATATGAGTTCACCTGTCTCAAGAAATCGTCCCAGCTGAACTACTGCCTCTTGCAAACACAAGCATCCGGCTAATATTCACTTTTTGTTTGGAAATGGCGTATCTTGGAGCACATTATAAACGTATGACTTTGAAAAACAAAAACAAAATTAAAGGATTGTAATGAGCGAACTCTTCCAAAACCCAATGATGTATGGTATGTTGAATAATTCCAGACATAGTATACATCAAACCAACGGGTGAAATGCAACCTTGCTTCTCTGAACCGATGGTGTGTGTGTCTTAATTGCACAATGAGTTACGATGTGGTTGAACTGACCATGACGATATCACGTTGTGTTATACATATGCCTGGAATTAGACCGTAGTACACATATTAAAAATCAGCATGCACAGCTACTTCTGTGTATTGATGAACATGATTCCAGACAGCTCACTGTCGGGTTTTATATTGACACAGTTTTCATCAGTTGGTAAGGTAAGGTAGCTTTTGGATTGGTTAGTTTAATTGGTAATGCGATTATTGACCATTGATTGGCAAGCTGTTTACTATTGTTGACATCAAACCATTCCACAGAAACCTTCCCTAAAGAGGGAAGCCATGAGGACGAGGATCTTCCCGATTTTCTCAAGACCAGTAAGTTAAAGCTTTTTTAGCTTCCCTGCCGTGAGGGTTTTGTGGTGATGCTTCCAAAGCGGTTAATCAGGCACTCTTCCCTTGTGTTAATCACAAGTTGATGAAGTAAGAAGACTGCTGGAATAGCATTTTGCACTTGCTGTAACCGTTCTCCGCTTATAGGGTTACAACCAAATGGGAGACTTTGGAACACTACATGGCAGCAGACTCACCAGGTAAATTTCCATTGTATAGAGAGGTTGCGTGACCCCGGGAAAAAGTTCATTTCGCAGCCATGTTGGGTACAGCCATGTACAAACTCAATGGCTGGCGCGTCGTCTGCTGAATGATTTCCAGTGCCTGTTTGTGCACGCAGCATTAGAAAAAGGTCTCGGGGTGATGTCACGTGCAAACCTCTCTATGCGAAGTTGTGAGCATACACATATTTCTAAGAACAATGGATTTACTTGGTAAGTCTGCTGCCACCTAGTGTCCTTAAAAGTCTCCCGTTGCTGCGCTAGCTGTGAAGTGAAGAATGCTCAATTATGTGAAGTATGCGTGCAGAAAGTGCAAACATTTCTTGCCCGTGCGAAATATGTCTACGTAAGCGCAGATTTTTCCGTTGCCTTACGCATTGATTCATGGGTTATGGATTGCTCAACCCAAAGAAAATCTACACCATTCTCATGTAGCTCCATGCAGCAGAAGACAGTCTTGTTTTATTCATATGTAAGCTATGACCCCTGGAAACATCACTACCACTAATATGGGTTGACACGGCAGGGACACGCTGGCAGCTCTACTCTTCTAGTCCTGTAAGATACTTGTACGGCTCACTCACCGTGGGGGGAACACTACTTTTTTATTTCGTAGCTTTTTGTGAAATAGTTCTGTAAGTAGTATTCGCTATTTGGTCTCTTGGGATGATTAACAACACCGTGTTAGGTACAGCAGTTTGCACCAGCTTGATTTTAAAAGTTACAAATGTCCAGACAACATTGGCTTTGTGCTTCAAGGTCCTATGGGTCAATAGACCTTATGCACATGACGTCATTTGAGTAGGGCGCCCTCGTCTAGAGGTCAAAATGAGGTTGTTCATTGGCCAATCCTGTGCGCCGCGTGTACAAATCTCTGCGTTTCCATTGTTACATCATCGATTTACCTCCAAGATGGCGGCGTGATGACGTCAATGCATAAGGTCAACTTCACGTTATATTCAAGACGCACCTGAAATTCAAAATGGCCAAAATGAAAAGAAGTAAAGAAAAAAAAACCAATCTAAATTAGGTGAATGACTACCTGTATGCTTTTTCATGATGATACTTAATTTCATGTCTAAAGTGTGGTTGATTAATTTTACGAAAACTAGTACAAGTTCATAAGGGGAGGTTCAATTTTTTTCAACAATCTCACTGGCCTACAGAGTGTACTCTTTTTCATGACTCTCACCCATCCCCCCAAAAGAGTACAAAAGTTGAAATCCATATGAGCTTCTTGGGCAAAGAAAAAAACAAAAAAACAAAGGTGGTTACTAGCCTCTGGTTGGACTTGTACTTTTACTAACCCAAATAAAAACGGCCCAATTAGAAATTATGCACATCAATGTTCATCAGCCATTTGCACAACCAGCGCAATAGGTTTAGGCTGGTAGTGAATTTTCCGTTAGATAATCTTCAATTGGTCAGTGGTTCTATGATTGGCCCCCCGGACCTAAGTAAATACTCTGACACAAATGTTTAATGTTCATGTTGTATATTCCTGTGAATGTACATTGCATCACTAATCAGTGTAGAAAAGGGGATGCATTTACAGCGCAGTAGTTGCAGCAAAACCCCCACTGTGCTAATTTAATCTGGTTGTCGTAATAAAAGTAGTTTTTTCTGTCGTATTGTTCATGTTTAGGATCCAGTGCTCTACTCTCTGACATTCTTTGTCCATTGTGCTCCAGTAATGTTATTTGTAGATAATCAGCTTGTTTTATTGTGGGTGTGCATAATTGTAGTCTAACATTTAACTCGTACAAAAATATCAGTAACCATTCATGTAAAAATGGTGTACAGTGGTGCACCTCATGGTCCTTTACTAACCTTAACCCCCCCTCCCCCCCCCCCCCAAGTGGCATAGCCAGCTTCTCTGTTGCATGGGAGCAAAGGGGGCACATATATTTGTAGAGGGGCCAATTTCAGTTAACATTGCCTGATTATAGCAAATGTCATGGTGTCGGATGCTGATTTGGGATGGGGGGGCAAGCAGGGGGGAAAGATGTTCCCCGCTGGGTACGCCACTCCCCCCGCGCCCCCCATTTCCCCGATGAAGTAACCAATTTAACGAATAGTGTAGCTAGTCTCACCACTCAGTTTTCCCTTTCATCCTTGATTGAGTCTGAACAGTGTACATAAACATATGTAAACTTGCCACTGCTTACTCCATTAGGTGTTTAATAACTTGCCGACCTTCACTGATTTGTTGCTTATTTATACCGCTGTATACAATATAAACAAAACGTTATGTCTAGTAAGGAGACTGTAGCCTTCTCCGCAAACTCAAGTCTTCTCAAGATAAAGCACAGGAATTGCATTTCATGTTTATCACCTCGGAGCTGACAAATAACCATAAAAATCTCCATGCGCGATGCAAAAAAGGGCTTTTAAAATTGTCCCCTAGGATCCACATGTAATGAATAAGAAAATTGCTTTTCGGTTTGGATTCTTTGCTTACTTTATGGTAATTACACCCGCGGGAAATCAACCGGAAAGATACACGTATACGGATATCATATGTCTACATCAGTCGATTTCCCAGTCTCATCACAAACAGCAGAGTTTTACTCTGGCTTTCACAAGACAGGGAAAACAAATCCATAATTTTCATCTCCATTAAAATGAACATTAATCATTTTTATGCAGGACTGTGAGTTCTTTGACGTGTACGTGTGGGCAATGTATGGAAATTGTGAATAATGCCACTGAAGGATTATAAAGGAAAAAAAGTTTCAACACAAATTCACTATTGGTGAAAATTTTACATCAGGAACCTTGCTTGAATGATGTGCATGTAGTAACAAACACGATAGTACCAAACAACATACATAGACGTGTATACAAGTACTATGATTGAAACTAAGACTCCCGAGTTGATCCACGGAACATTCTACTTTGCCTCGGGGGTGAAATAGACTGTTCCTGGGATCACCGAGGAATTGTAGTTTTAACTTTAGCCTGAGTAAGAGCAGTCATTATTTGTTTTATAATTCTCCATACGATACAATAACATAGATGTCTGGGTACCAAGAAGCTGTCGTTGCTACGGTTGTAGTACACTGGTTGCCATGGCTATAGTACACTTGTTGCTATGGGTATAGTACACTGGTTGCTATGGGTATAGTACACTGGTTGCTATGGGTATAGTACACTGGCTACTATGGGTAGAGTACATTGGTTGTTATGGGTATAGTACGTCACGCTCGCGTGTCCTTTTAGTCAAAATAAGGCATATCATGTGACATGCTCTAAACCAATCACAAGGCAGAATCTGTGGGGTGTTATAATACCAAATACCATAGTACAAAACACCTAGGTAGCAAACATCAATACAAGTCTCTCTTCCTGGCATGTTGTTTAGCGTGCATGAAATCAGGAACTGCTGATATGCATCACCAGCTGTTCAGCCACTTCAACAATGGAACATGCACACATCAATTTAAATACCTTTTTGACCTTTGACTGTCTTTCTTTTTACTTTCTGAAAACAAGGTTCAGCGGGAGATGACAAGACTTTCATTTTAAATTTTTTTTTATAATAACTACTTTACCAACGATCGAAAGTATCAGATATTTCCCCTCGTTTGACATATTGACAAAAGATTTTTAGAACCATCCATGGTATTGTTACACTCAATAGGCTAGTAGTTCATCTTCACTGCATGAATGCAGCGCAAAGTTGCAATTCCCAGTGGGGAAAAAAGTCACAAAGAGCCTCAATAACATGCTAGACACACTCATAATGGCAGTTTGTACCCAGATATTTTGTTTGTTGGATGTACTCAATCATTTCAATTTGTCAGATGCTGGTGGGAGTTAAATGTTTTGACGAGGGAAATGCAGACATAGCTTTCGTCATTGAGTTATCACTCAAAGTTTACATGTGCATTGAGCGAATCGTCCAGAGGGCCCAATTTCATAGAGTTGCGTATTAGTAGAAAAATATCGCGTTGCAAATTTCTGCTTAGCAAAAATGAGCAGGATACCAGTCACAAATGGTGCACTCGACATGGTGTTTTGGCTGGTAACCTAAATCTGGTCAGCATAGTTGATGTTAGGCTTAGCTAGTTTTTATGCTTGAGCAGGTCTATGAAGTTGGGCCCTGAGGTGTTTATAGTTGTGTGTGTAATGTTGTCGTCCCCTCCTCTCCCACCTGCACTTACCACTGTCTGTTTTCTCATTCACCGCGTTTCACATTTCTAGTGTCGCCTCCACCCATGGCCAGTCCACCCCCTCCCGACTATGACATGGGCGACGCCATCAAAGACAAGAATGACATGCCCTTCCATCACATGTGTAAGTTATCGCTCAGAGGATTCTTCTCTCTTGCAGGATCACCGTTCCAAGTTGCAGTGATTGTACGACAAAATATTAGTTGATTAGAAAACAAATGAGTAGTTCAGCAAAGTTAGTTAGTTGAAAAGATGTTGCAGTAATGTATGCTTGATTTGTAGTGACCCTTAAGCCCGGTTCATACTTCACGGGAAGGCGAAGCGAATTTGACGCCACAAATTCGCAACAAACAATTCGCTCAAGTCAGAATGTGTTGAACTTTTTGTGAATTTCGCTGCAATTGTGAGAGAGTGACGTCAAATTTGCTTCGCGTTTGCGTGAAGTATGAACCAATGCTCGAAGATACAATTTAAAGATTTAAAAGAGTTTACTCAAACAGCACCATCAATTGAACTCCTGAAATGAAAGTATAGCAAACATACTGTTGCTATTGGACACTTGTACTGGCGGTCATTTGGAGCACCACAGCAGCTAGGGGCTGTATATTCCCCAGGGAGCTGAGAAAGATTACAGGAATGTTACTGGCCCAATGTCCGGGGCACTAAAGTAAAGCGCATTGAGATGTTATTGTGAAATGTGCTATATAAGAACTAGTTGTTATTATTATTATTACACAAGGTTCACTGTAGGCCGTCAAAGTTCGGCCATCTTGTTTATTCCTACTTCGTAAACCAAGGCCGGAAGTGAAATAGTCCCACTCCATTTTGATTCAGTACTTTGAATACCAATGCAAAACAAATGATGATCAAGGTGTCGACAGAGTGTTTCCCCTGCCCACCTCGCTCCTTTTTGCTACCAGCTCTCAATTTGTTTTTGCCAATATCACCACCACAGTGAAGATTTGCCTTAAAGGAAATGCTTATCGAAAAAATGTTCATTTAGTGTCATTTATGAGCTTTTGCCTTGAGCTCTGTGTATCAAGAACTCACAATTTGGATGTGCAGATGAAATCACCGCGCATTTGTGTGAGCGCTGCATTCCTGTCAGTTTGCAGGCTTCATAAATTTTGCTTAATCATCAATTTGAAGTTTTACCACCTCGCTCAGTTCATTGGCCAAGGGAAACAGTGGTCGTCATTAGCCGTGTACGTCAGTGTAATTAAAACCCCAGTGGACATAAATTGTGCAAAGCCGCAAAGCCACAAAGACTGCTCGATGCAAATGAAGTTTTAATGCACGGCCATTCACATGTAGGACCTTTATCGGGTGTAATGGGAGATTGGTATGCTATCCCCTAAAGCATGAGATCTGTACACATGTATTTAAATCCATATCAATGCATGCAGTTTTGGATGAATGTTTTATGCATGCAAACCGCAGTTCCTCGTCAAGCATTGTCTTGTTTGGCATCATTATATTCCTCGGTGCTGTGGAGCAGTTATGGACAAAACCTTTTTTCCCTGATATAAAGCTTGCTGTTTTAAAATGGTTACTTTGAGATTTTTACCAGATGCTGAAGCACCAGTTAGTTGCAACACATGCAATTTCTGTATTTATTCCATTCTTGCATATTTTTCTAGATGATGTTTTTTCTTCAAGGTGACCAAAAGGACATAAAAAAAAAAATTTTTGTGTTTGATTGCAAATTGCTTGCCATTAAAACCACTGTTTAAAGTGATGTGTTTACTGCTGTGTTCATTGTATTAAACTATGTTTGCTTTCTTCACCAATTTGTTTTTACAATGTAATTGTTTATATTTGTGTTCCCTCTCAAATATTGAAATTTAGGGACAAGAAACAAATTGAACATTTGAATTTGACTCTTTCGAATGAATCTTACATTGCTAAATAAATATAAAAGGTACTTGTACTTCACTTGTGACTGCAGAACTTTGAACATTTACCCACCTCGGAACAGTTATAACTGAATGGTTTGTAACTAAAAACCCAAAGTGGGAGAAATTCCATATCAACTCATTTTGTTGTTCACATTTCCTGAGGAATGTTAACACATTGTAGGGACTGTTAAAGCTTGATGCATCTTCTTTTGCTTGATGAAATATTTCTTGCAGTTTTGGTAGGAATAGAGTTTTTGTAATTTTCCAAGCTGTCAACCAAAGTATTCTACCGTGACAAATGATGCCTCTTTTCTGCTCATCTGTAAAACATAGGGCTGGATAGCTCAGTTGGTAGAGCGTCGGTACGTTTAGCCGGTGGTCGCAGGTTCAAATCCCGCTCCAGTCAATTTTCTTCGTTCACCCCAAAATTATATTCACCCCCAAATTCACCCAGTGATTCCATTTACTCTCAGTGAATTCCTCAGGGAGATTTTCCTCAATGTCATCAGAAGAATCCAACGATCGCTCGCCCACGTCACCAGGTGGAGATGAAGCTTTCCTGATCAAACCCAAGCCTCTGCCTAATCCTGTGAAGGAGTCAAAGGAGCATAAGCAACTTCATCGGGAACTTAGAATGAGGTAAGATAGCCGTCATCACTACCCTTTATAGTCATACCTTCTAGGGTCTCAACCTCGTTCCCACTAGATCCTTCATTGATCCTACAAAGTAAAGTCTGTCCCAAGGCAATATGGCTCATCAGGCCGATGTTTATATCTGGTGTCCTTGGCATTAAACGACTGAGAATATTTCTGTTTTCCCTGGATATTAATACTGGATTCTTATATAGTGTACTTATCCTAGTAACTACATCAAGACGCTTTACATTATCCCTGTTCAACAGGCATACTTTAAACCAATCCACAAACTTTCTCAAACTTTTTCAATTTCAAGCTGCTTATAGCGCAAAGGGTTAATCTAATAAATACAGTCTCAGACTTCACAGGTTCCCATTTTATACACCTGGGTTAAGAGAAGAAATTTATG
Source organism: Marthasterias glacialis (assembly GCA_911728455.2). Classification (NCBI taxonomy): domain Eukaryota; kingdom Metazoa; phylum Echinodermata; class Asteroidea; order Forcipulatida; family Asteriidae; genus Marthasterias; species Marthasterias glacialis. The sequence goes on from OU452221.1 coordinate 9,045,524, forward strand.
GTCCAGTGTCTTGCTCAGGGACATAAACTGTAAGTGTCATAACTAGTATGTGAACCCTAACTCTGATGACTAATAAGCCATCAGATGTTGGGTCTGATGTGCTAAATTTGATCCCCCTCTATCTGGAGTAGGATCCAAGCAGCCCAAGGAGGATCCTGATCCTGCAATGGGAGACTTCTGAGAGGCTGACAGCAGCAGACACAACAGTCCTTTTTTTACAATTCTGAGCATGCGTGCACATGCTCAGTATTGCGCGCATAGTTCTGAGCATGCGTAATACTGGTAAGAACTGTGAAAAAGGACCGTCCAAAAGTATCCCATTCTTGTGTGCACACTGCATGTTTTGATGTCCTCTTTTGGTGAACTTTAGATTCATCGCACGAGTTAGCTCTCTGAAAATATGGAAACCTTACAATGAATCCAATGTAGTTGTGATGGGTCGATGTCCTCAAGACAGAGAGAAAAACATTCTTTCCGGTACAAATCTTGAAATATGTTCCAATTTATTCTCTCTTGTCAAACAGCTATAAGTCTGGAAATGTTCTACCTCAGAAGCCAGAGCTTCTTGTGGTCAATCGAGAAAGAAAAATGGAAGAGAAGCGGAAAGAGCAGCTACGTGAGCAGAAACTAAGACGTACAAGCATGGAGGTCAAGCTACTGGAACGACAGGAAAAAGAACGAATGGTTAGTGTCGCAGTGTTGGCCTTTTATTTCTCGTGAAATCTGACACTTGTACATGGAACCAGTTTCACTGAAAATTTTGCTCAAGGGAATTTTTTTCTGAGGTAAAACAAAAAAATGGACAAGCTGGCTTCCTCTGTGGGGTTGAAGTCAATAGGCCATATTTTTGACAGCAAGAGGGCGCAATACTAATTCCATTTGGAAAGTACAAAAATAATTCTAAACATTAAAAAGACGTATTTTCCAAGCAAATATCTTACACTGATTACATTGTAAAACTGTCAATAAAAAAAACGCAAGAGTTGTATATTAACTGATTTATTAGAAGTCTAATTGCATCTGGTTTACCACACTATTTCTATGGTTTGAACCCAATTTACCCCAAAGGACGCCCTCTAGCAGTAAAAAATAAGCCCCCTTGTTTTTCTTCCTCTGTTTGTTTTATTTGCTTTCATTTAATTTTGTCCATAAAACTTTGTGATTGTTTTCTTTATTTCACTTGCTTCGTGAGGAACTAGCTCCCTTTTTATCATTTTTATCGTAGCAATAATGCCTAATGTGTTTATTTATTTGTTTTGTCTTAGGACCATGCATCCTTTTTTTTAATTCTAATACTGTTCAATGTTTTTACATACATTTTACTTTATACCTTTGAATGTATTATGCAGGCATGAGATTTCTCAGGATTTTTCCTGATTTCAGGATCTAATCTAGTGAGTTTTGTGGAGACACCATGTATATATCTCTAAATGAGTTGGTGCAGTTCTGAAAAGAACCGATGGTGTTTACCATATATACCATCAGTTCTTTTCAGAACCACACCAACTCATTAGAGATAATTACATGGTGTCTCCACAAAACTCACTACATTGTATTCCCACCATGCAAAGTTTCAAATCTTACTTTAGCAAAATTCCTGTATGATTGACATGTGCTTAGATCTTTTATGATATTGGCCCCAGACTTGATGTTTTGACATCACGTTTTGACATCATAAGAGAAGTTATCATGGCTTGTGATAATGCAAGGAGAAGAGAGTTTGGTTCAGATTTTTTCAGCCTTCAGATTTGGTTAGATTTGTGTGTTTGTTAAGACCGAGAATGTATATCCTCTGATATGTTAAACCCGAGTAGGTTCTGGAGAATTCATTCTCAGGACCAAGATGAGAGTACTGGAAAAATAATGATCCGATTATTGATTTAATTTCCATCAAACTCAAGTCTCTGCAATGTGCATTCAGTGATTTAGTGGTATTCTTTAATGTTCCTTATTTGTCTTTCAGGAGGAAGAGAAGGAGCAGAGGATGGCAAAACTGAAGGAGCAGGAGGCAATAGACGAACAGAAGAAGCCAGAGTTTATGAAAGTGCGACTTAAGCAGACAAACTCCCTTCCTAAATCATAATACAGGCTGAAGTTGACTGCCTGCGGCGATACTTTAGGCTTCTTGATAGATAAATAGATAGTCCCATGTATACCTTGATTATGATGTAGGCCATTTTTGTCTCAATCCCTGCGTGCGATAACAGTAAATGAATACGCGTATCCCGCACACATACAGGGACCAGCCTGTTTCCTCCTGAACAGCCTGTTGTTTTTTGGATGGAAAAACAAGAAAATGGCTGTAGCATGATAGGTCATTATGAGGCTCACTTTTCACTGTTAGTATAGGTGTGTCTGGTGGGTTTTACAGGAAAATTCTGGGCTCATAAATATCAGTGTTGAAGGTCTCGAGACCTGGTCTCGGTCTCGAGACCGTCTCGAGACCTTTTTTTGCGATCTCGGTCTCGGTCTTGGAGGGGAGGTTTCGGTCTCGGTCTCGGCTTGCAAATGTTTCGGTCTTGGAGGGTCTGGTCTCGTCTCGCAAGGGCTGGTCTCGGTGTTGGTCTTGGCCTCGAACACCTTGGTCTCGGTCACGGTCTTGGTCTCGGACTTACAGGTCTCGACTACAACACTGATAAATATGAGGTATTGCAATTGCTGATACAACATCTGAACAATGGTGTTCAGACTGTGTACCGGTATATGTAAAGCGCAGATTTGAAAATCTACAATTCTTCAAGCCTGCCGACGGTCAACACCGACATCCCACACCCTCAGCAGTAGCGAGTCCATTATTGTATACATTGTATCTAAACCTACCAGCAGTAATATTTTGTTTAGATTCATTGGTGGATCTGGGGGGATTGTCTAGTACATATCCCTGCTTGTAAATTTACCCTAGGTGCTCGTGCGCTGTCTTACGCCATGCTCTGCCTCGTATCCCTCTCTCCTAATGCCCTTTCCAAGAACCCTAGATCCACCAGTGGACAGAAACATCATTTTGGACACTACACTTTGTGTTTTAGTCTTTTCTATTAATACATGTTGGCGATATAGAATTAATAGGAATTAATGAGGTAGGACGAGAAATATCGTGGTCAATTATACATTTTTTTGTTGTGACAGTCTCGCAAAGACTTGATTTTTTTCCAGTTGTTCTACGCGTTCTTTAGTGCCACATTCCCAAGCAAATCCGCACCATCGGCTTTGGGGGGGTCGTTCCCTCATACAATCCTCATGGTTGCTCGTTGTGCAATGAAATCACTTCCAATCCGACTCTGGAGAAAAAAAAACTTGCTTGATCATAGAAATAAATTTGTCATTTCATTTTTCAGCGTGCTTATTGATAATACATAAATCAACGAAAGAAATCTGCCTTACTGTTGCACATGTATTTATAGTAGCCCATTATTGTAAAAGTACTCCAGGCTATGCAATTTAAATGTAGATTTGAGTTTTAGGACTTTGAACGTTAATACTATAAGGTCAGTTTAAGTGACCTCCCCCCCCCCCCCCCCCCCGGCTCCACCCATCCGTTTTTGGTATGCGACGGTACATGTACTTGATTTGTATTCTAGCTGTATGGAGTAAGATTAATATCTGGTTAGTCATTGTATCTAGCCATCTTTTTAGGCTGGAGATTAAAACAACAGTTTCCTTTTAACGTTTACATGTATTTTATTGGTCATGGCATGGTGTAGTGTTGTTGGCGGTAATTAGATAGATAAATTAATAAATTCACAAGTTGTATAAAAGCTGAAAGCTTTTTACTGCTCTTAATTCAAACTGTTGTCTGGAAACCCTGACAAAGTGCCAACCCTACATTTCCTGTAAACAGCGATACAAGTCATTTTTGGGGTTGGATTGGTTGATTTTTAGATTTCGACACCTTCATAATTATTAGGTATTTATCTAATAGTCCCTCAAATATAATTCTAATCAAGTCATGATAAATATGTTTTTTCAACCTTTTTTTGAACATCGTTTGAAAAGAGTTGAGGTCAAAGAGTCAATGAGGTCAATGAAGTCAATAAAACGTCCTTAAAAAGGTTGCGAAATGATCTTGATCTTGAGAATCACCCTGCAAACCATTGATATCACCGGAAAGTGATGAAAATTGTTCTATTGTGTTTGTGCTTTGCACTTACCGCACAAAATGCTTCTTTTCTCTGTTTGACTTGTCACTGATTGGTCGTCTTAATCCCCTCATGGGGGATTATTAGGAAGGCTAACCGGTAATCCCCTTAAGTTATAATCATTCCAAAGCTTAATAAACTGGTAAACTTGAAATAATAAAAAAAAAACCTAAAAATTGAAAAATTACAATTTTGTGCCGACTGTCGGTGTTACTCTGAGTCTTTGCACATCTTTGCTATCAGCTGAGATGACGCAGTACCCAGTACCCACTATAAAGCCCGGTTCATACTTCAAAGCGCATTTGATGTCACAAAATTCGCAACGAACAATTCGCGCGAGTTCAGATTTGTTGAACTTTTTACGAAATTCGCAGCAAATGTAGGAGAGTGATGTCAAATTCGCTTCATGTGAAGTATGAACCGGGCTTAATTAACGTAATGACATGTAAACATTGGTCGCGCAATCGGTCTATTCTGCAATAAAATGTTCCATTAATTTTAATAACATTTGTCTTCCAAGAACCTAATCAAGATTACAAGAATGTAATCAAGAACATTTTAAATTGAGTCAAGTTGTGTCTATGCTGTGTGAACAGTTGGCTCTTAGTCTTATAAATTAAGTCGCACTTTACCATTCAAGCCGTTTGATTCTTCCACTGGTCTGCTTAATACTTTTTTCAACATGCTAAAACGAATAAAGTTATTTTGCCAATTAACCGTGTCAATAAATTTGTCAATGGGTTTTAGAAATCTCAGTTGTATCACAATAATATAATTTATTTAATTGTAAGTGTATTTATTAGTTACGTAAATAGAATACCTTGCGATGTGCCTTTAAAAGAATTTTATGAAATACTTGTCAGCAAATGTATTAAAAAAAAAAAAAAGTGACTTAATATCATTTGATGTCTTTTCCAGCAGGGTTGGAAAATGTCATGACGTTTGACCCTTGAAAAAAATTCAGAACATTTTATCAAGTACAAGGGTCTACGTACATATGGTTTAGTCTTCTACATGCTCTTGTAGATTAGTTAATAAAAAAAAAATACCGCTTTTCAAAGGGGAAAAAAAACCACAACGAAATCTGATTAAAATAGGAAGAAAATCATGCCTTGCATGTGTTGGCTGGAGGGGGTTGTCTGGAGTGTCTTCTGGGCACCCTGTTTTTAAATTTTGGCACCTTACTCTTATTTGCATGTATTGTGAGTGCTTAGGATGTCCAAGGTTTTATGTCACACCAAGTTTAGACACCCTATTCTAAATTGGGGCTGTTAAATTATTGTATATCGTTCATGGTAATGTCACCAAGGAACCTTCGGAGTGCTTGGCACTATAACCCAAGTAGGCCAGAAGATATATCTGTGCAGAGAAGATGACACAGAAATGTCAGTTTTAGATGTGGGAGGAAAACCCCAAATGGGGGAAAACCCATGCAATCAGGGCCCAATTTCATGGCTCTGCGTACCGTAAAACGAAAAATCGGCGCTTGCGGAAGCAGAAAATTCCGCGCTTACTTAAGCGTATTTCATGGGTTAGCAAGGAATTTTTGCTTGTGTGCGTGCGTGGTTCACGTAACTAAGGATTCCTCGCTTACACAGCTAGCGCAGAAATTCTGTGCTATCCTAGTAAGCGGCGAATGGTCTTCGTAAGCGCAGAATAACGCAGCAAGCAGAGCCATGAAATTGGGCCCAGGTAGGGACAGAAAAACCCAATCCACATGCAAGGCTTCGGTCTGAAGCAGGTTTTGAACGGGGGGTCCACAGAGGTGAAAGGCAGGGACAGAAACCCCTTGAATGCCCTGAAAGGGTTATCTACAAGTACTATAAGTTGTTGAAGAAACAGAAAGTACTTCTTGGGAGAGCAGTTTGAAAGATTTATGTTTTTTTGTATGATGATTTTGTACATATAGTGAGGAATGCTGTGATGATGAAGGATATTGATACAGCTAAATCGGGGGAGGTGATCTTACGAACAGTACTCTGTAAGACAATGTAGACCAAAGTCTTCAAATATATTTCTAGAATGGAGACAAATATAACACTTAAAGTTCAACATCGTTATTAGTTTATGCTCGACTCGAAGGCAAACTTGTGACTATATTCTAATTTTGTTTATTTCTTATTATTTGATAGTATATTCTTGTTATTAATACAGCAATGCTTTCGGAAACAACATGGTTACTTCTGTATATTCAATGTTAAACTTAATTTTTTTTAAAGAACCAGATAATAGAAAAACGTAAATAAATTATGAATTGTACTAGAAATGAAAGGATATCCAAGATGGTGTCAGCTGCTTTTTTTCTTTATTGTGGAATTTGATTTATATCCCTTGTAGCCAAAAGAACTCCTTCATTAATTGAAATCTTTGGCTGAGGAGTGATGGTCAGCCTTCATGAGTTGAAATCTCTGGCTGAGGAGTGATGGTCAGCCTTCATTAATTGAAATCTCTGGCTGAGGAGTGATGTTCAGCCTTTATTAGTTGAGATCTCTGGCCAAGGATCGATGGGCCATTCTTCATTAATTGAAATCTCTGGCCAAGGAGTGATGGTCGGCCTTTATTATTTGAAATCTCTGTCTGACCAAGGATTGATGGCCAGCCTTTATTTGTTTTGAGACATTGAAATTTTTTTCACAAATGATTTCAAGTACAAACCAATGTCTTGCCCATGTGATGTGCTGCCATTAATCCAACATGTGAATGTACATGTATCAGTTTCCCTGTACATGCATGATAGCAAGAATAGGCCTCTTTGAACCAAAGTTGTTTCTTAGGGCAACTTGCAAAGTATCTTTTGGGGGAGTTCTAACCTATCCTGATTCTAGCTGAGACTTTGAATCTTCTAGAAATAAAAAAGAAAATCAAGAAACCTAACTACACTTATTGGTTTACTATGTTCGGTCCAGTTCTGGATTCAGACTCTGTCACGGGAGTGGTGTCCAATTCGGAACCTGTGTCTGACTCAGAATTTGTACCCAATTCAGAATCACTATCTGTTTCTTCATCCGATTCAGAATCAGTTTCAGTATCCGACTTAGAACCCAAATCAGAATCTGAGTTTGACGTTGGAACAGATTGCTTGCCCAATCTAGAATGGTTTTTATCTGTGTGAGGTTCTAACATCTGCCGAGGTTCTTGTCCATTGGACGTCACAGTGTTCTTGAGTGATGAAGATACAAATAATTGCTCTGCCATCTCCATGTTGGATTCTTTCATTATCCCCCTCTCTACAGCACTAAAACAAGCTTCCTCCTCCCGACTCGTGTCTTTGCTTGCTAACCGATTACTGGGAGGAACATCAGTCGCATCCTCACCAAACACTTCAATCTTCGTTGATGGTGGTTTGGCAGCCCACTCGTCCAGTGACAAGCATTTCGGTTTGGAGACGGGATCCAAGAGATCCTCGGTGCCTTTTGATCCAGTGCTTTGAAGTTTCATTGCTGAGAGTTTTGCAACAATTTCATTCTCCGAAGTTTCCTCTGTTGAGTTGCTTGTAGCTCGATTGTCTTGAATCTTCGAGACGTTTTCAGTAGAGTTTTTGCAATCTGTTTTCTTCATTTGAGAATCAGTCCCCGTCTCCGTATCACATTTGATTTCTTGTTCCGTGTTAACCAACATTTCAGAGGGTAGACCATGTTCCACATCTGCCTCCGTCACCTGATGAAGGATATTTGGGTATCCATATTGTTCAACAGATTCAGACTGTTCACTCTGTTCCTCGTTTTCCTCCTGGTTCACAAGAGCAGCTGCGTTCTCCAGTTCCTCAAGTTCCAAGCCAACAATACTCTTAGTTACTTTTACCTGCAATGGAATGAAAATGTAGAATGTGTGACAATCTAGATGAAATAGTGACTAACTGTACATGGATAAAGCCTTTTTAAGATATGCTGGACACATTACTACATGTAGGGTTTAGGTAAATTTTTACACACCCAAACCAAACAGTGCCCTCCTATAGTGTCCGCAATACCTCAAAAGGGCTTATAGAAGACATTTTAGATTTTATGCTGATTCCATTTCAACAGAATGAACTTAACTAGTATACTTCGATCCTTGGCCGATACTTCAAGGAGGCAATGGATGTAGTTGCCGCTATACCTCCTTTGTCAATGCCTTGTTCCACCGCCGTCCAATACGCTGGTACCACAGATTGCCACAAAGTACCATACCTTCCAGGCTAGCATTGGGTGCGTTGGTTTCTTGTTTGTACAGCTGGCATTATTTGGAAAACCCCATGACTTGTGTACTTTGGAATTTTGTGTTAAATGTTCCAACAGAAATTTGCATTTCCCTAATTGAGATGACATTAACTAATTAAAAACATGCCCTGCCCTTACAGGAACTATAAAGTATCAGACCTGTAGATCTGTCTCCCCCCGGCCGCCCAAACCAAAATAAAAACAAAATTAACCAATTATTTAAAATGTCAATTAATCTAAAGCGCAGAGCAAGTAATACTTAGCTGAATGCATTTTGACATTGAGTTTCTTCCAGTCACATTTTGTGGGGTACAACATCAAGCCTTAAGCATTATTATTTTGCAGTCTTAATGAAAGCCATTCTCATTGATCAGCAGTTTGCAACAATATTACAACATATAGATGAATCTGAGCAGCTTGTCCATGGGCGTTTACACCACTGCAACTATGGCCGCCGCATGTGCGCGTCAAGGTATACGCACTGTGAATTCTCCATGCCGATTGGTACATATGCGCACTGACGCGCATGTCGTGTCACGCGCGCGTGCGGAGGCCAGACTGCGGTGGTGTAAAACACCATAACCATGCTCTGCTCGGATTGGTGTATAGTGACATATGTAACATTACAATGACCTTCTTCATAGCTAAAGCTAAGGACTGAATCTTGACGTGACTGACGGACTGTAGCCAGATGCAGTAATCTGTGATGTAAAGCTCATTGAGAATGTAGTGTGGGTCATCTCCAGCCAATATCCGATGGGTTTCAAGTAGACACTTTAGTAGTTGCCTCCTTCCTGCAAAGAAACAAACACTTAACCATATATTGCTCCTCTTAACCCAGTTGTATAAATGAGAACCTACAAGGGCTGAGAGGGTCTTATGTTGGATTAACCCCTTAGTGCTAATATCAGGAGCTTGAGGTTGTATGCTCCCCAGGGAGTTGAGAAAGTTTGAGGAATGGTCCAAGTATCAGGGATAATGTTGTGAAGTGCTTTGATCAAGCTACTGGGATTTCTGTGCTGTATAAGAAGTGAGTCAGTAGCAGTAGCAGTCATACATGGATCAATTACAACAAGGAATGCACGCCAAACAGTCAAACATATGTCTGACGCGTTCAAATTCAATTCCAGAAATTTCCAGAAATGTGAACGTTAAGATTGCTGCATTATGCACTGTTTTAAGGAACCTTGCATGGAGACCCAAGTGTACTTTGTAAACATCAGTGATAGGCAGTTGCTATTGTGTTGGTGGTGGTGGTGGGGAGGTAAAAGTTGGGGAGGTAGAGCCTTCTGCTCTACCAGCCAGGCTTCTGATGGATGATACCCAAGCCTACATCCTTACGGACTGTAAAGGGGGTATACCCAGTTTCAGCCCTAGGAGTAGGTGGCAACGGCCCCGGGAAAAGCAATCGATTTGTAGCCCACACCTCGAGTGGCTTACTTGTGTGTCAGGCGACTTCCATAAAAATATAAAATAAAATAAATAAAAAAATAGAGCAAAGTTATTTATTAGTACCGAGCTGAAAGATTCTCTTGACATCTTGGTAGACTTTCCTTGTGAGATCCCAGTGCCTGTATAATGGATAGCACAAGGCCCTACGATAGCAAGCGGTTACCACTTCATCAAGTGATGAGAACCAGTCAAGCCAAGAGAGGGTGGGACTTAATTTACAAATAGTCCATGCTGACTCCACCTGGCAAAAATAAAGAAACAATGATATAATTTACTACTGTTGGTAAGGTAAATCTTGAAGGGATTGGTTTTTGGAAGAGCAAATTCATTCATACCCTAATGTTTTCTCAGGGATTTTGTGCATATTTTTATACATGCTTATTTTCATTGCTGCAATCAAAATAAGCTTTGATTTGGAGAGTCTTCAAAAGCTATTTTCATACAGACATATTTCTCTGGTGGATTGGTACTGGTATGAAGTTTTATAATCAGTGATGGAACGGCAGGTAGGTGACTGCCCTTGATGGTGGGAATGGAATTTGACACACAGTCAGAGTATGTCATAAGAAAGATATTTGGCTTGGCTTGAGGGACAGCACAGATTTGTCCTTTATTAAAATATACGCAGCATAACAAGCAATGGCAACCATTTTGAAAATTTTGAAAATTGCTTGTTGTTCTACCTATATTTTTTCAAAATTCAAATCTGCGATGGCCTTATAGCCAAATATCTTTCTCATGACATACTCCAACTGCATGACAAACTTGTATCATCAAAGGCACAATTCCCCCAAATATTTCACCGATCTGTCCCACTATGAGCTTCCACATTTCCTGTTCTTCTTTTTTTAAAACCAACCCATACTTTGTCAAGTTTCCCTTCTTGTGATCATTCACAAAATTGTTCCAAATCAGGAGGAAATTGATGTACTTGCCAGAAAGGAATCCAAAATCATTGTGTTAGCATGAGTGTGCCATGTTCCCTATGATGTGTGTCATGCTCCCAGTGTACAATACCAATAACCAATACCAATGATCCTGTTACAAAAAGGGGACCAGACCCAAGATTCCCTTCCCAGTTTGGTTTGATTATGAAGTGAACGGAACAATAACAAAATGGCTGAGCTTACTAAGGTCTGCGCCAATTCCATGGAAATTGAACCCAGAGAATGCTGAGCTCATCTGCACCCCTTGAACTGCTGTTGACATGGACACGACACGCGTGTATGGCAAAATGGTGATATGCATTGATCATTTTCTACATTTAATTGGTTGATCTAAATGACAAAATAGATTTATTTAATAGATCTAATAACTGCATGGGGTATGATAAAGAATGACATAGTATCTGTGTGGTAAATTTTGCCATGCAAGAGTTTCAAGTAATATCATTTTGCCATACAGGCACAGAAGCACGTTATCACAAAATGGCCGAGCATGTCTACAAAACGGTCTCAAACCTGAATGACACACTCAGCATTCTCTAGATCCTGACTCTATGGCCTATTCCAATAGAACAATAAAATAACTCTGCTCACTGTAGAAACAGTAAAGTTATCACCAATGTAAAAGCGGTTCGAGTTAACAGTTAGACGCGCATACTGATACATGTTCAGATTCTTAATGACTTCAGAATATTTTCATTACAACTAGGAAGTTTTTCACTCACCGAGTTTTCACCGAGTGTAGTTCTGGAATTGTAGGCATAAGCAAAGATGATATCCACCAGGCCGAGTAGCACACCTCTCTCTGTCTCTACATCCAGAAGGTGCTGTCTGGTTGGTAACCTCCTCATTTGTTCCTTTTCTTCCTCCGTGAATTGCACTGATGAGAAATGATGATAAAATTTAATTGGCATGAGCTGATGCTTTCAAAAACCTTTGGTTTGTGCAGTAGCATCTTTCCACTCCAGTAACAATTTGTTCAACTCCATACATACCCTCATAGCCCTCCTGACCAGTTGGAGCCTGTTTGCACTTTGCCTGCAGTGACTTCCAGTCTTGGTGCCATGACGGCTTGTGGTTTTGAAGCTCATCCAATGTTGTATCTTCCTGGTATAAATCAGCCCTGGAATATAAGAAAATAAGAGTACAGTACATTAAAACCCTATTACTATCTAATGGTATACTCTCCTGCCCAACTGGCCACAGGAGACTGTGGAGACTAAGTCCACAGTACACGAGCCATGGGGTTTCCATATAATACCAGCTGTACAAACAGATGAACCCATGCACCTAATGCTAGCCTAGAAGGTATGGTACTTTGCAGTAATCGGTGATATCAGTGTATATGAAGGGTTTTAAAAGGGAATTGTTTCCAAGAGCAGTTGAATTTGGATTTTGGGGAAATGTAAATCATCCTGAAATCCATCAGCTGTGAATTGTTAGATGTCGTCAATGGGAGACATTAGAACACTAGGTGGCAGCAGACTTACAAGGTAAATTTTCGTTAAGTAGATCTGGGCATGTGCACTTTTCCAAGAACAATGGATTTACCTGGTAAGTCTGCTGCCACCTAGGGTTACTGAAAGTCTCCCAATGGACAATGGGATAATAAGGTTGCAAAAGTATTTGCATGAATGTTTCAGCTTATTTCATTGTATATTTGGTTTGAGGTGACACCATTGTGATCCCTTTGCTGTGTAGATTGTTCTTGCGATTGCGAAAACTGTCCGGCTGTTTGTCTACTGCCGTGGAGTAGATTAGGAACATTTGGGAGACTACTTAGTTCTGATAAGAACTTGCCCAAATAGAAATTTGAGGGATGTCTACTTCTGCTCAGTGGATTGAGGGGACTTCAAGAAACTGTAGCTTACAAGTAATGATCGCCATCAAACTTGTCATTTTCTGCCGACTTTCTGGCTTTTCTTCTTTCTGTTGGATGCATTGTATCTGGGTTTGGTACATCAACGACATCACACAACTCCTCCTGTAATACAATCCAACATACACAAATTGGTTTCATTATTCTGACCTGATACTTCCCAGAGGGCAATTGCCTCCATGTCACTGGCCATCGCCTTGGTGGCCTTTGTAATCCAGTACAAGTTTACCATCCTTAACAGTCTCATATCCCAAAACAATCAAACCATGATTCGTGCGGAGTTGGCAGAGCCTGATGGATTCATTAGTGCACCCCCAAGCCACATGCTTTTAGCATGGGAACCAGGTCTCTAGTATTTTCTAGTCTTGATTTCTATGGACAGTTTTTGCTAAAATGCCTTGGATTAGAGTTAAAAAGGCAGTAGAGCACTGGTATAACTTAAAATCAGTATTACAATAATGTTGTATACATCTGATGTCGTTCTGAATGTCATCGAAACTGCTGTTACAAGATTCTTACTTGCAACCTCTGGAAGACACCGCTTCTCTTATTTGCAAAGCCATAGTGCGTCTCTCCCATGAAGGCATCCTCCTCTTGTTGGAATGGCTGCTGTTCCATCTGCCAGTCAATCTCCCCCTGGTCGTCAGCATTTTCTTTGTCCAGTTCTTCGCCTTCATTCCCACTCTCACCTGAGGTTCACAGAAAAGGGCGGATGTTTGATTGTCAAGACCTTCATTATGGTACAGCTATCATGTTTTTGTTCATACAATTCAACGCAACCACACCAAGGCTGGAAGAGCAAGAATAGTCTGGCAACTTTTTGGTATAATTAAAAGCAGTATTCATTACGGCCGTTGTAGTCAATGAACATGACCAAGATGGTGACAGTATATGAAGAAGGTCTGTTGCATTAACATTTAAGGCACCCATGAATTCTTTACCAGAAGTATCCAATACGTCATTAGCTTGTAATCACATAACTTACCAATGACCTCAATCCCAGGCTGATCAGCTGACCTCTGACCTTTTGGGGTCAACAATTTTGTTAACATGTCCAGGCCATGAAAGACTTCACCTGGCGTCTCCTTGGGGAGGCAGATCTCAAATGATCCTAAAATGAACAAATGGCAACTGACAATAACTTATAAGAAACGATATAAAAACAAATAGCGTACATTGAAATGTGCTTAAAAAGTAATTTTTTAATAGAAAAGTTATTGTAATACATTTATCAACAAAATTTATTCCAAAAATATTTTTAAAATTAGGGGGCTGTGGGGCACAATGGGGTGCACCATTTTTTTTTTTTGCCTGCTTGTAAATAGAAAAATTGTTTTAACATTGAAAAAAATTGTAATCTCAAAAGTCGATATTTCAAATGGGAGGGGGGGGGGGGGGGGCACCGACATCATTTGGTGGGGTACAGGCCCCCCATGCCCCTCCCCCGTAATTACCCCAGTGTTAGGGGTTGTTATTATTTGGATTTCCTCACACGTCTTTTTAAGATATTAATGCGGAGCGAGATTATACCTGAGTCTACATCATACTTTGCTCGTTCCCTGCCATCTTCAATAACTCTTCCAGGAAGGTGAAGCCTAGGATGGGAAGACAAATATTCCATAATAAGATGTTTTATGTATTTCTTTAATATTCCCATCAGCTGAGTCTTATCATCTAGCCCCTGTCAGCTTTTCCTCAAGATGGAAAAATAAGCCTACATGAATAGGGATTACTGATTTCTATTTCCATTTAGATTGGTTGTCTTGATCTGTATGTAAATGATGTTCTAAGTTTAGTGTCTTGTTTGCATGATCGAAAATTAACCTCAGGGAATGTCTTTAAAAAGAAAAAATTAGCTTATATAGATAAATCGGCATTACTTGTTTCCATCATTTACATTTAGATCATTTGTTTTGATGTTTATCTTGATTAAAATGATGTTCTCGTTGTTTAAATGATGTGAATAAATAAAAAATGTACCTCAGGAAATACGGCTTTGCATAGAACTTGAAATCATTGCCGTCAACAAATGTTTCCACATCTGTGATTTTAGCATAGCGTGCTTTAATAAGAAGCCTCAAGAAATCAGCATCTTGGGTCAGCTCAAATGATGGGGTAAGCATTGTCAAATGTCTCTGTAACAAAGAAATAAGTCATAAGACAATTTTTTAAATAGTTTTTCATCATCAACTGTACTGAAATTAGTCCCAAAATGTTTTTTTTCTCCATTGTTTTGTCTGTCAGCTTTTGTCTTACTTGCTCAATTGAAACATACCAAGTTTATCCACAAAGGAATGACCGAATTTGAATACATTTGCAATTTTATGTGTCATACTTCCTAACACTCCAGTCTACGACCATCGGGAGGATGGAGGGTCACGTCGATTATCGCAGATATATTTATTTAAATGTAACTTGTAGAGCCAACGGCAATGCAATGGAAAAAGCCAAATCAGTGAGTTATTGGTTTTCTTGGGTTATCATTGGATGAATTGATGTAGTCATACTGTAGTATTTTTTATCTTATAAAAAACTAAACTAGTTTTCAATCAACAAACACAAACTGTTGTCCGGAATCTAGGCATCGTAACGTTAGTTGGGGAAAATCCGCAGCCAGCCAGACAAGTTGAGGATAGAATTTATTTAAAAATATGAACCAATAAATAAATACAAGATTAATCCACACAGTTTGTGTTATAATACCTTACCGTCTGTCATTCGATACCGCTGTCAAGTGTCAGTGCAGTGGTGGTCACATGGCCGGTCACACACTCA
The DNA here is from genome assembly GCA_911728455.2 of Marthasterias glacialis. Lineage (NCBI taxonomy): Eukaryota > Metazoa > Echinodermata > Asteroidea > Forcipulatida > Asteriidae > Marthasterias > Marthasterias glacialis. Next base: position 9,060,909 of record OU452221.1, read on the forward strand.
CATTTCGGTTCATGGGCGCCGCCATTGAAGTTAGATAAAAAACCTTTCTCTTGCTCGTTCCTCCATGTGTGAATGTATCACACTATCAACGGGGGCGATCACACACATGCGGAACAGACGAGGTTGCAAAAGAAGACCACGCTTGACTTATGCATATATTATTTTATGAGAGTGTGTCAAAACTTGTACCCAATCGTATTTGAGGTATTGCTCGGTGGACAAAGCATATACTTTTCAGTGGTCAAGCTAATATATTTCAGTTCAACAAAGATTGTTTTATTCCGTAAATTCACATTTCTAACTTCATCAAACCGAATGCTTGGAAGAAAACATTATAAATAAATTAGGCCCGATTCAAAATAAATAGATAAGAGGAATCACTTTAACAAGAAAAGGGGAAAAAGGGGGGGGGGGATACTTACTAGCTAAATAAATGAATAAATAAATTAATAAACAGACAGACAGAACAACACACAAGGGAAAAAAGTTACAAATGGAGAAATTAACAAAATTACGAAATAAAGACAGCAAATAAACGTAAAATGCTTTTAAACCACTCCTGTCAAACCTTGGTAATACTTAAACATCTTTTTGTTTATAGTTTTGAAGTTCTGAATATTGAAACCGCAAACTTCTTTTTGGACAGAACAATAGTCAGTTGTCAAGCTAATAATTTGTAGTTCAAGCAAAGACAGTTTTATTCTGTAAACTCACATTTCAAACATTTGAAAACTTTATCCAAAAATACATGAAAGAAAAAGTAATTCATAAATTAAATCAAAATAGATAAATAAGATGAATCACTTAAAAAATAAAAAATAATAACAGTTAATTGGGTGAAATATTCATGCACCACTTTATGGAAGGGATTCCAGCAATTGCAAAAGACTGGAACAACTGTACTCGATGTCTATTGTGTGGTTTAACCCACAGTAGTGGTTGACAGGGTACATATGTAATACATGTGCAGGGGAAAGAATATATACGCATAAATTATTAGAAAATTGCATATTATATTCTTTAAAACTTTTTAAAATAGCTTTACAACAACATGAGGAATCCTGCATCGTTGTAATCAGATCACACCCCACACTAATTAAAACATCATCTTTTAGTTTGCAATAGACCTTATGCACATGATTTCATTTGAGTAGGACGCCCTCAGCTAGAGGGAAAAAAGAAGGTTGCTCATTGGCCAATCCTGTGCGTCACGCGTACAAAGTTGTGCGCTCTCCATTATTTCATCATCATTTTACCTCTAAGATGGTGGCTTGATGACATCAATGCATAAGGTCCATAAGAGATTTGTAAAGATACATGGGGAGTCTTTTTTTTTAATAATCTCCTGTGAAAAAAACTAAATCATTTAAATAAATTTTCTTTGTTCCTCTGAAAAAAAACCCCAAACAAACCATGAGATTTTTTTGTATGGTTCAACAGATCTTGCATCCGTCATACGGATCACAGGGAAGGGAAGGATCCGATGTATTTACATCATTCTCTTGAATGGCAGAAGCTTCCTTTTCATCACACAAGGATTCTGAACAATCTTTAAGTTTATACTGTGTTTCTTTGTTTTCAGTGGTCACTGTATTAATATCACATTGAGTTGCCTTGTTATGAATGATGGAGTCACAGGTTAGTTGTGTACTGGTTAATGTGTCCGAGTGTGTACTGCACAGATCATCTTGGCATGATGTCATTTCTTGACAGTCATAATCAGTGGGTTCAGCGGGGGTTTTCTCCTCGCCAGACTTTTTACCACAGTAAGCAGGGTTTCTCATACCACTTGCTCCTTGACATTCTTTGTTTTCTTGGCTTTGTTGGCTACAACCTTGGGGCTGAACAATTGACTTCTCTTCATCATCTGTATCTTGTTGTTCTGGTGAGTCACTCGGAGATGAGTGAATCTGAAGACTGTGTGATGTGATGTGCTGATCAGTCTGGTCAGGTACCTGCTGCTCCCCATACTCCATAGGGTGTTTGTTGTCTGGTTCCTTGTCTCCAGTCTGCACATTGGCAAATTCTGTCCCCTACAATTTAAAGTATTCTTGCATCAAAAAATACCTTCCATCTGCATGAAAATGCACTTCCATGAGAGACTGCTCTAAGGGAATCAAATCTTTACCGCAACTGATTTGTTAGCTTAAAGATCTCGGCCCGATTTCATGGCGCTGTTTACCATAAAATTCTGCGCTTATGGCGCCCCGTTAAACATGTAATATTATATTTTCCGTAATTGCAGATTCTGTAGTAAGCAGTGCCATGAAATTGTGCACTGCTTGAGAACATAAACACTTGTGTGACAATTAACAATGAAGCTGATATAAGCTGAATCACTGTTTAGGGAAAATTCTTCTGTTAATGATAGGCTAAACAAGTAGCAACTCTGCACTACTGATGATTTGTTTCCTGCTAATTCCTGTAAAATCAAATGTTCTGTGTATGTGTTTCTGTTTTATGACAAGTAGGAATGGCGTTCATCTTATAAAAGTAAAAAAGTCAGATGTGAGTTAAGTGCCAGAAGAATTCTACAGTCATTACTCTACTATTAGCAGATTACCTTGGCATATGAAAGACTGAATTCCTCCATCTTGGGTTTGTGTTTTGTCCCGAGTGGAACATTGGTGAAGCCCATCATGGAAGTCAGTGATCCTAATCAAGGCAAACCAAAACAGAGCAATTACAGATGTTTTATGCTTTACAGAAATAATAATTGCCTCAAACGGAAGATTTTGGGGATGCTAGGTGGCAGCAGACTTACTAGGTTATATCCAATGTTCTTGGATATATGCGCATGCTCAGAACTACGTAACCAATGGAAATTTGCCTGGTAAGTCTGCTGTCACAAAGCACTCCCGTGTCTCCCATCACCGGGGACACAAGGGGGGCACTTCTGGCCAATTAAAAAGTGTCACTTTCCCCCTAAACAAGCCCCTTTTCGGCGCTTTTGTCATGTCGTTTACCATTTTTATAAGATAATCTGATGTGGAGGTAAAAACAAAAACACTGTCTATGTGTCAATAGAAAAATAGTTTACAAACAAAATTGAAATTGCCAGAATAAAAACTTACCAAATGTAACATTTTGTTCTGGTAATTTTTAATCTCAACAGTCCAGATTTCAAATGGGGGACATTTAGGTGGGTGGGGGGGGGGGGTGGCATGGACATCAATGGGGTGGGGGAAGCACATGCCCCCTTTTCCCCCTTAGTTACTCCACTGTCTCCATTGTAAGCTAGGAACTAGAATACAACTTCAACAAGAATGCATCCTTTAATCATAATACGTCTACATACAGAAAATTATAGCATGACAAAACAAGACAGAGAATGGGACTTACCCTACTTTCCTCTAAAGTTTGTGTACCTTTCTCAAATAAATTTTCACAGGTTACTCAATTAAGTTACATTGCTCAAAATAGTAAATTGTATGTGTATTTGTTTCTTCCAAAACATTTTTAAAACAACACATACCAGATTTTGATGTTGACCTGAGAGGATATGGGCTTTTCTGGATCAGTTCTCTGTCTAATTGCATTACCTGTACAAAGAACAGAATTCAATCTCAAAGTGTTGTTAATATAACAAAATAAAATAAATGTGATTCACAACTTAATGCAAGCAGGGGTATTTTATTAACAGGAAAATGAATAAATTTCGAGAAAGACTGTTCTGAATACCTGTAGATGTGATAGATGATTGATAATTTTTACTTTTTTTTGCTTTTAGTTGATCAAATCTTACTTGAACAAAACTAGACATTTTAATTCACCAACAAAATTATGTCTCCATCCTGCCAAGGCTATAATTAACAGCAGATTCCCTTTATCTGCCAATAATAAATATAAGTGTTAATTACTGTACCCAACCGGAAGTTGTGGATGTTGTTTTTCTCTCGATTTAATCACAATATCATTCAAACACATATCTCACCTCTTGAAGAACTTGTTGGCAGACGCTGCTCATGGTCTTAGTTGGGGTCTGTTTTACATTTCTATAAAATAAATATATTACAAAACCATTCCAAGTTATGCAATTTCTACTACCTGTATTTACAATTTGCAAACACTTTGATTCTACGTTTTTAGGCATTGCGTAATGGAGTATCATTACGTTTTTCGGTTTGCTGTAACACCATGTATTATCTCATTTTTATAAGTAGAATATAGTTGGGTCTAATTTCACTGAGCTGCTTTTATGGACTGAATATTGATGTGTATTTGGTTTGCGATAACACCATGTGATTATATCTACTTTACTATACACAGCAGATTGTTCTTGTGAGAACTTGTCCTGTTATTATTCTACTACTGCGGAGTAGATTTTGAAATTCAGGGTGACAACTTACTTTTGAAAAGAACTGTCCTGCTTATTAAGTGCTACCTGGGGAGGTAGGAAATCGGCTAGGACTACTACTACTTTCGCTTAGTGGATCGAGGGGACTTCTCTTGATTAACTTCACTGCTGCAGAGTGAGTTCTTAATTGGTATCAACCAATGGTGTGTGGTCCGCTCTTCAGTAAAGATTTTAAGGTTGATTGTAAATGGCATCATTGAAATGAAATTATCACCAACCATGGCCAGTACATAGTCTCATCTGTCTTACCTTGCTTTGTTCAAAGATGTTGAGTTCTCGGATAAGGTTTGTCCTGAAAAATGCACGAGAAGTCTTAAAATAAGCTTGTTGAATAACTCACTATTATCTTGGTGTTCATGTATTCATCTTGGTTTTTCTTAGAGTAATAATATGTGCAAATACACACACTTCTACTATCTTTATGTTTGTAAAAACAGTCAAATCTGAATATTATAAATAAAAAAACAACTAGGAAATCAATTCTATACAAATATTTTTTTGAATTTGAACTGTTTGCTTATCTTATGAAATATTATCATTTCAATGAAATAAGAACTACCCTTTGATTAATTGTTTTTATTAGTTACATAATCAGCTTTGTTATAAAGACTTGCCTGAGACAAAGGCTTTCCACTTGAATGAATTAGTCAAGCTCTGTGGGGGACAAGATTTGACAGGATTACGTTCCCTTGTCAGTTCCTCTTGCTTCTCATTTGAAGTTAAGTTGGAGACACCAAAATCTTGGCTATTTTTCAACACATCCAGGCCCTGTTGATCACCAGTCTTGCTGGATTTTCCTGATGTTGACTTGGACTCATCTCCAAGTTTATTGCTGGGTGACAGAAAGTCATCCGTCTCCTTACAGATTAAATCAACCTTCTCCGAGTTTGACTTAGAGTCAGGATTCTTTTTCTGTGTGATGTTGGTCTCTCCTGGGATCTCTTCATCTTCCATGTTGCTCATACTTGAACCGATGAACTCATCATTGGTGAGAGTGTCTGCATTATTGCATCTTATCTTCATGTTTTCAGATTGGCACATATTCCTTGGGTCTTCCTGTTGACTGTCTTGACTAACTGTGATTTGTGATGAAGAGGCTGTGTCAGATTGACTTGATTCAGATGGGATAAAGGACAGGGGGCTGTATTCAAACCTGACCAGACAAAAAAGTAAACAAGTTAATGATTTCATCAAAATATCCAGACTGTCAAGGGAGGTAATACAGTGAACAATTTTTCCTTGAACATGATTGCATAACATGATTTCACATGAGGATTGACACCTAAATCCTACTTTACACTAAATAAAACTTTCATCAATGAAGCATTGAAATGTACACTTTTATGGTGGACACACTGGAGGAGTTTTAAATTATAGGTCAAAAAGCAATACTGTGAAGACTTTAAATGATTAATAAGTACACCTGATACACCATTGTTTTAAGGGCAAGGCATTGTTTTCTTAGTAAAGGGCACCTCAATGAGGAAAATCGAAATTTGTATTGTAACATTAAAGACCACCATAGCCAGGGACATTGAGGACTCTGTTGCCTCCATGAAGTATCAGGGCTGAATAAACTTACCCATCCGCATACTTCCAGTCATCACTGGTCCCATCATTCAGAGCTGATGGCAGCTTCTCCATGGGGCCCAATGAGACATTCTCATTGTCACACCCAGGTGGCATGAAACTGAAGAAGAGATCCTCAAAATGCTTCCCTTGGTGTTTCAGCGGCTGTAGTGGTGCATTGTCAAACTTTGTGATTGGAGTGCTGTGAAATGGACTCGATGACTGGACAAATTCATGATGAGAATCGCTCTGTAAAATGGTCAATTATGGACAGGATTGGAGCTGATTAAGTTCAGCTGCTTTTTTTGTACCATCAGCGCAAAAGCATTCAAACTTCACAATGTCCTATCTCGCACTAGAGAACGTCCATGCAAACTTTTCTAACTTGGCTCCACTGGGTTTGTGTGTATATTCAGCATAGTTTAGCAAGTAGTAGAGTTTCAAACAGGTATGCTTTTGTTATACAAAATTTCTGCACTGACAAAAAGGTGATTCCTTTCCATTTTTATTTATTTTTTTAAATTCAGCAGTAAAATTGGCTGAAACTACATACTCTGAGAAATAATCACACTACAAACCCACCTGCTTAGAAATACCACATAAAATGAGACTAACAAAGACAACAACTTCAAACAAACAAACATCACAAAAAACAGCTTCACAAACAGTTGGACATTTACAAAAGCACAGAGACACAAAACAGAGGAGTCGAAGAACAAATATAGCAAAGACATTACAATATTATCCTGGAGAACTAACGCAAGTGAAAGAAATCCAGCAGGGAATAAATAAAATTAAGAATAAGGAAAACTAATTCTTCCCTTTTTTCAAAGAGCGTATTGATTAATTGCTTCGAACTCACTATAACTTGCTCATCAGGCTTCATCATGTATGATGCACTCTTCTTCAACATCTCAGAAGATTGGTTGATATTGTAAATGCTATTTGCAGTCTGAAGATGCCCCTCATAAGAGAGACAGGACAAAAGAGGGCTGTAATAAACAAATCAATGTTACATGTGTTTACTGTAATTTGTAAATACATTATTTAAAAAAAAGAGCGATGCATCACTGACAATTAGTAGAATGGGTGTCACAATCCATGTGATAATTTGACTACTTACCATTGCAAAGGATTTCGTCACATGCAGAGAATGTCATTATAATTTTATTCATAAATACCCCAGACAGTTTACCCATTCTGATTGGTCGAGAGCATGTCACATGGGGGTGTTTAAACGGCTGATAAAGACATGGTCGAGAGTGTTTATAACCAGTCGGCAATTACACTTACGCTAATTTGCGCGTAAAGTCTATTAGTACGTGCGTACGCTTGACCATTGGATGCAATTTGACCCTTTGCGAAATGGAGCCTGAGGACGTGACAGTGAAATATATTTAAAAAATGAACAGAAAAGTTTCACAGATTTTCCTTCATTATGCTTTTTAACAAAAAGGGCATTTATGAATGGAAATAAAAGAGTAGTTACGCATTCTTAAACTGCCGTTTAAGACCTCAGTCACCACTCTTTTACTCCCTCATTTAAAGCGTGTCGTGGCCGAGTGGTTAGTGTGTCGGACTCAAGCTCCGGTGGCTGAGTCATCGGAGTGTGGGTTCGAGTCCCGGTCATGACGCTAGTGTCCTTGAGCAAGACACTTAACCATAATTGCTCCGTAAAAGTTGGGGAGGTAGAGCCTTCTGCTCTACCAGCTAGGCTTCTGATAGATGATACCTAAGCCTACATCCTTACGGACTGTAAAGGGGGTTACCCTGTTTCAGCCCCAGGAGTAGGTGGCAACGGCCCCTGGAAAAAACAGTTGATTTGTAGCCCACACCTTGAGTGGCTTACTGGCCTTGTGTGTCTGGCGACTTCCATAAAAAAATTTAAAAAAAATAAAATACAACAGCATACCTCTCATCAGGTTCTTGTAGTTGTAACTTGGATGGGGTTTCATCCGGTGACATAGGTAGTTCCTGGTGGTGATGATGATAGGGGAACATTCCTCTGCTTCGATCCATCTCGATCTTCTTCACTTTGATCTTGGAACTCTGCTCAGGATCTGAAACAAAACAGTTAAGTACTGATTAATCATGACAGTTGCTCCAATAAGCCAATTAAATCACCCAATTTATGGACTGTGTAGTGGTTGGACCCTATTTGTATTGCATTTAATCATAACAACAAAAACAGTAACAATTTGGGAGGCTAATCATCCTTAATACTGGCAGCTGAGAAGCTGAATTGTGAAGGACATGGCTACACAGCATTCAAGGGTGCCTTTGGCAGCCAGCCACATCAATATGACCATGGAACACAGCCTTGTACTGGTTTACAACATACTATGTGACCTTAAAATGACCCTTGTGAAAGCTCAAGTTGTAACCAAAATCAAGTTTGGGAAGTCATCTTTGAATTTGTGTTTGCATTGATTGCAGTCATTGTTTCTATAAATTTTATTTGCATGTTCTAAAAGGAAGTAGTAATTTAAAATGCATCTTTCACATCCATTACACAACGCACGTAACCAACGGCTTTACGTCCCATCCGAAGGACGAAGCAATAATTGTTAATTGTCTTTCTTAAGGACACAAGTGCCAAGACCGGGACTCCAACCCACACTCTGCTGATCAGAAACACCATCACTGACCACTTTGTCTGAATTTCTTAGCGCTGTAGTCAGCTGCTTGTAACGACAGCAAGTCTAAGCTTGTTGGGAGGGACGTGCTGTTCGGAGAGTCGTGAGTCCTCATGAGTCTTCTCACTCTGCTTCCATACTTCATCTTCTCAAAGAACTCCTGCAGGTAGAAAATGATTTATCCATTAAGCTTCACTCTAAATGTTTTAATTATAGGCATAGACAGGGCATTTTCTTTTGGAGGGTGTATGGAAGCCAGGTCACCAACTTGTCAACTACAAATGATCTCCATTGTTTCAACAATGTTCTCCACAAGAAAGGCAAGCGCGTCCAGCAAGAAATATTGTCAAATCCTTTCTTCATGGTGAAAGAGGAAACATACAGATTTTGGGTTGGTAAATTGACTGTCTAGATACCCTTGTCCTACTTGATGTTCGCAGTCTTAGTGCTTCTTTTGCCAACTTAGGTTTAAAATGCCAACTGAGACAAATTATTGGGGTGTCACGACCCTATACCCTATAAGCTGTTAAATAGTGCATTTTGAAATTTTATGCTACAGTAATACACACATGTTGTGTAATTTTAGATTCATAAAATAGTTTCAAGGCATAATTGGTTGGCCTATTATAAGTAACAGATACTCAAGGTTTGCATAAATACTGACCTTTTGTCTGCGTTTCTCATCCTTTGTTTTTAGTCTATTTCTGAAACACAAAAGCATATAATCATGAAAAATGTCATGGCATAATCACTTTTATCAAAAAGTGAATTTATACTACCACTGATAGCCTATTGTAACAATTGCCAATTGCCAAAAAGATTTTTTTATACCTTTATTTAATGGTAGTCCCATTTCTTAATGTTACTGTTTGGTCATCCTATTTTGATTTTTATTACTCAGTGTTAAAGGTAGGGATACCTTTGTATTTGGATTGTGAGGTTTATTTCAGTCCACATTAGGCCATAAAACTAACCTGTGAAAATTTTGTTTCAAAATAAGGCAGCATTTTTGAGATATCGGCACAAATCTGGAGTGGTTATTTTCATGCAGAAAGATCTGAAAATGTTGAAACTGCATGTTTTTCATTAGGTAAGAAACAATTCCTGCAAGAATCATTTCTCAGATTCAATTTTTTTGTCTCTTTCCCTGAAACCACAGGGAATCGTTTCTCGCCGTGTTTTATACTATCAACAGCCCTCTTGATGTAAGCTTTTCTGATCATTAATTTTTGGAGTAATTACACCCTGCCTTTACATATTAGTTCATATATAAATACTAATTCATATATAAATATTAATTCGTAAGTACTTAATTAACTCTTTTACTATGGAATAAAAATACAGCCGTGACGGAGTTGTTTAATATTTTGTTTGTTTCGAGGCGCTGGCAGTGGCTCTCCGGCGTATAAAGTAATTCAAAGAGCTGCTGTGAGAGGTGCACTGTAGTGAAAGACTAAAAAGATTAAGTGCTTGTTATTGCCTCTTGGCTCTTTTATATGATACTTATAAAAAGTCTAGTCTAGAAAATGCTCTAGGCTAGGCTAGTCTAGATAGAGTCTAGATGAAAATGAAGGATAACATTACAGCAGCAATAGTCAGAATTCTCTTGAGAAGATCAAGCTCTTTTCCATTTTGAGGTTAAATGTGAAAATTGAAATACTTACTTTGTGGTTGTGCTTTCTTTGATTCGAAATCAAAGTGTGGGCCTCTGCACTGTACTGTAGTGCAGGCCCCTGGCCTGGCCCAGTCTGCTCTGAGACTGGGCCCTGGGCTGGGCCAACAAAACACGTTACCCTTTGCAATTGCAGCTTTAACTACAGCATGTACAGTAACATAAAACAATATATTGTAATGGTACAGTAACTTACCTTACACCACCAACCCAATTCATTTTGTTAAACAAATTATGTTTGTTTGTTTGTTTTTGTTGTTGTTTTTGGTGTGGCAGACGACAGCACTAGCCAGCACAGTCCACTGCATGCAGTTGAGCACTTGTTGGCAATTCATGGCCGCCAGCGGCAGCACACAGCGCGCGTAGCCCATTCGTTGAAAGTTTGTGTAAGAAATAAGCCAGTACTCTTTTAAGCTCGTGCTAATTTTAGTAAATTATCATATGGACGTCGGGGAGTCATTCAATATGTAAAACGTGTTTTATTTTAGACAATGAGGGCGCTGTTCGAGGAGAGAGAGAGTAGGAGGATCTGTGCTGTACAACATTTTACGTTTTAAGAATCTTACATTAGTGTTACATTTTTAAGGATGTGAGGATTAAGGATTTCAAGGTATTTCATTTAGAACGTGAGTATATGGTAAGAATTGTAGAATTGTTTTACGATAATTGGAAAATTAACCCTCCGGCCTCCATAACTAGACTGTAGAGCTCCATAAAATGGCATTATGCACAATTACAAGCTCACTGACTAGCGGCTGTCACTGAGTGACAGTGACACTGTTGTGTTACTGTCTGTGGACGGTGGTAAGCCTACTGTTTACACGTGTTACTTAGTGTAACACAAGCAAAGGCCCAGAGCAGTGCCAGAACAGAAGAGAAGGTACTGCAGTCCCCTAGCATGACTAGCTAGAGAACTCAAACTTAGAAGTGCATTTTTTAAATCAATTATTAGTATTACACTAAATTTTTACATTCCATGCTTTACAATTTGAATTACAGTTACACACAGTACATGTACATCAATGATAACAATTTATTTTCTTGTGACCTTTTTGATGAAATTGTTGATAATGTAAGTGGTTGCCTTGCTTTTAGTCTATGTCTAGACCCAGTGCAGTGTGCAGTAACTGGGGCGCTGAATGCAGGCTACTCCTTTTTTGAGATTTTGACTTTTATCGGTCATACTAGCGCCCTAGTAAGGTATGTAGCAAGTGGACCATGGACTGACGGAGTGGATTTAAAACCCAATCTGTGACACCCTGTTCAAAAAAATTGCTAAAGACTCAACAATATTGCTGGAAAATCGCGTAATGACTTCTCAAGAGATCAAAGATGAAATATAATTTATTTAATTGTACTCACGATCATTTTCTGCCCACTAAAAATGCAGCCATTACAGTCTGCATTTTACTACTATATCACGTAACACTAAACGACTGAGTACAGTGCCCCAGTTACTGTGTCTACTCATACATGTCTTAGAGAATTCAGGAAATCTCACAGTGACTCTTGAACTTCTAATTCTACCTTTACTGTACATCTACTTCATTACTCGGCAGAGTCCATAAGTCAAGATATAAGGAGCAATTATAGTTGCTCAATTATAAGTGTGTTGCTCAAGGACGCAAGTGCTGGGACCGAGATTTGAACTCACATTTTGTTGATCTAGCCACCAGAACTTGGGTTCGATGTGCTAGATTTCTTGGCCACGACATGACGCTACAATGAAGGGGGATACCTCACCCATCTCTTCATGCATGTAAAGTAGGGCTGTGTGTTTTAAGTATTATGATGAGGCTGTCTATAAATAAAAAATCTTGTGATGAAGCATTTCCCTACAAATGCCAGACAAACAACACAATGCGAGTTTTCATACTCTTTGAGATGTAGACAACATTACAATATTTATGTATTTTGCCCCACTACTAGTAACAGACCTTGCTAAATAGGCTCTGAGTGATCTGATCTATAATAAAGTTTTGTGTCTTTTTTTATGAATAATTTTCTTTATGTCTATTTTCTTTTATTATACAGGTCCAGTCCAGCATTGTCACAGACTTCAGTCCTGTTGCTTGGAGTGGAGAGAAATCAAATACATTTACTGCGCTACAATGTAATTGAGCTAATGAAACAAATTACAGATTGCACACCATTGTGAAGGCAGTTGGCTTTCCAAAGCATGTCGAATTTATCAGCTTTGAAGTTCTGTACACCACGTGTCTGAAGCTTTGCATTCAAACAGGGATTACATATAGATAAGATTTCAAATATGTCTCGCCTCATGAACCTCAAAGAGACCTTCAGAAACATCAAATCCTCAAACTTTAAACATCCTAAGATTCTAGCCGGTGTTGCTATCACAGCCGTTGTGGCGTACGGTGCCAAAGATCATGTGCAATATGCAGCCTCAGTATTAAGAAGCATCGTGGAGGATATAACGTCCAAACCCAGCGACAAGCAAGGGGTGACCAATGCCAAAAAAGGCAGTGTTGTCATCATGGATACCGTTGAGGAACACCCGTCACATTCACTTAACACTGAATTCAATCGTAGATTAATACGACTTGTTAAGATCATCATGCCGGGAATATTCACCAAAGAATGCGGACTTCTCGTACTGCACACTATGACCCTAGTGTGTAGAACTTTCCTGTCAATATACGTTGCCCACCTGGAGGGTAACATGGTTAAATCTATCGTCAACAAAAATATGATCCAGTTCCTTTTGTACATCCTGAAGTGGCTGGTTGTTGCTGTCCCTGCGACTTTCATCAACAGTGCAATCCGATTCTTGGAGAGTAATCTATCTCTAGCCTTCCGTTCTCGACTCGTTGCTCACTGCTACAAGCTGTACTTCAAGAACCAGACCTACTACCGGGTAGGTAACATGGACACTCGTCTTGTTAACCCAGATCAGAATCTGACCGAGGATGTCAGCACATTCTGTGAATCCATCGCACATCTCTACTCTCAGCTCAGCAAGCCCTTGCTAGATATCCTCTTGATGTGCTACACCTTGGTTGGTCTGGCAACCAAGAACAACTCAGGAACCAGTTTCTCCACCTTGATCGGCAGCCTGACCTTCATCGCCACGGCCAAGATCCTACGGGCTGCGTCACCCAAGTTTGGCCGCTTGGTGGCTGGGGAGGCAGAGCGGAAGGGCAACTTGCGATTTGTGCACTCAAGGGTTATCGCAAATGCTGAGGAGATTGCATTCTATGAGGGACATGAGGTAGGATGCAGTGAAAAAAGTTTTGTTTGTGGGTTGTTTTTTATTCTAAATAAAAAAATAAGTCTGTAAAAAAATGTTAAAACACAATTTATACTACAAGATTGATAATTGTCAGAAAAGCAATCTGTACATTTGTACCCCTCAGCCCCTTAGGCCGAATGGGTATCATCATTGCCTACGGTGTCCAACTGTCCGTCTGTCCGGACATCCAGGCATTTTCGTTTCCGGACCCAAACTTCAGTTAGAAGTGACATTTGGACTTGTACCTTGGATATGGGGTTGCCCTTGGTTGGGGAAAGGAAAGTTGGGATTGTCTTAGGAGTGAAAAGGTCAAAGGTCAAGGTCACTGTTGTGAGTTGTATGAAAATGGTTTCTGGATCGTTGAAAAAGTATTTGAGTCGGTTATTCAAAAGTACTTTATTAAAAACCCTTATGCCTATTCCCTAGGCCCACTTGTCGACAGGTGACATCAATCCTCAAATACCCTCCTCTCCTATTTCACTTCACACCAACATCTTTGGTCATAGATAAGATGGTAATGCCTGACCCTGTGATAAAGCAATTGTTATTTGGGCCTACAGCCCTCAGTTCTTCTGAATCCTTCATTTCAGCAGAGAGGATAGAAGGATATGAGAGGGTTTGGGTTAAAGTATGCAGACACCAGAAGCCATTTTATGCTCTTTTCTACAAATTGCAACAAGTGCCTCACCAATGGTTCTGTGAATTTGCGCTTCCTGAAACCATTGAGGAATTATGTCTTCAATTTCTTCATTTGATATTAATGTACACAGGTAGAGCATGAGCAGTTAAAACGCAGTTATGATTCCCTCAAGGAGCAGATGAGTCTGATATTCCGTCAGCGTCTCTGGTACGTGATGCTGGAGCAGTTCTTACTAAAGTACACCTGGAGTGCAAACGGTCTGGCCATGGTTGCTATTCCCATCATCACTGCTAAGAATATTACAGTTGGGCCCGGTGAGTTCCCACCGAGTATACAGTGCTTATCACATATCAGTGTATCTGTAAAATGAACATGATTCTTTAACTCCGATGCAATTGTTACTATATCCAGGGTATGATTTCATCCAGCAGTTTTACATTTCAAAATATTTAGACTGAACATGTTTTGTGCACATTTAATGCTAATATTGAGCAGCAACTGATGACTTTTGAGTAGCAACTGATGGATTTTGTGCAGCATGAACTGATATCAGTTAAATTGTTTGCGACACCTGTTGCACCAACACCCCTCTCAGGGGTCACACGGGCAGCGTCGGTTGTGCACATGGAATTGCCAACTGTGCCCAAAACACTAGGGCGAACCCCTTCGCTTAATGATAAGTGTACTGAGTTGTTTTACGTGCAGTACACAACACATGGGACCTATGGCTTTACGTCCCGTCTGAAGGACAAGGCAATAATGGTTAAGTATCTTGCTTAAGGACACAAGTTTCAAGACCGAGACTTGAACCCAAACTCTGCTGTTCAGAAACACCAGAGCTCGAGTCAGTTGCATTTGATCGCTCGGCCACGACATGCCACCTAACTAGCTTCTTATCAACCGGGCACACTCAGTGGTCTTGTGGTTACAGACCTGTGCTCTAGAATGCAGGGTCGTGGGGTCTATTCCCACCCTAGTATCCTGTGGATTTTGTTTCTGCAGGACTCGGAAAGCACCAAGTATTCAGTGCTTATCACACATCGGTGTATTGGTAAAACCAAACTTACATGTTCTTTAAGTCCATTAATTGTTTGTTTTTTGTGTTTAACAACAACCATAAATTGACCAGAATTATGATGACACTCCCTATTGTTTTATTCATTTATATGTACAAGTAGTGAGTTATATGGAACCTCAAATAATATATTTTGTTGTGGTTGTTAGTGGCTTTTCTTTCTTACTCTTTGGCCCCTGACGAACTTTTTCAAATTTCTTGTTTTCACCTTTAGATAATGTTTTGAACAGGTTGTTTTTTTGTATTGTTGTATATTTTTTGGTATTTATCCAGGGCCCCCAGAGACAGTTCATTGAAAACTTTGTGGCGTGTCGTGGCCGAGTGGTTAGTGCGTCGGACTCAAGCTCTGGTGGCTAAGTCATCGGAGTGTGGGTTCGAGTCCCGGTCATGACACTTGTCCGTGTCCTTGAGCAAGGCACTTAACCATAATTGCTCCATAAAAGTTGGGGAGGTAGAGCCTTCTGCTCTACCAGCCAGGCTTCTGATAGATGATACCCAAGCCTACATCCTTACGGACTATAAAGGGGGTTACCCTGTTTTAGCCCCAGGAGTAGGTGGCATCGGCCCCTGGAAAAAACAGTTGATTTGTAGCCCACACCTTGAGTGGCTTACTGGCCTTGTGTGTCTGGCGACTTCCATAAAAAAAACAAAAAAAACAAAAACTGATGGGGCTACCCTGGTAAAACAAGACAAAATAAATAAATAAATAAATAAATAAATAAATATATTTCAATGTACATTTATAGCTTGACACCCTTTCCCTAAACTCTTAACTAAAATCCTAACCAGACACAAGTTTAGAGAGCTGCAGGAAATCGTACAGTGTAGTGTCCTCTTTATAATATAAACATTCTCAACATGCAGGTGATGGCAAATTAGATCTAATTATGCTGCCCTTTAAGATTGGATTGGCTTGCAGGCCACGATTGTGTATTATTCAATATCTCATTTAAGTGTGCTATTCTAGTTTTTAACTTTTTAACTTAAAAGTATTGGTGCGACTGGTACGCAACCAGTCCTGTTTTTGTTTACCTAAACTTTGTATTTTAGTACAAAGTTTAGGTAAGACTATTAAAATAGTCTTCAGCCACTTATTTACTTAAGCATTTTACTCGTGACTTTTTAAGTTTGAACTTGTGAACTATTGTTGTTTTTTTGAAAACATACGTCAATATTAGTCCTTTGAACTACAGTCATGTATTTTTGTGTTGAATAATAACCCTAGATGAATTTGAATTTGAATTTGAATCCTGGCCAGCATAAACTTTTTGTTGTGGTCTTAGAAGTGTTGTTGTTTCTACTACTCCTGTTGTTTTTTTGTTGTGGTTTCTTGTTTAAATGTTTGTTCCATTCCTTTATGTTTCTTTATAATTATTTGTTTTGAATCTCCATCTTTGTCCCTATGCTCAACCTCAGCCATATCCCCTTCTCTTTTCCATCCAATCCCTTCCAGTTTCGTTTTAAGTCAGGGTCATGTTTATTGTATTGCTTAATTCCTTTTACTTGTAGTTTATTTCATGATGTAGGCCCATGTACTTTAATATTAATTTGTCTATTGGCTCTTGGCCAAATAAATAATAATAAGAATTATTTGGCACTTGTTCCTTGAGAGTTGTTGGGTCAACTGGAAGTCATTTTCAAGAAAAACTTTATTTCTAAGGCCGACCATTGTAAGACCAAGCATAGTTGGGCCCCATAAATTGGTTATAGTTTGGATCAATTTCATGATCACAAGCAGACTTACAAAAATGAGATAAAAGGCCTGAAATGATGCCTTGTTCATTAAACCAGGGAATCAAATAGCGGACGACAACATTTCGAAATGGACTTTTGTGTGGACATTTCTTATTCCAGAACAATGAGTTTTAGACTCCTTATCAGTCATAGTATAAAAGTCACTGCCGTAATACGGTACAATCCCTTAATGGTTACAGGACAATTTGTTATAGGACTTTCTTAAATTCACAGCTTACACTGTTACTTTGGCTGAGGCACAGTCTCATATTGCTCAGCCTTGTAGTTAAGGCTAGCCTGTACTTACAAATTGTCCTACACTCTATAACTTCCAATGGTAGCTGTAATTAATAATAATAATAATAATAAATAAGTTCTTATATAGCGCACAACTCCTAGTGACTAGATCGAGGCGCTGACAAGATGGAATAGAATAGTTAAACTTGATACAGTTCAATTTTGAGCAATTTCTTGAATGTAGCAGCTGAGGTAGAAGATCGGATGTTAAATGGGAGATTGTTCCAGAGTTGAGGGCCAATAATTGAAATTATAACGTAGGCCTATGGAACTTTTAGAAATTTCCACTTTTGTTTACAATATGTACTTGTACCCCAATTGCAGAAAACTATCAGTTCCACACTATTTATTGCAGATTTAAATATGTTTTGTTTTTTATAAGCTAGGATTGTGTGAAGTTTTTTACAAATCATCAGTCTCTATTGTGATAAAGGTCAGTTTATCTGAGTACAAGTTAATTAAATGTAACTCTTCCATAGTAATTAGAATCTATTATATCTTTACACAGATGGAAAACCAGTTTCAGAGAGCCAGTCAGTAAGCCAGCGCACACAGAACTTCATCACAGCTAAGAGCTTGCTCTTGAGCCTGGCCGATGCCATGGAAAGAGTAATGTCTTCTTACAAAGAGGTGTGAGGAGTTGTCCCAGGCTAGGATAATCATTTATTAATTTTATTCTATTCGACAAAAACAATGGGCCTACAGAATGAATTGCAAAAACAATTAATCAACAAGACAGGATGAGCAGTTGAAGCAATTAAAAAGTGAAAATGGATAAACAATTTATTCTGTTTTACTGATTTTATGCTTGAACACAATGCAATATTCATGTGCTGTATTGAAAGACTTTTTTGGTTGCTAGGTGATAACAAACATACTGGATAAATCAATCATTCTGAGAATTGTGCGTGTGCTCATTTGCATTGAAAAATTACCAAGTATGTTTGCTGCCACCAAGTGTCCCGACATGTTGGAAATAAGTTGATCTTACCCAAAACCATGTTACTCTCCCTACAGATAACTGCTCTTGCCGGTTACACATCTCGTGTTTCAGAGTTACTTACGGTGTTTGAAGACGTCAGCAATGGTCACTACGTTAGGGCTAGGGTGGTGAAAGGGGAAAGTAAGGGTAGCCCTCACTCCAAGAGCCTGGCACATCTTGAAGGTCCACTGGAGGTTGCGGGTAGGTTGCACTGCAGACATCAGGATCCGTAAAAGGGACTTTTGTGGGCAACCATTAATATGCATACATCCATGCATCTTTTCAGTGGTTCAGCTGATGTCCTCCTGTTTGGTTTCTCAGCTGTGTCATTAAAATGGAAACACAGTACATAGTCCTGATGTGCTTGGAAATCTGCATTTATTTTGACAAACTGCAGTTGCATACCTGCACATCTTAACAACAGTTTGTAGTCCATCAAGTGTCCCCTCTTGTCCCTATTCTTGCCAAATACTACAAAATGTAAATAATAATAATAATGTACATTTATAATGCGTCATGTCTATCATAATTGACACTTCTGGCCCAGAAATTATCAAATTTTTTAGAGCTTGTTTATGATTATTTGAGACAAAGCAACCATTACAAAACCTTGAAAGGAATACAAGGTGAGGTGGTGCATATTTCTGCCAGACCATGCCAGAAACAGTGGAGCAAACCCTTCTCTGTACGATTATGTTTATGTTCCAGTATTCCTATTTTGCACAACGGCATGTCTACACGACATCCGATTTCTAGCAGGGAAAATATTGGCGTGTATACAAATCTTCCGGCGCTAATGTGGTTAATGTGCGGTAAATTTGGCCATGTTTCCCATCTCATATCACTAGTAGCTAGAGTATAAAGAAGGAATCTAACTTGTTGTTCATATACAAGTTTTCCTGTAGGTATGTTTGGAAATCCTGTAGCTAGGCACGTACGGGTTAAATTCGGAAAGTAGGCATATAAAACTTGCAAGGATATTTGTATGTCATTTTTCAACAGGTGATGTGACAGAGACAGACTCGGCGCTGATTATTGCAAAAGACTTGCCAATCATTACCCCCAACAGGGATGTAGTCGTCAGCTCTCTGTCACTAAAGGTGAGCCAAATGAGACCCACTCTGGCAAGACCCGAAGCTTCCCGCATTTACCAAAATGTGTAACAGCCTTAAAAAGGTTTGAAAATTTACCCCAGGGACCAATAAAGCGTTTTCTCTAGATTCTGATGGAAAACAAAAAAATTCTGAAGTAAAGTTAGGAACGGTTTGAATTGTCACAATAAATACACAAGTCTCACTTTTGAAAAAGGGGTCAAGTTTTGGGTTTTGCAACAAAGCATGCCGCATGTTAAACTTTAATTTAGGCAACATTTGTACTCTCAACAAATGCAGCTACAAGTAATTTGTGTCTATTTGCACTCACGTATATCTGAGGTGGTACATGAATACCCAGCAGCAGAAAGTTGACTACTGCACCTTGAGCCTGTCCTCATATCCTTGACTGCTCATCAACATCACATCTAATCGCTATTTAAATCTTGGAAGGGTAATGCTGATATAATTTGCCCAAATATATCACAGCTTAACTTCAAGGCACATTACAACTAAGCAATATCTTTATCAATAGTTCATCAGATTTATTAATCAGTGATATACCAATGCTGTATATTTTGTTTATGCAACTTCATCAATCGAATCAGTACCCCCTGCCCCAAATAGACACATCCATTAAGCCACACCCACTAAACACATTGACCAATCACAGCATTGGCTGTATCATCACTGTACACGTGGGCAGCACAATGTGCGTCTCTTCAATGCCACATGACATGAACGCGCGCGCTGTAAGTACGTGCACACATGTTTACATTTTCCAATAGCTTTTTTATTGTGTCGGACTTTTGTCAGACTATCGGTGGCATATCCAAGGCTCTGATTGGTCAACACGTTAGGGGGCGGGGCTTAATGGATTGGTCTATTTTGATGCAGTCTTGCCCAAAATGTGATGACATTTTGAGTGGTCATCATGATAAGTTTCTTGAAACCAGAGAATAGACCTTTATCATGGTGCGGCCATCTTGATTTTCTCCCATTCAAACCAATGTAACCAAACCGAGGCTGGAAGGGCAAATAGTCTGGTTCCTTTTAGTACAATGAATAAGAGCATCTATCACTGTTGTTGGATACAGAGAACATGACCAAGATGGCGGCAGCATGATAAAGGTCTATTGAAATGAATTTGTTTATACAACAATTTTATGCCATCCTTTCAACAATGAATTTTAAAGTATTGTTTGCAGTGCAAGTGTAAAGATCTGTCCACAATTGTTTGATGTGTTGCAGGTGACGGAGGGCATGCACCTTCTTATAACTGGCCCCAATGGCTGTGGTAAAAGCTCCCTCTTCCGGATCCTTTGTGGGCTCTGGCCGGCATACAAGGGGCAACTTGTAAAACCTAACCCCAAAGAGATGCTCTTCATTCCGCAGAGGTTTGTATTGTTCCGTATTTACACTAAAGCACAAGGGCCTAATTTCATAAAGCTGTTAAGTAGTAAATGGTGCTTAGCCAGTTTTTCTGCTCAGGAAAAATTTGCAGGGAGTCAGTCAAAAACACTACACATAACATTGTATTTTGGCTGGTAACCTGTTTCTGCTAAGCAATGTTTTTCTTTGCTAAGCAATTTTGCATGTTTAACAGCTTTATGAAATTGGGTCCTGGGCCCAATTTCATAGAGCTGCTTAAGCACAAATTATTGCATAACAAACAAATACTAAGCAAAAATAAGCAGTATAAGTTAATGTCCTCGTGTGTTAGACAGTGTAGTGCACATTTTAGGCGATGCAGCGTTTACACACTTACCCTAATATTATTTGTACAGGCAAGTTGACTTCCTTAATGGCGAGTGTGGCAGACAGCAGCCACATGTGACGTTGGTGCAAGAGGTCAATATACTTGAACCATGCTCCTTATAAGATCTGTGTATTATTGTTTGACAGACCCTACATGTCACTGGGCACACTGAGAGACCAGGTGATCTACCCTGACAGGCATGAAGACATGTTGAGGAAGGGGATAACAGACAAGGACTTGGAGAAGATCCTGGCTATTGTTAATCTGTATCCAATTGTCAATAGAGAAGGAGGTAAGATGACTCATATTGCTATCATTGTTTTCCCCCATGGAACTCCTTCACTTGTATCCGGCTTCCTCACTACACATAATGTGGCTCAGTTCAAACTCATGGTAATACTTTTAAAATAACACTCAAGTAGAAGTATTTGAATGGAGAATTGTAGGTCACGTGACATTCATTAACCCTAACTCCCCTGAGTGATTTACTAGGATCCTTCCCCACTCTAACAAATTCCAACACCATATGGTTAACCCAAACACTGTGGTACTCTGATTATGGTGGTATGCCTGAACCCATGTAAAGCATGATCAGTTTACTCATTCAGTCCCCAGTCCAACAAAAACCTGCTGTTTGAGTTCTCACCTTTGCACTCATTAACATTCATTATTTGTATGCAACATAACACCCAAGTAGATTCTTGTCATTTGATTGGTGGATTGTAGGTCACGTGCCGACTACACCATACTTTATACACAGCAGTACAAAAGGCCCTCATAGTGCATGCCAGAATACAATTTTGTACATTTTGTTTATTTTGCAGTTTTATCCTCCAATAAAAAGACAAAAAACTACCTGGATGTTATGAAAACAAATAATGATTTTGTGCTCCCATTCCTTCCGCAATTTCCTTGTAGCCCAACCTTGAACTTGTAATTAGTGATGCTCAACCCCCCCCCTCCCACCCCCCACACAAACACTCAGTTCTTTGTGACATACACTGTGTGGAATTCTTTTTGTCATCGCGCAGTTAACAAGAAATCTTTTTAACCACTGCCATTTCTATTAGAGAGTTTTTTGAAAGCTGGTTTTTGGACACCCGATCCCTTTAATATAATACTCGGTTTTGAGCTATTCAATGCTTACAGAAAATGCTTCCTTTTTGAGTAAAACGAGAATATCTAGTTCATGAGAACACTGTGTGGCTGTGTGTTAAGTCCACACAGTGTTTCTAGTTCCGACACAGTGTGGAAATATTTTGTTATCAGGTCCACACTTCGTATGTAGCGCTTAAACACACACACACACGCAAAACAGAGAAGGGTGGCGAGATAGATAGCATTGAATGACTTTTTAAAAATGCTCCTCACCTGACAGATTGCCATTGACTCCTTGCACACGCGTCACACGCGGCGACTGTGCCACGCTCACCATTTTGGAAGTCAATAGGCTTGCGTGTAAATGCTGCGTCGCCTAAAATACATGATACATTGTATAACACACAGAGACTTTGACTTCCAAAATGGCGCAACCAAGATTATTGTGATGATGACGGCAGGTGATTTGGGGTCAATAGTGTGAGAGTTGGTTTTATTTTTATTACGACCTGCTTTTGGAAACTGACAGGATTTCATTCTCTGTCGTTCAGGTTGGGATGCCACCAGAGACTGGAAGGATGTGCTGTCAGGGGGTGAAAAACAGAGAATGGGAATGGCAAGACTCTTCTATCAACAGTATGTGATCAGTTTAGGACCACTAATAATAAGAGGTCCAAAGTGCTTGCTCATCAAAAGTGCATGCTTGTCTCAAGCTTTGATATAGGCTTCATTGTTCAGAGGAAAATTGACTTCTGAGAGACACTTTTGGGAACATTTGGTTCAGAAACTTGGGTTCCCATAAACATTGCTTTAATGTGTCACGGTCCAATTGATGGAAACAAAACGGTGCACTTGAATGTTCAAAACTTTGCACACACGTGAAGTGCCACATGTGTTTGTGTACAAAAACGTTCTCTGGTCACACTTTGGAAAGTAAGATCAAGAACTTGGCCATGTATTAACCGATCTCATTGAGTTTTGCATTGTACTAAAAGGAATAAAGTAAGAATATTTTAGTTAATTATTTTGACATAAAATGAAATCTCGAGGATGATAATATAGATTTTGTACAAATTGGCCGGTGAATACGTGAGTGGTGTTGTGTAAGAAAATGTGCTTCATTTATGAGTGGTCAAACAGTGTGACAAGACTAAGAGGGTTAATGCACTAATGGTGTTGATACTGTTTGTACCCCCAGGCCTAAGTTTGCTCTTTTGGATGAGTGTACGAGTGCAGTGAGCATTGATGTTGAAGGCAAGATCTTCCAGCACGCTAAAGATGCAGGGATCATCATGCTGACTATCACCCATCGGCCATCACTATGGTAATTCTTGTAAAGTAATTTGATGCCAGGGGTAATACAAAGCGGAATGTTTTGATGAGGAGTGGGTTGAAGGTTGCAGAAAAAATGTTCTATCAAACTGACTGCATATTATGAGATCATGTAGTGTGGCAGTCTGGTATTAACCACTGAGCAATCTAATGACTTGGAACCGATTCAAAAAAGGGTTTGCAGAATGATTTTAGGCCAGCAATATGCTTCTTATAATGATGCACTTATTACTTGCGGACTTGACTCCCTGGTTGGGAGGAGGAGAGTTCATTGTGGACGTTTTGCCAGCAATCTTGTTAATAATTCTCCTTTACAGTCTCTCCTCTCCCCGACCAGGGAGAGTGTCCATGACAGGAATACCCGCTACTCCAAAAAAAATATTCCACTCTTCGGATGAGAACCACCCATTTCCAAAACACTCCGATCCCTTATTTTATTAACATTTTAAACAAATAATTTTTCGTTATAGTTGATGTGATGATGTTTATTTTAATTTTAAATTTTAAATATAAATCTTTGTACAGTCACATGCAATTCGGACCTTGGGCCACAATTTGTGGTTTTTAATAAAATTGAATTGAATTGAATCGATAGATTAACCACTTTCTTCCTGCCTAATCCAATTGCTAATAAAGAACATAGTGAGGTGATAACTCGCCTTTTTGGAACAAGTAATGGATATTTTTCCTATGTATTTTCAGAGTGAGTGTTTGAGTATGAACCTTTGCAGTGCTGGTTTTCGGGCAGACAACATGCTGTAAACTCATTTTGGAAGATTAGGGCCTAACAAACTTATTATCCATTCAATATTATAGGCCTTTATCAGACCATCAAAAACCTTTCTAGAGCAATATCTCCAAAACATTTTTTGAGCTTTTTTTTTGAGAGAAAGTCAGCTTGGCTTAAATGTATGATGAAATTCTTGGTTCCTGTAGGAAGTTTCACACTCACCTGTTGCAATTTGACGGGGAAGGGGGATGGCGTCTTGATGAGCTGAACATTACCAAGAGGTTGTCCCTGAACGAGGAGAAGCAACGTCTTGAAACCCAGCTAGCTGGAGTACCTGGCATGCAGGAGAGACTTAATGAACTCTGCGAAATTCTTGGTGAGGATTCTGTTCATCGGACTCACAAGATGTCAGAGCAGTCGGGCGCCTCAACCAGTGATGAGGAACCTGATATTACTGGCACAGAGAGTGATCAGTAAATGGCCAAAGTAGTCTAAAAAAAGTAGGAGCAGGAAATGCTTGTTTATTAAAAAAACGGCCATTTGCATCAGAAAATCAGAACGTCTCTTGGAATTCTGTTTCAAGAGGCGCCAAGAAAAAACACAAAGTGCAATGGAGGTAATTGGCTCTTGACCTTCATGTATGTCGTTCTGGATGTACAGGAGGTTTGGAACCAGACATTCCAGAGTGAGCAGCAGTAGTCGAACAAATAATGAATATGTGTGAGTGCAATGGTGAGAATATTTTCACGAGTTGAAAGATGGAATGTGCCATAATCTTTCAACGAATGAAAACATTCTCACCATTGCACAAATGCAAAACATTCATTATTTGTTTTATACAACACCCAAGTAGATCTTTGTCATTTGGATGAAAAACCTAGCAATAGAATGTGCAAGAATGTGTTGTGGCATCCACTACTAGGGTGTTTGTACTGCTGTAATGCCTGCGTGTGGTGTGGTCTAGCGTGCAATAGACAAAAAGAATGGAACGAAAATACGCGGTGAAAAGTACCACAATGTACGGTTTATGACATAGGCCATGTGATTGTTTGAATAATGAATGTCATGTGACCAAAAATCCTCCGATCAAGTGACAAGGATCTACTTGGGTGTTATATGATCTTAGATAATTGAGAGACTGGGAACTAGACTTTCCATGCGCCCAGAATAGCAAGTTTTAGTGCTTACTAACTATTAATCTGTAGATAGTTTCAATCTACCAGTGTAACTGGTATATGGCCTTCTGTCAGACTAGTAGCATGTAAAATAATACTACCGCAATACATGTTTGTTAGAAATAACTGCAAAGATCGGTTGATATGAAGGAGTGATGTACAAGTTTTATGCATGACAGTATTACTTTTTTAAACTTAAGAATGTAGCTTTGTTTTTTTTGTTATTAAATCATATACGGTATACTGTGATTGATGTGTCACAAACAAAACTGAAACAGTGCAAAATCTGAAATGTACATTATATAAATTATTTGGTCTCAAAGATAAATAAAAGATAGAGCCTTATTTTTTCAACTTGTTTAACATTTTATCCCACACCACCAATCAGTTGTTGTACCGTTGAGGTTATTGATAAGAAAAAAATCAGAAATAGAAAACAATATTAATAACCCACATGGTATCTTTACACAAAACTTTCCCAAGTCCATCAAATTCCAACACAATGTAGTGTATATCCAACTGCTGAACAGTTCAGCATAGTTATGGTTTAAATATTAAGTCGTTCGTTATCAGTGGTATAACCAGACATGATCATTTGCGATAGGGGAGGGGGGGGGGGGCGTGAGAGGTGGCAAAGAAGTAATTTTCATCTGAAGATTCATCTGAAGATGACTGAAGTTGTCAAAATCGCCACCGTGCTCTGTATTTCCAGACATCACACTTTACCTAGCAGTTAAGATTGATACACATCTTAAGAGCAATCTTAGCTCTTTGTGAAATCCAGCCCAGGTCTCATTAAAAATGCTTGTAAATGGTGGAACCAGGGAAGTAACTAAAACCTTGAGTGTATGATCAGTGTGTGCCTGTATGATGTATTGACTTTATCAACAAATGAAAACAAATGTGACTATTGGAAACGTATTTATTGAATTTCAAGTTTATAGTGCAAGATGTAGTAGATTGAATAAAGGCTTAAAGTATTCAACTGCAAAACTGCTTTGTTTTTGTTTGCTTTTGGTCTTGATTTCTTCTAATAAGGCGTGTAATTGTTCTTCCCTTTTGAAGAGTGCTTTCATTCCAATCCACATTTTTAGAAATGTACCATATTATTGTGACCTTCAAACATTTGATACGATACAGAGCAAATAGTGTTTCTAGAATAGTTTTTTTTACAATGTTCCCCACCACCCTATAGACTTTTATCACGGTGCAGCCATCTTGTTGTTTCTTCCATTCAAACCAACGTAACCAAACTGAGGCTGGAAGGTAAAATAGTCTGGTCCCTTTTTATACACTGAAAATTACACCTATCAGTGTCAGTGGGTATACAGGGAATCTGACAAAGATGGCTGCAGTGTGATAAAGGTCTATTGAATTGTGTGTCAATATTCTTGTTTTGGTTAATGCAATCCTTGATGTATTCACCTGATTCCCTCCACAGTGGGAGTGGTACAATAGAAAATGGTATGATTGAGAACATAGACGCACTCGTCATACACACACGCACATTGTTTTACCTCATGGAGGCAGTCATATTTTGCGTACGCCTTGTCTTGATTTTAGCTCATCTCCGTCCGCTGTGAAAGTCAGTGGAAGTGAGTAGGTATGATTACAGAATAATCGTTACTCGCCTAAATTACTAAACATTAGTTAATCAAAGTAATTAGACTTTTAAAAGCAAGATATTTCGTTATGTTTTGCCTACTGTTCGATAACTTGTTTTTATTCGTATTACAAATGCACTTAAGCATGGTTTGTCAATCCTGCTAAGTTTTGCATGTTGTGGATGATGAAATTAAATGACCCTAGCTATATCATCATACAATCGAGGCTAGCTGTTAGCTGCATTTGTTAACTGAGGTTATTTACTTTCGGTGACCTCTAGAATAATTTTGAAACTTTACAAAGTATTTTGATACCGTCCAAAGTGTGCTCATGGTCATTTGGGAAACATTCTGGTGAATGATTGGTTGACACTTACAAGAAGTGAACAACAAGAGTGGGGAGAGAGAGAGAGAGAGATAGGAGAGATGTAGTCAAAAGAGCCAACCTCGCTACGTTTTTTTTCCAAAAAAGTCCATAATTGCCAATGTCGTAATGATTTTCAATGGGCAATTTTTTTAATCGATTCTCAAAATAAAAAGGGAATCCTAAAAAAAAAAAAATTCGAGGATGGCAGTTTTTGAACTGCAGAAAAAAATTGCCATCGGCACCAAAAAAAAAAGTAGCGCGGTGAGATCTATCACCCGTCCGTGGGAACTTGGTTGATACATGGTTGATATATGACCGCTGGACCACCAAAGGATATTATATAACTGTCACACAGATCCTTGTCATTTGATTGGTGGAACCTACATCACATGACATTCAATATTATTCCCATCAGCGTCGGTAATCCAAAAGTCCTATTCCGCTGGATCACCAAAGGATCCTACTAGACTACCCACAATGACAATTTATACTTTTGACCAATACAATCACAGCTTAACTCATCTATCCTACCACTTCTTAATCTATTCTGGACTTAACCCATCTCTGATTGGCCAACGCAAATCAGGATTTAAGCACCGCTCGTGATACTAAACATTTCCCGCGTTTCCCTGTATAGCGGGAAATAATTGTCTTAGGTATTCGAGTAACGCATAGTGGGTATGCATTCGGGTGTATAACGGGGTCTATTATGTAATAGGTGCTAGTGAGTGAGGTTAAATAGAGGGGACAATGGTCCAGTAAGTCAGTTCTAGCAAGCACTTCAGTCAGTTGCTATCATTAATTTTAATATTATGTTAAATATTGCATAATTATATTATTCTGGCATGCCATGGGTGAAGTCCAACATCTGCACGGAGGAGGGCACTGAAAGTTTTTGGGCACAGGTTTTTCAGAGGAATTTTAAAGATCTCTGTTTTTTGCCTGGACGTCGTGTTCTCTGATGAAGTGAGTCGAAATGTCTAGTCATTTGACATTTGGGACGGCTTTGTATGCCTCTACTGTTAGCGGAATGTCTATAGTCATCGACATTTTGGGACGGCTTTGTATGCCTCTAACGTTTTTTAGCGGCGATTGTTACGGTATCCCGATAGTTTGATCGTTGGATTGAAAGTAGGCCGCTGTATTCAAGCGTAAAGATTTATTTACATTTACTTTGTAAATCTCAGTTGTTCTCTGTACAATAAAATGCAGATTAGGCGTCGCTCCAGGTGCTTCGCTTTCCCCAATTGATACGATTGTGTCTATAGTGTATGATTTAAGTGTTTAGTAGTACTAAGACATGATGGTATGGTCATACACACACCCGGGGTGTGGTTTACTCATAGAGCTACACGCGTGTACAATTCAACAAGCACTTCGATATCGGCAGACGACGACGAGCATGCGGCAGCCGTGAGCGAGAGAAAAAAAGTTATTGTCGCTGTTTGAGAAGATAATATTATTCCTAGATCCTACGCAGTCAGGTCGTAGCATAAAGCTTCGAGAATTAAGGATTGCACTAGACTAGCGATCGCCTGGCTGGGGAAGTAGAATTTAAAAATGGATAGGGTAGACTCCGAAGACCCTGAAGAAAAGCCAAAGTCAAAGAGTGACAATGAAAAACCACGAGAAAGTTGGAACGGGCGACTTGATTTCATTCTTTCTTGTGTAGGATTCGCCGTGGGGCTAGGCAACATTTGGAGGTTCCCGTATCTCTGTTACAAAAATGGAGGTGGTAAGTGAATTTGCCTGTCTCACTCTGTGACTTTTTACCGTAATGTACACAAATGTGGTGAGAGTCAAGTTGAGCATGTTGAGTACCCTGATGGTAGAGCGTTTTGTGAACTTTAAACAAATGTTTCACTACAAAATTCAACCCTTTTTACAGAAGATGACACCCTGGGCGGCCTGGAGCAATGATTGATAGTGACACTGATCACACCAGGGCCTCTGTTTTTATACCTGAATGAGATTGAAAGCAGTCCCAGTTACTCGACAGCAACGCTTTGATCCAAATGTTAAAAAAGCGTTGTCAAGTCCAGTACCTCGGACTAGGTTGAAAATGAAAGGGTTAGGCCTTATCTGCTATATAACAAAATTTGCATGAAACGAAATTTGCAAAAATACTTAGGCCTATCTTTGAAATAAGGCTCAGTCTGTTATGTTAGCATTAGTGTTACTATAAAGTGAAGTGTAATATTAATATTATGGAAAAAGACTTATTAATTGTAAGAAAGAAAAAAAAAATAGCGATGGGGCCAAGTCGAACCATGTGTAGTTTGCTTTTTAAGATAAGCAATAGAACTACCTGTGACTGTGACTCAACTGTGAGTGTGGTGTGAGGACTTTTATTGCCCCCATGGCACATCAGTTGCATTCAAAATTAATGTTGAGTGGTGTAACTACTGCTGAGAGGGGCACGGGGGAGGGGGGAGGAGGGGGAACATCAATTTGGGGTGGGGCATGTGAATCAATCTCCCATGTCTCACTTAAAGTTAAATGAGTTGTAACCATTAGTGTGGCGACACCCAATAGTAATTTCCATGTTTTTAAAACCATTAATTTTTCTATTTACACGCAGACAATGTATTATTATTTTTTAACCTCCACATCACATTCTCTTACAGACATCATATCAAGAGCACTGGAAACAGAAAGGAAACTGGAAACTAAATTGGCCAAAAGTACCCCCTAGAAAAAAATGGTGCACCCCCTTGAGTCCAACCTCCCCTAAAATGTTATCCTAGTTTCGACACTCCGAAAAAAAGTTCACAGGCAAACAAAAGTTCACAGAATACTTTTCCCCCTCTGGGTATAAACGATACTGACTCAGTTGCTCTCATTCAAGCAGGAAAATAGCCCATTTTGCCTGAATTTATATTGTTTACCTGTTCTCTCCAATAATACAGGAGCCTTTCTGATCCCATACTTCATATGTGCCATCGCTGGAGGAGTGCCATTGTTCCTGCTAGAGGTCGCACTGGGTCAGTTTATGGCTCTTGGTGGTATCAAAGCCTGGAACATTTGCCCGATCTTTAAAGGTAAAAACCGTTTCCAAAAACACAATGCTTTAAATCAGGGCTGCAACATTTAAAATGTCTTGACCAATATTGTAACAATTTGTAAAAAGCCGTTGAAGATTTCATCACCATCTAATTTAGAATAGATAAAAAAGCTCATGCATGTCCCAGTGTGCAAGACCAGAAACGATTGGTTTGGAAAAGTTTCTTGGTGAAATCCGGGTTCAAACAACATCAGCAATCATCATGGTGCGCCGATTTTGAAGCAATGTAAAACACCTAAAATCTGGCATATTTACATGTAAACTACAGCATGTTGTCCATCTTGGCAATTTGGTTTCTGTTTTTAGCTGTACTCGGTTTCCCAAGGTACATTGCAGTTGTGCATAATGGCTATTTGGGGGTCAAAAAGTAAGCTGTTTTTTGTTGCATTCATTTGAAGCACCAGCTATTTATTTTGTTTGGTAAGACCCACAGCCTGATTTTAACAAATGGGTCTATTTTAACAAACGGGCAGTCGTGGAAATCTAAACCCGTTTTCTATTCAAAGGATTTTTTATTGATATTTAGCAAGGCTGCAGACTTTAGCATAAAAGCAAGGTCATCACTTTTAGCATGCCCTCTCAACTGATCCTAATCATTGATGCTGACTTTAACACTTTCTCACGTACAGGCCTATGATTTATAATTTTTCTTCTTCATGATTTCATATTTTTTTAGTTTGTAGTTCAACAGACACCCAAGTAAAAGTATCACCTACTTTTTTTCACCCCAGTTCAGTACACAACGGTCAGTGGTGCACATGGACTTTGTAATGCAGAATGTATTGAACACACTACAATAAACATAAAATGATAATTAGGCCAACAGCCACCACATAAATCAATTGACAAGATGTACGCTGGTACATTTTACTTATTTACAAGAAATAGCCTATTGCTTGTAAATAAGTAAAATGTTTTATTCTTTTCCAGACTAATATTGAAGGGAGGGGCGATTTATAGGATGTATGTACAACATAAACTGAGATTACATGATAAATCCCAGATAAAAAACCTGGTGGGTCTCGACATAAATATTAAAACAACACAAGCAAACTAAAAACAATGATGAAATGTAATAATTAAGTGTACAAATTGAAGTAACTTGGAGTGTTAATTCTCACAACTGTCCTACGTCCAAGTCCAGTGGCCAAGTGCCAAAATACTTTCTTGGGTATGGACACTGACCCCTTCTTCAGTGCGCCGAGATTGGTCGTAGAGGCTACGGCCAATCACCCACTCACCACACACCAGTCCACCACCCACTCCTAGACTCTTAGCTGGACATACGGGAGCTCTATGGGATAAATATAGACCTTATGAATTGAAATGTACAATTTTCTGGAGACAACTGGCCACTCAACTCAATAAAAGCAATACTTGTTGCAGAACTTGCACAGCTGAACAACAATGCTAAATAAGAGATAATTTTTTAATGTCTTAAATGGTTAAGAAAATTGTGATCACTTTTTAAAAAAGTTATTGCCCACAAAGCTACCAAGAAATTTAAGATTTCTCTAGAATCATGAGAACTCACATGCTGTTAAGCTGGCTGTTGCCTTTGACCCACCAACCTGTTTTAAAATGACAGTCTTTGTGACAAAATATTTGATTTACTACATCAGGTATTTCAATGATTGAAATATACCTCAAAGAGGTCAATCCATTGCTTGAATCGCAACCAATACAATAGCTGTAATCTTTTAAACATAACAGCACCTTAGGGTATCATTAATCCTAGGCATACAAACTTTCCCAACATTCCCCTTAACCCAAAGGTATGCACCATAAATTATTTAGGGAATAACAGTGCGAGGACCCGGTCTTCACTGCTTGGTAATGACCGGGGTGGTGGCTGGCCGCTGTTAACGACCAAGCCGGAGGCGCGGTCGTTAACAGCGGCCAGCCACCACCCAAGGTCATTACCAAGCAGTGAAGACCGGGTCCTCGCACTGTTATTCCCATTAATAAATACCTTTTTAACGAAAAAAACGGCTAAAATCGTCCATTTTGTAACTTTTCTTTCTCGGCTATACTTGCTTGTTTTGTTAGCCGGTCTTTATATCGCCGTTAATACACCCCCACGTGATCACGTTTTGACCAATCAGAATCCACAAACTGTCCTAGGTATTTATTAATGTCACATAATGTATTGTTGGTAAGTCATTGCTTCACACGCGCTCACATCTGTAGCACACCTAAAGTGATCACTACTTCTGGTTTCAAAGCTGGCATAGGTCCGTGTGTAATTTTACCAAAAAACCAAACATTTCATCGTTCAAAGGCATTTCTCATGAAAGAAACTTAAAATTCTGAAAAGACCTTTGGCCCACATGCCCAGATGAATCCCATGTAATGCCATTATGGGATAGCACATACTTTACCCAGGTTGTTTTTCCCAGATGGGCCCAGATCCCATATGGGTTGGCTGGGCCAACCCATAGGCCCCCTATGGATTACCAAATGAGGATCCCAGATAGGCCCCACATTTATTCCATGGGTTATCTGGGCCTACCCATATGGGCCCAATATAAATCTTGGGTGCAGGATCCACAGGGGCCCATATGGGACCCATATAATTGCCCATATGGGACCCAAAAGTAAATTCTTCAGCTCTTGTGAGTTGCATATTAATGAACAACGTCATATCCCAGGTCTCAAAATTTACACTAAACTGCATGTGGTGGCTGTAGCTGCAATGGTGAAAACCACAATGGATGAGCCGCTCGGATTAGTGTTATCAAGCAAAAAAACACAAGAGAAACTGACTGGGTAAATTTGTAATTTAATTTTTGGGTAAACAAAGAAAATCGACCGTAGATGTTATTCAGGCCTGGAATTACCCGGAAGCCACAGAGGCCATGGCTTCTACTGTTGCCCCTCTACTGTTGCCCTGGTCTTGGTCTTGGCCTTGGTAATGGTCCTCTTAAAAGTTTCCCATAGACTTCAATATTTTCAAATGAAAATGGCCTTGCCCTCTCCAAACATGAAATTCCTGGCATGGTTATTCTTCAGTTACAGTCAGGTAATCATTTCAAAGCCTTCTTTAGAATTGTTGATGAATTAGTATTGTTTGTCTTTGTAGGCATTGGCTACGCGACCACTGTCATCACCTTTTGGTTGAATCACTACTACATCATCATTATGGCCTGGGTCCTCTTCTACCTGTTTTCATCATTTACTACTGAGCTACCTTGGTCAACCTGTGATAATGTCTGGAACACTGAAAACTGTACAGTATTTTTCAACAATGTGAGTAATATATACAACTCTTGTTTTTAAAACCCTCTCTACTACTGTTCTTTGTATTTTTTTTAATCTTATTGTATAATTTGCCATTGTACTGAGCCACGTATGCAGCAAACAATGTATTGCATAAGTTAAGCCAGGAATGCTTCCAACTATAATGATATTTTATATAGCAACAACTTGGAGCAGAGTCCATCACATGATTTGTTTCTCTGTGTGGAGTACTCTGGTTTCAATCCAACTTCTCCACTAATATGCAATGATGTCATCACGTGCCACCATTTTAGTGGTAACACAATGATGAAACAATGGAAATGCACAGTGTATGCACCGCCCACAGAATTGGCCAATATGGGTAACCTTCTTTTGACCTCTATATTCTGAGGGTCCCTTACATGTACTTAAAGCCCCTTTAAATGCTTCCATTCTTGGCACAAATCAAGATATTTGTAATAAAACCAGCCTGTGTTTCTGCTCTCAGCCGACAAATTATTGTCTGTGTCAGCAGTGCCACAAGTTGTCTGTTGTGCCACAAGTTAACTGGTTGTATACTAAGTTCTAAAATTTGCAGTTATTATGGGACCATTCAGAAAAAAATGTCAACTTTTTTTTGTAAATACATCCAAACCCAACCACCAACCCACCCACCCCAAATTTCGGTTTTCAAAATATTGACCGTCTTCAATACATCCAACGTACTAAAGGACAAAGTATGCCTCAAATAAAGGGGTTATTTTAGATCACTGCTCCCCTAGCTCCAGGACATTTGAATGGCTTGGGCGGGATTCCAGCTACAGTTTCAAAGGAAAATATAATCAAACATTTACTTTTCGCAAAGTTTTTCTATCTACCCTTGGAACGAGGGGAACTGTCTAGACAAGATTGACCAATGACAATCAAACAGCGCAGATGATGTGAAAGGGGCAGTCGGTTATTTTTGTTTCCTTGTTGAAAATTGAATGTCGGTTTTTGATTTATTTCCTCTAACCCACCCACCCACAATTTTTAAACATGTGTTATTCTGAATGGCTACTTAGTACAAAATAAGGATAAACTCCAATACCTATACAAAGGCTTTCTGATTTGATTCCGAAATCGTTTGAATTGTAAATTTTATGTGTTTATAGCCTGATGTTACAGCATGAAGCATGTTAATATACTTATACAGTTACTTTTGTATTGCATAAATTGTTGAAAATTCCTTTGAGTGCTTGAAGAGACTCAGCATCTTGCATAGAAAATGAAAAATGAAAAAGTATTTCCTCTGGGAGGAATTTCTTGTTGCTAATTTCTGGAAGGAGAAGAAGCCTCAAAGATTATTAAAGCAAAAGAAAGTAAAATATGGATACAATGTACGACCCATGGAGGGAAATAACAGTTGAACAGGTATTGAGATGTGCCCTGGTTCCTTCATATCAAAAGTTGATAACAATCAGACAGTGCAATCTCCATAAATATGTATGTTTTCTTCCATTGGGCAGTTACTCAAAAACTAACTACACATGTGATTATGTGTGTATACAAAACTTGGGCAAAACATACCAACAACATAATGAAGGAAAAAATTCTTTCAATATTGATTCAAAACCCTGTAATAATAAACTGCACAAATACATTTGTTTACACAATACAAACCCAGAAAGGCCTGCTGCTTAAACATACGGTCGGAATGACCCCTGGTAAAAATCGAAGGGTTCCGTGTGATTGTAAACTTGTACATGTAGTTGCCTGACAAGTATGTGTATTTAATGCCTAAAAGTAAAACTAGGTTAAATTACCTGAACAAAATGGCCAATTTGTCCTGTATCTGACAACTTTCCTGCCCCCAAAAATACCAAAATGTGCAAAGTGCGGCCCAAGGGAAAGAGCCAGCCACAAAAGCAAAAATAACCCATCGAGATCGAATGCAAGACACCAAATTGGACCTGAACAGATTATTTCCCTCCTCAGACAAGTGTACCCCAACAAATCGAAAAAGGGGAGTTGCTTCCCAAGGAAACTGCAGATGGTGGAGAACATGACCCCCCCCCCCCCATCCCCCATCCCCCCCTCTCCACTTATGATTTTTTGCTCAGGCTCGTTTATTACTGAACGTCGCTTTCTTTCCATAGAGGTCTGTGCCCCGGCACCAAAGTAAAACGTCCCATGTAAAACGTTGGACCAAACAGTAGTTGCCCCTGGGAATTGCATTTCACATTCTGTGAGGAAACAGAACGAATCCATTGAAACCAAATCATTGGCTCCAACCATCAGTGTTCATCCAGCCACCAGTTGAGGAAAATTGCAAGATCAAGTGACTGCTTAGCCCATTTCACAATCAAATCAGCAATGATTTAGATTAGACCTGCAGTCGGTAAAACAAGGGAGTGAAACAAATAACAAGACACCTGGAATGACTGATGCCTGTACAGGACAAATGAATAAACTTAATCCGACCGCCAGCGACCTATATGTCGTATGCTGTCCTTTGGCACACATGAGCCCGATAATTTAACCCTGTCAATTGACTAGCCCACAGAGTGAGAGTAGCCCCTTCAGTAGTGCACTAAATTGATAACGTGATAATAATCTCCTATCAAAGAGACAAAATGACAATTAAGGGCCCTACCCTGGTAGGCAAACATTAACAAAATCATATAACTGGACATAACACCTCAATTGTGTGAGCTAGCTAAACGGATTCTCTGAGCACGTCAAGACTGATTAGCTTAGGACTGCTGAAAGTGAATCAAAACTGATGCATCAGATCAAGTTTACAAAACTCAGTGTGAAATAACTCAAGAGGGAGTCTTGGATCTTGTGTATTGGATGCCCCGTAAATTCCCCAATCCTCATACAGGCAAAAAATGCACACAGTAACACGTACCTTGCCCTAAACATTGAACATTCATATTAGGATGAACAAACATTGGGTGAGGCATTAAACATTTGTTTGAGCCAAAATTGCCAAGGTTATTGGCTACCTGCCATCCCTTGTTGGATGGTTCCCCTTGCAACCTTCAAGTAGACACTGAAAAATCTCTAGCAGGATCAGGCAATTAAACTATGGATTTTGTGTTATTAACTAATGCCGGTGATGTATTTGGCAATAGTCGTTGAAGCTAATTTTCGTAGTGATAATCAAGCAATAAACTCCCTGATATCATGTGATGAAACTGGTAAAACTGTTCCTAACCGCCAAACTTTAAGTTTATGCCTTACAAAGAATTTTGCGTATTCTGTGTTAATGATAACTCAAGCAAGCAGTCCTTCGCACCTTTTACTACACTTGTTGAAGAACTGGTAGAGACGTCATCGTTGACTCCACCGGGGGAAGAGGGGGGGGGGGTGGCATAACGTGAAAAAAAAAGCTTCATCTGAAAATGGGACAAAGCATCAGCTTTATCATTACGCTTGCCTGGCACATAGCCTTAAGCAACAGATTAAAGTTTAAACAATCAAACACAAATATCCGCAACAGATGCTTAATATGAGGGCAGCGCGAGATGATTGCTTTTTAACTAGGCCTACTGTATATGAACCACTGCAGAGTTATTGGTAAAAAATCACACTTTGTGGTTTTTCAGGAGATAAACCCAACTCTTGACAGCAACCAGTTGATAAAATTCCAAAAATGCAACAAAAGGTGGACTATTCATAACCCTGTGATGGCCAGCCACCCACCCTGTACCCATTTGCCTCCTAAGCCAGTGCTTGCTGCAGCATCAATAAATCCCATTCTTGGCCCATAAAGGCAGGCAGACACACCATTAAAATTTGACAACAAATTGACCACCATAGTAAATCAAGTCCAGTCCCTTCTGTTATATGCACTTTATGGTTGGGCTGCTTAATCCCACCTGTAATAAGGGCAATAAATAAAGATGACTTAGAAAGGCTCCCCCAGTGGCAGTTTGATGAGCCTACCAGAGACTGAACTTTGACTTGTGATATTTTAGTTTTATGTAGACACAAATTTTGACACCATTTTTTTGAACTTTATATGCTGGCACTTATACTTTTCTATATGCAGAGTGTCAATTTCTAAGCCTAGAAAAATGATAACTTGTGCTGGCCCCTTTGTCTTTTCATGTGCTAATGGCACCCCAAGTTCATATGGCTGAACAACCACTGAAGCTAAGTTATGTTCCCTAACTGCATGTATGTGTTGATTTTTGCTCTTTTTATACTCTGAGTTTATTTCTTCTTATTGTCTACCCAATGGTGCAACTAAAGGGGGGCACGGGGGCATGTGCACCCCAACTGATGCCCATGCCCCCCCAGTCCCCCCCCCCCACCCCAATTTGAAATCTGGACTTTTGAGATTAAAAATTACCAGAATAAAATGTTACATTTTATGAGCTTTTATGTAGTAATTTCAATGTTTTTAAAACTATTTTTGTCCGGCCGTCCGAATTCAGTAGATGTTAAAGTTTTAGCATCGCTGCTTCAACATCTATGT
This sequence comes from Marthasterias glacialis, assembly GCA_911728455.2. Lineage (NCBI taxonomy): Eukaryota > Metazoa > Echinodermata > Asteroidea > Forcipulatida > Asteriidae > Marthasterias > Marthasterias glacialis. The sequence goes on from OU452221.1 coordinate 9,099,031, forward strand.
TTTGAGTTGTTTTATGGAACCTAAAAGCCCTAAGTGGAACTATTGTACAGTGACTGCCATATTTTGTGTTTCTCAACCATTTTTTTTACAGAAATGTTGAAGTTTTTTTTGGGGGGGGGGAATTAAAAAAAAAAATGTTAAAAATTTTTTACAACAATAAACATAGCTCATAGGACTTTTTAATAGCCAACTTCAGATTAAATGTCGATGATTTAGAAGTAAATTTGAAATGATTTGTAACAACGCAAAAGGCATGTAGATTTGAAACAAACAAAAAGGAAACTCTTGACTGTGTCACGAGTTCCAGTTGACTGAGCTAAAACAATGAAAACATAAATTGCAGTGATGTACTGCAGGGCTTGCGCTAACTTTTTGTCTTGACTAGACTACCGGGCTAGTCAGATATAGTTTTGACTAGTCCTCACAATTGTCTACTAGCCTGACCATTTACGCCACAAAGAAAACTGACAGGGTACATTTAGAAAGAGGAGTCATCTGACTCAGTTTTTACTAGCCCGGCCGGGCTACCAAGAAGCAAGTTTGACTAGCCCACGGCACTCTTGACTAGTGTTTGTACGCCATGCTAGTGTCTAAATCGAGCCCTGTACTGACTTGAAACTTGAATCAAATTCTGCTGCTGACATGCAGATTCATATGTAAAGATAAAACTCATGATGTATGTCATCGGTTTCAGTTGAACGACCTAAAACAATGAAAACTTTGAATGGCCATAACTCCTTAATGCAATGATGTACTGACTTGAAACTTGAATCAAATACTACTACTGACACGCAGATTTATATGAAAAGATAAACTTCTGAGTCTGGCACTGGTTCCAGTTGAAACATTGAATGGTCATAATTCCTTATTGCAATAATGTACTGACCATCATTTGTTCCTAACCTATAAGTTTCTTCTCCCAGTCAGCCCTCCCCCATCTGAGCCCCTTTGCCACATTTCAAACCAAGTAGGCAGTAGTTAAGTGCATGCTTGTTAATGTCCCCACCCCTTTAAACATCAGTTGATCAAAAGGATCGTTTTTCCTCTATCGGGCGATCCACAGCTCGCCAAGGCAGCTTTCGCTGGTCTAGTTTTATTATTTACACACAGAATGTAATTTTGTCAACACGTCAGAAGAGCGCTGAAAAAGGGGCTTGTTTAGGAAAAATACAAACGGAAACTACAGTTTCAGTTTGCCAAAAATGTCCGTCCCCCCCCCCCCCCGCCCTAGGAAAAATGGTGCCCCCCCTTGTGCCCCCCTAAAATGTTACCCAAGTTAAGGCGCTGCCAGCTCAAAACATTTCAATGCAGAAATCATTGTTTGTGAAAGTACTTTAGTGAATCTTTACACAATAAATAATATAAGTGTTTACAAAACCGGTTGATGAGGGTAATCCAACCAAACCTGGACATACAGTAAGGTTGCTGGGCAACTTTGATCTGTAATTCACAAAGGCAGTAAGTGCTGTGGAGACATATGGGTCACTACGTAGAGTTGATGACGTCAATGTTAACAGAAATAATATAAAGCTAAAATGGTACAAGAATATGCACAAAAGCAACATAAGTTTATGGTATTTGTAAGAAGATTGTATCCTGTTGGTTAGTGATGATATTTTGGAGCTGGAAGTGCATTGTAAACGAATGGTATACAAACATGTACGTGAACATTCGTTACACTGCACTTCCGGCTCCAAAACGTCATTGCTTACCAACACGATAACGTGGCAGCAAGACATTTGATTAAATCGCATGAAATGTGTAAAAAAAACTGATGTAAAATTTCACTGCAAATACTCAGCCCTCATAAAAATAAACTCTGTTTGACATGCTTTGTTATTAAAACATGCTGAAAAAATTGGCCTAAATAAGGGCACCTTTTTCTCAATAGCTTTGTAATATGTATCTTCTTCGAATGCTTTTTAAATTTTGTATGTTTCAATGTAAGCCTATCTGAGAATTATGTAAACATATCTGAAAATTAAGTGCAATAAGGTAATTTGCAAATAAAAGTACAGCACAGCCTCGTTTCTTTCAACATCTCTTATAGACCTTTATCATGCTACCACCATCTTGGTCATGTTCTCTTTATCCAATAACAGTAATAGATGCTTATATTCATTTTATTAAAAGGAACCAGACTATTTGCCCTTCCAGCCTCGGTTTGGTTACACTGGTTTGAATGGGAGAAAATCAAGATGGCCGCACCATGATAAAGGTCTATTGTTTCTGTTTCAGACAAACACTACTTGCTCCAACAGAAGCATTTTATCCATCAATAATTCATTGGAAACTGGATATGACGAGATCACCAATACTACCTGCTACAATGTGACTCAGGTTTCTGCTGTCGAAGAATTCTTTGAGTAAGATCATAACACTCTATAAAGCACTCGTTCCTTAGATCTGATTTTACTTCTTTAAAGTTACTCAACCTTTATTGGAGAAGCAGTTCACAAACAAACAAACAAACAAACAAACTAACAAACTGTCTAAAGGAAATGTTTCAAAAGTATTGATAAAGCATATCTAACAAAAAATAGTTTGAAAAGTTCAACTTAAAATGTGCTGCAGAAAATGAGGGATTATGATTAAAAGAAAAACATTACATTTTTATAGAAAAAAAATCAATCCCATATGATTGAAGTTGGTATCTCAACACACTTTTCCTTAACAATTTCATTTAATACCTTCAGGATGAAAGACCTTATACTCAGCAATACACTTACATAGCCCAGGCTCCAGAATCTCCCTGCAGTGCTTAATAAGTTGTTTTGCACTCAACACAATAGTCAATAAGGTGTGACTTCCCGTTGGGCACTTTAAACTCTTGTGTGCGGTGACCTATGTATTTTCATGTGACATGTTTGTGGGGCCACTGTTGTCATCAGTTTACCAAAGAAGTTTTGTGACCTTAGTGACCTTTGTTTATCGGTCTTCTCAGTTGTGATGATGCAGGGCAGGGGTTGGTATGCAAATTTGTTGAGTTTCAAGTATCAGTAATCTTATTTTAAGTAGGTGTGCTATTTTCCTAGTGCCCCGTTTTGCGTATACTCCCTTTATTACTGCACTCTTCCTAGTAGCCGTTTTACTGCTATTATGCATGGCACAACCCTCAGAGTTCAGACAGCCATAATCCCTTCTTTTGTTGATTTGCAATCAAGCTGAAATATTTACAATAGTCGAGTTTGTTAAGATTTGGTTACCATTACTGTAGCACTCCCAATTTTCACCTACCGAGTTCATCAGTGCACAACTGTATCCTTTGATGTTATTATGAAACAAGTTCAAATTGTCAGGGTCAGGTCCGCTTTTTGGGGGTATGGTGTAACCCTAAAGACAATAAAAATGAGCCTAAAGTGCTGTAAAAATCAAGACAATTGCACTTGAACACTGCCAAAGTCACCGAGTACTGCAATAAAAAAAATGTTTGTTGTTGTTTATACGTTATTTAGTTTTGAAAGTGTTTAAAATGTTATTAACACAAAATTCTCCATTTAATTTTAAACTTTGGTTTATGTGTCAGGTTTTTCAATTTTTTTTCCCAGTTTTTCTTTCACGCAAGTGACTCATGGCTCCGACTAGACTAAACATTTGTGACTCGTATCTTGCAGGCCTGATACAGTGGAGGCAAATGCCTCTGTTGCCCCTGGTCATTGCCTTGGTGCCCTTGAAACGTTCCAATACTGGAAATTTACAATTTCCTCATTGAGGTGTCCTCTATCAAGAACAAAATGCCTTGGTGCCCTTGCCATTACCCAAGATCGAAGCAACCAGGCCTGACTTGGAATCGAACTCGACCCAAATGACTCGAAGCTTGGACTTCACATGAGCACTGAAACTCAAGGATTGATGTATTTTGACTACATGTCCGGCTTTGTTTCATTCATTTCATTAGGCGGCGTGTCTTAGGAATCTCCAATGGTTTACAGGAGGTGGGGACCATACGATGGGAGTTGGCACTCTGTCTTCTCTTAGCTTGGGTTCTTGTTTACTTCTGTATCTGGAAGGGTGTGAAATCTACTGGCAAGGTAAACAAAACCACCCGTCAAAAGAATTTAAAATTTGATAGAGGTTTTTGCGGGGTTTTTTTCGGAGAGAAATTTGCGACTCAAAAATCAGGTTATTTCAAAAGCAGTTTTAATTCACATTACCGACCTGCCTCTCCTGGCAAGTGTCATTCTTGAACCCCTCTCCCCCCCAAAAAAAAATAATTTTTAAATAATAATAATAATGATAACAGTAATAAATGAATAAAAAATTAATAAATTAATTAATTAACAAAAAATAAAAAAAATCAACAAAATAAACAAAACACAAAACTTACAAAAGAAATCAAAAAGTGAACTGATTTAACGTTATGTAACTTAAATGAATGGAACTGTAATCACTGTATTTACCTGGGTCTTATTACAACACAGGTAGTTTACTTCACAGCAACATTTCCATATGTGGTGTTAACTATCCTATTAGTTCGTGGAGTTACATTGGATGGAGCAGCTGATGGTCTCATCTTCTACTTAAAGCCAGATTTGAAACGCCTCATGGAAAGTCAGGTATTTAAGTAATCTAAAAAAAAAATGATAACAAGGAGTCAAGGACTTGTATGCTTGTAGGCTCTGAAGAAGCCTGTGATAAAATGTTAAGTTTTGATGTTGAGGAAACCCACAACTTCTATTGAACGGCATCTCTGCAAGATATGCTGCTCAAAGTGCTTCAGTTAAAAAAAAAATCTGGAAAAGTTACACGGACGCCCTAGGGTACTGTAAACAATAGTACGTCAGTCCATTCGTGTAATTTGAGCCCTCATGGAGTCGCAGGGTTTTAATTAAACAAGAATAGTTATAATAAGAAGCTTAATACTCATCATTTGAAAAAGGTGTGAGTCTCAGTAGTGAAGTATTTTTAAGTCCACGGGATGCTTTGGAACGCTAGGGGGCAGCAGAGGTGCCAGGTGAATTTCCATTGCGTAGGTAATGTTGAGCTTGTGCACATTTCTAGGAACAATGGATTTACCTGGTAAGTATGCTGCCACCTTAATGTCCCTGAAAGTCATCCATTGTGGCATAGAACAATCTTACATTAACATAAACCAATGCTGTTTTTATTCACCAGGTATGGATTGATGCAGGTACTCAGATATTCTTCTCTTATGCCATCGGTCTTGGATGCTTGACTGCACTTGGAAGCTACAACAACTTTAAGAATAACTGCTACAAGTAAGTGTAGTAAAACACAAACGAATACAGCTTTGAGCCCAGTTCATACTTCAATCAGGCCTTGATCTTAACCGAGGCCACCGAGGCCATTGGCCTCATGCCCTGTCGAGTTGGCCAGCATGCCCTTTAGAAAAATTGCGCTGTCACTACCAACTTGGCCAGCGGCCCTTGTACAATTTCTCTGATTTGCCCAGCAAAGGCCTGCCCCCATTTTTCTTTAGATCAAGGCCTGCTTCTGCGAAGTGCGAAAGTGAGAAGTGAATTTTCTTGTGTCACTGATTGTTTGTCTCAAAAATCTGCTTAGTATTCACTTTCGCAAGGAGTATCAAGTATGATGATGATGAATCCGGATTTTTCTGGTTAGTCTGGTTTGGTTTTTATTATCAAAAACACTTTGATGATAAGGGGTACGATTTTGAGACCCCCAACATGAAACATCATTTGAGCACTGGGCCCAATTTCATAGCGCTGCTTAACGGTAAGCAAATTTTTGTGCTAACTAGAGCAGAAAAATTTGCTTAAGCTTAAGCGTAATTCACAGGTAAGCACGAAAATTAGGCGGTCAGCTTGCGCGTTCACCAAGAATTTGCATTGTTATGTCATTCATTTTCCTACAGTAAGCACCGGAAGGTTAGCATGCCTTTTCCTGTGCTTACGGTTATAGCAGTGCCATGAAATGGAAATCACACAGTAAGCACAAAATCGGCCGTTAAGCAGCTCTATGAAATTGGGCCTTGGTCATTGATTTATCGTTTTTACATGTTCGGCTCAGTGGCGGTGATGCAGCTTTTCCGACCTACCCGTAACCGAATTGTTGGCTCGGCTAGGCTTGATTTCAAGGTAGTGGATTCTACAAATTAACAAAAAACATCAAGGGAATTTTTTTAAAAATGAAAAGCATTGAAGCATGTGAGTCAATCAATGTGTGGAAAAATAGCCTAGTGCATGAAATCTACACCATCGTGAACTTCACGCACGTCAACGCACAGCACGCGCTTCATTTGGGGAAATAGTTCGCAAATTAGGAAATAGTTGCAAAAACCCCAAAACTATTGACTGGTAAACAGCGCCCTCAAGAGGTTGAAATGAAACGGTTTACAGTTGTAAAACCATGCGTCCTAAAAATATTTTTTTTTCACATGACATTTTGGACTGAGGTGTGTTATAAAACACATATGGACTGGCATTATTCGAGCAATAGTGCACGTCTATGCACCCCTCGTGCCATTTGAGTGACCAGGAGAGGGTCCTATTTCCCTACGGCCTCGGGAAATAGGACCCTCTCCTGGTCACTCACAGGCGCGAGGGGTGCATAGACGTGCACTATTGCCCAAATAATGCCAGTCCATATGTATATAATATTTTGGTCTGTCGCTGATGATGAGGGTGTTTAAATACACAACAAAAGATGTATAAATGAAGCCATCAGTGGAAACTAACATTGTACTTTGTCTTTTTTTTAACAAGGGATACCCTGATAGTTGTGACCATTAATAGTTTTACCAGTCTATATGGTGGAATTATCATCTTCTCTGTGTTGGGGTTCATGGCCAAGGAGCAGCAGATTGATATTGCAGATGTTGCTGACAAAGGTGAAAAATGAAAATTTTGAAAAATAACATTCTGGATGTAACATGTTACATGTTACATCCAGAATTTTATTTTTTATTTTCATAATAATTTTCATTAAAATACATTAAAACAATTTTATACTTAAAATTTTCACATACAAAGGAGAATGTTACATAAAATAATTGAGTCAAGTCAGTACATATGATCCGTGCTCAAGCCGGTTTTTCCTTAAAAAATAAATCCAAATGTTGAGTTACCGGTACTGTTTTTGTAGGATAACCAAAGTTATTAACTTTCAAATGAGATATTGAACAAAATAATGTGTCAACGAATAATAGCAGTAATTAATTTGAAAAATAATTTTTGTGTGGAGAACAATAATTAAAATCCGCGTGCTGCCTGCTCATTTTTAGCCCGGTTTTCAGCCTTGCGACACAGAGACAAAATGCAAGCAAAATGAAGTTGTAATATAGCTGACTTCTGGGTACCAGCAGTGAGCATGGCCGTCATACACATTTTCACATTGGGTTGTTGGCCAGGATAATTGTTTCAAACCAAAATTTTTATAGCCTTCTTCAAGTTGGGACACAGTTTGTGACATTTGTATGACGTCTGCATGATTTAGCCCTGCCCCATTTCTGCTGTATTTAATCACTGACTATCACAACAAATGTTTTTCCTGGTACATTTTGTACCTTGTAATTAGTGCAAAAAGTGAATTTGCATAATTATGTTTTTGAGTGTTGAAAATTTTGAAAAATAATATTCTGGATGTAACATGTTACATGTTACATCCAGAATTTTATTTTTTATTTTCATAATAATTTTCATTAAAATACATTAAAACAATTTTATACTTAAAATTTTCACATACAAAGGAGAATGTTACATAAAATAATTGAGTCAAATAAATGATTTCTTTTCATAATATGGACAAATGTTGCACAAGAATCACACTGTGTCCCAACTTGGTGGAATGACCCAATTAAAGCCTAAAAACATCCTCCCTGCTGCCTCACGTCTTGGGATGTTTATTTATTTATTTTATTTTAAATCTTTAGACTTGCTGTACAATTATTAAAAGTTGGTCAGGGGCTGTCAAGGAAATACAAAAGTATAAAAACTGTCATCAAAAGATATGTACAACCAGAACCCTGTCAACAATAAAAATGTAATTAAATATATTAATTACCCTAAAAATAAATAGGCTCAATTTTTTGTTGAATTTGCACAAAAGTGAAAATAGTAACCAACAACAATTACAAACACAAGTCAGAAACAAAACACCATTAAAAAACCTAAAGAAAAAAACACTAAAAAAAAGAATAAAAGAACCCCAAACCTAAGAAGCCAAAAAAAACCTCCCCAGCTTCACACGAAATGACTTAAAACCCTCCAAAATCAATGTATTCCTGATATCCCCACTAAGTCCCGAAAACAATAGAAAAACGAACAATTGTAAAATTGCATTCTCCTGCACAAGCACTACTTTTTTTCACAGTAACAGGGGGAAATCTCAATAATACTGGGTCAATGAAGCTACTTCCAATTTTGCTCACGCCCAGTACCTTTCCGAAGGTTTAAGGATGATTTTAGCAAACACAAAATCAATTAAATGGTAATTATTTTGCTAATTATAAGTAGAACCTATAATTAAATAGTAAACTTGCGGGTACAACCATACGGAAGCCGGATAGTGCCAGGGGATAAAAGGTAAACTATATTTTTCACGAGCGCGTGAATATTTTTTATGTACAATTTATCTGGCGGCCGCCACTTATTATCTGGCGGCCGCCACATAATTATCTGGCGGCCGCCACATAATTATCTGGCGGCCGCCACTTATTATCTGGCGGCCGCCACATAATTATCTGGCGGCCGCCACATAATTATCTGGCGGCCGCCACATAAATTTCTGTACTATTTAACTCTCAATCAAAGGTAAAATTTGTACGTACTTTTTTGTGGTACGAGGTATAATTTTTTTTTTATGAAATGAGGGCCATTCCAAGAGCTTCAAAATTAAGTAAAATTTTTCTCTGTAGGTGCTTTACTTTTGGAGATATGGCTGTCCGAATAGAGCAGGTTATGCTAATTAGTCAAAAGTTCGTTGACCCCTAACTCAAAAAATAATTGACCAAATGACTGAGGAGTCCAATCAGCACACCGAATTTCGTTTCAATCCGGGTCGGTCAGGTCCAAAAGCATGTTGAATTGACACGGAATGACCCACAACTCATAATTTTTTCATGTTACTTTTTGGTTTAGTGTTTTGGTTTGCTTTTGTGTTAACATGACTCAGTGTTATTAAATTTTGTGGTTATACTATTTACGACTTTGGTAATGCTTTTGCTGTATCGCTTTCATTCGGTGACATAGCCCTGACCAATGGGTTTGCTCCCTCCTTCCGGCTGCAATTCCAGAAAATTTGGTAAAATTTAGGAAAGTTGGGAGTTTGCTTTGGGAAAAACATCCTCTAAAACTACATTTTCAAAATGTAATGCCCAAATGAATTTCCGATTATATAAAGCCCCACAACTCTACCATAGTTAAAGCCAAAACATCATTGAGAATTTAAGGCTATACATTTCCAAACCCATACATTTTCTATAAATACAAAATGTAACAATCAGCCAACTCGTTTTTCAAAGGTTAGTTGAATGCATACTTTAATCACGGTTCTATAAATCACGGTACTTTACTCACGGTAATTTACAAGCAAACACTTTGTCAATGAAATATATCAACCATGTCATTAACAGCGGCGTAACAAACAAACAAATTCGGTGGGGGTGCACTCTAAAAACAGATTGGTTATAAAAACAACCAAGATGTTGGTAGATATGTGTCTAACCGGGCTTATTGGTTAATTTAACCAATATATCATGGGTTGAATTAAATATCACTGTAAAAACTCCCGGGTCAGAATTGACCCGGTTTCGGGTCCTAGGGGGACAGACAATCTGTGTCAATGTGACCCCAAATCCGAGCCAAAATCACAGCTTTTTAACAAAATTTCTGGTCACATTGACACAGATTCCGGGTCAAACTGACCCGGATTCCGGGTCAAACTGACCCAGAAATGGGTCTTGCCCTCTGGGACCCGAATCCGGGTCAATTCTCACCCGGGAGTTTTTACAGTGTGAATTAACCAATATTTTGGTTAATTTGGTTACAATGTATCGTTGTTAAACTAACCAATATCTTGGTTTTAACCAATAAGCTCGGTTGGACACATATCTACCAACATCTTGGTTGTTTTTAACCAATCTGTTTTAGAGTGCATGTGGGGGTGGGCAAAGACAAGAAAATCCCGACTGACCCACAGGTCACGTCCTCAGGGATATAATGTTGAAAATTTGGGATTGTAAAATCCTAGTTGAACTTCTTGAAAAACATAAACTTTCATTTTCTCAAATTTGAGCTCCACTTGAAAAAAAGCTTGTTTTGTATCGCAATCCCAAATTGCTAATTTTAAGCTTGATTATGTGGCGGCCGCCAGATAATTATGTGGCGGCCGCCAGATAATTATGTGGCGGCCGCCAGATAATAAGTGGCGGCCGCCACATAATTATCTGGCGGCCGCCACTTATTATCTGGCGGCCGCCAGATAATTATGTGGCGGCCGCCAGATAATTATGTGGCGGCCGCCAGATAATAAGTGGCGGCCGCCAGATAAATTGTACATAAAAAATATTCACGCGCTCGTGAAAAATATAGTTTACCTTTTATCCCCTGGCACTATCCGGCTTCCGTACAACCATGTGGTTAAATCTCTCTTGAGAGGAGTGTTGGATCTGAAAAGAGCACTGCGGCTCTTTTCAGAGCCAACACTCCTTTCAAAAGAGATTTAACCACATGGTTGTACCCGCAAGTTTACTATTTAATTATAGGTTCTACTTATTCTCTACACAATGCAAAGCTTGAAATGCTATAGTTTTTAGGAATGAGTCAGTTAGTTTTGATCTTGCGAGTCGAATACTAATGTTTGAAAATACTGAAAACCCTGATGACCAGTGACCCTGAAGACTCCATTGACCGATCTGGCTCAAGGGCACAGCGTTGGTAAAGCTGATAGTGCAGTGTTCTGTACATGAAAAAAAACAAATCAGTGAAAATTTGGGCTCAATCCATCGTCTGGGTCAGGAGAAAATAGTGAGAAACCGTGCACACTTTTTTAGCATGTAAACACATTGTCCTAATTTTGTTGTTACAACCGAAATCAACTGTTGCGTTTTTTTTTTTTTTAAGGTTTTCAGATACGAGTTTTCTTGAATATGACAGTATTCAGGGGGAAATAATTCACAGAAAAATTTGTTCTAGTATAAACCTCATAAACAGTTAAGCTTCCAGACTGAAGAAACTAAACAGTGACGGTTTTTGTCCTTACCAATCATGTACATCAGTATCTTTAAACTTTCACAGGTTTATTTAATGTATATAAAGTCACATAAAATAAGCATACTGGTCTTTGGCAATTCACTAATGTTGGCTGCGTGTTTGAAATTCAGAGAATTTATTATAATAATAGTGGCTTCTTATATAGCGCTCAACTCCGTCACTCAGTGATGCTCGTGGCACTCCAACATTATTACCCCTGGTCACTGGGCCGTTTATTTCATTCCTGAAACCATCTCAGCTACCTTGGGAGTATGTAGCCTGTGCTGCCTAGCATGTAGCGCACCCAGCTAAATCAATCACATGAACTGTCTCTGCCCTCACAGGTACCCATTTACCCCTGGGTGAAGAGAGGCAATTATAGTTAAGTGTCTTGCTCAAGGACACCAGTGTCATGACCGGGATTCGAACCCACACCCTAATGACATCATTGGTTTTTTGAAAAGTAAATTCATTCCCATCCTCTAACCAAATAACCAATAAAGTGTCATCAAATTAAGCGAGTTGAAAAAACAAGTTTATGACTTGTCAGGCATTGTGTCCCTATAAACATAAAATACATTCTTATTTTTATTGCAACAATCAAAATAAGCAACTTTTGGGGTCTTCAAATGCTATTTTCTTGACTTTGACAGTATTTCAGAAGGAAAACTTCCTCTTGATGATTGGAAGGCTACTTTAAACTTAATGTTTTAAACTTCAGTGAGTTTTAAATTTTGTTATGATTGCCAACCCTTTATTTTACCTTTCTTATATAAGTTGGTGATAGCTTTTATTCCCTTTGTTATGGATGTCACAGGCTAATTTTTGGTATATGTTTTCCTTTCACTTCAGTAAAGAAATTCAACCTCTTCACAGAAGCAAGCTTGGTTTTGCTGCTATCTGTCTTTCCTGTGACTTCAAAAACTCCCAATGGAAGTTTTACGATTGACTAAGCCTTGGTGGTTGAAAAAAAATCATATCTCAGTAATTCTTGTCATGGTAAAATTAGGGTGGATGTTCAAACTCCTGTAACGAGGTGAAAGAGACAAAAATAGCCATCGCACAATCTTTAGTGATACTAATTGTTATTCAAGGATAATGGCAAAAATAAAAGAAAAAATATGTATATATGTATACAGGCCTTGATCTTAAGAAAAACAGGAGCAGGCCTTTGCTGGCCAAATCAGAAAAATTGTATAAGGGCATGCTGGCCAAGTAGTGACTGCAATTTTTCTTAAGGGCATGCTGGCCAACTCGACAGGGCATGAGGCCAATGGCCTCGGTGGCCTCGGTTAAGATCAAGGCCTGTGTATGTATATATTAAACAAAGTTTTGACAACAAACACTCCTACTTCTACAATGTGCTTTGCATTGTCCGTAAGTACTGTATAACACCAAGGACAAGTACATAAAGTTGTTGGCAAACAGAGTTAACCAGTAGATGCCAGATGACCTGTACACTCGCAAATATTGTCAAAGCCAGCAAATAAAGGTCGTGTAAAAACGCCATAGTGTAAAATTGGAATACTGGAACAAAGGTTTCAAAGCGTGCACAGAGTACGAACTCACCGTGCAATGCTCGTTGCACCCACACGAAGAGGACAAGGAAAAACTAGAAGACTCCTGGCGACAACTGGTTAAAGAAATTAGATAGATGTTAACATCTATCTAATTGTTTGTGGTACCTGCCGCTAATAATACTGGATTCGAACTGGCCCCTCGTCACCGGGCGTGCTCGGTGGTCTAATGGTCAAGAGTTGCCTGTGGATTTTTTTAGACTAGCTAACTCGAAAGCACTGAGTATACAGTGCTTATCACACATCGGCGTAAGGCAAATTGAAATTTATGGTTAAAGAAAGTTATTAATTTTCTTGGTATTTCTTAAAATTCAACAGCTACATTTCTTTATCATTCACAGTTTGAATCAATGTTACAGCAATGACGTTCTAAAGTACACCTTTTTTGCATGAGTTTGTGTGTTGCTGTTACATTTTGTGTTTTCCTGTATGTACCTCGACACTCCCGCAGTATGATTTAGAGTTACTCAAGACTGTGTGTCACCAACGTTATTTTCCGTCTCTTGTACCTTTCACAGGTGTTGACATTTATCAGCACAATTATGCCTCTCCCATTTTATAAATGAATGATGTCCTTGCTAGGTAACCATTGAAGCTTTTGGTGGAAATACAAAATGGCTGTCTTGAGTTTTCCACTGAATAGGCCTTTAACATGCTGTGACCATCTTTTTCATGTTATTCATTTGCAACCAGAGTAATCGTTCCCATTGAATCCTTTGGTCTTTACCCTTGATTTTCCTCCACGGTTACACTGATTTATCACAAATGAAATGACTGAATTATGATCGTAAAAAATCTATTAAATTGTGTGTCCACAATCTTTCTGTACAGGTCCTGGTCTTGTGTTTATAGCCTACCCCAGAGCTGTATCCTTACTACCTGTTGCTCCTCTCTGGTCTTGCATCTTCTTCTTCATGCTTTTACTTATGGGCCTCGATAGCCAGGTCAGTTCACGGAAAAATATTACTGTAGTGTAGACCTTTTTCATACTGTGACTATCTTTGTCAGGTTGCGTGTTTAAAATGATGCTGGACCATTTTTCCTCGATCCAGGCTTACTTCGATTACATTGGGTTGAATGGCAGAAGAGATGACCACACCATGGTTAAAGTCTATAGACCTTTATCATGCTGCCACCATCTTGGTCATGTTCTCTGTATCCAATAACAGTAATAGATGCTCATATTCATTGTACTAAAAGGAACCAGACTTTTTGCCCTTCCAGCCTCGGTCTGGTTACATTGGTTTGAATGGGAGAAAATCAAGATGACCACACCATGATAAAGGTCTATTGCTGGAAGATGTTCTCTCATTGTCAAAAGTTCTACAAGATGGATATGATGATTTCTCTAAAACAAATTACATGTCATGTCAGAGGCTGAACTGCATTGACAGTTAATTAATGTTCTCAACAAAAAGAAATCCTATAAAAAAAGAAGCTGATAAAAACCTTGTTTACATATAAATTGACCTATGAAATTCATAGATACTGAATAAGATTTAATATTTGCTGTTGTGTGAGTCTTAACACTGTGTTGACTGTCAGAGTGCATCTTCATTATTATTATTATTATAATGGTAAAGTGTCTTGCTCAAGGACACAAGTGTCATGACTGGCCAGGCCGGGATTCGAACCCACATTCTATAAACTACAGAAGTTAAGTTCATCCGTCTAGACCACTCGGCCACGACACTCCACGAAACTGTACAAATAATAGCAGCAATGACTAAAACAATAACAACTTGCCCTTGCCAGAGATCAATTTTGTGCACTGTTTCAAGAACCTCATAATCCCTTCAGCTGCACTAGCCAGAGTCTAAACCTGGACCCTGGTGCCACACTGTTTAGGGCTTTGTGCTACTTATTGAGTAGATTGTTAGTTGCTTTGGAAACTTGAATAAACCCCTGCACAGTTTTAAAAACCCTGATCAATGGTTCAGGTAAAAAAATTAATAAAACCGGCTTGTAAGATTTTAGATACACTGTAGAAGTTTTGGCATTTAAAAATCATAGTGCATGTTTTGTCATGGTGTCATCAATGTTTTATGTTTGTTTCCTTGTGAGGGAACAGGATTAGATTTGTGTTAATAATAATAATAATAATATCGGAGTGAGTCTTATATAGTGCACGTATCTACCAACAATAAGGTTCTCAAGGCGCTTATTATATTCTTTTTAAGTCGGGTTTTTGAATTTTTTGAATTATGAGAGCCATATATGTAGCACCTTGTAATGGTTTACAAGGTGCTGCGGCGCATTCAGCAGCCACTGCCAGAAACACTGGGGCAAACCCCTTCTCTTAGCGATAAGTGTAACTGAGTTCTTTTATGAGCATTACTCAACGCACGGGACTAACGGCTTTACGTCCCATCCGAAGGGCAAAGAAATAATTGTTAAGTATCTTGCTTAAGGACACAAGTGTCAAGACCGGGACTTGAACCTACACTCTGCTGATCAGAAACACCAGAGCTTGAGTCCAGTGTGCTCAACCACTCTGTCACGACACGCAATGTCTAACATGGCATTTGAAAATTAGCAGCTTTCTTTAACGGTGATAGGTACCGGTTAAAAGTTACATTAATGATTTTTCTTTAAAGTAGGTTAATTTATTTTCTTTAAGATTAGCCAAACTATTCTATATCATTATTAAACCGCACCTCTGCCATGCCCGGGTTCTTATTTACAGTCGAGCCAGAATTATGACTTTATTAACCTCAGATGGATGATTTTTTTGTTATGTAAAGACAAACTGCTACAAGCTACCTGGCTTATTTTGGACCTTGCCTCCATACGCTTTCCCCATTAGTAAATGCTCTGTCTTTAATATTATGCATTACATGTACATGTAGTTATATAACTTGTGGAAATGTGTGTGGAAATAAATGTGAATTGAATTGAATTGAAGCTACTTTTAACAGTGCATAAGCTGACTTGTTCCTTCAATGTTGATTTCCAGTTTGTTGGTGTTGAGGGCTTCATTACTGCAGTGGTGGATCTGTTCCCAGTCTTACGCGAAGGATATAACAGAGAGTTCTTTATCCTTGGAGTAAGCGTTGTCTCGTATGGCTTTGGCCTCACCATGGTAACAAATGTGAGTTGGTTTCATATCTCAGTACAAATACAAACAGATGTGATCCTAAATGCCAAAACCAGGCAGTCCTTGCCAAACCTTAAACTAGGGTTTACTTGTTCATTAAATATTATGTATGGAGACCGCCACTCATAGGGCTAAATAGCTCGGTTGGTAGAGCGCCGGCATCTTAATTCGGAGGTTACAGGTTCAAATCCTGTTCAAGTCAATTTTTCTTAGTTCAAATTTTTTGTTTAGTCAGTTTCCCTTGTGGTCTATTACTTGAGATGTTCATTAAATAGATGCGTATAATACAAGCTTACAAATTAGGTCTTTAAAATAAGTACTTTTTATAGATGTTTTCGACATTCATCACATTACGTTGGTATCATAACTGATGTTTTGTTTTTCCACTTTTTTCACCATTTCGTTTTGACCAAGAACTGACTGATTTTGGCCTGGGACATTACAAATGAATTATGAAAAGTAAAAGGTACAACAAAACAATAAAAAACACAGTCCACAACAAAAGTCAACAATACAGCTTATTTGCTGACCGTGTACAGTTGTGGTACAAAATTTTATTCACTCAAAACCTTTATTAGTGGGGCAGAAGGGACATATTTGGGAGAATTGTGTCTTTGACGATACAATAGACCGATCCATTAAGCCCCGCCTCGAAACTTATTGACCAATCACAGCATTGGCTAAATCACCACTGTACACGTGGGCAGCAACAATGTGCGTCTTTTCAATGCCACACTGCACGACATGAACGCCAACGCTATAAGTACGCACACGCATGTTTACATTTTCCAATAGGATTTTTATCGTGTCGGACTTTTGTCGGACTTTCGGTGGCCTACCCAAGGCTGTGATTGGTCAACACGTATGGGGGCGGTGCTTAAAGCCCATATTATTCACTTTTGGGAACACCGAAAAACAAAATGTTCACAGATTTGCACATAACTTATGTGGTATAGAGACGATGATGGTAGAAAACTTCATGTGAAATATTTTTGTCTGATGTATTATCGTTTTCGAATAATTAGTGAAATAAGATCCACAAATGATTTTTCGTCTCATGAAACGAAAACTCCGACCGTTAGAATTAAATAACTCTTGATGCTCATAAGGTATGGAAGTATTTCCAGACACTTTACCAATAGTGTATAATGGCTTTAATGGATCAATCTATTAGCATGGGATTTGGAACACAGCAAGATTATGTCTCTAGAAAGAAATTTGGCTATAGAGCCATCACAGATTTGTCCTTTGAAAAAATATAGGTAGAATAACAAGCAGTTTTTGAAATCTTCGAAAAGGCTGCCATTGTCTTAAGGACAAGTCTGCGATGGCCCTATAGCCAAATATCTTTCTTATGACATACTCGGACTGTGTGCCAAGTTCCCTGCTTAAATCATCAAAGGTACAATCCTATCACTTACCTACCTGTTTTTTCAAGAAGAATAACAGGCTTTGATGCAACTGACTAACACATTTGGTGTTTTTGTATTCAAACACCATTATATAAGTTGTGGGGCAGACATTAGAAACTAGACTGGTATTAAGACTCAAACAAAGGACGGCAATTTGGAAATTCAAATCATTATTTATTTGGTATTGTAACATAAATTATTACCACATAAGGCAATGAGACAAAGTCAAAATACATGCAATGTAGAGTTTCATGAAAATAATTTGAAAGTTAATTTTTTGGATAAGAACATCTTCTCTTCAGTTAATTCATGACTGAAACAAATTGCTGTCTCACTTCACCTGACCGTTTCTTTGTGGGTTCTCCGATTTATAGTTTTTAGCTTTTTGTGGTTTTGTTGTAGGGAGGGATGTATGTGTTCCAGATCTATGATTATTTCTCAGCAAGCGGTATGGTGCTACTCTGTATGGCCTTCTTTGAAACCCTTGCCATTGGATGGGTATATGGTAAGAATATTATCTTAAAATCATCGCTCACTGGAAGGAAGTACAGGGCTCAACCGGGGTCCAATTTCATAGAGCCGCTTAAATACAAAAAGTAGCTAAAGCACCAAGTCAATTATGCTTAACCAGATTTAGGTTACCAGCCAAAATACCATGTCATGTGAACCATTTGTGACTGGTATCCTGCTCATTTTTGTCTAGCAGCCCAATTTCATAGAGCTGCTTAAGCAGAAAATACTGCTTAACAAATTTCTGCTAGGCAAGAATGAGCAGGATACCAGTCACGAATGGTACACATGACATGGTATTTTGGCTGGTAACCTAAATCTGGTAAGCATACCTGACTTTGTGCTTAGCTACTTTTTTGTGTTTGAGCAGCTCCTTGAAATTTGGCCGCGGTCAACATAGTGATGCAAACATAACGGAGGTTATTGCAAATTAAGAAACACATGAGCATGGTTCTTGTGCGCTTTAATCCTTTGCTGTCTCCTAGTGAGATCTCATCCACCTTGAATTCACCCTCCCTTGGAGGATGAACTGGCTCTTAAATGATCAGTTTGGTTCCCATCAGTTTTGTTCAAACCCCTGGATCTTAAGTTTCATTTCATTTACGTCTAGCAGCTTTTATTCCACAGCCATTGACACATCAATAGATGGCTATTTACTGTGATTTCCTTAGGCCTGATACTTCACGTAGGCAATGAGGGCAATTGCCTCCATGCCCCTGTCCGTTGCCTTTAGTGCCCCGTTAAATCATCCAGCACAAATTGAAATTTCCCTCATACAGGTGCCCCTCACTACATAAAAACTGCCTTGCTCTTACAACAAGAAAGTATCAGGGCTGTCCTTTTTATCTTACTTAGGCCCTTTTCGAGTCCACGGCTTCGGCTCCGGATTCGGCTCAGGCTAGCTTGGCCCCGCGGTTGTTTTGACAATTGTGCGTGCTTTGCGGACACGCTCGGGGCTTCAGACGAGAGGACGGAGCCTGAAGCCGAATACAAAGCCGAAGCCATGGATTCAAAAAGGGCCATAGTTTCCGTTTTGTGTGATTTAAAAAAAAGTTACTGAAGCTAATTTCACAGGACTGCACCACCAGAAAGTATTGCTCAATATTAAACTAATTTCTGCAAAGTAAGATGAACCAGTCACAAACACAACACATACCATGGTATTTTTGTCACGTCATATTTTTTTCTGGTAAGCAGCATTATTCTGTGCTAACCTCACATGTATCTTCATTGTAAGCAACTCTACAAAAAAAACTGTAGCCAGGTATAAATGGAAACAGAATAAAGTTTTCAGTAACGGCAGTGTTTCCCCTGGCTGATGAGCTGAGCAATGTGGTTACAAAAATCCAAACTGATGTTTGAAGCAAAATTTATGCAGCCTGCAAATTAACAAGAATGCAGCACTCACACAAATTGTGGGTTCTTGATACATAGAAGAGGTCAAGGAAAAAGCTCAGAAATGATACAAAATGAGCATTCTTCAATTAGGTTTTCCTTCAGGGCAAACCTTGACTGCAAGGTGGTGGTATTGGTGAAAAACATGGGTGAGGCATTGTCACTGAAAGTAGCGAGATGGGCTGCCTCCTGTTTGAATGGGCAGGGGGAAACACCGCCCTCCTCCTTCCTCCTTCTGTTCCATAGCGTTAAGGGGACGTTGTGATGGCATTTGTCAAACAGAACCTCAATTTGTCTTGGTCTTATACTGTCCTAAGAAGTTGTGCCCATTACAATTTAAAAAACAAACAAACAAAAATAAGTGACTGGAATGGAAATGAGCAGTACCCTAGTAGTACTAGCCTACAACTGAGCAGCCCAAGAAATTAGACGAAGATATTGAATTCTTATAGGAATTTTCCAATGGCAGTTTTTTTATACTTTGTCCAAGTTTGTATTTAATTCACCATTAATCCTGAAGGGCTAAAGTTCTCGCTCAGATGTTAACAGAAATCTACCATGTCTCTTTCACATTTAGGTGGAGAGAGATTCTGCCAGGACATTGAGCGGATGATTGGATTCCGACCACTATTTTGGTTTAAATGGTGCTGGATGTTTTTCACTCCTGCCATTTCTTTGGTATGTACCAAATCTGTTCCATTTATTTTGCTAGTTAAGCCATTTGTTTCACAAAAAAAATGCACATTCTGAAAATTGTATTGACGGCAGGAAGTGATTCGGTGTGCCTTCTTCTACAGAGTTCCTGATGCAGTGGCATAACCGTTTTTGTTTTTGTATTAAGAGCGTACACATACATAAATAAATATACAAGTACATAGTACAGCCATAAGCAAATCAACCATTAAAAATGACACAAATAAACAAAAAGATCCACATCAATAACCAGAAAAGAAAAACAAACCAAAAATGAAACATAAAGTACATGTACATGGTTAGGAAGTAAACTAATCAGCTAAAAGACATCTATAAATATCAGTACAAAAAGAATTTATAGGAGAAGCGCCAATTAACACATCACACCTCCCGGGGAGCTGGTTGTAGGCAGAAGAACTGAAGCCTTGTTTGGTCACCTCGACCCAACTCCAGGGTACATGCAGTTGATGGTTGATCTAGTGCAGCGCTGAGGAACATGTTAACAGTAGGGATTAACACCAGTTAAATTAAAATGGTTGTGACTGTGTTTGTATCCAAACAAGCAATCTTCAACTGTTCTTCTCTGATGAAGAGGTGGCAAGTTTAACCTTTGACACAGCTGTAAGTTGAAACAAGAGTGTTTTGATTAGCTTTCCTCTGGTGGGATTCGAACCCATGACCCCTGCCATTCTAGAGCAGATGTCAAATAGGATTCGAACTGCCTCTAGCTGCCGGGCAATCTCGGTAATCTAGTTGATAAGACATCTGCTCTAGAATGGCGGGGGTTGGAATCCCACCCGAGGAATATGCATGTGAGGTTTTTTTTCACAGTACTTGGGGCAAGTACTGAGTATACAGTGCTTAAAGGCATTGCATACGTTTGGTAATGACTCTGAAAATTTTTGGCAATAAAAACTTACTTGGTAAGAAGTACAGCAGCTTTGGATAGTATATTGCATTTTGAGAAACGTTTCACTTCGAAGTACTGCAGTTATGGAGAAATATGTCACTTTTTATCACCCAAAAAATTTGAATCTGAGAAGCGTTATGGCCGTAACGCTTCTCAGAATGTGTTTTCCAATGACGGATACTTCTTCTGCGTGAACACAACCGCTCCAGATTTTTGGTGATATCTCAAAAACGCTGCCACCTTTTGAAATGAAATTTACACAGGTTAGTTTTATGGTATATATCTACAATTATATAGCATTAAGGCAAACGTACGGTTCAAAAAACCAAAGGTATACTTTGCCTTTAACACACATCAGTGTATGGGTAAAAAATAACCCACGAATAACAAATTTCGTTTTCATTGGTTCATAGGCAATCTGGATATTCAGCGTGGTAACATGGGAACCCTTGGAGTACAACGATTATACTTACCCCTTATGGGGAGAAGCAATAGGCTGGTTCCTTGCACTCAATTCCATCTGTTGCATACCTATCTACTTTGCATTCAAGTTGCTAACAGCCAGGGGAAGCTTAAGCGAGGTAGGTACTAGGTTGTCATGACGACTGTTACAATAATTTCTTGAACCATTGAGCAGGGATTGTAAACAAACAGTGAGTGGCTCAGAGTGGAATAGGAAGAATATTATCGCAAGGTAAAATTTGGACTGGTCCATTTTACAAGACAAAGCCAAGTGAAATGGAACCGTCCAAATTTTACCAAGTGATGATATTCCTCCCATTCCACAAATTAAAGTCACTCTGTTTGTTTTATATAACTAACATATTGATCCTAGGGTTTTGAATTTCCTTTACAATAAACACAAAATAAAAATAGACATGGTTCCTCGTTTACCCCACACTACCCTGACTCCATGTAGACATCACCAACCTTGTGATGATACAGTATTTTTCCGTACTCCACACGAGTGTAACAACGAATTTATCTTCAAGCAAACTTGACGCACAGCTTAGAATGGCTCAGTAAGTGGCAGTAGAACAGCACAATATGTGGTGGTGTGATAATATTACAACCTTTTGCACAGGTGCTCCTTCGTTTTAGCGGTGGCTCTCTATACTGCTCAGAAACATCGGGAACAAGGATGATTCTCTTTGTTTTCCTTTTCAACTGTCCTCTGCCTTGTTGTTTTCAGTCTCCCATCTTTTCGTCTGCCTTCAGGCTGACAATGATGCTCAGACTTTTCTTTTTGCATTACTGGAACTGTTCAGTTCCATCTTCTCTGTTTTTGACTTCTTGTGGTAAACATTTGGGTTATGTTGTTGCGTTCTTCCATTAAGATGGTATTTGGCCATCATTATTAGCGTTGCTTTCCTCAAGTACTATTGAAAGGACTCAAGTTTGCTTTCATCACTTTTGTTCACTGCCCACGTCTCACAACCATGCAAGTACAATACTGATGGTCTTACCATGGTTATCAAAGAGTTTGATCTTTGCTGTCCTTCCATGCTGTTGTGATCTTCACAACCTAATTCCACATGCCCTTCCTCCATCACCTTTTCTGCTAAATAGTATCAGTGTTGCACCAAGGTATGCAAATTCATCCACGTCATCTATATTGCCTTTCTTCTGACTTTACCTCTTTATCCTTCCATTTGTTCATTCTCATAATCCTTGTCTTCTTTGTGTTGATCTACAACCTAGCTCTTCTTATAAGGATTGCCATGCACCGTTTCTTAATCTTTGCGTCTGTGAATGACTTGATTTAATAAGGACAAAACAAGCTATGTTGTTTGCACAAATAATCAATAAACATTTTAGCTGCCTCCTGAGCTTTGGTTTACAATAAACAAAGTTTAACAAATAATATTAAAAAAAGGAAACAAACAGTGAGACTCAGCAACCTTCCAATTCTATTTCCATAGCGATGGCGGTTCTTGACAACACCAGTCTTGACCAATCCCCATGAGGAAGAAGTGGTGGCTCTGAACTACTATAGAGGTACTGATACCAAAGCCGCAATGGAAATGAATAAGTACTACTAATAAGGAAACCAGGGCATAGATGCAAAATAATAAGAATACTAAATAATAATACTTGGTTCTTAGGTAGCGGGCAAAATGCCTCAAAGAAAATCTACCTGGTAATTGTGAAACCACTGTGTGTAGAGTGGATGTGACTTCTAGACTACAGTCAAGTTATATAGTTTTCAAACATTTAATACTTGTAATTGATATGCACAATAATCAAACTGGAAAGTCAGACCTTTAGTGTGACAAATTCAGAGTTTCGGACATGTAGGTCTTAGGCCTATATAAACATTTTTGTCCAAGGACAAATATTTATGAGTAAATAGATTTGTAAACAAAATGTTGTTTACAGTTGTTCAGTTTTTAATGGAGTACGGTTGGAAATGCCTCACGGAGAACTGTCTTATAAGTATAACGCATAAAAACTGCACAGAAAAATTATGTATCGAAATAAGTAGTGCACTTAGAAATTTCAAAACTATTGTGCCTATACACCATTATTAGCCATTGGTGGGGAAAAGGTGAACTAATTAAGCTTATATTGGCCAGTGGAGGGCGCTATTACAGGTTTTATCATTCAAACAAATATTAAATTTTAGCTATCAATATTTTGTCTGTATAACCTAGGCATGAGATTTTTCTTTTAATTTAAGCACGCCGACAATGCTGTGCACAACCTTTAAAAAAAATCCATTATTGTTTTTTTTTAGAAGAATATATTATAAATTAAACCACAATCTCTTGTTTCTACTAACACCGTACGGTTGCATTAGAGAATGGGAATTATAATTTAGTAGCCTGCAACATTTTAACAGAGTTCGGGATTTTGTACGTTTTGCTGATAAACAACACAAAACTCTTTTATTTTATTGTTATTTTTATTAAAATTATTATTGTAGATATTATTACTCCAAAAAGTTGTAGGCTTACATTGGCTGATACTATGTACCGCGTATACACAAATAAATGAAGCGCTTAATAGTAAAATTAAACAAAAATGCAAATTTTTAATTTTGTTTAAACCTCGCTATTATTTTAGTAAATTAGTTGAGATCTTGAGTCTAAATACAAAGGTCTTGAGCATCCAATGTTCTTTACGATAACCAGACTTTCTTTTTCGGTTTACTTAATATCTCAATGTTTTGTGGTGAATTAATTGTTCACATCAGGAACTAAATAGTAAGTGTGACAAGTTTCTGTTATTGATTTTTCACAATTGCACGATGTGGGTAAAATTCATCAGAAGGTGGATGTGAAAACTAGTCCCAGTTGAAAAATGCTGGCAAGTTAAAGATGACTACCTACGATGACTATCTACGATGGTTTGCCGGTGAGGGGAGGGGTTGGACACCATCATGCCGGTAATAATCCAGTTTCTCAATTGACCTACATTAATAAATAGTTGATTCTCAATTGACCTACATTAATAGTTGAATCGCTATTTCGTTATCCTTCGTTTCCTCCAATTCGTTCCCTCGCAGTGTTATTTTTAGGGAAAAGATACTATTTCGAGGGGACGAAATCATATTTCGAGGGAACGAAATGAAAAAAAAAAAAATAAAATAAAAATCGCCCTTTGCGGGTTCCGTATTTACACGACGAGCTTTCAAACTAAACTTTGAGTAAACATGTGAGACACACAATCTTGTAAGAAAGCATGTCTTTCTCTGTGCTTATTTCTGTTTCACTCAAATCGGCAGGAAAGAAATAAAGCACGCTCGTGACATGATCTCATAAGAACTGATGAACAACTTCGTTCAAAATAAGAGCCGGTTTAAGAATCTTAGAAGTCTAAAACTTGGACACTGAAATAATGTGCGCACTATTTTGTGAATATGAAGTCTGTGAAGTGGCAGTGGTAAACATACAATCCATGAGCTAATTAGTATGAACGGTCTTACGAAGATAATTCTTATTCTGTAAAGATATGGCTCTCCATCTTGACGCCAAGTACCACATGCTTCCCAAAGGTTTCAAATACAACTTCCTGATTCGCCATCCTGCCAAGGTTTTCCTAGCATGGAGGAACTGCTGTAATCGAGGTTTAGAGGAATCCTTTACTAAACAGAAAAAACAACGGTTTGTTATCACTGCCTGCCTGGCTGTTTCCTGACGGTTTTGGTTTCAAGGAGGTCTACGAGTTGATGGAGTGCGTGGAGAAGGAGCTTCATCAAGAGGTTGTCATTCTTGACTCCGATGACCTCTTGGCTGATCCTCCCGGTATCTTGTCGATCTACTGGCACAAGGTCGGTTATCCCATAGCCAGAGCTTCTGTCTTGTACAGAGGGGAATAACAAAAAATGGATGGTACGCAAGAGGTTGTTATTCGGCAACAGCATGGGTGACCAAGTTTTCAGTAGAGTCTTTCAGAGTACTGGGTTTGGCAGCCCGGACCGGTACCCTCTCCCTGCCTTCGAGAGCCTACCTGCGAATGAAAGCGTCAGTCGGATACTACGAAAAACTTTATGCAAAACGAATTGGTTCTTTGACTAATTCACAAAGAAATTGAAACCTTGATATCGATGGTCTAGTTTTAAATTTAGGCGCGTCATTATCCCAGGTCTCCTTGTTGACATTGCACCAAAAGGGTCGTTCTATTCAGTCGTAGTGTGAATCGAAAAAATAATGGTAACAGAAAAATTGTACTTTTACTTTGTATTAACTTCCAAAAATCATTCATGAAAGTTTTAGTATCACAAACAAGGAAAATTTACAACCTATAACCCGAACAAAATAAATACTCATTCGACAGAGTGTGCATTTGATCTTGAAACAAGAGAACCTTAATATAGTCTCAACAAAGGTGTTATAATGCTAAGCCAATCTCTAATTTGATTTGACCAAATCAAATCTGTTACAAAATCTTTTCCCCAATTATTTTGAATGTCATTGTAGAATGATGCAATATTTTTATATGATGATAAAATTGTAAAGTATTTTTTTGCGCACAAAGGGTAGTCCTACAGTTTTTCTTTGAATTTTCTTTTAGTCTGATTTTTTAAATCAATAAACTTGGTATGTTCACAGTTGTCCATCCGCATGTTGTTGTTTTTTCACTTAGAAAACCACAATTTCTAATTTTTAGGCCTGCAACCCAAGCACCTATGGAAAGTGGAACTTTTACTGTTTTTCTTCAATGAATAATCGCCAGCACAAGACCAAAGGGTCACTCAAGGTGAAGGCTACAATAAAATTCAAGACAATTTGAAAGAGAGGGAGAGAGAAGGTATCTATTTACAATCACAATTCAGTTTCAGTTGTTCGTTGGACATTAGTCTTCTGAGCAAAGATTATGCAGATCATTCTGCTATCAAGCACAGGAACTGCATTAACGTTTTTGAAAGACATTTTGCTGACGCGATAGACAGATAAGAATTGCAAACAAGGTTACAAGGTTATCCAAGCTAGCAAATTAAAACTGACAAGCCACGACGGGTTGAAGTACAGCAGGTGATGATACATGGGGTGTGTCCAGGCCAGGGGTTTGAAGTTCTACAGTCCCAAGCCGGTTAAGAGGTTGGGTGTCCAAGAGATGACGTCTAAATGTAAAACAAATCTCCTGAACTTGAGTCATTCTTCACAAGATAATGGTTTAAATATAGCACTCCGCAGACACGAGTGTTGATAAAACAGTACAATGTAAATACCAAATGTCAGCACGTTGCTAATGATCACACGTTACACCACGAATACAAACCAACACTTTGATCTGTACAAAATTCAAATTCCGTTAAAAGGAAAATGGCTATAAACCAAGCAAAACGATGTAGAAGTTACCGGTATCCCTCCCAGATGATAAAGATTAGGAGCTTGGATCATGCTCCCTAAAATATCTAGAGAGTTACAAAGCAAATTTGTTCTGCACTCCACTGCTCAGAAGCAGAAGGAAAATGAGTATTCAGTTCACAAGCCCACATTGGCCTTTAAACACCTGCATATAGTTAACAAATATTAACATAAATAACGATTTTGCCTTGGCATTTGTACAGTTAGGCTAATTGTTTTTCGTGAGTTAAAAAATTTATTTTTATATGTTAGCTGTCTTTTATCAAAATTATTACCATTATCGTATTTTTAAACAAATGATTGCATAAAATAATGTGTGGACTAAAAACTGGACTATCGCCGTCCCGCCACCCCTTCCCCAATTACCCCAGTATGCATAAGTCTAACTAACTGAGTACAATGATTTCAAAGTACCGCAAAGTTTTCTTCTCTGCAGTGCGAGCGAACATACTGAAGAGTTCTAGGGCTGCGTCAAAAATATGAGACTTCGGCTACGGCTATGGTCGCTGGCCGCAACAACATTGTTGAATTCCGGCCATAGCCACTGCTGAAGCCATTTATTCAGCCTTATTCTTAGGTTACACCATGGTTACACTAACCCCGTAAGGTGAGACGTAAGCGGAGAATGGTGACCGTAAGTGCAGACTGCGGTAAGCAGAGTCGTACAGTTGAGCCCGTGTCGTCAGACTGATTATCTATTAAAAATTAGTAATGTCACACAAATTTGAATGAGTTAGAACAGGAATGTTTACCTGCACGCTCTGTGTTTCCCTGCAGTAATGAATATGATAAAAAAAACGCCCCTTAGTAATTAACCAAAATGCACCCAAAAGCTTCAAGTTCCAACAAATATACTGTACACGTTTCAATGGTTGTAGGAATTTTGATTCAATTGGGGTACTTTGTCCGATAGATCAATGGTCGAGGTTAAGCATTCAAAACCAAACAAGCGCGACCCACGTCACGTGACTTGTTGTGGGTATTAAATGTAAACAAACACGACGTTCTCCATAGGAAAGTGGGGTACAGTGCATGATGATATTGTACACGTAACGTATAAATGGGCACTATGTGGTAGTGTACTTGCACAACGTTCTTTGCCCCCACCCCCTCCTTTAAATTTTTTTTTATAGTGATTAGGACTACATTACAAACAAAATTAACTGGCGGGTAGCTACATAGTCGTCCGACGCCGGTAGTATAGTCCAGGCTCCGCTTTGCCAAAATCGAGTTAACCCTACACAATTTGCTCCCCGGAATATTTTTACATTTGTATATATAAGATCTGCTGCGCTGATCGTTTTTCTTTTTGTATATATTTTTAATATATTTGTAACATTTTTACAAACTGATTATCCCAGGCTTTTTGAAAGTAAACAAAACCCATCGTCATCCAATGACATCGTCCACCGTTGGTGACAAGTAATGAATATTTATACCTTGCGTCATAATCTATGTATAGCTTTGGATGATGCCTGACCTAAGATTTTTAACAAGAGTCGTCAGGGAATCTTTGGTCAGGGAACCAGACAACTACTTCTGCTGCAACGCCTTTTTAAAAATAAATCTCTTTCCCGTATGTGCGTTTGAACCCAGTAAGCTATTTTTCCTGCGTGTGTTGTTCGATTGTATGACTTGGCTGAAGGCGATCACAAGCACGAGGTTGGCCGTGTCCGTTCATAGAGGCTGGTACCCAAGATAGTACTTTGAATTAACAAATCATTTGAAAGGGGTACCAGACTTTCATTTCCTGATGTCTTGCGTTGGATTTTCACTTGAAATTGTTCAAAAAAATTAAACTTTCGCAGGGCAAAAAATTTGTACACCGTTACAATTCTTAATTAGAAAAAAGTAATGAACCATAAAAAATCCATAAATTAAGGGAAGCAGATGGTGTAGGGTGTAGGGTCAAACAAATTTTAAAGCGATTTTGGCATAGTGGAGCCTGGACAAGTAGTGCATAACTCAAACTCTTTTGTAGCACAATACCAGTAATAATGATTGAAATTAATGTTACAATATGCAACTTTAGTAAAAGGGCTTAGTGACTGTTGTTATTACCAAAAGCCGACTGCTGGTGTGACTGTGTCGGTCACAGCATCTATTTTATTTGCATGTAGATTGCCATCATTTCAGATGACGTAGTACACACAACGGGTCACGTGATGACGTGTACACATTGTCCCACAATCGGTGTATTGTCGGATTTTGTTTAGCCGTGGACGATCGCTGCTTTCAACGTTCCCATTCGTGACGTGTCGACGTAAGCGTGAACGGTAAGTATTTCACACTAGTGATGAACATTTTTTTGCTCTGAGCCTCGGAATATTGCTTCTGTTTTTTTCTTTTCTTTCAGTCTCTCAAATTAATAATAACCTTATTCTCCGTTGCGTCTGTTGTCCTATCGCTGGCCTCTACAGCTTGCACGCAGTAGACATCAACACTTTGGTGGCATTTGTTAATTTAAGTTTGTTGCACGACGAAGTATTGCAGCGGTATGCGGGGTCTGTAATACCAACATATTATTTTAAAGATCAGCTTTCTATAATAATGCTGGATTGTTGTCAATTTAACATTGGAAAAAGTCATGGCGAATTTCACGTCGTATCGCAGGAGGTAAAACTTTTGCGATATTTTTTCAATATATTCCTAGAAGAAATTGAACATTTCCCTTTCAATTTAGGGCATTTATTGTATTCTTAGGACAGTCTAAATTGTGTCCATAACTTGATGTTATTTTCTTTTGTTTTTATATAACAGGAATTCAAAAATCCATAACGATGTCTGATAACATAAATCGAATCTTTATGTGGTGCATACCTCGAACGGTATCAACCGCATTGGTGAAGTGTCTCAGCTTTGTTGAAGGCCTCCAGGTGGTTATGGAACCTTACAATAGTGCCTTCTGGATAGGACCAGAGAGAAAAGCTGAATCGCTTAACTTGGCGAACCCAATAGAGAAGGACTTGTCAGAAAAATATGATCTTACAAAAGAAAAGCAAGAGGTCCATGGTTACGATGGATCAATCTGCACTTATGGTTATGTTAGAGATGAGATCTTACAAGCACCTTATGATTGTAAGCTCTTATTTTGTAAAGATATGGCTCACCATCTTGATGCCAAGTACCACATGCTTCCCAAAGGTTTCAAATACAACTTCCTGATTCGCCATCCTGCCAAGGTTTTCTTATCATGGAGGAACACCTATATTCGAGCTTTTGGGGAATTGTTTACTAAACAGAAAAACGGTTTGCTATCATTGCCTGCCTGGCTGTTTCCTGTCGGTTTTGGTTTCAAGGAGGTCTACGAGTTGATGGAATACGTGGAGAAGGAGCTTCATCAAGAGGTTATCATTCTTGACTCCGATGACCTCTTGGCTGATCCTCCCGGTATCTTGTCGGTTTACTGTCACAAGATCGGCATCCCATACAAGCCAGAGCTTCTGTCTTGGGCAGAAGGGGGTGAAGTTACAAAAACATGGATAATGTCCAAGGAACTGGTCTATGGCGCCAAGACTGGCGTTTTCAGTGGAGCCTTACAAAGCACTGGGTTTGGCAGCCCGGAACCTCCCCCTGCATTTGAGAGCTTACCTGCGGATGTCCAGGCTTGTGTAAAAGCGTCAATGGGATACTACAAGAAACTTCATGCAAAACGAATCATGCCTGTGACCGATTCATAAAGAAGTGGGAGCCTCGCGGATCTCAGATTTAGTCACGACATTATTGAATCAAACGGCCTAACATTTCTATTCATTCGTACTGGGAAAAGAAACACTTGTAACAGGCATTTGTATGACATTATTCTGTATGTGTATTGTTCGTACTATCTAACATTTTACTTTCCATGATCATTGACGATGTGTTTTCGTTTAAGGGTGCAAACACAGTTTAAAACTTAATGTTACTGTTTAATTTTCCCAAATCGGGCGATACACTTTTAGACCTAGTACAAGATTGGTAATTTGCGAACAAAAACATAATTGATTAATTTGAATCTGAAAGCTCATTGATTGTGATATCAGTTCCAAGTCCTCCAGAGAACTACTTCTGTCGATGATACTGTCGAAGTCGAAAATGATCATATTAAAGACCGATTGCCGTAAAACCGAAATATTTAATATGAAATATCAACGTGAACGAATTCCTTGACAAATCCTAAAAATATTTGTTCGTTGTTTTCAATGGGCGGAAGTGAATTTTACTTTTTCCAAAACGGACAATAATGCCCTTAGTCATCATAAAGGGCATTTTGAAATATTGTTGAAGAGCTAAATCATTCAAAACCACTGACTTTTTAGAAACATCAAAATACTTCAACACTGATGCAAACACTGCTACGGCTGCTTAGAGTACTTTTAACAGCCTTATTTTTGTCAAAAACTTTGGTAACTTATGCACAGATCTTAAGAGAATAGCAAGGCATTTTTGCTAGCATGTGGCCTCTATCCTCCCATGCATCTTCTTTGTAAATCCACACCAAATTGGACTTGGATAAGATTGGAATGCATGACCTAGTGATAAGCACTTGTTGTTTGGGCCTACTGGCCCCAGTCATGCCGAATCCTTCACTTCGGCAATTTGAGTAGGATATAGGACAGTCCTAAATCCTTCTATGTGTCCAATTGCCAAAGTGAAGGATTCAGAAGGACTGGGCCAGTGGGCTCGGATAACGAAGGCAAACCGTTGCTTAGCACATAAAAATCTTGCTGAAAAGAAACAGGTTGCGAGCCAAATTGCCATGACATGACTGACACTCATGTTTTGCTACTTACCGATACTCAGGTATACGTTTTGTTTAGCAAAAAAAAAAAAAAAAAAAGAGAAAGAGAGAGAGAGAGAGAGAGAGAGAGGGAGGGGGGGAGGGGGAGGGGGAGGGGGAGAGAGAGAAAAAGAAAGTGGTTCCTGGTTTTCGAAAGACTTTTATTTGTTAAAGTAGTAGGCCTAACTGTTTAAACAACCTCAGTCTTTGTAGGCACATCGTCTAATGTTGAAAATGAAAAACTCAAGTTTGACAAAAAGTTACCAAAACTGTAGTTACAACTAATTTGTTTATCTCCATAAAGTATTGGGCTAATAGTATTCGATCGGAGTTAAACTGATTGCTCCTAATTTTAACCCTATTGAACCTCGCTCTTTGATTGAACAAGATAAATAAACATACTCGACACAAGTCGGTTTTCGTTTCGTTGGTCTTTTGTTATTCTTTTAAATATATTTCTTAATCCTCTGTGAAATTATATGTACACTGTGGCGATGACATAAAACATAATGAAGTCGCCATTCTATATACAGACAATACTCAACGTGAAAAAAAGAAACTAATTATAAAACCTTTTACAGTTTTTGCGAAAAGGGGAAACTTTTTATTTGGGTTTTCTTTAATTTGTTTGTTACGTCAGTAAAGTTCTCCATCCGGATTTTTACAAAACCACAATTTTTCAAAGGCAGATTGAACAAACGGGCAGTGAATGGTATCCAACATAGGTCGCATGCTAATTTATTTCATACTGATGTCTAGTACAGGGAGGGGGAGGCCGAGTAGGGGGTACTTCTCCGACATTTCTCCTGTAGTGTTGACCCAGGAAATCGAGGACTGTTCTCCCATTGACTTTTGATTGGTGTGACAGTCACTTAGGTCCATAAACTTTAACTTCTTTTATTTTATGACAAACTTCACACAGCCATTGATGTTTATTACATAAAGGGGGACTGTCGTC
Organism: Marthasterias glacialis; assembly: GCA_911728455.2. Taxonomy (NCBI): domain Eukaryota; kingdom Metazoa; phylum Echinodermata; class Asteroidea; order Forcipulatida; family Asteriidae; genus Marthasterias; species Marthasterias glacialis. The sequence goes on from OU452221.1 coordinate 9,131,326, forward strand.
ATGATCATAGCAGACCAGCCTGTGGTTGCACAGTGGAAAGACGCCCCCCCCCTCCGCCAAATACTGGCCGTCACATCGCAATCATGTTGGTAAGTCACTGTGTCATACGCGCGCGCACTAGCTGATAGTACGCGCATAGTTCCAAAAACATGATTTTACTGTTAAACTTTTTTTTTTAAACAGTGAACATTATTAAGAAGATTTGGTGTCTGCACAACATATGTGTTAAATACAACCACCTAAGTATAGCAAGGTTTTCTACTCTGCAGTGTGAGCGTACATGATACTAAAGAGTTCTAAGGCTGCGTCCAAAATAATATAAGACTTCGGCTACGGCTACAGTCGCTGGCTACAACAACAACAACCTTGACTTCCGGTCATAGCGACTGCCGAAGCCATTAATTCAGCCTAATTCATTCTTAGGTTACACTAACCCCGTAAGATGAGACGTGAGCTAACCCCGTAAGCGGAGAATGGTGACCGTAAGTGCAGACTGCGGTAAGCAGAGTCATACAGTTGAGCCCGAGTCGTCAGACTGATTATTTATTAAGTAATGTCACACAAATTTGAATGAGTGAAAAAAGGAATGTTTACCTGCACACTCTGTGTTTCCCTGCAGCAATAATGAATAAGATAAAAAAAAAAAACATTCCCCTCATTAACTATTAAACAAAATGCACCCAAAAGCTTTAAGTTCCAACAATTATATTGTACACTTTTCAATGGTTGTAGGAATAGTTACTCAATCGGGGAACTTTGTCCGATATATCAATAGTTGAGGTCAGCAGTCGTCAAAGACTAACTAACGCACCTTAACCCGTTGTCCATTGGCCAAGCAATTTTGTCGGATGTTGTTCAGCCGTGCATGGACGTACACTGCTTTCAACGTCCCCATACGTGGCGTGTCGACGTAAGCGTGAACGGTAAGTATTTGACATTAGTGATGAAAATCTTCCTGCTCTGAGCCTCCGAATATTGGATCTGTTTTTTCTTTTCTTTCAGTCTCTCACATTTAAATAACCTTATTCTCCGTTGCGTCTGTTGTCCTATCGCTGGCCTCGTACACAGCTTGCACGCAGTAGAAATCAAAACTTTTATGGCATTTGTTAATTTAAGTTTGTTGCACAACGAAGTATAGCAGCGGTATGCGGGGTCTGTAATACCAACATATTTCAAAGATCAGCTTTCTATGATAATGCTGGATTGTTGTCAATTTAACATTGGAAAAAGTCATGGCGAATTTCACGTCGTATCGCAGGAGGTAAAACTTTTGCGAATTTTTTAAAATATATTCCTAGAAGAAATTGAACACTTTCCCTTTCAATTTAGGGCATTTATTGTATGCCTAGGACAGCCTATATTGTGTCCATAACTTGATGTTATTTTCTTTTGTTTTTATATGACAGGAATTCAAAAATCCATAACAATGTCTGATAACATAAATCGAATCTTTATGTGGTGCATACCCCGAACGGTATCCACCGCATTGGTGAAGTGTCTCAGCTTTGTTGAAGGCCTCCAGGTGGTTATGGAACCTTACAATAGTGCCTTCTGCACAGGACCAGAGAGAAAAGCTGAATCGCTTAACTTGGCGAACCCAATAGAGAAGGACTTGTCAGAAAAATATGATCTTACAAAAGAAAATCATGAGGTCCATGGTTACGATGCATCAATCTGCACTTATGGTTATGTTAGAGATGAGATCTTACAAGCACCTTATGATTGTAAGCTCTTATTTTGTAAAGATATGGCTCACCATCTTGACGCCAAGTACCACATGCTTCCCAAAGGTTTCAAATACAGCTTCCTGATTCGCCATCCTGCCAAGGTTTTCTTATCATGGAGGAACGGCTATATTCGAGCTTTTGGGGAATCCTTTACTAAACAGAAAAACGGTTTGCTATCATTGCCTGCCTGGCTGTTTCCTGTCGGTTTTGGTTTCAAGGAGCTGTACGAGTTGATTGAGTACGTGGAGAAGGAGCTTCATCAAGAGGTTATCATTCTTGACTCCGATGACCTCTTGGCTGATCCTCCCGGTATCTTGTCGGTCTACTGTCACAAGATCGGCATCCCATACAAGCCAGAGCTTCTGTCTTGGGCAGAAGGGGGTGAAGTTACAAAAACATGGATAATGTCCAAGGAACTGGTCTATGGCGCCAAGACTGGCGTTTTCAGTGGAGCCTTACAAAGCACTGGGTTTGGCAGCCCGGAACCTCCCCCTGCATTTGAGAGCTTACCTGCGGATGTCCAGGCTTGTGTAAAAGCGTCAATGGGATACTACGAGAAACTTTATGCAAAACGAATCATGCCTGTGACCGATTCATAAAGAAGTGGGAGCCTCGCGGATCTCAGATTTAGTCACGACATTATTGAATCAAAAGGCCTAACATTTCTATTCATTCGTACTGGGAAAAGAAACACTTGTAACACTTAACAGGCATTTGTATGACATTATTCTGTATGTGTATTGTTCGTACTATCTAACATTTTACTTTCCATGATCATTGACGATGTGTTTTCGCTTAAGGGTGCAAACACAGTTTAAAACTTAATGTTACTGTTTAATTTTCCCAAATCGGGCGATACACTTTTAGACCTAGTACAAGATTGGTAATTTGCGAACAAAAACATAATTGATTAATTTGAATCTGAAAGCTCATTGATTGTGATATCAGTTCCAAGTCCTCCAGAGAACTACTTCTGTCGATGATACTGTCGAAGTCGAAAATGATCATATTAAAGACCGATTGCCGTAAAACCGAAATATTTAATATGAAATATCAACGTGAACGAATTCCTTGACAAATCCTAAAAATATTTGTTCGTTGTTTTCAATGGGCGGAAGTGAATTTTACTTTTTCCAAAACGGACAATAATGCCCTTAGTCATCATAAAGGGCATTTTGAAATATTGTTGAAGAGCTAAATCATTCAAAACCACTGACTTTTTAGAAACATCAAAATACTTCAACACTGATGCAAACACTGCTACGGCTGCTTAGAGTACTTTTAACAGCCTTATTTTTGTCAAAAACTTTGGTTACTTATGCACAGATCTTAAGAGAATAGCAAGGCATTTTTGCTAGCATGTGGCCTCTATCCTCCCATGCATCTTCTTTGTAAATCCACACCAAATTGGACTTGGATAAGATTGGAATGCATGACCTAGTGATAAGCACTTGTTGTTTGGGCCTACTGGCCCCAGTCATGCCGAATCCTTCACTTCGGCAATTTGAGTAGGATATAGGACAGTCCTAAATCCTTCTATGTATCCAATTGCCAAAGTGAAGGATTCAGAAGGACTGGGCCAGTGGGCTCGGATAACGAAGGCAAACCGTTGCTTAGCACATAAAAATCTTGCTGAAAAGAAACAGGTTGCGAGCCAAATTGCCATGACATGACTGACACTCATGTTTTGCTACTTACCGATACTCAGGTATACGTTTTGTTAAGCAAAAAAAAAAAAAAAAAAAGAGAAAGAGAGAGAGAGGGAGGGGGGGGAGGGGGAGGGGGAGGGGGAGAGAGAGAAAAAGAAAGTGGTTCCTGGTTTTTGAAAGACTTTTATTTGTTAAAGTAGTAGGCCTAACTGTTTAAACAACCTCAGTCTTTGTAGGCACATCGTCTAATGTTGAAAATGAAAAACTCAAGTTTGACAAAAAGTTACCAAAACTGTAGTTACAACTAATTTGTTTATCTCCATAAAGTATTGGGCTAATAGTATTCGATCGGAGTTAAACTGATTGCTCCTAATTTTAACCCTATTGAACCTCGCTCTTTGATTGAACAAGATAAATAAACATACTCGACACAAGTCGGTTTTCGTTTCGTTGGTCTTTTGTTATTCTTTTAAATATAATTATTTCTTAATCCTCTGTGAAATTATATGTACACTGTGGCGATGACATAAAACATAATGAAGTCGCCATTCTATATACAGACAATACTCAACGTGAAAAAAAGAAACTAATTATAAAACCTTTTACAGTTTTTGCGAAACGGGTAAACTTTTTATTTGGTTTTTCTTTAATTTGTTTGTTACATCAGTAAGGTTCTCCATCCGGATTTTTACAAAACCACAATTTTTCAAAGGCAGATTGAAAAAAACGGGCAGTGATTGGTATCCAAAACGGGTCGCATGCTTATTTATTTCATACTGATGTCTAGTACAGGGAGGGGGAGGCCGAGTAGGGGGTACTTCTCCTACATTTCTCCCGTTGTGTTAGCCCAAGAAATCGAGGACTGTTCTCCCATTGACTTTTGTCTGGTGCAACAGTCACTTAGGTCCATAAACTTTAACTTCTTTTATTTTATGACAAACTTCACACAGCCATTGATGTTTATTACATAAAGGGGGACTGTCGTCATGATCATAGCAGACCAGCCTGTGGTTGCACAGTGGAAAGACGCCCCCCCCCCCCTCCGCCAAATACTGGCCGTCACATCACAATTCTGTTGGTAAGTCACTGCGTCATACGCGCGCGCGCTGATAGTACGCTCATTATTACGTTTCGCTTACTCTCAGTTCCAAAAACACTATTTTACTGTTAAACAAATTTCTTAAAACAATGGATATTATTAAGAAGATTTGGTGTCTGCACAGCACGTGTTATATACAACCACCTTTTTTGCGTAAGTGATAAAGAAAATGTTGGCCAATGCATTTGCAGCGGGGCATCTGATGATTGGAGACTTACAAACAGGATAATAATGACGGCTCCACATTTTGTGTGTGTGTGTTATGGTGACGGCCAGCGTGCAGTAACTGGGGAGGGAGGGGGTAGTTCATGACGACAGCCCCGCTTTAAAAAAGTCGGATAATTTGAAAAGTTTAAAGGCCGGTGTGTGGCAAGAGATGACTCTGGTCTGTTCCACCAGGAGATAATGTGTGTCCCCCCCCCCCCCCCCAATACGGCGAATTGTTTAGATTTTCGTCTGATAGCGCCCTCTTTTGAATCAACTTTCTTCAGCCTATGTTTTGTACGGTATGAGTGGGGGCCATACGCACTGCGGGACAGAAACCCCTTCACTGTCAAGTCAATGCACCTTCTTCCGGAACTTTCATTTATCGCCCATTATTAGTTCAGTTGTTCGTATGTTACTCATCTGAATAAATATTATGAGACTGACAGATAGTTCTGACAAACAACATGGTTATCATATGTAAAGGTCTAAAAAAAAAAAAAACCCCACAATAAACACACATTTTGCTGACCGTTTTGTGACCGGTCTGGGTGCATCCATCAAATTCGTATAGACTGGTTCCCGGTCCCTACATCGTTTTCATTCTTACTGAATATAGGGACCGGTAGCGGGTAATGAAAGTTAGCATATACCTGGCAGATTTCTGCCAGGTATATGCTAATAGACCGATTGCGTGACCCCCTATCGGGTATGACGTCATACAGCTGGTGAAAAAATACGTGTAAAGAGATAGGCCGTGACACAGAGTGAGTTCGAAAACAGTCGATTATACTTTCGTTAAGCGATGAAGTAGTTAATCAACCCCTTTATTTAAAGTAGTATGGTGTGGCATTAATTTAAATCACATCTCTGTTTCATAATTTAACATAATTCTTCTGAAAAGAGGTTTTTAAGCCATGCACTACCGGCGTCGGACGACTATTATGTAGCCACCCGTATGTTATTTTGTTTGTAATGTTGGCCTAAATCACTGTAAAAAAAAGAATAAACAACGTTGGAAAAGTGAGCATTAATACCTAGCCTTGCAGAATTTCAAATAGGCAAAGGAATCACAGTTTTGGAAAGCAATTTCTTTGGAGGATTTCAGCTTCAAAACTTGAAGGTCTTTGGTACAAACTCTTGAATATCTTTCACAGATTTCGAGCAAAAAAAGCCTCGATTGAATAATCTAAATGCATTAATCATCGTGTACCGTACCACCCTTTCCTATGGAGGATTACGTGTGTGTTTACATTTTTTACCCAACAGGGGTCACGTGACGTAGGTCGCGCAATCGATCTTTTAGAATTAGCATGTCTACGTAATCCCATAATGCAATGCGGTCGTACAAAAAACGTGATAACAGAATCGCCCATCGTACACACTATGGCGGTAGAAATTACGCTAGTAAGATGTTCTTCTAAAGTTAGCTTGAATTTTGATGTTGAAGGTTGTTTCACTATATGTCCGGGTGATCTGTGAAGGGTTACGATGCACACGTGTGCTAGTGTCAAACGACAACATGCACACGTCACGAGCATAGGCAACGTCATCTCTAAAACTAGAAAATTATTACTGCACCGGCGCAATCGAGGGCCTATCAAAAGCGCCATATCGGTAGTAGCTACCGGTCCCTTTTTTACAGAAACAACATTTTGTTTCAACAGAGGGCGTAAGAAATTGTTTCCTTATTTTTTTTGCGAAAACAATGCGTTGGTTGTCGTGTTTGTGTGTGTAATGTGTTAGCTTGTTGTGTCATGTGCGCGGCCGCCCTCTTCTTACCGCGTGGTGGATCATTCAGTTGTCATAAGTCATGTCATGATCCGTCACCGTGCTAGCTGTCAGTGTCAGTTAGCATGAATGTATCACTTACGTGTATCGTACACACAACGTCAAAGTTGAAAAGAACTGTTTGAAAAATCAAACTTCGAGTTCATGTCATGACCTCAATCTAGAAATTCTACCTCATCGATGATTTTTTTGAAGCGCTGGGACGGGTAAGTGGCTTCCACAATTCACGTACAGTCGACAAGCACTAACCAGTTTAACTGGATGCCTAATTTCTTTTAATATAGCTCCGGCCTAGGCTAGCCCCACGGTCGATCAGCCTCATTAGGATGGAATACCCTATTTCCGCGGTATTTGCTGCATTTTTCGATCAAAATAAAAAATAAATCACCAACCTGTGCAGAGTGTCTTGTTATTATTGTTGCTGAAGTAGTACTTTCAACTTGACTTGAACAAAATCCACCAGTTTTCAATTCGAATTCAGATTAAATTCGTCGAAAACGTCTCAGAAAATGAGCATACGTGCGGTGTGATTTTGGAGGCGAATCTCGTAACATATATCCACGGGAGTTTTTCAAATGGTCAGCAAAGCCTTTTCCTCTACATTATTGGAGCTAAATTCAATCATAATATGAAATAATTAACTTTAAATAGATTACGATTTTAAATTTCCCACCAACCCAGCAAGTTTCGCTCTTTTTACAAAACGTTTTAAGTGCGGAGTACCAAATTTCTGTAGGACACCCCTGCGCTTCATTTAGGACAGGTCTGGTACATCTTAGAATTGCTCCGTATTAAGCGCAAAATAGTAACCGCGTAAATAGAAAACTGAACAACGTAATTTTGAAAATTGCGCGCATTTGCCCTGTCAAGTTTTGTACTTGCGCAGGCAAGTCTTTAACCTGTGCGAGTTTTACTTTATGTTCAAACACACACATTGAGGGCGCCCTTTGCAAAAGTTGTTGAAATTATTCATTTATTAACCACTCGTCTGGCCTTTGTCGACGTCAGACAATTTTTAAAGTTTTTTTAGGTGAAAGTAAATTCTTTCGAGGTAATTTTTTTTCTAAAAAGTGAAACGGGATCTGGACACTGATATTCCGAAGGACAGAACATGGTCGGCGTAAATTTGTCCGGTCTGTAAAATAGCGTATATTTCACGAATGTTTAAATTTTAAAAATCTCCTCGACATTTCGGATTTGTTCTTTTTACCAGGTAGGCAGAAGGCTAATGGTTATCGATTCACTGAAAGAAAGTCGTCCATAGATGACAAATTGGCGCCGCAAAAATGTTTTTTTCAAATACCGCGGAAGTACGAGACCCGCGGAAATATGAGACTTGACTACAGTGTCAGTGCCCTCACAACTGCAAGTGCAAGGCTCTGTCTCGGCTTTGTCTTTTTTCTTTTTTCTTCTGAACACCGGGCCGTCCGCGCAGTTTTTCTTTGTGCAGTCCGAAATTGCCTCTGTCGTAAAGATTTTCAAAAGGAATCCTGAAAAAAAAATTGATTTTTTTTTCAAGGATGGTAATACTGAGCTGCAGAAGAAAAAAAAATTGCGCCCGGGCAGAACATTTACACTAACACACACTATAAACACTAACAACAGTAACACTAACACTACAGCACAGTTGAATGTCTCAGTAGTGGAGTTAACCAGACATTTTCATTGGGGGTGGGGAGGTGCAATTGTGGGCAAATACTTATGGTCAAACTGCAATGTGTTAAAAATACAGTAGTTTGGTATTAATGGAATACATCCAGTGGCGTAACTACATTTATAACAGTAGGGTATTTTAACATAGTTTATTTATTAAATTACTGTTCAAGGTTTTAGATTTCTTTGTTAGGCACTATGAAGAGTATGAATGCGCTTTGTAAATGCTGTTTTATTATTATTAGTATTAGTAGTATTATTATTATTGTTATTGTTATTACGTCATTTGAAATCTGGACGTTTTAGATTAAAAATGACTCGAATAACACTTTTCATTTTATAAGCTTTTATGTAGTAATTTAAATGTTTTAAAAACTTTTTTTTATATACAAGCTGGCAATGTATTTGTTTTTACATCCACTTCAGATAATCTTATTAAAAAGATAGTAAATGACATAACAAGGGGGCTTGTATAAAACAAATGCAAGCAAAAACTACAGCTTAATTTCCCAGAAGTGTCCCCTTAGAAAAAAATGATCACGGCACCCCATTGTGCACCCCTAAGAATACATCATTGGTTTTGGAATCTGAGTGAAATCATTGCCATCTTATTCTCTTGTTTTCAGTAAACACATCATACAACCCGAGAGTTCCATGATGACTGCTCTTCGAAATGCTCATTGAATTTGGTAGTCACATTGCGCTGTGAAAATAATTAGGTGATCATGTAACTGCGTGAACACCTCTTTTTCTTCCCCATCTTCCTCTTTCTTCCTGCCCCGCAACACTCTTCTCTGCAGCATTTTTCAAGATTGAAACTAATACGGTGTCCCAAAGAGACCATTGTAAGTTGTCACTGTTAAATTCATTCAAACTCTTCTCTACAGCCTAACTCAAATATGGAGCTGGACCTTGAAACTCATCACAACATGAATCACACAACATGAAGCAGCCACAACTTTGATGACGTCATGATGATGTCATCATGTCTCAAATTACAAAAGTTTAATATTTGATAAAATCTTAACTTCTGAACCACACATTGGATTTTTACAATTTATATCATCAAAAAAGTCTTTCAAAACCAAACAAATGCTACACAGATGTTACCCTAATTTGACCTTTTTCTAAGAAGCCATAATTTCAGGGTGATCTGTGATCTGTGTATGTGGGTTATCATTGGATAATTTTAACCTTTGATAACCTCTTGTATGAATTCCTTGTTTTTGCAATGTAACAAAAACTGAATTTCTAGTTTGTTTATCATTATTTTGTCAAAGATTTTGTGCACCATCCATTCATGCTTCTTTCGATTGCAATTGAAATGAGCAACAGCAATTTTGGAGGCCTTCAGATGTTATTTTTGTCATCTTTGAGTTTGGGCAGTATTTCAGATGGTATTTATCTGGAAGTGGAAGATTGGTTTTGCCGGACGAACTTCAAAATCAGTGAGCTTTCAGATTGAAACAAATGAATTTTTTTTCTCAATGATTACCTACTTACAATAATTTGCCTTTACCTGAATGTGGAAAATGGTGTCAACATTTTAATGTAAAATATAAGTGTAAATCGGTCATCCACATCAAACAATACTTCAGAATTAGGCCTATAATTGGAAGAAAATGCATTATGTCGAGATTTAAAGTAGGTTCATCTCAAGAACCCTGTGCAGCACTGGTTAAACACCATGGTTCACTGAGCTTTACATGGTGAAGATACAACTAGGTTGGGGTAAATGAAAAATCTCATGAGTTGTGGTATTTGCGCAATATTTTGTTATTCGACCCTAGCAGAGTCTTTCTCAAAGGCTGAATGACAACACAACACTCACATACCAGTAAACTGGAGTAACAAAAGCAGTCAATGGGTAGTTCTGAAAAGTATTATAATGGTGTGACAATTCAATGTTTTGATTATGCATTAACTATCTTTAAAGCTGATGCTATCAAAACTTTGGGATAGCACTTTAAAGACTATAAATTAAACTAACTTAATAAATTAACTATAATTAAAAAACTGCATGTCTGAACAACTACTTCATCAGATGCAACCTGAAGAAGTGGTTTTTGCATCGAAAGCTCATACAGTTTTTTACTATTAGTTAGTCTTTAAGTGCTATCAGAAAGTTTTTATATTTCATCTATTAGACTAACACAGCTATCTCTATTAATGTCAAGCTGATTCTAGTATTATGTTGTACACTGTTTATTGTACAAAGAAATCTAAGCTGTACAAATACATCCGGCAGTAACTGGCTCCATATTTCTATTCTCAGAGGTAAGTTAGGGGTCTCCGTAGCTTTTTGATAAATGAGTATGCTACTACTTGGAGTAGACTAATAGGGCTTTATCATGTTTATTTACAGTAGGCCCTACTGGTTGTGTTTGCCTGTGTTCAGAAGTTCTGTACACAGTGGCCAAAGTCATTTCGTACAATATTCAGTTTGGATGTAACATCAAGCGTTTATCAGATGTACCTTGTAACTGTAATGTTAGCATTCACAAACAAGACATAGATTACCAGACTTTATTCCATGATCAATTCAGCAGAGTTAATATAATGAGAAACGGTGAAAATGGCCAAGACAACCTCCAGAAAGGAGGATCCAACAAGCATGAAAGTGTGGCATTGAAAGAAGGGGTTCAACGGGACGATGATGATGTTGAGGCGGATTCTATTCCTGAGCGTGAAAACTGGGCACATAAACTAGACTTCATCCTCTCCTGCATTGGATATGCTGTGGGTCTCGGGAACATATGGCGTTTCCCTTATCTGTGCTACAAGAATGGTGGTGGTAAGTGGAGAAGTTGGCTGGATGTTCTAATAGACCGATCCATTAAGCCCCGCCCCCATACGTGTTGACCAATCACAGCCTTGGGTACACCACCGAAAGTCCGACAAAAGTCTGACATGATAAAAATCCTATTGGAAAATGTAAACATGCGTGCGCGTACTTATAAAAAGCGCGCGTTCATGTCGTACAGTGTGACATTGCAGAGACGCACATTGTATTGCCCACATGTACAGTGGTGATTTAGCCAATGCTGTGATTGGTCAATATGTTTAGGGGTGGGGCTTAATGGATCGGTCTATTATTATTTGCACGCTTCTGGATATTCTTATGAAATTATGTATGTCCCTTGTCCGTTTGTCTTGTCTCTGTCTGTCCACAGGCTGATTTCTACAAGCCTCAGCTTCTGTAATTGGCCTCCATACTGTTCCTTTGTGTTAATTGTTGTTAAATTTATGCTACCCGTTATCACATTGTACATATTTTTGTAATGCTTTGTTTTGACAGTATGGAAATAAATGTGAGTTGAATTAAATTGAATTGAATTGAAATTATGAAAGGATGAAAAATATATAGAACTTGTTTTATTGTCAGCTATAAAATGTCATATCACAAAAATCAAGATTACTGTTTATAAACTTTCCAAAATGTAACTTCATTTGTAAAGTTGGTACTAAGCAAAAAATGATAGTTGTCTACTTCTTGGAAAAATAGCTTTTCCTGGGCAAACCATTTTGAGGTAATGATAGACATTTTCACAAAACATTAACAGGCTTACATGAGATATTAACACTCTTCCCCAAGCATACAATTTTGTACGCTTGGGAAAATGTTTAAAATGTTGGACCACCCCTATCAAAGCTTGTGATCTTTCAGAAAATATTTGAAGTTTCACAATTTTGTAAATGTATATTTCACAATCTTCTTTATGTAATCTTCTTATACTCTCTTTAGGTGCTTTTTTGATTCCGTATTTCCTGTGTCTGCTAGTGACTGGTATTCCCTTATTTCTCCTGGAGGTAACTCTGGGACAGTTCATGGCAAGAGGCTGCATCATGAGCTGGCAAATTAGCCCTCTCTTCCAAGGTAAATTTATCGTTAATAAATACTGCTATTTGTTTCATGAAGATTTTCATATACACAATAACCCACCAGGGGTGTAGCATGGGGGTTTTCTTTTGGAGGATGCTTCATTTTGCAAACTGGGGCTCAAAGTAACAAACAAGAAAACTATTAGGGATGTCATCACCCCGCCCACACCTGCTGGTTGGTTTTACTTGATCCACTCAATTGAACAAGAGGTTTAAGGCTTTTGCCCATAGTGAAAACAATGTACATGTAGGTATAATACAGGAACTGTTCATCGTCGTGTGCCCCGGAAGAAGGGTATAAGGCGTCTTCCAGGCACACAAAGTACTTTTTGTTCCAGTAACAGAAAGTCCCAAGCATTAAAAATGGCTCCTGACCCCAAAAATATGACATTAATGTTACATTTTTTTGTTGCTAGACAAATAGTAAATTGTATACATAAATAGACTGAATTTGTTAGAATTGTTTTTTAGTGTCATCTTTTTAAAATTTTTATACCTGTGTAACACTGAAAATTTCTATTTACACTAAAAATGTTGCAACCATTTTAAAGTTAAAAATGGAGGCCATTTTTGTATCATAAAGGTAATGTTTTCACATCAGATAGATGTAAAAGTCAAGTCAATATGTATAACACACTTACTGTTAATAATTTTTTTAATACAGGAAATATATTTTAATGTTCTTAAAACTGCAAAGAGCGAAAAGTTTAAGTTTTGTTAAATTTTATTCACGAACGCTAAAGTGGGTAAACATTTTCAAAGTAACCAATTTCACGTAAAAATTGTTTAAAATGCCATTTTATGTGGTACTCTTTTCAGAGCAAAATTTGAAACAGTTGGAACAGTGGATCTCAATAAAGGAATTTTTTGTCAGTCACAAGGTCAAATTCAATGCTGTTTTGATTAAATGTAACAGGAGTTGTAGAATGACTAAAAAAAGTATTTTTATCAAAAATGTACAGACCCATATTTAAAATGTGACATCATTTGATGTTTTTGGATGTTTAAAGATTTTGCACTGGAAGGGCATGAAATACAATGGAATTTTACAAGTTTAGTGAGGTAAGAGACTTGGACATTTGCACAAGGACTCTAATGGAATGTGAGTGCATCTAGAGCCCGTCTTTAATATCAAGGACAACTTTTTTTGTTGTTTTACATGTTTGATTATATCTGTGTTTCATTGACTTCCATTTTAAAAGATATTTGAGAAGATGTTTTATAGTTAATTATGTTGAGTTGTTGTTGTTTCTGCAGTATGGGTTTAGATTCCAGATGAGTATTTTTTTTTATAATAATTTGATACTGAATAATTTGATAACAATACAAACAACGGCCTGAAACCAATAAAGAATCATCAGAAATTGAGCCTCAGGATCAACCTTTGCCTCAGATAGTGGATATTTGTACCACTAAGTTTGGTGCAGGTCAACCACCTCTTATGAACTAGGCCCACACCAGATCAGATCAAGCAAAATGATATCGGTACATTAACAAGTTCACATCAGTAGATTCTTAAATTTTTAATTTTGATTATGGACATTTAGCACCAGTGTCTACCAATTTTTTATAGTTGATTATTATTGTGAGTTGCTGTTTTTACCGAATGAGTTTAGATTCCAGATAAGTACCCCATTTGCTCACTGTGAGAAATATAGTTCAGCATTCTGCTCATTTAGTATCAAGGACACAAGTATCATGAACAGGACTGCTCTGCCATGGCATGCCACATAAAAAATAATAACTATGGTTAAGCCATCTGCTCTAGGATGTGGAGGTTGTGGGATCAAGTAGTAAGCAGGACTCAGGGAAAGCATTCAGTATCCGTTGGGTGAAAAACTAAAATAAAACTCTTTAATCTGGATGCAATTTTCAACTGTTAAAATCGTTGCAGTGCCACTGCAAATTGGGTCATTTCGTGATGTTGGGTAAAGTGTGACATTTTGCCAAAAATGACACCATTTAAACCCTAAGAAATACATTTTCTACCTTTCTCAGTTTTACCTGGGCCCAATTGCATAGAGCTGCTTAAGCACAAAAAGTAGCTAAGCGCAACAAAAATATGCTTACCAGACTAGGGTTACCAGCCAAAATACCCTTTTACATGTACAATTTGTGACTGGTATCCTGGTCATTTTCGCCAAGCTTGAAATTGTTAAGCAATATTTTCTGCTTATTAAGCAGCTCTATGAAATTGGACCCTGATCTGAAGCATGTTGTTCATGCACACTTGTAATTAATTGTTACACAAATCGAACAAAGGATTGGTTGGAGTATTTTTCACACTCGATGAAGATATATTGTCAAAATATGTGTGTGTGACATCCACTATTTTGTTGTCCTGTTACAAGTAAAACCAGTAACTTAGATGCATGTTGTATTCTCTTTTTTGTTATAATATATTCGGTTAATTGTTACTAATTTCATAAACCTATAAGTAGGTCTTATTAAGGTACATGTAAGAAACTCTCAATTTTTCTAAGAAAGCTGGCCAATATATAACAGAATACGTGTTTGGTTTCACACGTAACAGGACACCAAAATGGTGTCTGGGTTACATGTGAAACCAGAAAACACCTATTTGTGCATATTTCCATTGATATTGCCTTGAAAATGTCTGCATTTTATTAACTAGATATACCTGTAATGAAATGGTATGAAAATCAGACCTCTTTAGTGAATATGAGGCATACAGTATGAATGTTTGTGGATTTCACATGTAACACGGACACCGGTTCCGTGTTACATGTGAAATCTGTGTTACATGTGAAATCCGTATTTGTGCCATTCACTAAGTTTCAGTTGAAGAAATGTAAAAACAAAATCTGTTTTGGGTATATCAATCATTGAGAATGTGAAGAAAATCACAAAATTTCACACCTTGTGTGAAGTTGTGTACCCAAATTCACGGAATGACCCAATTACAAGATCCGAACTGGCCTCTCGTCACCGAGTACGCTCGATGGTCCAGAGATTAAAATACATCTGCTCTAGAATGCGGGGGTCTCGGGTTTGAATCCCATCTGAGAAGTATGCCTGTTGATTTTTGCGCAGGTCACGGAGGATAAGGACTGAGTGTACAGTGAATCACATTCTGTGTAGGGTAGAAAAAAAAATTATAAAAAATATCCTATGTCTTGTTCGGGATTTTGTACACAACCATACATGCTTATAAATTTTGATTGCTGCAGTCACATTATAAGCAACTGTGATGTATCATTTTGGGAGATCTTCAAATGCTTTTCTTTTTTCAATTTTGGCAGTACGTGTCTCAGACATCTGTTTCATGAGGCAGGTGTTTAGGTTTCTTTAGAAGAACTAGTCTTTAATGTTTCAAACCATTAACAAAAATGAGGTCTATATTGCATAGACAATTTCAAAAGATCTACCTTAAAAAATGAGGTTTGTATTGCATAGAAAATTTACAAAGATCGACCTAAAAAATTGTGTAGTTCGTTCTGGTTTTCTCCCTTTTCAGCAGAAAGTAACCCCCTCTTCCAGAGATGGACCAAATATTTGTTCTCGGTTAAAAAAGAAAAAAAAGAAAAAGGAAAACCTGTAAAACCTGTCTTGAGGATTGTCACATGGTATACACTTTAGAATCAGTGACCTTCCAGATTGAAAGCAATCAAGTTTACTTTGGATGATAACCAATCCCATTAGTCTTCCTTTAATCAGCATGGTTAGAGCTTAAATGCATTAGAAACATCTTTAAAAATATTGGATGATGTTTTTGAACTGATTGACATTCAGGATGAGTTATGTACACAGGTAGGATTTAAGATTATTTGATATCACTGTAGCAAAGAAACAGTGGCCAAAAATGGCCATTAAAAATATCAAACACGTACACATGTGTAGATAAGATTTTGGCCTGGTTTGTGTTGTGTTCTCTCTTATTTTACAATTTGAGCAGTGATATTCAAATCTGCTCGTTGAAAAACAATGATTTATATTTCCCTTTTACAGGAATAAGAGACTGACCAAACATTTTGTCAGGGTTGCCTGCATCCACCCATTATAAGGCAGCAAATTATACTGGTGCTTTGTTTATGACTTAATGGAAGCCGGTCCCCATGGCTACTCACGGCTGTCTGTGCTGGAAAACTAAGCCTTTCAACATTTATGTATGGTATGATGATTGGGTGATGATGGTCGGGTTGGCGCAGTGGTATCTTTCCTCGCCAACCACCTTCAGGACCCTGGTTCGAATCCTGCCAGGAGCACTGTGTGGATTTACCTTTTCAGTACCTACCTGAGTGCGTGGGTTTTCCCTGGAATAAATCTCTGGGGTTTCCCTGTCACATCTGAAACTGAAACCTCCTTCATTGTCTTCTCTCCAAGGGGTTCCTGGCTATTTATTTTTAATATTAAGACGAGGACCCAATTTCTTAAAAATTCGGAAGTACTTTCATAGCAGTTTCTTAAGCAGTTTCTTTTACTCAGTTTCTAACACAGTTTCTAAAGTCATTTCTTATGCAGTTTCTAAAAGCAGTTTCTTATGTACTGTATATTAGAAAAACAATGACTTGCTTTTAACAGCTAAGATGCCTCCTTTGTGCTGTTTATGACAGTATTTCACCAGTATCCAGTTATACAATTTAATAATAATAATATTAATAATAAATTTATGTATTTTTTTTCCAATTTTTTTTGTTTTTCTTTCTCTAGGTATCGGGTATGCAACTACAGTGGTCTGCAGCTTTTGTAATCAATACTACATTGTAATCCTGGCCTGGGCACTATACTACCTGTTCAAGTCCTTCACTTTGGAGTTACCTTGGTCCACCTGTGGTAATGAGTGGAATACTGATCAGTGCATTGAGTCGAGTAAAGAGGTGAGTCCAGCCCCAAAACATCATCCTTTTTGTAATCTTTTTGACCCATTAATGCATTTGGGAAGTAAACTTTGCAACAAGTTAATACCCTCGTCACATTTGTTGTGTAAAGGAACAGAAGGAAAAACCTCAGACGTTTGTTTGCATAGCAGTTCTGATGAAGAAAATCAGGTATGCACTTTGATACAGAGGCTCCACATAAAGTTATTTGCACACTTTTCCGGGGCAAACTGTGAGTGGAAACAAAAAGATAGTGTGGTATCAACATTTGTTAAATTGCCCATCACTGTCCATCTAAAATAAATATTTGTTGCCTTGACATAACAGATAAAATAATCAAACTAAATTTACTCAGTGGTCCACGTAACCTTGATATAAAAGATATAATTGGATAAAATTAACCAGTGACCCTCTAGTCATTGTCATAAAATTACAGGGAGACACGTAGTCGAGTTGCCATCCGGTCCTTTGTAATATACCATGGAGGTTCTATTTCTACCTTCACGGTAATACCAATCACAAGTCTGAGACATGACACTATAGTAAACCTCTCTAGATTGGGTTTATGATTATAGCAGTATATAGAAAACCCAGTTACAACACATATATAACATGTAGGCATTGGCTGGGCAACCCCCCCCCCCCCCCCACCTCCACTAACAAAAAGGTTTGTAGTCACATAACTGGTAAACCTTTCTATTCTATACTTATCTATTCTCCGCCCCCTTATGAAGCACCGCTGCACGAGGGAAAAGTTTTGGCCGGATGACCGTGATCACACACTTTTCAACACAAGAATTTCACAGTTTTTAAGCTGAATCATCCTAAGAAATGGCTTTCCAATACTGTGTGATTCCTTTGCCTATTTGAAATTTTGCAAATTTAATCAAATGGCTTAGTAACTGTGTTATTATTACCAAAAGCCAACTTTTGGTGTGACTCTGTCGGTCACAGCATGTATTTGCACGTAGTTTGCCATCAGCTCATATGACGTAGTACCCACTATAGGTCACGTGATGACATGTAAACATTGGTCGCGCAATCAGTCTATTGGGCCAGAGCTTCATTAATAGGCTGTATCCGAATTAGTGGCTGTGGCTATGGCTACAGAGGTCCTATACTTCAACAAGCGATTATGTGGCAATCCAGTTGTAACCATATAGCCGCCAATTCGGACACGGCCTGAGATTGAGTGCAGTAAGCTTAATCTGATTGATGTTGAAGAGTTGGATTCGTCATTACAACCTCTTTGTCGTTGTAGGTCTGTAGCCAGCCTCTGTCTCTTTAACAGATGGTCTAGATGGCGTTTTTTATGGTCTAGATGTTTCATCTGACTGACCAACTTGGTTTCCCCGATTAGGGTGTTTGAGCATGAAACCAGGATTAATTTCTGCTTGTTCTCATTTACGCACTCACTCTAGTTATACTGAGAAGTAGTACAAAGGAATATTCTAAAAAGCTTTTGCCTAGTACATGAAAGTACCGATATTGTCCATGTGCTTTGATAGGACGGTTCTTAATAGCACTTCACAAAGTGGTCTGTGCGCCCAGGAAAATAAAACCTCCGAGGAAAGAAGAAAGGGGCAAGCGGGTATTGCTTCATGGGCCTCTGATCTTCCACACAATCAAAAATCAGAATGTCACAGTGGAAACTGAAAATAGAAAGCTAGAAGAAACTGAAATTGCATATGGTTCTAATAGTAGTACCGTACTTTTCATGTGTGTTATTTATTTTATTTTACAAGCCCAACCCATTTAAAAAAAAATTTTAATTTTTATTTTTTATAAATATATATTTTTTTCTGTACAAGGGCTCTGGAAACACAGCATGCGTCAACTACACTCAAGTAAATGAAACTTACTCCACAAACTACACACTCACTGCTGTAAATGGCACAGGCGCAAACAGCACAAATTTCATGCAGGATTGTGCTAACATGAGCGGACCATTTGTATCGTCAGTGCAAGAATTCTGGGAGTAAGTTACATATTGTTATCCTTTTACACACAGGTAAGTTAATTTCTCCATGGCAATAGATGATGTGCCCTCTGACGTTACAGCGAAACCAAAAAATCAAGTTCCTGCCTGCCGGTGTGCGCATGCATTGTATTTGCATACATTCGAATTGACGTTACGGGTCAGATCGCCTTTGAATTATAAAAAAATTGTAACAATAATAATAATTTGGGAGACTAATCATCCTTACTCGCAGCTGAGAAGCTGAATTGCCAAAGATGCAGCTACAATGTGGTTCAGCCAAAAGTCTGAAAAGGCACCTAGTTTGGCAGCCAGTCACATCAACTCATATTATTACTCCAGAGCACAGTTATCTAAAGTGTTAGATTTGTCCGCTGGGAGGAAAACCGGAGGGTCCAAAGAAAAACCCTTGTGGCACAGGAGGGAATTATCCATTGCACGACTTTACTCATATATGGTCCTAGCCGGGAATCCAACCAGGGCCACAGTGGTGAAAGGCAAGCGCATTACGCACCAGCCAACCTTAATCAAATGTATGCAAAAGAGCATGCGTGCGCACGCTGTCCGGTATATTTCAATGGAGGGCGGTGTAGATGTAAACAAATGTATTTACACAGTTTTTTTAATCTTGGGTTCTCATGTACATTGCTTTAACATTGTGTGCCAGGAAGAAGAACGGAATGGAAAGTTACAGGAGAAAAGGCATAAGCAATTAGTTGGCAAAATTGTGTTTCATGAAAACTGAGTGTGAAAGTTTTTTCAGTTTTCTGCCATTCATAAGTCATTACAGGAGGGTTAAATTTGCACACTTTAACAGGTCCAGTCCTCTCCTATGTTGACTTCTTCCTCTGTTAGATAAGATCAAATTCATCAGCCGGGACTCTCAACCAACATTTAAAAAGATAATCAATGTCATGGTGGTATATAAAGTCCCAGCTCAACATTGGTAAAGTGTCTGTAAATGCTTCCATTCTTTGTACAAATCAAGATATTTGTAATAAAACCAACCTGTGAGCGTTTGCGGGAAAACAGTAAAAATGCATTCAGCATTTTCGTACGCATTCCCATAAGCAGAGTTTTCATCTCACTGAGACGATAACTAATTTTGGATCATATTCCATTTATTATTTAAAAACGATAACACTTCAGGCAGCAATATTTCAAGGAAAGTTTTCTACCATCATTATCTTTATACCATGTAAGGTATATACATCTGTGAACATTTATGTTTTTCTTCTTAATGTTGAGCTGGGGCTTTGAAGGGTGTGCACAACAATGGTTAGATTGAAAATGTAAATGTTCACAGATTTGCGCAAAACTAATACATGGTATAAAGATGTTCATGGTGGAAAACTTCCGTTGAAATGTTTTGCTTGAAATGCTTTTTGAGAAATTAGTAAAACTATGAGTTTTGATCTCGCGAATCAAAAACTCGATGTATGAAAACGGTGAACTCATGTAAGTTTTTTTCTTCACTGTTTTCTTGTGACTCGTTTTCTCGTGACTCGGACGACCAATTGAGCTTAAACTTTCACGGGTTAATCACATAAATGTTGCTTCACATCAAGTGTGAATACTGGTCTCTGACAATAACTAACCGATGTTGTACACATGTTTTAATGTGCTGATTTGTTTGAAGGAATCAGGCTCTGCAGATGTCAGGAGGTCTGGATGAGATTGGAACTTTAGTCTGGCCATTGGTTCTTTGCCTTCTACTAGCCTGGATCCTGGTTTACTTTATAGTATGGAAGGGTGTCAAGAGCTCTGGAAAGGTATGGTAACAAATCCCCCATCCTGTTGGATGTTTTGGAGCTGGAAGTGACGTGTAAACGAATGGTATACATACATATATGTACAATAATATTCGTTACACTGCACTTCCGGCTCCAAATAGTCAGCACTTACTAATAGGATCGGCAGGTGTTTTTTTTTTACCTTGTTTTTTGAAGATTGAATCCTCAAAAGTTAAATCCTTTTCAGTTTGAATGAACTGTTTTGTTTGAATGAAAACTGTTTTTCTAACTAATATCTACTAATATCTATTTATTTCTTATTTTTGATCACAAGTAATATTTTGATTGAAAAGTAAAAAAAAAAAAATACATATATTCCTGTTTCAGGTTGTGTACTTCACATCAACTTTCCCATATGTTGTGCTTACCATAATGCTTATCCGCGGATTGACTCTGAAGGGAGCAGCTAATGGGCTTTTATTCTACCTCAGACCGGATATATCCCGTTTGGCAGACGGCCAGGTATGATTCAGTTTTTGTTAAAATCCACTCCACCCTCTCAGTTTCTTTGAATTTAATTTGGTGGTTATTATTATTGTTATGATTAATTTCTGGCAATGAAACCATGGATGCCTCAAAAGTGAACTTAATCACTGTAGCTCGGAAGCCTGAGGAAACCTGTAGATAAGGATGCTTGGTATCTGAACCAGAAACACCCGGGGTAAACCCCTACTCTTTTATGATAAGTGTTCTGGGTCCTTTAATGTACATTACACTACCCACCCTAGTATACAGAACCTATGGCTTAATTGTCTCGTCCGAAGGACAAAGCAATTATGGTAAAGTGTCTTGCTCAAGGA
This sequence comes from Marthasterias glacialis, assembly GCA_911728455.2. Taxonomy (NCBI): domain Eukaryota; kingdom Metazoa; phylum Echinodermata; class Asteroidea; order Forcipulatida; family Asteriidae; genus Marthasterias; species Marthasterias glacialis. The sequence goes on from OU452221.1 coordinate 9,152,740, forward strand.
CACAAGTGTCAAGACTGGCCAGGCCGGGATTCGAATCCAAATTCTGTGAACTACAGAACTTACGTTCGGCTGACTAGACCACTTGGCCACGACACACAGACGTTTCATTTTTAGCATCCATATAAGCTCACGTTGTTAATGTTAGAGGCTCGATCTGTAGGCTATAATTTACTACTTGATCTAACTGATTTAATTATTTATATTACTCTTTGTAATGTGGAGGTCAAAAGTGGAAATCTTCTTTTCAGCTTTCGAAATTATGAAATAAGCAGATGGAACGTTTTTCTCTGATGCATTTTTCATACAAAATGTTTCATGGGGTTTTCATGTTGCAGGAAACCAGAAATGCAGATGTCCCCTTTTATGCCACTGTGTGACAAAATGTCCAACCGGCTTTTCGACTAGCAGAAAAGTAGAAAAGTGGATTAATCTAAAACATTCAACCTGCTTTTCTGCTTCTTGTAAACCGGAAAGGCAGATGACTACTTTTTGATCGTCAGTTAGGGTGAAAAAGCAAAATCTGCTTTTCTCGAAACTGAAAAGCAGAAAAGTAGAAAAATGCACCAGCGAACAATGCTCAATCTGTTTTCTCATAATTTAGAAAGCTGAAAGTTTAGCAGCAGACATGTCCACTTTTCAACCTCCATAGTTTGTGTCACAGGGTTGTTTGTACTTGTGTTTGTGGCACTCTGTCACCCTAATGTTGAAAGGGAAACATTCATCGAGCTGGAACAAAAGTGAAGGACCCCATTTTCATGGACCTTTTTTTTTATTAATAATCATCCGTATTCCTCACAGTACACCCTATGACAGTGTAATTTTTTTTCAATTTTGGGGTGAACAAAGAAAAATTAACTGGAGCGGGATTTGAACCTGCGACCACCGGCTTATCATACCGACGCTCTACCAACTGAGCTATCCAGCCCTAATGTTGGCAGTCTCCTATTTTGTCAATATCTTTGTTTGGGGGGTGCCAGTCAGAAGCCATTCAACCGGTTACTGCCATGTAGCCAAGGATCACACCCCATTATACGATACAACCATAGAGCTAGCTCTATGGATATAACCTGGGAAGCGGCAGCACGGGGATCTACCTTAAAGATGCATTGCCCGATTTCAGTCCAATTTGGGGGTCAAAAATAAATTTATCTTTTTAACTGCTAATTGTACGGAGTAAAAAAAATTATGAACTTTCATTTGATACTTTGAACGAAAAAAATCCGTCAAGGATTAGTGATAATTAATTAAAAACGTAAATGAATAAAAGGCTGGGCCAGCCTTTTAATCCTCAGGATCGGATCGCGCACTATGTTGTACATACACCGCGTACATTGTATGTACGCTCATGCACAGCGAGCCGTGTGGGCCGTTGAGAGCGTCGGCCGCTGGGAGTCATGAATATTCATTACTTGCGGATTCTTCTGATTGGCCGTTGGGAAACCAATCAAATTGAAGTCGGCAAATGCCCGCGGAAATTTAAAAGTGTTCTATCTTGAGTTCCCGATATCAGAATTCTTAGTTTTTGTATATTTTTCGTTACACAAACATATAAACTTTTTTAATTCGTTCGCTCAATGAAATTGATTTTTTAATCCCTTGACCCAAAATCGGGCAATGCATCTTTAAGGGTGATGCGACTTTTTATTTTTAAATATCAAGCAATAAACCACAAGGGAAACTAACTGGGTAAATTTTAAATTTTAAGTTTTTGTAACACAATTTTAGGTATGGGTTGATGCAGGGTCTCAGATATTCTACTCATTTGCTGTCGGTTTCGGAACGCTGACTGCACTTGGAAGCTACAATAAATTCAATAATAATTGCTACAGGTATGATGATCTCAACAGACTATGATTCTTTTCATTTTTCACTTTTCATTCCATGCTACATTTAAATTAGCGCCTGGAATACCCACTGGACAAGAGCCCTGTAGTTTTAGAGTGGGCCAGTAATGAATCCCCACAATACAAAGCGTCCTGCAGTCTTGGACAAACACATGCTTTTGAAGATTTACTAATGTGCACTTATAGTATGGCAGGTAGGTGATTGGATTGTGCCCTTAATGATGCAAGTCTGGCATTTGGCACACGGTCAGAGTATGTCATGAGAATGGTATTTGGCCGTAGGGCCATCGCAGATTTGTTTTTGGAAAAAAAAATATTGGTAGAATATTAAGCAATGGTAGTCACTTTGAAAATTGCTTGTTATTTTACCTAATTTTTTTTAAAATTCAAATCTGTGATGTCCCTGTAGCAAAATATCTTTTTCTTGATATACTGAATGCCTGTTCCAAAGGCACAATTCCCCCAAATATTTTTCCTATCTGCTCCTATACAGTTTAGCGCTTGTAAAAATATTTTGATTCAGTTCTGAGTTACAAAAATTGGGGTCTACTAGTGCGGGAAATTTTCTTCTAATTTAAGCCCTGTAAATGTACATGTATCTAGTGCAATCAACTTAATCTGATGTGATTCAAATCTTGATTGGATTTGATCTGATTAGCCGGAATTTTCTTTGAATCAGTTAGGTTGGCTTTGAATTCCATTTCAAAATTTGATTTGATTTGATTTGATTAGATTTGATTCTGTCTAATCGATTTAAGTTTTGATTCAGATTGTTTCAGAGCAGTTCACTTCAGTGTGACTCACTGATTAGATTTGATTCTATCAAACTGGTTTAAGTTTTAAATCAGTTTAGTTCATTTCAATGCAATTTTTGGATTTTATTTTTTGGTTTGGTTTGATTGTTTCGTCTATATTGAATTGGATATTTTAATTAACCCTAACTCCCCAGAGTGATTTACTAGGATCCTTCTCCACTCTAACAAATTCCAACACCTTATGGGTAACTCGACACCCAAACTGTAGTACTCTGATTATGGCGGTATGCCTGAACCCATGTAAAGCATGATCAGTTTACTCATGCAGTACCCAGTCCAACACAGCCCAACAAAACTTGCTGCTAGAATTTGATGGAACAGGGACTGTCAGGGTTAAATATGCCCCTATATGCAGGTGTCATGTATACTCGATTGTGAGACCATGCATGGACATATTATAACCTGTTGGTCTGAATAGAATAGACCATTGAGCAAAGACATAGACTGACAATAAGAATACTCATTGGCACAAGATTTAGCAGGAATTGAAGACTTTTAATAGACGATTGACGGTGGAGGCTCACACTCTCCTCATCTCAAATTTACAAGGGTTTATGATGAGGCAAGACATTCTTTCACACATAATTCAACCATATTAGGGATTAATTTGCACATCAGTAATGGTAGACATGAATAATTGTTCAACACTAGAATTTGGATGGATTAAGAAAGAGCGTTGCACTAAACAAATGAGTGGGGGTGGTTGACCCATATTTAGACTTGTCCATACCATGCCCCTTATTTCCTGCCATTGCTGTAATAACGTATACAATGGTAGAGGTAGCCCCTCTGGTCTTGCCTTACACCTCCATTAATGAATAAGAACAATGAAATGCTTGTAAGATATTGCTGTGTAGTTTACAGAAACACTTCCATTACAAATATTAATATTTTCTATTTAATTTATAAGGTGTCACCCAGTGAGATATGAAGATTTTAGCTCCTACAAGGATTCTTGGCATCAGAATTCAGTCATTTTCAGAGGGATAACTAAAATTGTTGGTTGGATTAATTATTGTTAATGACAGGGATACGTTGATTGTGACAGTGTTTAACTGCTTGACAAGCTTTTATGGTGGACTGGTCATCTTCTCTGTGCTTGGCTTCATGGCATATGAACAAGGGGTACCAGTGGGGGATGTGGCTGATAAAGGTAGGTACTAGAGGGTCATACCATTTAATGTGTCCTTCGGATCTTTGCTGTATTCATCAGGGGTGTAGCAAAAAGAGAATATTCTTTTACAATTCTCCATTTTTTAATCATAAGAAAACCTAAAACTTTACATGTAATATAAATGAACGCTCTTGTTTTTGATTGAAATGTTGTATTTGGTTTGCTGCAGTGGGAGGCGTGCAGCTTTTAGCTGATCAGCTACTCTTGGATAAGACGTCAGTGATCAATAGTGGATTATACGCTCGTAGTATTTTGTAAATAGAGTGCCTCTTAAGGCATGATTTTACCAACTTGACTAGCTCTAACATCTTGGGAATCCTGCAGCATTGGGTTAACTTTTTCTTTGTTTTCTCCCCAGCCTTTCCTTGGGAACCAATCAATGCGCGATCTCAGTAATAAATTTACATGAATCATTATTATTTCACAAACATGAACCTGGGGAGAAAACAGGAACAGTTAGCCCGATGCTGCAGGATTCCCAAGACGTGAGAGCTGGTCAAGTTTGTTAAGTCAGGCCGTAAGAGGGCACGCTATTACAAATTACCACAAGCGTACATACACAACTCACTATTGATCACCGATGTCTTGGGCCAAGAATTATCAGCATATTTCCTATTAGACTAAACGTATTAGTGCCATAATTAGTGCCATCTGTTGCACTAATATAAAAGACTAAATAAAAAAGAGGAACTATATACAGCAAAATTACTGTGCAAAGTGAGTTTTTCATGCTTAACCATTTCCTATTGTGCAATTACAAAGTTGCACTTGTGCAATATCAATAATGTTGAATTCTTTTACCTGGCAAAATTTTTTTTTAAATAGAGTGGATTGAAAATCACAGCATTTCAGATGAAACTACTTCCCAGTACAAACTTTCATATTGAAATTCTCTTGAACCTGTTTCAGTTCTTGTAATTGATGATTACTAGTGTACCACCTTTCCAACCTGCATTGTCACCATGGTGGATAATTGAAACCACATGCAGTAAATTGGGAAGTTGTCTTTTTCTGGTATGGGGACTCATAAAGACATCTCAATTGTCTTTATTTTTTTGGTACTGTAATTTAGCTTGGTAAAAAAGGAAATGCAGATGGTCAAATCAGTGGTGTGTCATTTAAAAAAATGTTTTTTTTTAAAGTCATGATACGACATATTTTTTTTTGTACTGGCAAATTCATTGTGATCTTCTACTGTGCAATAAACATCATCGCAGCAACATTTTCATGACTGACCTAATAATTTTTTTAAGGGATTTTGTGCATGTTCAAATGCTTTTTTTTTTCTTCAAAAAATGAAAATTACAATTTTCTCACAAAATGGCCATATTTCTTGTCAGGATATAGATCTTATGCACTGATGTCATCATGCTGCCATTTTATAAAAAAATAATGATGCACAATGGAAAACGCACCTCTGTTTACGCGCAGCCCAGAGGATAAGCCAATGAGCAACCTTCTTTTGACCTCTAGCCAAGGGCGCCCTTATCAAATGACGTCATTTGCATAAAATCTATAGGGAAATGTACTATCGATTTTACATAAGGAATGAAAATCTGTCAATCACATTATCTCGATGTAATTCTAGTTGTAACTTCTCTGCAGGTCCTGGGTTGGCATTTATTGCTTATCCCAAGGCAGTGTCTCTCATGCCGGCTGCTCCTTTCTGGTCATGTATGTTCTTCTTCATGATACTGCTGGTTGGTTTAGACAGCCAGGTAAATTCAGTAGTTTCTTTGCTTTATAGAGTTATCTTATTTATTTATTTACACCTCCGAAAGCACAAACGGAAATAACAGGATGGATCGGAGACGACCAAGAAATGTTCAGTTTTAGATATGGGAAAAACAGAACCAAATGGGGAAACCCGTACAGGCCACTTCCCTTTCACAATAACCTCTTTTTTTGTTTGGTGAAAAAATAAAAAAAAGCTGCGTCTATTTTGTTTTCTCTCACTGTAAGCATGAAAGGTGATTGTTAACTCTCAGACTATCAGTAATTTTGTCCAATGCAGAGTGCTAGCTGTGGGAATTATATGGCAGCCTCACTTTCAAATCACAAGTGAATAAGGTCAGTTGGTGATGTTAACTAATCAATAAATAACTAATAAATAAGTGTATGTGACAAAACTTTGTGGTAGTTTGTAGCTGTTGAGGGCTTGATCACAGCACTGGTGGATATTTTTCCACGGCAGCTTCGGGGAAAATACAGACGAGAGCTCTTCACACTATTCATTTGCGTCATCACATTCTTCGCTGGGCTCATCTTTGTCACAAATGTAAGCTTCTAATCAACATTAAAATGTAGCGTTTATAAAGTTAAGTTCTTAAATTTTTACAAACCTAAGAAGTGTTGAAACGTGTAGAACCTATAATGTGTATACCTGACAACTGTCCCATTTTTCCTGGGACGTCCCAATTTTCAGGGGAGGAATATTATCAAGCAAAAACAAAACAAAAAATGGCAGTCTACCTCCATGGTCAGACACCATCTGACATAGAGGTTGCTGATGAGGGTGCTATTTCACAAGTCAGAGGTCACGGTCAGCTGCTGCAGGTCTATATGAGTCTAAACCTCGATATGAGTCTGTCGCAGCAGTAGTAGGCATTTTTGTAGCGATGAGTTTCAGTGTTCAGTTGTGTTGAATCACGTCTGGGTCACCAGTTTAGCGCACGGCAGAAATGAGTTACTGTCCAATTACACTGTTGTACTATGCAGTTACTGGTTCTTCAACATAATAAAGTTCAGTTTGTGGCAATTTTGTGTATCGACAGTAACTCATTTCTGCCGTGCACTAAAAGTCCAAACCTGGACCCTGCTGGGGGCCTGGGCAGCTCGACCCTAGACCCTGACATTGGACAATATTCATGCCTCTTGCACTGCCATGTGTCCCTCTGTTGCAGATTTCAAATGCTTGGAGGTGTGTAGAGAGGTATATGAAGGGGCGATTGTCCCTCGACACTCATGGGCCGGATATGGCTGTTGTGTTTGTCTTTGTGAAAGTTCAAAATTCAAGGCCTGTTTGAAGTTAGAGCCCAGTAAATATATATTTTCTAGTGAATCTTTCTTTCAAACAAACAACACAATAGTCATGTTGTGAAAGAAACTTGCCTTTGGTGTAAAGAACCTGACTTCAAAAATCAAATGCCAATGGTTATTCCTTTCGAGACTGTAGCACCCAATTGGACCCAATTTCATAGAGCTGCTTAAGAGTTAAGCAACAAGTATGCTCAACATTTGTCTGATAAGAAAAAAATAAGCAGGATACCAGTCAGAGGTTGTGCATGTGACATGGTATTTTGAAAGGTAACCTTATTCTGGTAAGCATATAATGTTGTTGTGCTTAGCTACTTTTTCTGCTTAAGCAGCTCTATGAATATGGGCCCATTTCATAGATCTGCTGAAGCAAAAAATTCTGCTTTACACTAATTAGCTGCCAGGCAAAAATGAGCAGGATACCAGCCACATGGTACATGTGCCACGTTATTTTTGGCTGGGTAACCACTTTCTTATCAGCACAATCTTGTTGTGCTCAACTACTTTAAACTACTTTACATGGTAAATTACGTCTTTCATGAAACCATTGATTTTGTCAGGGTGGTATATACGTCTTCAAGCTGTATGATTACTATTCAGCCAGCTATCCGTTGTTCTTCATCGGTGCATTGGAGGCAAGCGTTGTCTCATGGGTTTATGGTGAGCCTCTAAACACATCTTGCTATGATTAAACTTTTAATAAACAACCAATTTTTCATGCCTCTGCGGTCTTTAAATTTTTTCTTTTGTAGAACATGGTATTTTCGTGGAAGAAGACACAGCTATAGTTATCCTGAGATGTGAATAGAATACAGACAACAAATAGGAAACCTTTCTCTGCCTCCTGCATGCCTTTAAAGTTCAATACCCAGGATGAAGGGTCAAGACTTTTATCTGTGGTCAGACTTTTTTTTTATGTCTGGTTGGTGAAAGAAAAATGCTGTGATTTTCTTCAGATGTAAAAGTCATCCTCTTTTATTTACTTCTCTTAAGGCCATGCCAGACGAAGCAATTTACAGGCAACCAGTACCAGGCAATCTCCAATAAGAAAAGTCATTTTACATTTCAGTTTTCTCATTATTTTCTTGGAGATAGTAAGTTACAGCTGGAAGAATGTCTTTTGTGCTACTGAAGTGCTCCTTTTGCATGCAGTAGTGCAGTTGGTTGCCTCCAAGTTGCCAGTAAATATTGGCTGTGTGACGTGGCCTTTGCACAGAGGATACTGTTTCCAAAAAGCTTCTCACTGTCACAGTACGAACACGTGTTCCGACTTATTAATAAGTCCATGTACATGTAGTGCTTATTGTTGCATACAACAATCATTCACTCTTTAATACTGCCCTGCAAATAAACATACCCCAAACTGTATACTGTTGAAAAGACACATAATTCTCTTTAAAACCCTGGCGTCAGCGGGGAGGTTAAAAGATAATCCACATTTTAACCAATATGGTCAGGATTTTCCAGAGTAGGCAGATGCGAGCCCTGGTGTCAACCACGTGCTGATAAAATTCAGCAGGTACTACCAAATATGGCCATAACTTTTTTTTCAATGGGCCAAAAAAGCCAAGATTCCATGTAGTCCTCACCCCTGGTATACCCCACAAGCCTGTAGACTTTCATTGGCCAGACCCTTACCACTGCAGAGTAAAGAGTGTTGAAAGACGGCAGCCACCTGTCTCCGTGTAGTAATTGATTGACCCTTGTGCTAAGGGTCATTGGCACAAGACATGCACTTTGTGAAAACAACTTGCCGCTGCACACTGATCGTAAATAACACAAGTCTAAGTCTTGACTGGCACTCCAATTCAATCACATGGTCATTTAGTGTAGCTTTGGGCTTGCATAGGGGGGGGGTATTGACCTAAAAGACAGGGTGTTGATAAAAAATCAGCTTGTGGATCCACCTCAAAATATGTTCATTGCAGAGGACCCGATGGTAAGAGAGCAATATTTCTAATGTGAGAGCTAAAAGTCAACGAAATATACTTGTTACAATCCTTCTTTTCATCCACAAGGTGTTGACAGATTTTATGATGACATAGAACACATGATTGGCTACCGACCTTTTATCTGGTTCAAGATCTGCTGGAAGTACCTCATCCCTGTTGTTGCAACTGTAAGTTATTCACAAAATCCCATCATGTTTCAGCCGCGGAAGTCCTTAGTTCAAACCTTCCATGTTGTAGTTGCCCAACACATTTTTCCAGGCACTCGACATTCATCAGGAAAAAGGTTTCCAGCATGTTTCCTGGATGAACATGTTTTGTCTCAATGACATGAACCCGAGAACTAGATTTCCCCAAACTTTTATTTGCACAGAAGTGGCTACTGATGTCATGTTGCAATTGACAGCTTCAGCAGTGTCTACTGATGAGGCCATGTTCCAATTGACAGTGTAGCGTTCCAAAACAATGAACAGTTATGGACACAGAATTGTTTCATGTTTGTCATATGACTTATTTTCAATTTTCTTTATACTTAATAATTATCATGTTTTAAAGTTTTTATCATCATATTCCAATTTTGGCCTACCTGCACTTTCACCTAGAGAATTACTCCTATTGTTTCCACGTAAATGTTTTATGACCATTACACACACAGTCACTACCTCATGGTCATCTGATCACCCACACAGTTCCTTATTTCCAAGTTAACCACCTACACACAACAGGTGTGTTATGTTACTTGAAGGTCAGTTTCTTCCAAGAAACTTCTAAGAAACTTAGTCTCTTTCTTATGTTTTTATATAAACTATTGACTGACTCATTGTTCCTATTTACAGTTGAACAGGGTTAATAATTCTTATAAATAGTCTGCATTCATTCATTCAAGTCATTCTGATCTATCCTACGCTACGATGTACATCTAATCTTCAATTACACTGTTGTACTATGCAGTTACTGGTTCTTCAACATAATAAAGTTCAGTTGTAACAAATTTGTGTATCGACAGTAACTCATTTCTGCCGTGTGCTAAAACAGCTTCGGCAGTGGCTATTGTATTCAGAACACTTGAGTTCTATGTTTTTAGGCCATTTGAAAGGCAAACTAAATGAAAATAACTTCACTCCAAAAATTTCTGGACTGCGAACCCGGCAGACCAACCAAAATACCATGGCTGCAGATACTTTATCGTCATGTTGTTTAATAATGCTTGTTTATTTGTTGTCTATAGTCGTCTGTCTCTTTGGCTGTCTGTCTTGTCCCAGGGTTGATTTCTGAAAGTTTTGACTTACTCAATCAGCCTCCATACTCCTCTTATTCTGATTTACTGTTTTCATTGACTATGGTTATACTTGGTTATTGTACTTTGTTTTTGATTTGATGTATGTTATCTTCCTTTGTACAAGAGTATGGAAATGTCTTGAAAAACAAAAGTATCACTGTCTAATCGTAGTTTTCCATTTTTGGAGCCAAACTGTGCATGTCCAGCTGCATGTGTGTCAGCCAGCATGCACACTGCATGGAAACAGGGAATTTGACTCCCAAAGTGGTGTGACCAAGATTTATCATGGTTGGTGTTATCAGGTGAATTGGGTCAAAGTATCTTCAACCGAAAGAACAATATGGGTTGTATGTCCCGAATAGACCCCTAACGTACTCCACCATTAATGAGGTCACTCGTGTATTGACTCTTATTGGCCTTTTGACAATTTTCTATGTTTCCCATGTTTAATTGACAGGTTCACCAAGCTCCATAAGCTGTGTACAAAAAAAGGGTACAGAAAATTGCCTATATCCTGGGTCAAAACGGTAGTTTTCTTTGTCAATATGTCAGTATATGTCATCAGAGGAAAATAGTTGGCTTTAGGGCCATCGCAGATTTGACCTTTGAAAAAAATATAGGTAGATTAACAAGCATTGGCAGTAGGTAGAAAACTAATTTTTCAAAATGGCTGCCATTGCTTGTTATTCTACCAATATTTTTTCAGAGGTCAAATCTGCGATGGCCTTATTGCCAAATATCGTCTCATGGCATACTCTGTGTGCCAAATTCCAGGCTTGTATCATAAATGGCACCCCATCATGTACCTTCCGTGCTTTGACAGTAATGTTAAAACCCATGTATTTATTTGACTTTCTTTTCTTTGTCAGTTCATCTTGGTCTTTGCCTTGGCTACCTACACGCCCATCGTTTACAATGGTTACTCTTACCCACTGTGGGGTGAGATGATCGGCTGGATGCTCTCCATTCTATCCGTCATCCTGATCCCGATCACTTTTGTCACGCTGCTGTGTCGAGCAGAAGGGTCACTCCAAGAGGTAAGGATGGATATTTTCATTGTAAGAATTTTATTCTTATATTTTGCTTTGATCAATGTAGATCAGAGTGCATGCTGTCTTATAATAATAGACCTTATTATGCATTGATGTCATGACGCCGCCATCTTAGAGGTAAAATGATGATGAAACAATGGAAAATGCACATCTATGTTTGTGCGGCGCAGAGAATGGTTCAGTGAGCAACCTTCTTTTGACCTCCAGCCGAGTGCGCCCTACTCAAATGGCGTCATGTGCATAAGGTCTATTAAATGATAAATGATAAGTAGTTCTTATAATATAGCACTTTATTACACCAGACAGGCGTCTCTTAAGTGCTTGTTATTACATGATAGGTATACAGAGTTATGTTTGGATTATGAGACCTATTTCTACACTAAACCGAGCAGCTTGTCCGTGGTGGTTTGCACCACCGTAGCATTGGCCGCTGGCACGTGCGTGTTGACGCACACACACTGTGAATCCTCCATGCTGATTGGTACATATGTGCAGCTGACGGGCTGGCTGACGCGAAATTGTTGCGTTGCGGCGACCAAGCTGCGGTAGTGTCAACCACCATGAACGAGCTGCTCGGATTAACCAGGTGATGTGGCGCATCCTGCAGCCAATCATGAAAAGAGGGCCACGGCATACCCCTTCTGTTCAACAAACAGTGTACAAGGTTCCTTAATCAGTTGTTAATAATTTTCAGTTTTCGATGTGTATGTAACTTATGTGGAACATCAATCCAGTACCACAGCTTCGTAAAATAAAACTTTTGGCCAAGACTTTACTCTTTGTGAAAATAATTTTCCGGGAAAAATAATAAATTAGCGAGCGACTCTATCTTGCTTGATTAGATCCCTTGAGAAAAAAAAGAAAAATGGTAAAATAACTACAATTAAGGCAAGGTGACCTATCCTATAAAAAAAAAAAAAAACTACAAAATTTGTCAGAATTTGTATTTTAAGGCATGCAACTGTAGTTTGTCAAAACCAGTCGAAAGTGCCTTAATACTTTGTACTGTTCATCAATTTCCAATGACGCAGCTGAGAACCAAAACATCAAGGAAATCAGCTGAAAGTTATTTGCCTGTAAACTAGAAATTCTAGTTTCTGCAAGCGAGTACATCTCTCCAAGATAATCAAAACGTGATGTAAATATCACAAAGAATACGCAAAACAAATTGCATTCCAATAAGTTCAACTTTGACTTTGCAACTGCCTCTAACATTTTGCAAGTTTACCCTTATTTTGCAAGAGCAGACACTTCATCTAAGACCTCCTCTCTCTCTGCTCTCCACCCCATATGATTGATTTTTACAGAGATGGCGAGCTCTAACGACACCAAAACTGCAACCACATCAGATGCGTCAGGGTACCCCACCCACCCCAAATGGTAGCCTTAGCTTTGATATGTATCATAAATGCCCAAGAGATGAGCCACTATCTGAGAAAGAACGACTGGAACAGACTATGACTTGAAGGAATGTCAACACATTGTGTTTTGGAAGAGTCAAAAACCCTTTCAGATCTTCTAGTTTTTAACGTATACATGTATCGGCCATGTGAAACATTTCTTTGGTGCTTATTACTTTTTGGAGTGAAGGGTGTTTAACATTTGTTTTTTAGAAGACTTCACATGTTGCGATGCTTGTCTAGAAACCCCTTGACAAAATAATTATCTCTATATTACTTCCATTTCTGACGGTTTATCTGAACAATAAGAAAAAAACAACAACTTTGCCCAATATATAATAAATTGCATCTTGATTATAATGCAAGTATGAATTGGGATTTTGTCCAAGTGATACACAACAGTTTGCAAAGCAGGTGTTGTTTAAAAACAATCAACCTAAAGGGATAGTACAACATTAGTTAGGGAACACCACATTAATTATTGCTCTTAATTATTTTTTATAGCGTGTCGTGGCCGAGCGGTTTAGAGCATCGGACTCAAGTTCTGGTGGCCAAGTCATCAGGATGCGGGTTCGAATCCCTGTCATGACACTTGTGTCCTTGAGCAAGACACTTAACTATAATTGCTTCAAATAGGGGAAGAGGCAGTTCTGTTTGTCTCGCATCGGATTCATTTACCCCTCCCTGTTCTTAGCTGTGCTGTGAAGAGACTTGCGTTTATATCTCGCCATGTCTTGTTTGTGCGCATTGGAGCAGGTTTCTATCCCTTTAAAAAAGTAGCCCACACCTCGCAGTGGCCTTTGGGCCTTGTAATGGGCAAATTGCATAAAAAAAAATCTGTAGTTTTCAATAATATCTTTGCAAATTTCACCTGGAAAGTTACAAACATCATGTTTAACAAAAAACTTTGGATACTCGGTAATGATTTTGTTTGCAACTGACGAGAGCATGTTCAATCAGAAATGTTGTTCTCAGGGTGATTAGACAGTGCACACACATGCACTTCCCAATAACCCTTTGAAAATTCTTTGGAGGATTTCTGTGACAATTTCAGGGAATATACACAAACTACAAAATATGGTCTGAGTCTTGAGATAAAACCTTCAGGGCGTTTCAGACTGAAACTAAACAATGTTTTTTTATCCTTGGAAATCCTGTACAGTGCCTTTAAATTACTAAAGATATAACAGAACTAGAGGCCTGGTCAAAAGTGCTCTTCTTCAAGAGAAGTTTGAATCCAAACAAGGTTCTTTGAAAATATGCCTGACAATCCACAGGCCTATGGTTGTGAAATTAACTTGTTTGAAACCTCGCAGAAAAGATTCAAGTTGGAACTTTTACGGGTGAATTTCATAAAAATTCATTGTGCAAGTTCTTGAAAAATGGCTTGGGGGTCTGGGTTCCCCAAGAACCTTCAAGATGTTACAATTCAGATGGTTTACAGACTGTTCATCACCAGACAAATAAAACTACAAGTTTTGACACAATGTGGACTATTTCTTTCTCCCTTTGGTGACTGCTTTACTTATTTCAAGAGCATCTGAAGGCTCAAAGAGATTTTTAAAAAATCCTGAGAAATCACATGCTTAAAATTTTAGATTGCCAAAATTTATGAATTTCAAAAGTTCTTATTTGGTATTCAATATGAAAATAAGTTCATGATAGCACAAACATGGTATTTCTTTGGAAAACAACTTTTTAAGTTATATACCCCAATGTATGTTTTAGTCGGTTTTGTTTCTGGTTTTGATTTCTTTCCTTTTTTATTTACCTGTGGTGAATGGATCTGTTTGATAAACACTACAAACGGGTTGAGTCTGGGGACTCTAGGTGCTAGTCTGGAGTACGAGTCCCTTAAACTTCCTAGGTGATAAGGGAACAATACTCTTTTACTCCCTTTATTTCTTCTAAAGGTATTTTAATCAAAATATTCATATAAAGTACACCATGAGAAAAAGGAAGTACATAGCTTTTCGGTGGATATAATGTATAGGCCTAACAATATGTTCATCTGCTAAGGAGGTCAATACAATTTTGTCAATACAAAGCAACCCTCGGTGTCAAGCCGCATCCACATAAAAGTGACTTTGGCTGTTGCTGTTGGCTTTAGCGACAGTGAAGAAAAGGCCTTTTCCAGTGATCTGGCCATAGCAATTGCCGAAGGCAACCTCAGATGTTCAAGATTGACAATAAAAGGGGCCGGACTAATTTTCCACCCAGCCTCTGTTTGGTCGCATTGATTTGAATGGATGTAAAACAAGATGAACGCACAATGACATTGCAGTACCTGGTAGGTGACCTAAAACCTGGCTGACACAACAAGTAAACATTTGAGATGCGAGGAGCCTTGCTTGTTCCCAACGCAACAGCTTTGTGTTCAACTATGGCTAATCATTACAAGTAATTTCCATTACAGCCAATGGCCACAGCCGAACAATCTGAATTTGTACATATATGTAGACTATTAGAATGTCCTCACTGATTGATGCGGCCAACTTAATCACAGCAAAAGCCCCTGAAGCCATCAACTAAAGTCATAAACAAGTACATCCCTTCTAAGTTTTGGTACATAAATGGGAATTACCTAAACTAAATATCTCTCAACAGCAAGCTATGTTAACAATACCATTTAATGAGAAATTGTATGTAGCCACACTGTTAAAAACATGTATAATGTTGTAATCGGAAATGTTTTATAAGCTACCACAGATTACAGTTCCATTATCTTTGGTTTTAAACCAATGAATCATGATTTATCCATCTTGAACAATGATTTTGTCACGCAACTACAATCATAATTTGCATTTTAAGAATAAAAATTGATTATTAAAAAAAATGGAAAAAAAATGTAATACCAATTTCATTTTTGGGGTAAAATGAATGAATTATTTGTGTATACTTCCAATAAGGTTAAGGTCTTCTAGATAGTAAAAAATAAATCAAAAATTATGAATAAAGATGTTTAAACTGTGAACTTTCCAAACGTTTTGTCACTGTTTTGAGTTAAACAAGTTAATTTTTTTGGACAGAGTACTTGCTTAAAGATTAATCTTTCATCAGAAAAACAGTTTCTCATCAGACATTATTTACCACTCCAACTAAATTCACATAAAGAAAATATATCTAAACTATGTTTAGAGCACCAACAGATTGGTAAATTCTCTCAAAATATTCAAAATATTCTTTCGTTTTTAACTGACAGTACTTTTTACTTTGTCTACTTTCTAAAAGCTGCAAGATCAATTAAAAAATATAATTTTTTTTTTCATAAACCCCACAGAAGTGAAAAGAAAACCTAAAATAGAGTAACTGTTTCCAATGGTTTGTTTTTTTATATAACTGCCCATCAGTATAGTTTCTCACTATAACACTTTACCTACGTGTACAACACTCATGGGTATTAAAAGCCCCAGCTCAACATTGGTAAACTGACTGTATATGCTTCCATTCAAGATATATGAAATAGAAACCAACCTGTGAAAATTTCCGCTCATTTCGTTGTTTCGTTTGCGAGAAAACAGTA
Source organism: Marthasterias glacialis (assembly GCA_911728455.2). Classification (NCBI taxonomy): domain Eukaryota; kingdom Metazoa; phylum Echinodermata; class Asteroidea; order Forcipulatida; family Asteriidae; genus Marthasterias; species Marthasterias glacialis. Next base: position 9,168,812 of record OU452221.1, read on the forward strand.
AAAATGCATTCAGCATTTCATTTTTGTGCGCATTCCTTTATGCAGTGTTTTCGTCTCACTGAGACGAAAACTAAATTTGGATCTCATTTTATTTATCGATAACACTTCAGGCAGAACTATTTCAAGGAAAGTTTTCTATCATCATTATCTTTATACCATGTGTGATGTACATCTGTTAACATTTATGTTTTTCTTACCAATGTTGAGCTGGGTCTTTGAAGTCTGACACCATGACTACAGAACAGTAAAATTGATGAGGGAAGTCATACAGCTACATACATACTGACTAGAGCTCTGATTTTACATGAATATTTTATTTTATGCCTCCTTGGTGCAGACATGTTTGAGGCTCATTCATAACTAAAGAGTAAATTGATTTTTCTGAAAACTTGCATTCATGTCGCAACAGATGCACATGCAAGTGGGTTTGCATTATGTGCGCAAAAGTACGCACATTCCCTGATTCAGTGCATTCAATTGATATAATCAGAAACGCACAAAGAAGGAACGCTCTGATATGCAATTAGCTGTACAACAGCCATACAAAATGTCAAGCTTTTACATAGGTTTGTACACAAAACAGTGCAAGTTTAGTACTCTAGTAAATGTATGTAACTCTATGGGGAACGAGAACGTCTCTGGGAAAATTGGAACTAAGTATTTTCTGATTTTAATTTTCGGGAAGTCTGTGGACCGTTTAATGATCATGACGACCTTCAAGCAAGCACTTCCTTGACTGCCTCTTTGATCTGCTTAGCGCTGATACCAAAGTGGTCCAGGAGGAAGTCTTTGGTTCCACTACGAGGAACTTCTCTGACAGCAAGTTGCTTGATAACAATGCTTGTGTTGCTGGCAAGAGCCCCAGCTACTGCCTCACCGATACCACCTGAACAGGACAGAAAACAAAATATAGTTTGTTAGGTTTACGCCTCAAATATTGTTACTTAAAATGTAGGCATCTAATTTTGCTCATCACTTCAGAGTTGAAGATAAATATTGGGCCATCTCTTAAACACATATATGTACATATACTGGGCTTTGATATAGCGCTATTTCATTTAGATCATAGTGCATTAGAATATTTTTTGCAGCAAGGTATTCAGAGTTACTTTTTGCAGTATGAGACCTATTCCTTTACATAGCACCATGTAACGGTTTACAAGGTGCCGTTGTGCAATCTGCAGCCGATCAAACCAGGAACACTGGGGCGAACCCCTTCTCTTTTTGATAAGTCCACTGGGTTCTTTTGAGTGCATTACACAACACACCGGACCTACGACTTTACGTCCCATCCGAAGGACCCAGCAATAATGGTTAAGTGTCTTGCTTAAGGACACAAGTGTCACGACCAGGACTTGAACCCACACTCTGCTAATCAGAAACAACAGAGCTTGAGTCCGGTGTTCTTATCTGCTTGGCCACGACACGCCACAAAATCTGAGAGCGGTTCTCACAAACTCCTGAGAAATAAAATGAAGCGCATAAAATTTGATACCCCAGAATTTCAACTTTATGCAAAGAATGGTCATTTTAGCTATCCAATATCAACTGTGTTGTGTAATGCACGTAAAAGAACCCATTACACTTATCGTAAAGAGAAGTGGTTTGCCCCGGTGTTTCTGGCATGGTCTGGCAGCAATATGCACCACCTCACCTTGTATCCCTTTCAAGGTGTTGTATTATGGTCGCTTCGTCTCATGAAATCATCCGTAACAATCTCCACCAGATTCGATAATTTGGCGCCAGGAGTGTCATTTATGACAGACACAGCGCATTATAAACATACAAAATTATTAACTCTGTAATACTGAAGCACATCAGAAAGTAATTACTGTTGCATATATGACATCATCGGACAAGGGACCCTTCTAATAAAGGTCAAGAGAAGGTTAGTCATTGGCTCATCCTGTGTGCCCGAAATTCACGTGCATAGCTGCTGTTTCATGAAGGTGGTGGGATGACGGCAATACATAAGGGTGGTTAGGTTCAAGGCCATGTCACACGAGGCAATTTACAGGCAATAAATTAAAGGCAATCTCTATGAAGAAAACTCGTTCATATTTCAGTTTTCTCATTAATTTCTTGGGGATAGTAAGAAACAGCTAATAGAATGTCTATTGCGCTGTCGAAGTGTTCCTTGTGCATGCAGTGCAGTTATTTGCCTCCAAGTTGCCTGTAAAAATTGCCCTGTGTGACATGGTCTTTTATGGAAACACGCAATATTACCTTGTGGGTAGTGATCTTCCACAGTGACTATCTTGCCCCCTGTATCCTTGGCAGCAGCCAAAATGGTGTCCTTATCCAGAGGTTTGATGGTGAAGGGATCAATCACACGGATGTTGATGCCCTCCTTGGCCAGCTCATCGTATGCCTTGACAGCCTCATCCATAGTGATACCAGCACCAATGACTGTTACCTTATCAGTGGCACTCTGGCGCACCACCTGAAAATTATAAAACAAAACAATCATTAATACTGGGACTGTAATTGTATTCAATGAATAATCCTGAAAAAATGGTTCAAGCTAGTACTTGATCATGAGATGAAGCCCTGCACATACACATGGTGGTGTGTATTGGAGGTTTACAGACGAGCTGCCAACATAATGCATCTTGCAATCGGGGAGATTTTGTATAACAATCAGGGAGATTTTTTGAATTACATTCAACATAATGGGGAAACAGTTTCCACAATCAGGAAGATTTTTATACTTGTTCATCAGGAAACTTTCTGTAGAATCAGGGAGAGTTGGGAGTTGATACAGACTTTCTGCCTCGCTTTCTGCCAACCTTTTGGGATTTTTTGTGAAGATAATGGTGTCGTGTTTCACCAACACCAGAGGAAAAGATTATGAAATATACCTTGGCTTTTCCGACTGCGAATTCCTCCGTTCCGCTGTACAGCACAGGAGTGGCGGGGCGACTGGTACGAATGAAACAGACTCCCTTAGTGTTAGCCGCTAGCTCTACCGCCCTCTCACAAGAGACAGCATCACTTGGGTAGAAGACCGTAGAGCCTGGAATGGCACGGAACATAGCGATGTCCTCTAGGGCCATCTGGGATGCACCATCCTCACCTAATGGGAACAAGGTTGGCAATTACAAACAGGGAAACGACAGTTCTTACTGCTTGGCAAAAAGCACTTTGCCAAAGTGTTCAGTCTTATTTCAATAGGTAAAAATAGGATTTGCTGATATTTTAATTCAAAAAAACAAACCTCACGATATCGCCATTGGATAAAAGTTGGTATCGCTATTTTGGATAATATTGCAGTATCGCCTCAACATGGTGAAAAGAGGAGTAACTTAACACTATTTTCTAGCTGTTGTTGTCTTCACACTAGAAACTTAAAACTAGTAAAGCAAATGTGAACATTTGGCAGCCACTGTAAAAACAATTACAGTCAACTCCTCTCATAGAATAATAGCAAAATTGACATTAAAGACAAACCCAAATCTAATCAGCTTTCATGCTAGAAAAAAAAGCAAAGCAACGAACACACTTGCACTTTTTTCCCCCATGTTCATAACCTGGAGGCAATCCAAACCAAAGTATATCTTAGTATTCAAACTCACCAATAGAGATACCAGCATGAGACCCACAGAAGTTGACGTTGGTCTCCGAGATGGCTCCCATCCTGATTTGATCATATGCCCGACTCAAGAAGCAAGCAAAGGCACTGGCAAAGGCCACATTCCTGTTGCGGGTGGCGCAGCCAATGGCCACACCCACCATGTTCTGCTCGGCAATGAAGCACTCCACGAAGCGGTCATTGAAGGCCTTGCGGAAGGTGTCGGCATAGGTGGAGTTCTTAGTGTCACCGTCAAGAGCAATCACATATTTGTTGTTCTCGCCGATCTTTTTCAGACCAGTTCCATAAGCCACACGAGTCGCAACCTACAATAACAGGGATCAACATCCAACAAAAACATCTATTAATTTTTGGTTGAACAAAGAAAAATTGACTGGAGTGGGATTTGAACCTGCGACCATCGGTTTAACCTACATCTATTATTCACAATAACGCATTTATATTTCGCGTGAATGTACAATGGACCTTTCCCATGAAGTATGTAAATTGTACATCGCAAGTGCGAACATCACGCCTTTTTGTATGGGGTTGATGGGGGCGTGACGCATACGCGTTTGTGCACCTGCCTAGTGCACAACTCAAAGGCCAACCAATAGTGTCTGAACACATGTGTGAATGTAATTAGCATATTTCATGGGAAAGGTCCATTGATAGGTAAAGAGTGGAATGGGCAACCATTTACAGATATCCATTCAGAAGCTGTACAGAAATATATGCCTTATTTGTACATGGTAAATTTTTATAAGTTTCTTAAACAAAGTCAGAACAAGTTAATGCTGTGAATGCCCGTTTTGTAATGGAGTGGCCATGGCCCACTAAATAGAAGGTTCTCAATTATGCACATACCATTCCTCACTTATGTACATACATAGCTAGCAGAAATTTGACCCTAGGTCTGTAACCCCGAGAATTCTGCAATAAACAGAGCCATCATATTGGGCCCACTAAACTTAACGTTTCACTAGCCCTATCATATTTTCACTGGTCTGTTACCACATTTTCCCATGCAACTTGTCATTTGATTTGAGGTGTTTAATTTCGAAACCACAATGAACAGTCTTCTTTGCGTGCAGTGGTTTACATTTAGCTTTGAGAAGCAAAGAACTAGCCAGCCCGACCACTTGGAGAAAATGTTGACCGATCCTCAGGTGTTTTATCTTGCATTCGGTCAGCAGACCATGGTCCAGGGTGCATTATGCTCCACAACCATCAGGGATGAGAGTGAATGAAACTGAAAAATCCACGAAACACCAGTGGAGGTTTTGGTGGCTACCAACCACGCCATAACCTGTATCAATGGCAGCATTCTGTGCTTAAATGTAGATAGGGCAAGCACCTTGGTGTAGTCAAAATACAGTATAAGTATTCTGTTAAGGCTTTACAAGGGCCTGAATATATGTAAATGACATTATGAATAAAAAAATAAAATAAAAAAAATATATATATATATTTTTTAATCCGGAAATCCAGAAAAAATCCTGAGGAATCTCATCCCTGAACCATCTTGTGTTGACACTGACCTTAGAGCCGAGGGCGTAGTCCGGGTTTGATGACAGCTTGATGTTGGAGATGTCATGGTCAGGTAGCTTCTGTGCTGGGGGCGAGGGCTTCAAGGTGTGAGGGCCAGGATTCTTCAGCCGAGCGCTGATGGCAGCAATTGCATCCTCTGCTTTAGCTCCAAGGGGTTTCCCGTGCCAGTTCAGCTCATTCTCAATGCCTAGAAACATTTCAAAACCAAGTCGTTTTGTCATAAGTGAGACTTTCTCTTTTCTAAACTTACTCTGCACCATAGGCATTCCACAAAATACGTGACATAATGCTTCCTTTTTAATCGTACTGAAATTACACAATGCACAACAGGAATAACGATTCATCTACCCACTGTCAAATCAATGAAAATGGTCTTTCACAAAATACAATCGTGCTATAATCATGCTATTAACATGCCCGCTTCACTTCCCTGTATAGAGGGACAAAAGGTACTGGAATTTATGCTTTACATCACCCTTTTTCCGGGGGTTATTGTGTAATCCCCGATACCAGACCTTCACACTTTAGTTGTTTGCATGCGCGGATAACAAGAGATCAATAGGCTGTCACCATTGTTTATCATTATTATTAAAAAAATTAGCATGATGAGAAGGAAGTCCGAGATTCCAGCATACCATGGCTGTCATCTAGCAGCCATGGCTTACAGCCAAGGGTTCGGCTGATTCACAGTGAACACGTTCCACATTTTATCCAAAGGGAACAAAACGTCCTGGTGCATTTTAGGAGAATGTTTGTTGTCTTTAATTGGTTCAGTCATGGTTTCATTTTGACGATACTCTTGAAAATAAATTATTCCTTAAGTTCAGAAAATTAATCTTGTGCGTGAGCTCAGGAAAAAAAAAAACCCTAGAAATTCTGGTGCCAAGTATTTAAAAGAGCCCAGCCCAATAGGCCTTATTTTTGACTGCAAGAGGGCGCCCTTTGGGGTAGATTGGGGGTCAAACCATAGAAATAGTGTGGTAAACCAGATGCAATTAGACTTCTATAAAGCAGTTAATATACAACTTTTGATGGGGGTTTTTACTGACAGATTCACAATGTAATCAGTGTAAGACATTTGCTTTGAAAATGTTTGCTTTTACTGTTTTGCAATATTTTTGTACTTTCAAAATGGAATTAGTATTGCGCCCTCTTGCTGTCAAAAATACGGCCTATTACCACGATAAGGGGGTAGCCTTGAAAGAAAAGAACACAGCACAACTACCAGGAGAACGGGGCAGCTTTGATGTTGATGCTTTGCACCATGCAATAATTTATTCTAGAAGAGGAGGATTACACATGTTTATGTTACCTGGGATGCCCTTTCCTTTCAGCGTCTTGGCAACAATGGCTGTGGGTTTTCCCTTGACCTGACTAGCTTCATGAAATGCTTTACATAAATCCTCAACGCTGTGACCGTCTTCAAGAACACACACATGCCACCTACATCAACAAATAAGATACAGCCATAAACATAATGTTATTGAGTATTTGATTTTATATACCACATACACAGATCCTCGTCAGTTGATTGGTGGAACACGTGTCAGGTTTCACCCTTTATTTTGCCATGTATTTTCTGCCACGACGCTGGACTGTCCAATATGGCTAATTATTTGACGGTAATTATTATCGCATCCCGCGTATTACGCTGTTCTAACTCCGCACATTGCTTTTTTTTAAGCTGCATGTCAAATTTGCTTCAAGATAAATTTTTTATCACGCGCGCTCATGGAATATGGAAAAATATAGTGTGTCTGTGTCCCTAGGTTGGTGTCTGCATGGAGTCTTCCACTTTGTTTAGAGTTTTTTTTTATAGAATTTTCAGAGTGTGGGATGGATGAGGAACTGTGTCTATTTTCAGTTTATTGTGAACAAAATTCCAACGACAAGGATCTATGTTTGAGATATATAAACAAATATTGAATGCATTTCGTTTGTGCTTTATCGCTGAATATAATCACAAGGTGATATCTGGCTTTTCAATTTCAATCGGCTTTGCCTAGTGAAATGGATTAGTCCAGATTTCACCTTGTGATTATATAGTATTCTGCGACAATGCACTCATATGAATCCAACTTGTATAATGTAAACTAATTGAAAAAACCTCCCCATGCTTCTAACACACTTTCAATCCAAACTTAAAAGAGATAACCATTGACTTGACTTCAAAACCGTCAAAATCTAAAACAACTAGGAAAGCCATTACCAGACATGATTTTTGACCGTTTAAAGAAAAATGGCACCATTTTTATTGGGTACAAGTGCTTACCTACAACAGATATGGTATAGGCTTTTATAGACTTTTTCAGTCCATTTAATAACAATCTTACAGATTTTCTGCGGGCAAATAAACAAGAAGAAAATACATGAAATAGTAAGACAATACTGACCCAAATCCATCCAATCTACGCCTGTAGATGTCCAGGTCATGTTGTAGTGGGGCCTCTTGACTCTGACCAAGTCGATTGACGTCAAAGATGGCGACTAGATTGTCTAGTTTGTAGTAGCTTGCGAAGGCACACGCCTCCCACACACTCCCCTCTGAGCTTTCACCATCACCGATCAGGCAGAAGGTTCGATAGCTGGAGACAGTAATTGAAAACAGTCACAATTAAATTCAAACAAAAAATAGACTAACATATGTTATGTTTCATGAATGGGATTTTTCTTTATCTGAGGTGTCACACAAAAATCTTACTTCAATTTCTTTATTTCTTAATTATTTTGGAGGTGGGTTGTTCAACAAGAAAGGGTACATGTGCTTTTAAAATCTGGCTTGGGTCATCAGCTATAGCTGAGCAACCGGGTTAACATTGTTCAACTCCCTCACAGCTGTTACTCTTAATGATTCTGGGTTTGATTCATACCACCTCTTTTCCCCTCTTTCTTTTTTTAAATTTCATTTTCATTGTAATTCTGAATAACTGTTTGAACATGCAATGCTACAAGTACAAAATGCGGTGTGAACTAACCACAAATACTGCGCACAATTATAACACAGCATTTTTATGAGTGCTTTCTCTTTTAAATACAAAACAAAACAAAAACTGAACTTTCAATAAAGGCCGTTGTCTAAATAATACACATAGGGTTCTGCCCAGGATTTTTGAAACTGGGGAAGGGGGGAGGGATCTGGACACAACACAAACTTAACACAAACATAACACAAACATAACACAAACATAACACAAACTTAACACAAACTTAACACAAACATAACACAAACATAACACAAACATAACACAAACATAACACAAACTTAACACAAACATAACACAAACATAACACAAACATAACACAAACTTAACACAAACATAACACAAACATAACACAAACATAACACAAACATAACACAAACATAACACAAACATAACACAAACTTAACACAAACATAACACAAACATAACACAAACATAACACAAACATAACACATTTTTGTAAAGTGTGACAAACTGAACTTAAATTATTTGGTCGTTTATTTTTGCTTACATTCTAAATGCTCTACTATGCCATCTGGAACAGTTTTTTAAAGTTTGTTAATGATTGATGTAAAAAATCACCCAAGACCTCCCAAATGAAGTTGGAAGGTTGTGGAGGATTGAGGACTGTTTATTGCTTATCACTGGGCCAGACACGTCAATCTGACCCAGTGGTGTGTAGATACATGAGCGCGGAGGATTGAGGTCACCTTTGGAAAAGTAGGCATAGGCGTAGAAAGGGTTCTAAAATAAATCTTCAAACTTTGAAGAATAAATTATAAATTGGCTTTAATTTTGGCATGTAGGCTTTTATATCGGCCAGAAATGTGTGGCTACCAGGTGGATTTACTAGCATGTGTATATACCGTTCCGGCTTTGGCAACAAGCCCCGCCCACACACCTTAGTTTGTGTACGTTTACGCTGCACGTGTGACCGAGTTTGACTGAGGTCAGATGACCAAAAGGCGTGATCCAATTGGTCAATGCGCACAGTTTGATTGACAGGCCGGAACGGACTATTAGGAGATCCCTGATGAGTCATCAACAGGATGCATGGATCAACTGGGGCTGAATTTACTATCCTCTCCCCTCCCCCAAAGGAATTATACTTACTCAGCCTTCTCAAAGTACAAAGCATTGTAGGCCATGCCACAGGAAATGCTCAGGCCTTGACCAAGGGAGCCAGTTCCCACATCGATGAAATTCAGTCTCTGTTAATAAATCAGGTTATATATCAAAACCGATTAGTCACTGTGTAACTTAGGACAGGGGCTCCGAGGTCAAATTTACCCTTGTGATGCATTCATTTTCCAAAAGATAGAATCCTTTATGAAAGTGGGCAAAATATTACAAGTCTTTTTACCTCACATTTAAACGGTGTAGAAAGCCATTCTATAAGATACTCTTTCTGCACGAAATTCGATAACATCCAAAAATATCAAATTTTTGTATGGGGATTTTTTTAAAGTTCATTTCTGAATTTTCATGACACTCAATCAAACTGAAGTTGAAATTGAACCTTTTGATTAACGAAACATTCTTGTGTGGAATGTACAGAGCCATTTACATGTATTGTTGTCATCCAATGCAGGCCTTGATCTTAAGAAAAACGGGGGCAGGCCTTTGCTGGCCAAAATCAGAGGAATTGTACAAGAGCATGCTGGCCAAGTTGGTAGTGACACTGACAGTGCAATTTTTCTGAAGGGCATGCTGGCCAACTTGGCAGGGCATGAGGCCACTGCCCTCGGTGGCCTCGGTTAAGATCAAGGCCTGCCAATGGCTTCAAGTGTCAGATTTTTCTCTGAAAGAGTATGAAATAAAAAAACCTTTCACACCATTTCATTGTGAGGTTAGAAACTTTGTTCCACTTTCATAAATACCCTATCTCAATGAGTACAACTGAAGCTGACTTGAGACCTCCTCCTTAAAGGGGCAGTGATGTCATGATTATAGCAGGCCGTGCGTGGGAAGATGAACTCTCACCCAGGTACTGCACACGCGCGCTTGCGGTCAAATCACAAAGGGTACCGTTTTTGTCAAACTGTGATGTGACCAGCGACGCGCACGTGCACGTAGTAACTGGGTTATTCGATTTACTGCTACAATTATGACACAGCCCCTTTAAAGCAGTACTTGAATTTCAAGAAACTCTCCACCAGGCCAGGGTCTTTTAAGCTCAGAAATTTCACTTTTAAAATAAAAAACTCTTTTACAATTATTAAAAAAAAAAATTCCAGTTTATGTTTGCTGAACTTTTTGGAGGGATTTGGAATTAAAAGTTTTAAGTATACATATGTAAATCTTCACAAGTATTAGTTTGAAAAAAAAAACAACACTCGACTGCAGGACTTATTTGCTTGTGGAGTTACTGGAAAAGTGTTAAAAGTAGTGGACTCTGGCCAGTGGTCCAGTGGGTATTTCAAACCCAGTAAAGGTTGGTTCACAACGTGCCAAGTGCCTCTTGGGAAGAGTACAGTTTACTTTAGCATCTAAAAATGAAGAATTATTATTTTTTTTTTCATTTATGCAATACCTGATTTTTATCAATTTCTTAAAGCTTTTGGCAAAATGTACAAATCATGAATGAAATAACTTTTAACTTGCATACATCTTCAAAATACTAGCTATGAGTTATTATAGTTATTATGAATAAAGTTCTTGCAGGTGGGATTTTACAAATAGTTTAAGCCTTAGAAGACTTAATGTAAATAACAGATTCAGTCCACATGTAGTAAATATTATCTGGACAAAACACAGAAACAAAACTTACTGGGGTAGGGTGGCCCTCCAAGATGGACGTATTCTTACGAAGGGTAAGGAGATCCCCCACTGGGAAGAGACCTGCCTCGGCCCAGGCTGCGTAGAGAATTGGTGCTGCATGACCCTAAACCATGGTAGAAGACAACAGGAAATGAACAAATTTGTGAGAAAAAAAAACCCAAACAATATATTTACAGGTGCACATGTTTTTTTTTTTGTCAACACGACAAGGGATTTCCTTAGTTACTTTTTGACCTGATATTCCAAGAACGCATCCTGACCTGAAAGGAAACAAAGCACAGGATGTTGGCCCCTCAGCATGTCAGTACGTTTCGAATCAGTTCACATTGAGTGTAACTAGTGGAAATTTTTATTCACATGGATATTTGGGTTCTTAAAACTTGCAAGGATGTACATGTACACATGAATGTTCATGCTTCGCAAAGACTTTGTTTATACAGGCCTGATACTTCACGGAGGCAACGGCAGCAACTGCCTCCATGAACCTGGGCCCAATTTCATAGAGCCGCTTAGGCTCAAAAAGGAGCTAAGCATAATAAAATTATGCTTACCAGAACGTGGTTACCAGCCAAAGTACCATTCTACATGTACAATTTGTGGCTGGTATCCTGCTTATTTTGGCTTAGCAGAAAATTTCTAAGCAACATAAATTGCTGATTAAGCAGCTCTATGAAATTGGGCCCTGGTCATTGCCATGGCATCCCTTAAAATGTTCCACTTGGAAGTAAAGTTTCCCTCATATAGAGAGGCCCTTTATATAGGAACAACTGCCTTGCCCTTACAAAAACCACTGAGCAAGGGCAAAAATGAAGTATCAGTGATCAGACCTACATTATGCATCGACAATAAGATTATCCTCACTGTCAGTTTGTTGCTAAATTTTCAAGGCCAGATAAGTCTACTTTTGTCGTTCTTTTTCACCTTCTGGATTCAGACAGAGGAAAATCAGTAGGTAAAACCTTGCCTCATGCATTGTTTACATGCTTGTGCAGTGTTTACGAGTTTTAAAACTTGCTTGAACTGATGTGTTAAACTCTCACATCATTGGGATATATTGGTTTGTGGCTGGCATGATGACTAGTGCATTCAGTGAGCTTGCCTCTCACCACTGAGGCCCTGATTTAATTCCGACCTGGAAGGGCCAGTGGGTACAGTTGTACATTGGTTCTCTCTTGTGCCACAGAAATTTTTCTCTAGGTCTTCCAGTTTTTCCTCTCTCCAGAGAAATCAAACACTTTAGATCTCTGGCTGGGCTCTGTGGTCATACATTGCACATGTACATGCATATGAGTTGATGTGGCTGGCTGCCGAAAGGCGTCATTACAACTCTGCAGCTCGACCACAGTGTAGCCACATTCTTTGCACTTCAGCTTCTCAGCTGCGCGTAAAGGATGATTAGCCTCCCAAATTATTCTTAATTATTAATATTCTTTTAAAAGAAACAAGCCCAACATTGGAAATTTGTAAGAGAATTTATGAATGGGTGGACAACTTCTCAGGAAGAATACATGGAAAATGAGTATGTACATGTAATGTACAATGTACATGTGTACTGTATCTAACACAAGCACGAACCCCCCCCCCCACCCCCGCAAGCCTGCAAAAAAAGCAAACACGATAGACATGTTATGGTCGAGTGCTTCTAAAGCAAGTTTACAACTAGTCAAGTCATGGTGCACAGTACGCATGTCTGTGTACAAGGTTTTGTACAGTATAATCTTCCAATGGACACTCAAATCCTGATCTCATCCTGCTGACCTATTCATACACTGACTGTGTGCACAGGGCCAGTCTATAGTAAATACCGTGCTGTACTTCTCATGAAATACAGGAAATGGTACCGAGTGTTCAGTGAATAAAACAATGTATACATGTAGTAGGGCAATTTGAATTGAGATCAATGGGATGGGGGTGCCATACTTTGCATATGCCCATACCCACCCCATCCCCGATGGGAACGATTAATCCCACGCCTGCTTAGTTAAAAGCACACTGGATGAGGCTGCACTGCAACCCCAACCCCAACCCCCTCACCCCCTGCGATAGACAACCTCCCTCTGAGGTTAATGTAAAATATAATTTCTGATCATGAACTACACATGCCTGGTTAAGTGTGCACAATAATATCCCAGCAACATATTTTATATGCTAATTTTCTTTTGTAAAAGACAATAACTTGCATCGTGCTCATGCAGTCGTACGATGCAACTACTTATCAACTAAAGCTCATATCTGTTATTTACTCAGTTAGGAAACCAAATGGTGGTTGATAAAGCTTGATAAAGATGTCTAGAACACGATCTAGTTTCAGGTCTGATGGTTTTTTTTCTTTTTTAACTGTTCGGTCGGACAAAAACTCTGCAAGTTCTTCTTTAGTTTGTGATGCATCAATGTGCTTTCAAGTTTCTACATGATCTCTTGCACAAACTTTTTCTGTGAACTATAAATTTCAAGTTAACAATTAATAACAGCCGGGTAGGATGATTTGTGAATGGTAAAAAATGCTGTGCACGTTAGTTTGAATATTTACCATTGTTCATGGGCATTTAAATTAAGTGTCTTTCCGGATTTTAAAAACACTCCCGGCATTGCTTATTTCTTTTATTTTCTATGCATTGCTTTGACTGAATGTGACCATGCTTTAGACTGTACGAAAACTGTTTATAAATATATTCCTTAACATTTTTTGAAAAAAAAATGCCATAGAGAAAGACGTCAAATCGAATTGAATAGTCATTGATAGTCTCCGAATTGTAATCTTTTTTCTGTGTTTGTTACCATTGTCAGTACTTTCTTTTAGAAGAAAAAATAAAATTAGTAGTTGTTGAAAACAGCTTACCAACCAAAAGGACCTGTTGTATTTATGCAAACAAAAAATTGTTAATGGCTTCACGTCTCAACCCTAGCAGAGTATTTCTCAAAGGTTAAGGTTTTTTTTAAAAATACTATGCAGATAAATGTCAAATCAAATTGAACGAAAAAAACCCAAATAAACAGAAAAAACAAATAAACAAACATCCCCAATTCAAACATCTGTGCATTCCTCTACAGGTCAAAGTTCTACAGGTCTGGCAGCTCAATGTAGTTTATTATTTCCTGATCTGAAGGAAACCAACCTAGTTGGAGAGACCTGGGATTTAATAAGAGGCTGCCGTAGCTGTAGGCAACGCCATTCAAATCATTTCTTCCATTTCACACCCTGAGAGTCACCTGACTATATGTTTCACTTAAAACGCATGCAGAAAGATTGGAAGATAAGGCTGGGTTCTACCCCATGATATGTAGCCCATAAATGCACACTTGCTTTGCATTTTAATAATGAAATTATTAATTATGTTCTTTAGATTCAATTGCATAATAGCAGAGTTTGGTAATTATCATAGATAAAACCTTTGCTGTATGGTAACAGTAACACGTATTGTGCTTAACATTCAAAGGCATCAAACATTTGAAATAACATTTAAAACTTTCAAATAATTATAAAAAATAAAAATAAAAATAACCTGGGGAGACACCTTTCAATGTTTTCACAGACTTTTCATGTAACTTGTTGGTAGGGTTATTTTTCACAATAAAAATGGAAATTTTTACTACAAACTCTTTTCATGCCTGTGGCTGACTACAGGGATTTCGATCATCTGTTTACCTTGGACATGATAAAACGATCACTGGCGGGATCCTTCGGTGTGTCTACTCTGTACTTCATTATGTTGAAGAATAACACGGACATGATCTCTGCAGCACTGCAGCATGATGTCGGATGTCTGCAATTTACACAAGAAAACAACTTGCCATTTAATCGTTTCTGTCGACCAAAATGTACCGGGTTTATACAGCACCTCTGTCAAACAAAAACTTAATTCTTAGTAAGAAGGAAAAGTTTCGAAGACAAATGTGTATTCAAAGCAGACTGTTAAAATAAAATAATAACAATTGTTAGATTTGTCATTATCTTTTGATCCGTATCCTAATCTCATAAAACATACATCATGTATACAAAAGTACTTGCGTAAACATAACATTTGGGAATCATTTCCCAAATGGAAATTTGGGAATCATTTGGGAATCCTTTCCCATTGGCTACAAGAGCCAACAAACTTAAAAAACTCCACAAATATACCGACTGAAAATATGTGACCCTACTTTATGACTGCAATTGCTCATACAGACTGCATAAACTCATGTTAGCTTGAAAACTGGCTTTCTCCTAGTTTGAAAAATGGCGAAGACTGCAAAGTCATTTTTCTATCAGTGCGTTCTGTAACACGAGCATGTGATGAATAAGCAAAGCGCTGTGTAACAGTCTAGATGCAAAACTGTACAGTTAAAATTTTCTCATCACATGCAATATGATCACCAGATTTGAATTTTATGAATTGCTTGAGCAGACTCCCATTTAGTGTTTAAAAACATGAACTCATTTTAATCCAAGCGGAGAGCTTTTCAGCTGAGAGAAGGTCGTCCTTGAGAATTTCTCATTGAATTTGTTGAATAGAAACCTGTTAAAAGAATTTGTTGGGTCATCAAAGCACTTCAAAACACTCCTATACCACCAGTGCGTGTGTGTTTGTGTGTGTGTGTAGTTTTTTAAGTTCAATCAGTAAGCAAACTTTGAGAGGACCATTTTCTCAACTGGTTTTGTTCTTTTAAAACATTTGCTCCACATTCATTTATTATATGTACAATATTCCAAACGACTAGTTATTGAACCATTTAGTTTTTACATACATATAGCACTTCTTTCTTTTCTTAAAATCCGAATTCCCTTTGGATGAAATTTGTGCACTGAATTAAAAATCTCTTCGGGACTTCACTGGTTAACACAGTATCTAAGTACATAGTACCAAGGTGATCTCTGGATGGCTAGAAAAAAACCTCTATACATAACATGCATAATAGATAAACACCTCACCAATATGTACTTCCTGCTTCCTGGTGAAGGTGAACCCTACATTTAAATGTACTTCTGTGCTGATTCTGCTGTAAAAATTTCTGCAAAAACAGCATTGTCACCCAATTGACTGCATTTTGACCATATGAGAGCACTAATTTACTTGCATCACAGTGACAGTTTTATCTTATTTTGACTGCCTGTATAGGCTCTATGTGTTTTTCCTGTATCGATGGCCAAATAAGTAATTACAACAATAGACCTTATGCATTGACGTCATCTTGCCGCCATCTTAGAGTATGTAAAAGGATGAAGCAAAAATGGAAAACGCACACCTATGTACGCGCGGCGCACAGGATGGGCCAATGAGCAATCTTCTTATGACCTCTAACCGAAGGCGCCCTGTACAATGTAGTACCTGTACCCAAATGATGTCATGTGAATACAATCAATGGAAAAACCAGTTTGTTATAAATACTTGTTTTGCATCATTATAAATTTGGTTTACACACGCCTTCACAAAGTCAAAAATACTGCAAATTCTTAAGGTATACATGTACGTATACATGGTAGTACATTTTACCAGGGGTGCAATGCGCACCTGGGGTTTTACCCCCCCCCCCCCACCCCTCCACCCATCTTTAGTACCACATTGCATGTGGACACATGCAGTTCAAAAGGGATGACCTCCTCACCTCCCCATAAACTGACAGTGGGGTCATCCCATTTGAACAGCTCACGTGTAATGCACAGTTCTGCATGTACCATCTTCTGAAGAATGAGATCTCAGACAGAATAAATTAAAACCGGATACACCTGTACTTGTAAGCACATTTTCATTGGGGTACCTATTGCAGGAAGGGAGAAAGGGCGGGGTTCTCTCTTCACAATTTGTCTGCAATCTTATGACACATCTTATATGTATGACACAGGATGGTTTCCCTCATGACTTTAATCCATGTTTTAAAAAATGTCCTTGCGAGCTTTAAATTCCGATAGGAAGTGAAAAATAACATGTAAAACATAACGTACATGTACAACATCTGCTAAGCATGCCACTGCTGTTTGTCAACAAAGAGGAAAGTGGCCCACAAAGCAACACCTTGAATTTTTGTTTTAATATTTTCAATAGCACAGTTGAGGAACAAAATAATTAGGAAATCAGCTTATCATCTGAAATGTGCACACATGACCACTTGGGATAATTATGCTAACAAAGTACCTGTACAAATACAGTGCCAGTTTCTATAATAGGCCTTATCTCTCGAGTAATGATACAGGTACCAGTACTAATAGACCTTTATCATGCTGCCACCATCTTGGTCATGTTCCCTGTATCCAATAACAGTAATATATGCTAATATTCATTGCACAAAAAGGAACCAGACTATTTGCCCTTCCAGCCTCGGTTTGGTTACATTGGTTTGAATGGGAGAAAATCAAGATGGCCGCACCATGATAAAGGTCTATACTGTATGACTGCGTAGAAATCACAGTTCATTTCTCTCTGACTTGGCAGTTTACACCCAGTTCAATACAAAGAGAAACTGTTCAAACCCTGAAAGATTCAGATCAAACTGAAGCTTCCTTCCTGATCCGGCACGGTGAGGAAACAAATGCTTGGTCTTTGTACAGTATTTATGGAGAGACCGAGCGAGAATAAAATTTCAGGTACATAATGTGACAGGTACAATTAATTCATGCTTTTAAAAAACATGGTTTAAGTTCATTAGCTGTCGCTAATGTCTGGTAATATCAGACCTGAAAATGTAAGCACAATTCCACATACAGTGTACATGTCCAAAAATCAATCCATTCTTTGAACACCCAACATTACAAGGAATCTACTTAAGAAAAAAAAGGAACTAAAGCCTAATTATTGGTTAAGCTTTACAGTTACCTTTTCCTTACATGATAGTCCTGATGAAAAATTATCAATTTGCAAGTGAAATAAATACAAAGAGTACAAAGAAATGAAAACTCAAAAACAATTTGTTCACATACAAATTTATAAATAGTTTACATAAAAACATGCTTCCTCAGTACATGATACATGAGGAAAATTAGGTCATCTTTTATTTACCCAAATGAGATAAATTTTTGGCCATAACTCGTGAGTGAAAAAATGGCGGCCGGATTCAGCATCTTTTCCGAAGTAGGTTCATCTCCTTTTTAATTAGAATGTCGCCATTTGAAGGGAATTTTAGTGTAATTTCTGCACGACTCCTCTTACCCTGATCCGCCAGCATTTGTAGCATTGATGCTATCAATCCTCAGCTTATTAGCAATATCTTTCAGCTCCTGAATTTGGTCAGCATTAGCCATCTTGAAGAAAGGATCAACAATCACCCAAGGAAGAAGAAAATGAAAAACACCTCCACCAGGAAACGCCTACCCTTGCAATGCAGCAGGTTCTTGACTGGGCAAGTCTCAATCACAGAATAAACAAGTGTGTGTGTGTGTAGTACACATGGCCAAAGGCTCATCAATGCAGGTATTTCCTGAGCACCCCTGATTGGCTTCCCACAGAAGGCGCTGATGCATAACCAGGGTGCTCATTTGAATGAGGAAATGGTTCCATAGTAGAGCAAGCTTCAATCACACTCATTGGATGCCCGGGATCGGAAGTGCATTCATGTGTGTCTTAAACCATGGTCAAACTACAGAGATAGAGCAGCCAGCACTTTCATTTGAATACTAACTAATTAAATTATTATTATTTCCTTTACTTCAAAGGCTGAAATCATCAAGATTTACGATTAAAATAGTGTTTTAATAATATGTCCACTCCCTTTTATTTTTTGTGCATGTTATTGTAGGCTGGGTTTAATTGTAATACACTACAGTCCATATTTTATAGAATATTTGGGGGTGTCTTTTTACATATTGCTGAACAGTATGAATAAATTAGCAACTGTCTAAGTTTTCAACATTTTTAAGTTTGCAGGGCCCTTGCTGTGCAATAAAGGACCTCGCCTTCGGTCCTTTATCACACGGCCAGGACCCTGCCGGTTTTAAACAGCCGTCTAAGACCTCTTCACCACTCTTTTATTCCTGAATTTAAAAAAAATGGCTTTAGAAATTTTTAATACTGTAAAGTCCGATGATAGTACATTTTGCCATTTTAGATGCTTGGAGAAGATCAGAGACTTTCAAAGACATCTCTACGTCGAGAAAACGTCAAGATTTTCTCAAACAAGGCAAAACTTTGATCCTCAAAATCTGAAACATTTCTTTGTCTGATAAGGCATTTTTATTCTGGAGCATGCATGTATACATGTACACTGTAATATGCTGCATAAGATTTAGAACGGCAGATGAACATTGTTCTAGGGGACAGAAGAGGAGCACACCCCCACCCCCCATGAGTCCAACAGATACAGGGCTGTGTGTGTGTGTACGTAAACAATGGCCAATCCAGGGTACTGAACTGGAGCCAATACATACATGACTCAATTTGCATTATACATGTACATACCATTGACAGTCATGAAATTCCCCAAAAAAATTTACTTTCTGCCATTTTTAAGGGTGAAACTTGAAATGAATAGAATTGAAACTTAAAATATTGTTCAGATCTATCTAAAACTCTATATCAAATGATTTTTAAATGACCATCCCCCACATTCCCATAAAAATGAAAATAGCCAGAATATTTAGGATAATGATTACATCAACTGTTCAGGTTTTAAAGATAAGCAGTGCAAGGACTTAAGGGGGATGCTCGTGGAGGGCAGGGGGGGGTGGGGGTTGGCTTGAACCCCCTCCAAGGGCCTACCGATTGAAAGAAAATATTTTGCAGAGAACTAAACAATTAAAAGGGGGAAAGGAAACTCATAAAAAAAAGCCTTTACGGTATTGAAAGGGGGTTGGTACACCCCGAAAACCTGTTCTGTACTAGTGTTTCATTTTGTATTATCTTACACCCCATCTTAGCCCCCCACCCACCCATTACCCTTGATGCACAAATTGTGTAACCCCTGGAACGGTGCATCATGGGGTGTGTTTAAATCCAGCTTTTGTCAGTCTTTGAAAAAGTCTGGAATGTGTATCATGGTCCCTCTGTGTCTTTTGACAAATGTACGGCTTCGCTGTATACTGGTCATTTTGCGCTGCACGTGAGAATAAATTTAAGCACTCAACCAGCCAATCATCGAAGTAATACGCCACAATTTATAATCCAAAAACACAAATAAAACAAACAAATTATCAAACCTCCATTTACACAAAAATAAATACAATTTTTTTTGAGCGATTCACCTTCTTTTCGAAAGATTCCTATTGAGCAACAGATGGCCCCTATGGGTTGAGAGGCAGTTTTAAGCAACTAATTGTGTTTCTTTACTTCTCAGCTTCCCTTCATTGTTTTGGCTTTTGAAGTTACTAACCTTTTTAAAAAAGGTATTGCAATTTTATTTTTCATTTCATCAGATAACTTCTTTTCTGCAGCGAGGTCATTTAAAATACCAACATTGCCATCTCAAAATACATCCACAGGTGGCTAAGAGGGCCTGAACATTTAAACTCAACTGCTGTTCTATGCTCAAGTATCTTGGTGAGTCCGTGTACAGTACATAGGCCTACATGTATTTTGTATGTGCAGCTTGCACAATAAAAAACATTACACAGACTCCCCAAGGTATATAAATATGGAACAGTAGTTGAATTATGTTTGCACCCTCTCTGGTCACACCTGGTGTCGTATTTTGAGAAGGCATTGTGGGTATCTTCAAAATGGCCTCGATGCAGCATTTAAGTTATTCTGAGCAAATTGAACAAGATTTTTTGCAATAAATAACTTTTTAAATGGTTATATTAGAAACTTCAACAGCCAAAACCCAATAGGGAATGCGCCACTCGATATGTGGCCATGAAGTGTGGCCAAGGATACGCCTAATGACAAAAATCCTTTGCCACCCTACTCCAACTTCCAAGCCAAGCTATACAATGGACAAATATCAAATTAGAAGTACAACTTGTGGTCAGGACATGGTGCTTTACCTAGACTCAGTAACTGGGGCACTGTACTCCTTTTTTTTGAGATTTTGACATTTATCGGTCTAGCCCCATAAATAGTGGCAATACACTGCACTACCTCTGCTTCTTGGCCCTACGAATGCAATTGTCCAAAATCAGGGATCATGGCTCCAGTCCGACGATGTTGAAACTTGAAGTGTGTCTGTATCAGCGCTGAGATTTTTCATAAAATTCCATCAAAATTAGTCATTATACCTCGGATCTAATGTATTTGAGACTCTGGCGCAATGATAAAGAGATCATCGATGGACAAATTTTGGCAAAAAAAGTGTGAGTTCTGATTCAAAAGTTGATCCCTGCTTTTGGCCAATTGCGTTCGTAGTGTAACGGGCGAGGTTATTCTCCCATTCCATGTAGGATATGAAAAACAGAAACATACCTTAATTGATTGACAAGATTAACTGGATTGTGAAGATCGTTCGGCTTACTTTAATTATTAACTCATGGCATGCTGTCCGCCATCTTGAACAACAATCATAATAATATCCCAGCATGCACTTGACATGTCACAAGGTCACATGATCATAAAAAGTATTGTAATATAATATCTACCGTGTATTTGGTGTTACCGCTACAGTAGCTTAGGGCCAAGAAGCGGAGGTAAGCCTAGTCCAGCGTACTGGCACTATAGTATTATATGGGGCTATTATCGGTCGTACTATCTAGCGCCCCAGTAAGCTGGTATAAAGGTACAGATGTCAAATTTGATCCAAGTCATTGCCAATGTTGCATATAACACTCAGTTTACACTAGTTAGAAAGTTATACTGCTAAGTGCTATTAATTGTGCTAAAAAAAAAAAAAAAAAAACACCTCTGCAAGCTGCATAGATGTGCTTTGATCGACAGACTATAGTACACCCTAGACCCATTCTGTTCCTTGCTCTATGGTACGACCGATAATGTCAATATCTCAAATTCAAAAAAGGAGTTCAGCACCCCAGGTTACTGGGACCTAGGTCTCCTAACAATATAGAGTAAATTAGCCTGCCCAGCTACTGAACTGAACTATTCATAGAATCATAGTACACTTATTTATAATGTTGCGATGATCGTAACCCTCCATCCTCCCGACGGGAGGATGGAGGGTTACAATCATCGCAACTACTGCCTGGGACTGCCTGTACACTGTCGCTGTTCTGTGCGGGTGCACGTGAAGCGTTCAATACCTACATGTAGTGACAAGACGCATTAAACGCGTTACACTTACAAATGCTAGTATTCATTTACTAACCCAGAATTCGCTGAGCTGGTTGAATGAATACTATGAATACGAAGCTTGTTGGCAATATCACACAATTCCTGGACTGTCTTGCTGTCCGGCCGATGGTACCCTTCTCCCATTCCGTCCATTCTTGTCCTATTCTTTGGGGATAATTCCGAAGTTTTGTACTGTCTGTCCGCAGCAGTCAGAGAGTGCACAACCGAAACCCACGTTCTGCTGCTGTTTTGCGCGCACGCGGTGTGAGGGTCACCGGGGTCAGACAGGTCTTCTCCAACCTTGTACCCAAGCACTATGCCCAACAACTCTATTATTAATGAGACAATACATTATTCCCTCGCCCCCGTGTAGTATATAATAAATGACGTTTAACCTAAACAAAAGTTACATTTTTAGCAAAGACCGTATAGCGCCCTAGGCACTTGATTTTTAGTCATTCAACGCTTGCTGTTTCCCCCAAGTAACACAAACAAGGAATTATAAAAGTCACTTTTAAGAACTCTGTTTATAAATTCAAGTCATCTGAACGAAGTTGTCTACATATTTATTGCAAAGTGGGAAATAGGAAAGGTGGTACGGTACACGATGATTAATGCATTTAAATTATTCGATCGAGGCTTTTCATGCTCGAAATCTGTAAAAGATATTCCAGAGTTGGTACCAAAGACCTTCAAGTGGCTGAATAAAGCCAGCAAGGACAGTTCCAGCAAGTTTTGAAAATAGTAAAAGTACCGTATAAATGTGCACGATGTGTACAGCGCACGACGGAACGTTAGGCCAGCCGACCGCGATCACCACACTTTTCAACACAAAACTTTCTTTGAAGCTAACATCCTCCAAAGAAATTGCTTTCCAAAACTGTGTGATTCCTTTGCCTATTTGAAATTCTGCAAGGCTAGGTAATAATGCTCACTTTTCCAACGTTGTTACCCCCCCCCCTTTTTTTAAGTGATTTAGGCCTACATTACAAACAAAATAACAGACGGGTGGCTACATAATAGTCGTCCGACGCCGGTAGTGGATGGCTAAAAACACCTCTTTTTAGTAGAATTCTGTTAAATTATGAAACAGAGATGTGATTTAAATTAATGCCACAACATACTACTTTAAATAAAGGGCTGGTTAACTAATTCATCGCTTAACGAAAATAAAATCGACTGTTTTCGAACTCACTCTGTGTCACGGCCTATATGCTTTTACACGTATTTTTTTCATCAGCTGTATGACGTCATACCCGATAAGGGGGCCACGTGACCGTATGTAAACATTGTCGCGCAATCGGTCTATTAATTTTAAGTATAGGCCCTGTAGATGCACTATTCGTAGGATTATAAACGACACTAGAATACGGTGGTTCTGTGCCACAGAATTCTTGAAGCTAACTTCTTTATGGCAAAAACTGGTTTAAAAAAATGAAAAAATAGTGCTTTGAGTATACCTTCTGTAAATTAGCGAGTGACATGCCTGTACATTACTTTGTAGATATATTAAAGGGCCTGTATAAAATTGTCGTGATTATGGCAGTAAATGAAATAACCCAGTTACGGTCACATCACAGTTTGACGAAGACGGCACCCTTTGTGATTTGACCGCAAGTGTGCCCATGTGCAGTATCTGGGGGAGTTCATCTTTCCAAGCACAGCCACAGGCCTGCTATAATCATGACGACAAAGCCCCTTTAATCTGTATTGGAACCAAGTTAATGATTGGTTTTAAGAGTCCACTCTTAATTTGAACACGGCTCCCGCCCCTAAGTCCCCTCTTCTTCTGGTTACGCCATATAAATAAGTAAACAAAAAGTCCAGTCATGCCACTGTGCTTAAAGCCCCAGCTCAGCATTGGTAAAAAGAAAAACATAGGCCTATGTTCACAGATTTACATACCTTACATGGTATAAAGATAATGATGGTAGAAAACTTTCTTTGTAATATTTTTGCCTGAAGTGTTTTTAAATAATAAATTAAATAAGATCCAAAATTAGTTTTTGAGACGAAAACTCTGCCTACAGGAATCCGTACAAAATGCTGAATGCATTTTTATAGTTTCCTCGCAATTGAAACAACGAAATGAGCTGACATTTTCACAGGTTGGTTCATTACAAATATCGTGATTTGTGCAAAAGATGGAAGCATTTACAGTCACTTTACCCACGATGTTGAGCTGGGGCTTTAAAAAAGGGTCACGCACAAGCAATAATTTGTTAATTATTACCAGTGAAAAACACAATATTTACCGTGGCTTTCTGCATAGTGGCAATGGAAATAAACAATGATGATTTCGGGATATAATTTTGTTTTCAACTTCGAAAGTTTGAGACGGAAATACCTCTCTGGATGGAGGATGGGCCATCTGTTGATACGAACTTTGTAATAAGACGAGTCAAGTTCAAATTGTATCTTAGATTTATAAAAAAAAAGTAAAAAAAGAAAGAAGAGCAGGCATGAATATTCTCTTTGAAGTTACATTACGGATCTGTTAAAGGAAGACTATTTTGTTTTGAATGCATACAAAGATCAACACACTGTTCTTTACTCTCGTGTTTGCTTTTTTATTAGAAATACGCAATGTGAATGTATTATTTCCAGCATGAATCAATTGCAATTTTTTTAAAAATTAGTTTACATGACTGTGTTTACTACATTTACACTGGCACTGTGTTTGCTATGTCCATTTCCAGTTTAAAATTGTTACGTGCTATGGTGAGTTAGAAGAACGATTTGCTATGGAGATAGTATGATGGTGATCGCAACCAGCGCCATTAACTAGGGTAACATTTAGGGAGGCGCAAGGAAGGGCCACAATTGTTCCTAGAGGGTCACTTTTGGCCAATTAAAACTGTAGTTTATGTTTGTACTATTTTTCCTAAACAAGCCCCTTTTCAGCGCTCTTCTGACGTGTTGAGGTAAAACAAATGCATTCTTCATGTAAATAATAAAAACAACAGTTTTAAAAACATTGAAATCACTAAGTAAAAGCTCAGAAAAAAATGTAACATTATTCCGGTAATGTTTAATCTCAAAAGTTCAGATTTCAAATGGCGGGGGGGGGGGGGGGGGGGCACCGGGGGTGCCCCCCTTTAGTTACGCCACCATGTCGTGGCAATGGTGATTTTGGAGATCGTTATGCTGTAGAAATAAATGGGTGCACTTCTTGGGCATTTAGGTTTTCTGAAACAAAACCACCACCCAAGCCAAACTCAGAGGTCTGGTTCACGTAGCCACATTTTGCTTGACACTATTATAAAATTGGCTGATTAATTACTCAACAGAGAAAGCTATCATTTTAAATTATGTGTAGGAAATACATGTTTCTATCGTGTATAAGTCTCTATACAAGCGAAACTTGAACAGACCATCTGTACTTAAGCTTGGTTGGACTTTGCATCAACGTTTTCACTTCCTCCATTCTTCTGAATGATTTATATGACGAAGTCGTCCCAGTTTCAATGACTATTATTTGCCAACTTAAGGGGGTTATAAAGGCGCTATTAATAGAATTTAGTAAAGGAATACGCTAAATGTATGCATAATATAGGATGGAGCACTTGATCTTAGCTTTCAGAAATAATTGTCATGTTCGATAAACTTTGAGTGTCCCTCTATCCTGGCATTAGTCTCAGTCGTCCTCTTCAGATTCTGGTTCGACGTTAAAAAAAGAGGATGACCTAGTTTGATCAGCCGGTCCAGAATTCTCAGAATCGAATTCACTCTCACTCTCAGAAATGCTCTGAACCTGACCCGCCAGTTCGTTTTCTGATTCACTCTCGGATTGAGCTTGGCCAGCAGCACCACCCGTTCCTTCTGACTCGGAACCCTCGGATTCGGTCTCGGATTCGGTCTCGGATTCGGTCTCGGATTCGGTCTCGGATTCGGTCTCGGATTCGGTCTCGGATTGAGCTTGGCCAACAGCACCCTCCGATCCTTCTGACTCGGGAACCTCGGATTCAGAGGCCTCGGTTGCCTCGGACTCTGACTCTGGCGGATCTGCTGACTCGGATACTTCTGACGACTCCTTGGATTTTGTGGACCCACCACCTGGAGGTACATTAGGACCTCCAGGTCCGCCGCCGACACTCGACCCAGGGATGTCAGGGAAAAACTGCTCAGCAGGTGCAAGAAAGGAACTAGAATATTTACCCTGTCCGAAGTTTCCTTGCTCATTGGCATCTTGGTCAACACCCTCATTTTGCTCGCCACCTTCAGCTTGCTCGCCACCTTCACTTTCAGCTTGCTCGCCACCTTCACTTTCAGCTTGCTCGCCACCCTCACTTTCAGCTTGCTCGCCACCCTCACTTTCAGCTTGCTCGCCACCCTCTCTTTCAGCTTGCTCGCCACCTTCACTTTCAGCTTGCTCGCCACCTTCACTTTCAGCTTGCTCGCCAACCTCTCTTTCAGCTTGCTCGCCACCTTCACTTTCAGCTTGCTCGCCACCCTCACTTTCAGCTTGCTCGCCACCCTCACTTTCAGCTTGCTCGCCACCTTCATTTTGCTCGCCACCTTCACTTTCAGCTTGTTCACCACCTTCATTTTGCTCGCCACCCTCTTGTTCCTGTCCTCCACCATTATTTTGTCCAGGACCACCGAAGAAGTTTGTACCACCTATGGCACCACCTGCACCCCTGAAGCAAGGCCACGGTGACACGACGTGTAGGTCTCGGTGCCTCCTGCTCTTGCAACTTTTCTGCAAGACCATACACTTTGAAGCATATTTCTTTCCATCGGAACCGCACACTGGCCTGTGAGGTACGTTTCTGCAGGTTCGGGGGCATGGCCCTGTGTGCAAAAGAATTTTTTTTTAGTCAATTATGCAATATTTAGGGCACTTTTGGGGGTTCGGAGGTGGGAGGGGGGTTACCATAATACTGTAAAAGTTTCCGAAGAAAGATTTAATATTGAACTACATGTTGAAACCATCCTATAGTTTTATTGAAACAAATCATGTTGTGTGGGCAAACAAAATGAAACAGACAAATAAATAACAAGACGACGTAAATAATGTTAACTATTTAATGCATTACCCCGAACCTCTGTTGAGGAGGTGGATCGAGGTCTTTACGAACCTTTTATGTTTATCGGGGGACATCTTCCATTGTGGGATTTGGTGGTCGAAGTGCGATCTCCACATGCTTTGAGGAGTAGCCTGCATTCATTGGGGTATGTGGTTCCGTCTGTACCGCACACCTTGCCCTGGTATATATCGCCTTCATCCAACAGCTCCAGACATCTGTGGTATCTACCCCTGCAGATGCGTTGAGCATTTGCTGTGAACGATGAGAAGAAGTTCAAACTTATATGATGGATACTATATGGAGCGGCAAAACAGTTTTAAAAATCCGCAGGCTTACTGCTCGGGTGGGATATGAACCAAGGTCTAAAGGCCTTGTCACACATGTGGAATTTTTTTCAGGCAACTTGGAGGCAACCAACTGCATTGTGTGCAAAAGGAAAACTTTGACAGGACAAGAAACAATCTTCTAGCGGTAACTCTCTCTCCCCCTATCAGTAATGAGAAAACTGAAACGTGAATGAGATTTTTTATTGGAAATTGCCTGGAACAGGAATTGCCTGTAAATTGCCTCGTGTGACATGGCCTTAGAGTAGAATGCGGGGCCACGGCTTGGAATCCCTCCCGAATAGTATGCAAGCGCATGTGGATTTTTGTCAGCAGGACTCGAAAAGCACTGAGTAAAAAGTGGTTGTGTTACTCTCTTAATGTAAAAGAGTGAAAACATCACTCTCTTGCCCGAGTGGTGGTGTAATTTTCACTCTTTTTAGAGTGCATTTATCTCTAGTTTTCCCTTTTAGAGTGAAGTTAACTCTGAATCGAGTGAAAAAGAAAATATTTCCACTCTAAAAAGAGTTGTCCCCCATACCACTCTTTTAAAAGAGCCATTGGGAGGACAAGTCTTTTTAGAGTGGAAACATTTTCTTTTTCACTCGATTCAGAGTGAAGTTTACTCAAATGTCTCTCTAAAAGAGCAAACTAGAGATAAGACACTCAACGTTGAACACAACAGACACAATAATATGATCAAAAAAGTACTGGCCTTAAGGTGAGGCAAACGTACCTATCATTTACTTCGTGACGAAACACTTAATATATTGAGACAAGGTCTAGTTTGACTATATGCCACACAAAAAAGTACTGCAGAAATGGGGGAAATTGTCCTATTTAACTTTTATCTCTAGTTTGTAATACAAACAACTATGAAGGGGTCTCTCATCAGAATTTGACAACGTTTTAGATAAGCCTATAAAAAAAGAACAATACTAAACTTTTTTGAAAAAAACAAACAAACCTCTTTTGAAAAATAGTTTAGTTTTTATGAAGTCCACACTCGCTCAATGGTTCAGAATATGTAACACAATTTCATTAGGTCAATTATTTTGCTGTCTGAATAGCAAGCGTGGTACACAGCTTTACAAATGTTATATGGGACTTCAATGTGTATTTTCCACAAAATGAAAAACGAATATTTTGTTGCTTCTGTTGGGCATGTCCATGTGTAAAAAAAGGCCGCCCGTAAGGGCCGAGTGTGAAACTTTGAAGCGATTTAGTTTCCTTAGCAGTCAAAAACAATTAATAATTAAATAAAAAAAAAACATTGTACAAATTTCATGAGATTCTTTGTTTCTAACTCACCCGACTCGGCAACTGTTGCGATGGCGATCAAACACAAAACTCCTAGTAAAAGCTTCATCTGCGGTCAGGGAAGAAAATGGTATATCTAAGCTAAACATCCCTCTGAACATTGTAATTAAACTAATCAAGATGTTTATAAGGGTCTGTTAAAGTAAATAAAGTTTTTGTAAGCGACTAAAAGGTTGTGTATTTTGACAAAGAAAGTAAAAAAAAAAAAAAACAAAAAAAAAACACACACACAAAAAGCACACGAACTAAAAAAAAATGGAAAGAACTAAAAAAAAAAATGGAAACAAGAAAAGAAAAGAAAACAGGAAGAAAAAGAATAATTCTTGAAAAGCTTTCGATGAACTTACAGTCGAAATTTTCACAGCGTTCCTGAGATAAGGCAAGTGATTCTTAAAAAACATGGAAGACGAAGAGAAAAACAGATATGGGAGAAATTTGCCATCTACCAAACTAACGGCAAAGGGAGATGGTAGGCGATGTTGAAATTCCTTTGATTAATAAAACGAAGAGAGTCTTTACACACGCTACCACATAAAATTGAATATAATCAATGGCGTAATCCGAGGGACTATAGGCCGTCCACAATGTACAGAGCTGGCTGGTTCGCCGTTACTTCCAAAAGGTAAACGGTATAGGCCTGCATGCAACCCCCAAATTAAAAAGAGACACTCAAAATGATTAAACTAACCTGTAACAAAATCCCTCTGACAAAAAGCACCAACAACAAAAAAGGGTTCATGTGTTGTTACTGTTTTGTTGATGCTAACCCAAAATGCCCAATGGAGCCATAGACCCTATAGTGGAATTATTGACCGTAGGCGTATTTGAACAAATTTTTTCTGCAAAACCTTGGGTTCCCGCGTAAAAAAAAATGATGTGTGAATAATAATTGTAAAGAAAGCAAAAAAACACACACAAAAAAACAACTTTAACAGGGCCAAAACTGTTGAGTGCATGAAAGATTTGCACAGATTGGAATGAGAGCAAGACCTTAGTATGTGTTGTACCCGGGTACCAGCTTTTACAAAGGAAACTTTCAGACTATTTATAGTCGGCAATTGTTTTATTTTTGTACGGCCCACCAGTCAAATGAAAAATTCAATCTGGTTTTGAGGAAAATTTCCGTTTTAAAACATAGTCTTGAAAACAGTGAACAAAATCCACTGTTGCCTTACGAAGCAATTAACCATCCATCACGATTCTTTAAAAAATGGGCGTCATAAATTAAAATTTCCACAGACCAATTGTATGCTCTATAGTTCTGAATTCCAGATGGTTGAATGAATGACTTAAAAGAGAACTACTACAAAAGCACCATCTCTGTTTCGTGATCGAAAAACTAAAATGCCTACCTTGCTTGCGATGAACAATCTCCACACGATTGACTAAAGAAGATCTTGACTGCTTCGTGGACAAGAAACAGTCAGGAATAACTACTCCAAATGCGGGACTTTCTTTTTATACAAGTCACAGTGGTTGATTTGGGGGCGATGACTAATACATGTCTCTCAATATGAACCTACCCATGCCCTTTTTGTAGGATGTGTGTGCCCTTGTCGTGAAGTTCAGGGAGTTATCCTTGATAATATGAATCTAACATGATCTTTCCAACGATTTCAATAACATCAAAATGGCTGTGACATTCCTTTTTCTAGAACTTGTTTAATATGTTTACAGCACCACCATTTACTTTTGTAATAATATGAAGACTTGGGTGACAAAGTAAAGCTTGGTATTAAATTGGTAATGTTTCACACATCCTGTGAATTAACTAAACTTGAAATTCTGTTTTTGATTTTGGGACTTATTTTATATCTAAATAAAAGGCAAAAGAATTACAGAGAACTGCATATTAAGCCAACATGCCGGGCTCACACACAAAGACGGTTGGACAAGTTCATCACTATAAATAATGTGCATACACCTTTCCATTCTTGAAACTAAAAAGAAAATGTTGCCGACCATCGGAGATTGTAAAAATAATTGAAGCTTTGCATGGTGAAGGATAGGAAACTATAACTAGTAAACTAGTAAAATTTGCGGGTACAACCATGTAAAAATCTCTTTTGGGAGGAGTGGTGGCTCTGAAAAGAGCCGTTGTGGTCTCGACGTTTCGAACAGTATACTCTGCTCGTCTTCAGTTTCTCCTGAAGACGAGCAGAGTATACTGTTCGAAACCCGTCGAGACCACACCGGCTCTTTTCACAGCCACCACTCCTCCCAAAAGTGATTTTTACATGGTTGTACCCGCAAATTTTACTAGTTTACTAGTTATAGTTTCCTTTGAAAATAATATTAACCAATTCATAATTAATACCAAGGGTCTGAGATTCTAGCTTTGGGCAAAAATGTTTGCACTGAATTTAGATTCTATGAAAATTGCTGACTTTGTTTCAACTATTGCTGGACTTGACTCACGTATATTTTTGTCATTGTGAAGAGAGATTTTGCACCATTTAGTGTAATTTATTCAGTGAAGTGCACCAAGAGTGTGAATAATCGTGCCCACACCATCACTTCACCACAAAATTAAGCAACGACCCATACAAGTCGATCCCCAAAACCGGCCAAATAGCCAGTGGCACTGGACCAGTCATCATCCGGGATGTTTCTTTTCATATTAGGCGGACACAGGCCGGCAGTCTCATATCGAAACTCTAAGAAACAGGGATCTGTTCGGAAAAGGGGCAAGAAGGAAAACGAAACTCACAGAAATATAAATGATTGCGTACCAAAGATTTGCGGCTTCCCGCCAAAAATGTCAACCAGTGGACATAGTTGGTGACTTTTGTGCGGGTGACTTTTGCACCTCGTAGATAGTTATGCATCATGCAGCGTTATGAAAGTGAAACCAGAAAAAGTGGGAGCGGCAGATCTCACTGCTATTGTGCGAAATATAGAACTAAAGCTAGTAGAAAAGTTGTCCTTTACAGTAAGAATAAATTAAAATAAAAGTTCCAATCGAATGCTTTGCAATGCGGAAATTTAGATCGCATAAAAAATATTATACGTCTGACCACACCAACAATCGTTGTTGTACAGGGGATCGGTGCTTAAAACAGATTTTATTCCAAAAGCCAATAATTGGTAAAAACAGCTTCTTGTATAATCAGTAAAACATCACTGAAGCAGGCGAAGGATTTGGTAGAATCGCAATTGTGTTACAATAGTTGTTTTGTCTGACGCACAACCGTGACTGGTATCGAAACTCGGGTATACGTGTATACATTATTGAGTCTATATCCGCTTTTGCTTGAACTCTTTG
Organism: Marthasterias glacialis; assembly: GCA_911728455.2. Lineage (NCBI taxonomy): Eukaryota > Metazoa > Echinodermata > Asteroidea > Forcipulatida > Asteriidae > Marthasterias > Marthasterias glacialis. The sequence goes on from OU452221.1 coordinate 9,200,760, forward strand.
TCATACAATTTCAGAGTGTCATACTAATGTCAGGGCAAAATGTTGGAGTAGTTGAAGGTGGGAGGATGTCCAGTGTGAACAACTATAGGGTATGTTCTGGGGTGGGGTGGGGGACAAGGGGTGCACCGACTTTCCCTTGGGGTACACGATTTATTTCTGTTGGAAAAGTAGTGGGGTATACAGCTCATGCGGTGAGAGCATGTGCCCTTTACCCCATGCATTCTTACGCCATTGGTATATATGGGGAAAATAAAAAGGGTGTCAAGTAAAATAAACGGATAAGATGAAATAAGTTTCTTTTTTATTCACAGCATCATGGATATGGGTACTGCCATGTATGGAAACATATCAGGGTTTGATGAGAACGCTTAAACAGTATAGAGAGGTTGCATGACCCGGAAAAATTCGTATCGCAGCCATGTTGGGTAATGCCATGTATACAAACTCAATGGCTGGCGCGTCGTCTGCTGAATGAATTTCAGCGCCTGTTTGTGCACGCAGCATCCGAAAAAGGTCTCGGGTGACGTCACGTGAAACCTTTCTATAGGTTGAGGGTGCACAAACTATCTGTTAAAAAACGTCCCCGCCCTCTTGAGGCTGTCCTCTTAGAACAGACCTTCTCTTGAACTCCGGAAGCTTAACATGGTCAGGGACATCGGAATTAGTAAAGACCTGTGAGACTATGTAAGATGATGCTCTTATTGTGTTAACTTTTTTACCTTGGTAACGAAGAGTTGAAACAGAGTTTTATAGAGCTGTGACATTTGTATAGGATTATTGTCTATCTAATTATTGTTTTGCGTTTCACACTTTATACTAAAGCATTCACTTTGCCGCGGTTACGCAGTCATTCGAGGTGACGAGGACACTAGATGGTTTACTCAACTTAAGCCGCCGAATAGTAAACCTTTTCTCTCAAGCAAATACCTCAAAAAGGTACCAGGATTTTTCACTGGAAGCACATCACGGGGGGGGGGGGGCATTGCTTTTTCACTGGGGGGATCCCAGGGGCGATCCGAAGGGCCATGTTTTTAATGAAAGGCTGCCCGTGCCCCCATAGGGTGCCCGTGCCCCCAAGGGTGCCCGTGGTAAGCCGCTGAATATAACAGAGAAGTTGAAAATGACCTCTAACCGAAGGTCTATGTAATCAAACCAGTAAAAAACTTAAACATTATTTGTATTCGTTGTTCCTGAATTTCGATGTATGATACACAGTCGATTGTTTGAAGCAAGTGTCAGATCCCTTGACGGGGACTAAGCAGTTCTGAGGTTTGTATTTTTGCTCAGTAAATCTTTGTCCACCAAAATGAAATCAGTGCAACGGGCAGCTCGTTAAAAAAGTATTTCACTGTTCGTAATTGGGCAGTTGATACATGTCAATGCCATATCCAATTTCACTAACTTTCTATAGTCCGGATACGTACTGGCTTTTGTAAGACTGCAGTTACAGTTGAAAAACAACATGTACTGTACAGAAAACAAACAAACAGATATTCAACTTGTACAGGTATACAAATACAAACAAAAACAAAAACAAATGGGCATAATGTACAAAAAGAAGTAATTAAATTTTAAAGGATGCGCATACCATTGGGAAAATTGAAAACTTAAATCTTGTCACAGATTTGCACAGAATGATTTACACGGTACATGTATATAGATGTTGAAAAACTTCCCTTGAAATATACTTGCCTGAAATGCTATATTTTTGAGAAATATAAAACAATAATTTTGAATTCGTAAGTTCAAAATCCGATGTTTGAAAACAGTGAAAACATAAAATGTAGGTTTTTCATGGGGAACTGGGCCTTTATCTTACTGTTGGAAAGTGAAATCCGCATGGGCGCCATTTCGGCAAGTGAATGCCTGTGTTTCCCATTGTAATGATAGCAATGGTCCTTGTCTACACTGGTCCACACAGTTGTATCAATAGAGTCACTTGCCGAAATGGCGTCCAGTGAGATTTCACATTTCAGCCAAAGTTCCCCATCTTACGCCTACGGCGCTCTATAATCTTTGGTTTAGACTTTCACTGGTTTGTTTCATATTATTTTGTTAGACACAAAGTGTAGAAACTGTTGACAATTGCCAATGCTGTTCGCGTTCCTCAAAGACAATGTATATAGATTACAATAACCATACTCTGCATGAAATCATTTGGCTTTCCACTGATGACAAAAGGTATAAGAACAACAATCTAAATATTTTGGGAACAGCTAATTTTTGCGGCTTCCCCCACCACATGCAATTAGATTATTCATATTACACATACTGTTTCACTCCACAAAGGTACTGTCACAACACGTGTGAAAATCACACAGCACACAATAATTGCTGAGGCTTGCATCGTTCAGGATCGAGGCCCGTTTTATTATGATGCGTTCCCATGACCGCATTTCCTGACAGTAGTCGATGAGAAATCCCCTCACGGTCCGGGTATAGACGCCGGGGATCGAAAAGGTAAACCAGGACACTGACATTGCATTATAAATCACCTAATTGGCTTTTTCCTTGCACATTCATTGAGGGAAAAGACCTGTGATTTAAGGTAAAAGTTTAGTTCGACACAGGCTGCAGCTGCGGCGCAACTATACGGTACAATATTTTAGGGGGCACAAGGGGGTGCACGATATTTTATATATTTTTCATTATATACTTAAATCTGTAGTTAGTATACAGATATAAATTAAATCTGTAGTTTCCGTTTGCAAGCCCCTTTTCAGCACTCTTGTTATGCCGGTATACTATTTTTCGTAAGACAATTATGACGTGGAGGTAAAAACAAATACACTGTCTGCGTGTTAACAAAAAATAGTTTGAAAAACATTGAAATTACTACATAAAAGCTTTATCAAATAATATAACATTGTACATACTTTTTAATCTCAAAAGTCCAGATTTCAAATGGGGGAGGGGGGGGGGACACACACATGCACCCCGTTCCCCTCTTTATAGCTATGTCACTGGGTTGCAGTCGATTAAAGGCAAAGTATACCTTTGGTTTTTGGAACCGTACGTTTGCCTTAATGCTATATAATTGTAGATATATACCATAAAACTAACCTGTGTAAATTTCATTTCAAAAGGTGGCAGCGTTTTTTAGATATCGCCAAAAAATCTGGAGCGGTTGCGTTCACGCAGAAGTATCCGTCATTGGAATACACATTCTGAGAAGCGTTACGGCCATAACGCTTCTCAGATTCAAGTTTTTGGGGGATAAAAAGTGATATATTTTTCCATAACTGCAGTACTTCGAAATGAAACGTTTCTCAAAATGCAGTATACTGTCCAAGGCTGCTGTACTCCTTACCAAGTAAGTTTTTATTGCCAAAAATTTTCAGAGTCATTACCAAATGTATGCAATGCCTTTAAGGACAGCGGAGAATTTCCCAACATGAGGGAGGTTTCTGTTAATGTAAGAACCACTGGGTTGGGATGAGGCAAACCATTCATGAGGTCCTATCTCTTTGGGCAAACGAAGGTTTTTGGTGGGGTTGGGGCCTGGGCGAAGAGTACAAACAAAGTATTTCCAGCATCGGGAGTTCCCTGAAACAAAACACCCATTGTTTAGCAGCTTCAGCAGGGGCTGTGATGAATCGTACTGGTTTCAGCGACCTTTTTAAGTTCTGTAGACCCAGACAATGACTAATAGGAAGGGGATGCATCTGGCTTGAGAAAAGACTTGGTTCCAAGTCTATGGTCGAGTTTTTTTCCCGCCTGAGCCAATATAGAATTGTGTAAAAATGTGCTCTCTTTTTGATTAATATGCGATCACATACTTGGGAATAATGATCATCGTTTGAACACCCTTTGGTGGGTTAGTCTAAAGGTGGTCGGCACACTCTAAAAGCCAAAGTGTTAAATCAACACCTACTAGAGTTCGGTCAGTGACAACACTTTGACAGAGTTAAATGTAACTCAACTGAAGAGTTGAATTTACACAATTAAAAGTTAAATCTCAGCTTCTGAAACGCTAGTTTGACAAAAGTGTTGTCACTGACTGGGCCCTTTAAATGTTGATTTAACACTTTAGTCGTTTAGAGTGTACAATCTGTTTGTTCGGAATCGCAAAAGCATTCGAATCGACGACATGAATATTCAACTGCTCAGTAATTAGTTCGCACTATTCAACTGCTTGGTAACTGGAGTTCGCACTATTCAACTGCCAAGTAACTAGTTCGCACTGAGTTTTCGAATAAAAGACATCGATTCTGATTTTTAATGTGGAGGAGAACTATAATACTTGACGATTCCATTCAAATCCTAGAAAACACTGCCTTCTACTCTAGTAAATGCTGAAGAGACTATGTTTTATGACCCAGATTGGCCACCTCTTGCATCTTTGTTATATAAGAGGGTCAAGTCTGAGATGTATGTTTAGCCAAGAGAGGCAAGTGGCGTTTTTGAGTGGCTGAAGCAGAAATCAAATCTAATACTTATCATTTTTGTGGCGTTTAAGCTTCGAGGCTACAGCTTGAAGAAGATACTAATAACATAAGTTTTCCTATACGCGCTGTGACATGGAATGGGAAGGGGTGGAAGAGCAGGGTCTAAAATATCCAGGGTCCTGACGATATAGTGTCGCACAGAAATACAAAAATATAAAAGAATAACATGATTGTTGCCAGAGACCGATCCCTATTGCTTAACAATTTTCTACTTACTGCAAATAATGAGCAGGATACAATAAACATATGGTACATGTGACAAGGTATTTTGGCCGGCATGGTAATCATAATTTGATAAGCATTGATTGTTGTGCGTTGCTTCTTTTTGTGCTTATAAACTAGCTCTATGAAGCGGGGACCAGGAGTCATCTCTATGCCTTACACGCTCCATGGTAACAAACTTCCTTCCTCTTTTGATACTTTCTTCAATGTCTGCGCTTGTGTTCAAGAGTTTTACGTCTCATTTCATTTTAAATTTCTGCTAAAATTTGTTCAACTCATACACACAACGATGATGTGTACGAGGCCGATGCTGTAGAGAAATACACAGTTATAAATTTAAGTAGTTCTCTAAAGATTTAAGAATTAATTTCCACAGAGAGTTAAAATGGATCATTTTGTCACTTAAACTAATGAGTGAGGCTCCTACTTTGAACATGCAACTACATGTTCATATTTTGTACTTAGACAGCAACCACAAGTGGTATACATTATACAGCTGCAACATGACTTCGGGTTGTTGTGACAATCGTAAAAGTTGTCTTCTCTGAGAAAATTGTGAAATACCTCCGAACCACACAAGAGCTAAATATCTTTGGAAAAAAAAGGCCAACTCTCAATTCTGTAGTTCCAAGATGCAAGATACATAAGCTTGGTCAGTGTCGAAAGTATCACCAGCACAGCAGTTTGAAGAGCATGGTACATGTACTCAAGTCTTCATCGGTAAGGAATAGGCACCGGCAAGATATGAAAGACCAAATAGATTAATTGGATTTGCATGCCACTGACGCATCATCGCCTGTGATGCGATTGGTCCATAGTGCAGTACGGCAGGCAGCTCGTGGGTGAAGTTTGTACTATAATTAATTCAGGCCGACAACTAACCTTGATTCAAGTCGGAGATTGCTTTTGTCTGCATCGGCGCCCATGCCAAACGCAAATGGCCTCCTGATGGCGCTATTTTAGGAAAATAACATAGAGTTATATATAAGAACTATAACTCTATGGAAAATAAACACCTTCAGACTTTGAACGCCGTCCGAGCCTCGAAGTATGACGTCAGATGTACCATCCAAAGGGCGCCGTCTATGGCAGGATAAACACTATTTTCAAATATCTTCTTCAGTGTAATTAAGTAACAAGACATTTTCATTTGACGCTATCCTCATGTTACGGTTGTTTCAAATAGCCACACAAAGATAAGTAAATATGAAAACCAACTGGCCTTTGTCGTTAATATTTATACAACACAATGCTTGACAAAACTCAAGGCATACACAAGTTTTTAATTAAGTTTAAGTTAAAATATTTACGTGCATTCTAAAAACGTGGAAGGTCTAATTTGGTATAAAAAACACAACAAAAACTGAAGACGGCTCTTTCACGTCTGAACTGCAATGTATACAATTTAAAACAACAGTGCAAACCTGCTGTGTCAAACCTAGTCTTTTCTGATGATGTTTCATCTGATGTTTAAATTAAGGGTTAGTTTAAACCTGTTTGTACCAAAGTGTGAGAGGGTGGATGAAGCCCTCTCACCAAAATAAAAAACTAACAATTCAACGAAAATCGGCAATCGTTCACGGCAAGTTTTCAGCATTATTTCACTGACTAAATTTTAAGATGAACCAATGGTTTTTGTTTTCATGAACAATTATTAACTTTAAACTATACATCAGCAAACAATACATGTAATTTCTCATTGAAGAAATAGAGCTGCTTCTTGAGTATCGATACACTTCATTTAAGTACATGTATAAACTGAAAACTTTGGTGTATGACATTCAAATTGAGTTCAAGAGTAACTTTTTTGAATTAACTACACACACGCAAATTATTGAGGTAACTGGGGGCAGGGCTCACCCTTAACACTAGCCCGGCGTACACTGTCTAGTAAAAAACTGTTATGGGCTAGTAAACACCACTTCTCAACTTGCCCTGTGGGCTACTAAAAACTGTGCAACTTACTTGTTTGTAATGCTCATACTTCTTCCTGTTTAGATTTTAATAATACGTATAAGAAATGCGCTAATTTATTTTTTGAGTGTGTGAGTATAGCTTAATTTGTCCATTTAACTGGTTGTGATTGCTACCATAAAAGTATCAGAAAGATACAGTTATAACATTACGTTTAAAATTTGGGCAACGAAAAGTTCCTGGGGGCAAGTAAAATGCACAGTTTACTAGCCCTTGGGCTACTTGACAAAAAGCTTAAGCACAAGGCCTGTAGGGTTTTCTCAGCATGAACACATTTGAAATTATTGTTAGAAAAAAAGGGTAAAGGGTACGTTTCAACTTGGCAATCATTCCTGATAGCCATCTGTACCATTGTGAACTTGTGGTTTAAGATTGAGGAAAAATAAAAGCACCACAGTGGTCTCCCGGACTCAAAACTCTTAGACACTTGATTTGTATTAAACATTAAACACTATATCACATGAAAAAAATTCAATCCCTGAGGTAAGTCTAAACACAGGCTCCTAAATGAAGAACCGCCAGGTTCTTGTGTGGCAAGAGACAGGACAATAGGTCAAGGACACACTTGAATGGGTAGGTTGTGGAGTCTGTGCCACAAACTGGACCAGGATCTGTTGCCACACTGCAGACAATACGACATATGCCAACTGAGCTTGCAGGTGTTGTGTTAGCAGCTGAAACAAATAAATAAACAGGATATCATACATATGTGATCAAACATACAATTGACTATGAATCTTGTTTAATTCATTTACCAAAACAGCCTTTTAAAACCTTATAACATTGCGAGCAACAATGTTGCAATACGAATTTTGCCACTGTACACTCAATGCTTTCATGTCTTCCCGAATGCTCTGTATCTGCAGGAGAATGTGTGTTCAGTCAGCTCTATGGTTCAGGTTGACTGAGTGGCTCCTATACCTGCCTTTTGCCGTTTCAAACCTGGTTTGAATCCAGCTATAAACTGAAACCTTGCTAATGAGTAGGAATGGCAGTTTAAACTTTATTCAATGGTTTTTCTTTATAACTTGTATTTTATCTGTTTGTTTTCTTGTCTTAACCATTTTTAACTGCTGCATGTAATAACACAATTTTCCTTTTTAATTGACCAATAAAGAAATAAATATGAATAAATATGTTCCTAATTGATCAATTGGATTATCCCTACCATGAGTTTTCCACCAAAATCAAGTACGAGCATGTCTTCATATTGGTCATACATATTAGGAACTGAAGGATTACAGTGCAAGTAACTTTTGAAAATACAAAAAGTTTTAATAATCAGGCAGATTTAAAATGAACAAAAAACTACAACATAAAGTAGGGGAAGGGAACTCCCTCACTGAAATTTTGATTTCACAACCCCTGGTATAAAAAAAAAAATTATAAAAAAAACCCCAATTCATTCAGGTGTGGCAGAGATTAAAAAAGATATAAAATTCACTTAGTTTAGTACCTTTAGTTGTAACCACTGGCTTCTTGGTTGTGATATTTGGTTTTGGAACATCAGTAGTAACAGCTGCTATCTCGGTTGTTACAACTGGAGCATCAGTAGCAACAGCTGGTATCTCGGTTGTTACAACTGGAGAATCAGTAGCAACAGCTGGTTTCTCGGTTGTCACAACTGGAGCATCAGTAGCAACAGCTGGTTTCTCGGTTGTAACAACTGGAGCATCAGTAGAAACAGCTGATTTCTTGGTTGTTACAACTGGAGCATCAGTAGCAACAGCTGGTTTCTCGGTTGTTACAACTGGAGCATCAGTAGCAACTGCTGGTTTCTCGGTTGTTGCAACTGGAGCTTCAGTTGCAACAGCTGGTTTCTTGGTTGTTACAACTGGAGCATCAGAAGCAACAGCAGCTTTCTTGGTTGTTACAACTGGAGCATCAGTAGCAACAGCTGGTTTCTCGGTTGTTACAACTGGAGCATCAGTAGCAACAGGTGGCTCCTCGGTTGTTACAATTGGACCAGCAGTAGCAACAGCTGATTTCTCGGTGGTTACAAGATGAGCATCAGTAGCAACAGCGGGATTCTTGGTTGTTACAATTGGAGCATCAGTAGCAACTGCTGGTTTCTCGGTTGTTACAACTGGAGCATCGGTAGCAACAGCTGGTTTCTTCGTTATTACAACTGGTGCATCAGTAGCAACAGCTGGTTTGTCGGTTGTTACAATTGGAGCATCAGTAGCAACAGCTGGTTTCTCAGTTGTTACAACTGGAACATCAGTAGCAACAGCGGGTTTATCAGTTGTTGCAACTGGAGCATCAGTAGCAACTGCTGGTTTCTGAGTTGTTACAACTGGAGCATCAGTAGCAACAGCTGGTTTCTCGGATGTGACAACTGGAGCATCAGTGGCAACAGCTGGTTTCTTGGTTGTTACAATTGGAGCATCAGTAGCAACAGCTGGTTTCTTGGAAGTCACACCTGGAGCATCAGTAGCAACAGTTGGTTTCTCGGTTGTTACAACTGGAGCATCAGTAGCAACTGCTGGTTTCTCAGTTGTTACAACTGGAGCATCAGTAGCAAGAGCTGGTTCCTCAGTTGTTACAATTGGAGCATAGGTAGAAACAGCTGGAGCATCAGTAGCAAGAGCTGGTTTCTGGGATGTTACAACTGGACCGTCTGTAGCAATAGCTGGTCTCTCGGTTGTTACAACTGGAGCATCAGTAGCAAGAGCTGGTTTCTCGGTTGTTACAACTGGAGCATCAGTGGCAACTGCTGGTTTTTCAGTTGTTATAAATGGAACATCAGTAGCAACAGCTGGTTTCTCGGTTGTTACAACTGGAGCATCAGTAGCAACAGCTGGTTTCTCGGTTGTTACAACTGGAGCATCAGTGGCAACAGCTGGTTTCTCAGTAGTTACAACTGGAGCATCAGTTGCAACAGCTGGTTTATCGGTTGTAACAACTGGAGCATCAGTAGAAACAGCGGGTTTCATGGTTGTTACAACTTGAGCATCAGTAGCAACAGCTGGTTTCTCGGTTGTTACAACTGGGGCATCAGTAGCAACAGCTGGTTTCTGGGTTGTCACAACTGGAGCATCAGTAGCAAGAACTGGTTTCTGGGTTGTTACAACTGGAGCATCTGTAGCAATAGCTGGTCTCTCGGTTGTTACAACTGGAGCATCAGTAGCAACAGCTGGTTTCTCGGTTGTTACAACTGGAGCATCAGTGGCAACTGCTGGTTTCTCAGTTGTTATAACTGGAGCATCAGTAGCAACAGCTGGTTTCTCGGTTGTTACAACTGGAGCATCAGTAGCAACAGCAGGTTTCTGGGTTGTTACAATTGGAGCATCAGTAGAAACAGCTGGTTTCTGGGTTGTTACAACTGGAGCATCAGTAGCAACAGCGGGTTTGTCGGTTGTTACAATTGAAGCATCAGTAGGAACAGCTGGTTTGTCAGTTGTCACAGCTGGAGCATCAGTAGCAACAGCTGGTTTCTTGGTTGTTACAAGTGGAGCATCAGTAGCAACAGCTGGTTTCTCGGTTGTTACAACTGGAGCATCAGTAGCAATAGCTGGTTTCTGAGTTGTTACAACTGGAGCATCGGTAGCAACAGCTGGTTTCTCGGTAGTTACAGCTGGAACATCAGTAGTAAGAGCGGGTTTCTGGGTTATTACAACTGGAGCATCAGTAGAACTAACTTGTTTCCTGGTTGTTACAACTGGAGCATCAGTAGCAACAGCTGGTTTCTCGGTTGTCACAACTGGAGCATCAGTAGCAACATCTGGTTTCTTGGTTGTTACAACTGGAGCATCAGTAGCAACTGCTGGTTTTTCAGTTGTTACAACTGGAGCATCAGTTGCAACAGCTGGTTTCTCGGTTGTAACAACTGGAGCATCAGTAGCAACAACGGGTTTCATGGTTGTTACAACTGGAGCATTAGTAGCAACAGCTGGTTTCTCGGTTGTTACAACTGGAGCATCAGTAGCAACAGCTGGTGTCTCAGTTGTTACAACTGGAGCATCAGTAGCAACTACGGTTTTCTCGGTTGTTACAACTGGAGCATCAGTAGCAAGAGCTGGTTTCTTGGTTGTTACAACTGGAGCATAGGTAGAAACAGCTGGTTTCTCGGTAGTTACAACTGGAGCATCAGTAGCAACAGCAGGTTTCTGGGTTGTTACAACTGGAGCATCAGTAGCAACAGCTGGTTTCTGGGTTGTTACAACTGGAGCATCAGTAGAAACAGCTTGTTTCTTGGTTGTTACAACTGGAGCATCAGTAGCAACAGCTGGCTCCTCGGTTGTTACAACTGGAGCATCGGTAGCAACAGCTGGTTTCTTGGTTGATACAACTGGAGCATCAGTAGCAACAGCTGGTTTCTCGGTAGTTAAAACTGGAGCATCAGTAGCAACAGCTGGTTTCTGGGTCGTTCCAACTGGAGCATCAGTAGCAACAGCTGACATTTGAGTAGTTATAAAAGGAGCCTCTGTTGTAAAATCAGGTGATTGTGTCCTTGATTTCAAGCCCTGTGGTAAATCTGTTGGCGCTAGAAGCTTTTCTGTCTGTGAAGATGGACCAGGAACATCAGTAGCAATATCTTGTGTCTCTGTTGTTACAACTGGAACGTCTGTAGCAACTGCGGGTTTCTGGGTTGTTACAACTGGAGCATCAGTAGCAACAGCTGGTTCCTCAGTTGTCACAACTGGAGCATCAGTAGCAACTGCTGGTTTCTCAGTTGTTACAACCGGAGCATCAGTAGCAACAGCTGGTTTCTCGGTTGTTACAACTGGAGCATCAGTAGCAATAGCTGGTTTCTCGGTTGTTACAACTGGAGCATCAGAAGCAACAGCTGGTTTCTCGGTTGTTACAACTGGAGCATCAGTAGCAACAGCTGATTTCTCAGTTGTTACAACTGGAGCATCAGTAGCAAATGCAGGTTTCTTGGTTGTTACAACTGGTGCATCAGTAGCAACAGCTGGTTTCTCGGTTGTTACAACTTGAGCATCAGTAGCAACAGCTGGTTTCTTGGATGTTACAACTGGAGCATCAGTAGCACCACCTGGTTTCTCGGTTGTCACAACTGGAGCATCAGTAGCAACAGCTGATTTCTGGGTTGTTACAACTGGAGCATCAGTAGAAACAGCTTGTTTCTTGGTTGTTACAACTGGAGCATCAGTAGCAACAGCTGGCTCCTCGGTTGTTACAAGTGGAGCATCGGTAGCAACAGCTGGTTTCTTGGTTGATACAACTGGAGCATCTGTAGCAATAGCTGGTTTCTCGGTTGTTACAACTGGAGCATCAGTAGCAACAGCTGGTTTCTCGGTTGTTACAACTGGAGCATCAGTGGCAACTGCTGGTTTCTCAGTTGTTATAACTGGAGCATCAGTAGCAACAGCTGGTTTCTCGGTTGTTACAACTGGAGCATCAGTAGCAACAGCAGGTTTCTGGGTTGTTACAATTGGAGCATCAGTAGCAACAGCTGGTTTCTGGGTTGTTACAACTGGTGCATCAGTAGCAACAGTGGGTTTGTCGGTTGTTACAATTGAAGCATCAGTAGGAACAGCTGGTTTGTCGGTTGTCACAATTGGAGCATCAGTAGGAACAGCTGGTTTGTCGGTTGTCACAATTGGGGCATCAGTAGCAACAGCTGGTTCCTCAGTTGTTACAACTGGAGCATCAGTAGCAACTGCTGGTTTCTCAGTTGTTACAACTGGAGCATCAGTAGCAACAGCTGGTTCCTCAGTTGTTACAAGTGGAGCATCAGTAGCAACAGCTGGTTTCTCGGTTGTTAAAACTGGAGCATCTGTAGCAATAGCTGGTTTCTCGGTTGTTACAACTGGAGCATCAGTAGGAAGAGCTGGTTTCTGGGTTGTTACAACTGGAGCATCTGTAGCAATAGCTGGTCTCTCGGTTGTTACAACTGGAGCATCAGTAGCAACAGCTGGTTTCTCAGTTGTTATAACTGGAGCATCAGTAGCAACAACTGGTTTCTCGGTTGTTACAACTGGAGCATCAGTAGCAACAGCAGAGTTCTCGGTTCTTACAACTGGAGCATCAGTAGCAACAACGGGTTTCGCGGTTGTTACAACTGGAGCATCAGTAGCAACAGCTGGTTTCTCGGTTGTTACAACTGGAGCATCAGTAGCAACAGCTGGTTTCACGGTTGTTACAACTGGAGCATCAGTGGCAACAGCTGGTTTCTCGGTAGTTACAACTGGAGCATCAGTTGCAACAGCTGGTTTCTCGGTTGTAACAACTGGAGCATCAGTAGCAACAGCGGGTTTCTCGGTTGTTACAACTGGGGCATCAGTAGCAACAGCTGGTTTCACGGTTGTCACAACTGGAGCATCAGTAGCAAGAGCTGGTTTCTGGGTTGTTACAACTGGAGCATCTGTAGCAATAGCTGGTCTCTCGGTTGTTACAACTGGAGCATCAGTAGCAACAGCTGGTTTCTCGGTTGTTACAACTGGAGCATCAGTGGCAACTGCTGGTTTCTCAGTTGTTATAACTGGAGCATCAGTAGCAACAGCTGGTTTCTCGGTTGTTACAACTGAAGCATCAGTAGCAACAGCAGGTTTCTGGGTTGTTACAACTGGAGCATCAGTAGCAACAGCGGGTTTGTCGGTTGTTACAATTGAAGCATCAGTAGGAACAGCTGGTTTGTCAGTTGTCACAGCTGGAGCATCAGTAGCAACAGCTGGTTTCTTGGTTGTTACAAGGGGAGCATCAGTAGCAACAGCTGGTTTCTCGGTTGTTACAACTGGAGCATCAGTAGCAATAGCTGGTTTCTGAGTTGTTACAACTGGAGCATCGGTAGCAACAGCTGGTTTCTCGGTAGTTACAGCTGGAACATCAGTAGTAAGAGCGGGTTTCTGGGTTATTACAACTGGAGCATCAGTAGAACTAACTTGTTTCCTGGTTGTTACAACTGGAGCATCAGTAGCAACAGCTGGTTTCTCGGTTGTCACAACTGGAGCATCAGTAGCAACATCTGGTTTCTTGGTTGTTACAACTGGAGCATCAGTAGCAACTGCTGGTTTCTCAGTTGTTACAACTGGAGCATCAGTTGCAACAGCTGGTTTCTCGGTTGTAACAACTGGAGCATCAGTAGCAACAGCGGGATTCATCGTTGTTACAACTGGAGCATTAGTAGCAACAGCTGGTTTCTCGGTTGTTACAACTGGAGCATCAGTAGCAACAGCTGGTGTCTCAGTTGTTACAACTGGAGCATCAGTAGCAACTACGGGTTTCTCGGTTGTTACAACTGGAGCATCAGTAGCAAGAGCTGGTTTCTTGGTTGTTACAACTGGAGCATCGGTAGAAACAGCTGGTTTCTCGGTAGTTACAACTGGAGCATCAGTAGCAACAGCAGGTTTCTGGGTTGTTACAACTGGAGCATCAGTAGCAACAGCTGGTTTCTGGGTTGTTACAACTGGAGCATCAGTAGAAACAGCTTGTTTCTTGGTTGCTACAACTGGAGCATCAGTAGCAACAGCTGGCTCCTCGGTTGTTACAACTGGAGCATCGGTAGCAACAGCTGGTTTCTTGGTTGATACAACTGGAGCATCAGTAGCAACAGCTGGTTTCTCGGTAGTTACAACTGGAGCATCAGTAGCAACAGCTGGTTTCTTGGTTGTTACAACTGGAGCATAAGTAGCAACAGCTGGTTTCTGGGTTGTTACAACTGGAGCATCAGTAGCAACAGCTGGTTTATCGGTTGTTACAACTGGAGCATCAGTAGCAACAGCTGGTTTCTCGGTTGTTACAGCTGGAGCATCAGTAGCAACAGCTGGTATCTCGGTTGTTACAACTGGAGCATCAGTAGCACCAGCTGGTTTCTCGGTTGTCAAAACTGGAGCATCAGTAGCAACAGCTGGTTTCTTGGTTGTTACAACTGGAACATCAGTAGCAACAGCGGGTTTGTCGGTTGTTACAACTGGAGCATCAGTAGCATCTGCTGGTTTCTCGGTAGTTACAACTGGAGCATCAGTTGCAACAGCTGGTTTCTCGGATGTAACAACTGAAGCATCAGTAGCAACAGCGGGTTTCATGGTTGTTACAAGTGGAGCATCAGAAGCAACAGCTGGTTTCTCGGTTGTTACAACTGGAGCATCAGTAGCAACAGCTGGTTTCTCGGTTGTTACAACTGGAGCATCAGTAGCAACAGCTGGTTTCTCGGTTGTTACAACTGGAGCATCAGTAGCAACAGCTGGTTTCTCGGTTGTTACAACTGGAGCATCAGTAGCAACTGCTGGTTTCTGAGTTGTTACAACTGGAGAATCAGTAGCAACAGCTGGTTTCTCGGTTGTTACAACTGGAGCATCAGTAGCAACAGCTGGTTTCTCGGTTGTCACAACTGGAGCATCAGTAGCAACAGCTGGTTTCATGGTTGTTACAACTGGAGTATCAGTAGCAACATCTGGTTTCTTGGTTGTTACAACTGGAGCATCAGTAGCAACTGCTGGTTTCTGAGTTGTTATAACTGGAGATTCAGTAGCAACAGCTGGTTTCTCGGTTGTTACAACTGGAGCATCAGTAGCAACAGCTGGTTTCTCGGTTGTCACAACTGGACCATCAGTAGCAACAGCTGGTTTCTCGGTTGTTACAACTGGAGCATCAGTAGCAACATCTGGTTTCTCGGTTGTAACAACTGGAGCATCAGTAGCAACATCGGGTTTCATGGTTGTAACAACTGGAGCATCAGTAGCAACAGCTGGTGTCTCAGTTGTTACAACTGGAGCATCAGTAGCAACAGCTGGTTTCACGGTTGTCACAACTGGAGCATCAGTAGCAACAGCTGGTTTCTTGGTTGTTACAACTGGAGCATCAGTAGCAAGAGCTGGTTTCTGGGTTGTTACAACTGGAGCATCAGTAGAAACAGCTTGTTTCTCGGTTGATACAACTGGAGCATCAGTAGCAACAGCTGGTTTCTCAGTTGTTATAACTGGAGCATCAGTAGCAACAGCTGGTTTCTTGGTTGTTACAACTGGAGCATCAGTAGCAACAGCGGGTTTCTGGGTTGTTACAACTGGAGCATCAGTAGCAACAGCTGGTTTCTTGGTTGTTACAACTGGAGCATCAGTAGCAACAGCGGGTTTGTCGGTTGTTACAATTGAAGCATCAGTAGGAACAGCTGGTTTGTCAGTTGTCACAGCTGGAGCATCAGTAGCAACAGCTGGTTTCTCGGTTGTTACAACTGGAGCATCAGTAGCAACAGCTGGTGTCTCAGTTGTTACAACTGGAGCATCAGTAGCAACAGCTGGTTTCACGGTTGTCACAACTGGAGCTTCAGTAGCAACAGCTGGTTTCTTGGTTGTTACAACTGGAGCATCAGTAGCAACAGCTGGTTTCTGGGTTGTTACAACTGGAGCATCAGTAGAAACAGCTTGTTTCTCGGTTGATACAACTGGAGCATCAGTAGCAACAGCTGGTTTCTCAGTTGTTATAACTGGAGCATCAGTAGCAACAGCTGGTTTCTTGGTTGTTACAACTGGAGCATCAGTAGCAAGAGCTGGTTTCTGGGTTGTTACAACTGGAGCATCAGTAGAAACAGCTTGTTTCTCGGTTGATACAACTGGAGCATCAGTAGCAACAGCTGGTTTCTCAGTTGTTATAACTGGAGCATCAGTAGCAACAGCTGGTTTCTTGGTTGTTACAACTGGAGCATCAGTAGCAACAGCGGGTTTCTGGGTTGTTACAACTGGAGCATCAGTAGCAACAGCTGGTTTCTTGGTTGTTACAACTGGAGCATCAGTAACAACAGCGGGTTTGTCGGTTGTTACAATTGAAGCATCAGTAGGAACAGCTGGTTTGTCAGTTGTCACAGCTGGAGCATCAGTAGCAACAGCTGGTTTCTCGGTTGTTACAACTGGAGCATCAGTAGCAACAGCTGGTGTCTCAGTTGTTACAACTGGAGCATCAGTAGCAACAGCTGGTTTCACGGTTGTCACAACTGGAGCATCAGTAGCAACAGCTGGTTTCTTGGTTGTTACAACTGGAGCATCAGTAGCAACAGCTGGTTTCTGGGTTGTTACAACTGGAGCATCAGTAGAAACAGCTTGTTTCTCGGTTGATACAACTGGAGCATCAGTAGCAACAGCTGGTTTCTCAGTTGTTATAACTGGAGCATCAGTAGCAACAGCTGGTTTCTTGGTTGTTACAACTGGAGCATCAGTAGCAACAGCGGGTTTCTGGGTCGTTACAACTGGAGCATCAGTAGCAACAGCTGGTTTCTCAGTAGTTACAACTGGAGCATCAGTAGCAACAGCGGGTTTGTCGGTTGTTACAATTGAAGCATCAGTAGGAACAGCTGGTTTGTCAGTTGTCACAGCTGGAGCATCAGTAGCAACAGCTGGTTTCTTGGTTGTTACAACTGGAGCATCAGTAGCAACAGCTGGTTTCTCGGTTGTTACAACTGGAGCATCAGTAGCAACTGCTGGTTTCTGAGTTGTTACAACTGGAGCATCGGTAGCAACAGTTGGTTTCTCGGTAGTTACAGCTGGAACATCAGTAGCAACAGCTGGTTTCTGGGTTATTACAACTGGAGCATCAGTAGAACTAACTTGTTTCTCGGTTGTTACAACTGGAGCATCAGTAGCAACAGCTGGTTTCTCGGTTGTTACAACTGGAGCATCAGTGGCAACAGCTGGTTTCTCAGTTGTTATAACTGGAGCATCAGTAGCAACAGCGGGTTTCTGGGTTGTTACAACTGGAGCATCAGTAGCAACAGCTGGTTCCTCAGTTGTCACAACTGGAGCATCAGTAGCAACTGCTGGTTTCTCAGTTGTTACAACCGGAGCATCAGTAGCAACAGCTGGTTTCTCGGTTGTTACAACTGGAGCATCAGTAGCAATAGCTGGTTTCTCGGTTGTTACAACTGGAGCATCAGAAGCAACAGCTGGTTTCTCGGTTGTTACAACTGGAGCATCAGTAGCAACAGCTGATTTCTCAGTTGTTTCAACTGGAGCATCAGTAGCAACAGCAGGTTTCTTGGTTGTTACAACTGGTGCATCAGTAGCAACAGCTGGTTTCTCGGTTGTCACAACTGGAGCATCAGTAGCAACAGCTGATTTCTGGGTTGTTACAACTGGAGCATCAGTAGAAACAGCTTGTTTCTTGGTTGTTACAACTGGAGCATCAGTAGCAACAGCTGATTTCTGGGTTGTTACAACTGGAGCATCAGTAGAAACAGCTTGTTTCTTGGTTGTTACAACTGGAGCATCAGTAGCAACAGCTGGCTCCTCGGTTGTTACAAGTGGAACATCGGTAGCAACAGCTGGTTTCTTGGTTGATACAACTGGAACATCTGTAGCAATAGCTGGTTTCTCGGTTGTTACAACTGGAGCATCAGTAGCAACAGCTGGTTTCTCGGTTGTTACAACTGGAGCATCAGTGGCAACTGCTGGTTTCTCAGTTGTTATAACTGGAGCATCAGTAGCAACAGCTGGTTTCTCGGTTGTTACAACTGGAGCATCAGTAGCAACAGCAGGTTTCTGGGTTGTTACAATTGGAGCATCAGTAGCAACAGCTGGTTTCTGGGTTGTTACAACTGGAGCATCAGTAGCAACAGTGGGTTTGTCGGTTGTTACAATTGAAGCATCAGTAGGAACAGCTGGTTTGTCGGTTGTCACAATTGGAGCATCAGTAGGAACAGCTGGTTTGTCGGTTGTCACAATTGGGGCATCAGTAGCAACAGCTGGTTCCTCAGTTGTTACAACTGGAGCATCAGTAGCAACTGCTGGTTTCTCAGTTGTTACAACTGGAGCATCAGTAGCAACAGCTGGTTCCTCAGTTGTTACAAGTGGAGCATCAGTAGCAACAGCTGGTTTCTCGGTTGTTAAAACTGGAGCATCTGTAGCAATAGCTGGTTTCTCGGTTGTTACAACTGGAGCATCAGTAGGAAGAGCTGGTTTCTGGGTTGTTACAACTGGAGCATCTGTAGCAATAGCTGGTCTCTCGGTTGTTACAACTGGAGCATCAGTAGCAACAGCTGGTTTCTCAGTTGTTACAACTGGAGCATCAGTGGCAACTGCTGGTTTCTCAGTTGTTATAACTGGAGCATCAGTAGCAACAACTGGTTTCTCGGTTGTTACAACTGGAGCATCAGTAGCAACAGCAGAGTTCTCGGTTGTTACAAGTGGAGCATCAGTAGCAACAGCGGGTTTCTGGGTTGTTACAACTGGAGCATCAGTAGCAACAGCTGGTTTCTTGGTTGTTACAACTGGAGCATCAGTAGCAACAGCGGGTTTGTCGGTTGTTACAATTGAAGCATCAGTAGGAACAGCTGGTTTGTCAGTTGTCACAGCTGGAGCATCAGTAGCAACAGCTGGTTTCTTGGTTGTTACAACTGGAGCATCAGTAGCAACAGCTGGTTTCTCGGTTGTTACAACTGGAGCATCAGTAGCAATAGCTGGTTTCTCGGTTGTCACAACTGGAGCATCAGTAGCAAGAGCTGGTTTCTGGGTTGTTACAACTGAAGCATCTGTAGCAATAGCTGGTCTCTCGGTTGTTACAACTGGAGCATCAGTAGCAACAGCTGGTTTCTTTGTTGTTACAACTGGATCATCAGTGGCAACTGCTGGTTTCTCAGTTGTTACAACTGGAGCATCAGTAGCAACAGCAGGTTTCTGGGTTGTTACAACTGGAGCATCAGTAGCAACAGCTGGTTTCTGGGTTGTTACAACTGGAGCATCAGTAGCAACAGCGGGTTTGGCGGTTGTTACAACTGGAGCATCAGTAGCAACAACGGGTTTCTCGGTTGTTACAACTGGAGCATCAGTAGCAACAGCTGGTTTCTCGGTTGTTACAACTGGAGCATCAGTAGCAATAGCTGGTTTCTCGGTTGTTACAACTGGAGCATCAGTGGCAACAGCTGGTTTCTCGGTAGTTACAACTGAAGCATCAGTTGCAACAGCTGGTTTCTGGGTTGTTACAACTGAAGCATCTGTAGCAATAGCTGGTCTCTCGGTTGTTACAACTGGAGCATCAGTAGCAACAGCTGGTTTCTTGGTTGTTACAACTGGAGCATCAGTAGCAACAGCTGGTTTCTCGGTTGTTACAACTGGAGCATCAGTAGCAATAGCTGGTTTCTCGGTTGTCACAACTGGAGCATCAGTAGCAAGAGCTGGTTTCTGGGTTGTTACAACTGAAGCATCTGTAGCAATAGCTGGTCTCTCGGTTGTTACAACTGGAGCATCAGTAGCAACAGCTGGTTTCTTTGTTGTTACAACTGGATCATCAGTGGCAACTGCTGGTTTCTCAGTTGTTACAACTGGAGCATCAGTAGCAACAGCAGGTTTCTCGGTTGTTACAACTGGAGCATCAGTAGCAATAGCTGGTTTCTCGGTTGTCACAACTGGAGCATCAGTAGCAAGAGCTGGTTTCTGGGTTGTTACAACTGAAGCATCTGTAGCAATAGCTGGTCTCTCGGTTGTTACAACTGGAGCATCAGTAGCAACAGCTGGTTTCTTTGTTGTTACAACTGGATCATCAGTGGCAACTGCTGGTTTCTCAGTTGTTACAACTGGAGCATCAGTAGCAACAGCAGGTTTCTGGGTTGTTACAACTGGAGCATCAGTAGCAACAGCTGGTTTCTGGGTCGTTACAACTGGAGCATCAGTAGCAACAACGGGTTTGGCGGTTGTTACAACTGGAGCATCAGTGGCAACAGCTGGTTTCTCGGTAGTTACAACTGAAGCATCAGTTGCAACAGCTGGTTTCTGGGTTGTTACAACTGAAGCATCTGTAGCAATAGCTGGTCTCTCGGTTGTTACAACTGGAGCATCAGTAGCAACAGCTGGTTTCTCGGTTGTTACAACTGGAGCATCAGTGGCAACTGCTGGTTTCTCAGTTGTTATAACTGGAGCATCAGTAGCAACAGCTGGTTTCTCGGTTGTTACAACTGGAGCATCAGTAGCAACAGCGGGTTTGTCGGTTGTTACAACTGGAGCATCAGTGGCAACTGCTGGTTTCTCAGTTGTTATAACTGGAGCATCAGTAGCAACAGCTGGTTTCTCGGTTGTTACAACTGGAGCATCAGTGGCAACAGCTGGTTTCTCGGTAGTTACAACTGAAGCATCAGTTGCAACAGCTGGTTTCTGGGTTGTTACAACTGAGGCATCTGTAGCAATAGCTGGTCTCTCGGTTGTTACAACTGGAGCATCAGTAGCAACAGCTGGTTTCTCGGTTGTTACAACTGGAGCATCAGTGGCAACTGCTGGTTTCTCAGTTATAACTGGAGCATCAGTAGCAACAGCTGGTTTCTCGGTTGTTACAACTGGAGCATCAGTAGCAACAGCGGGTTTGTCGGTTGTTACAACTGGAGCATCAGTAGCAACAGCTGGTTTCTCGGTTGTTACAACTGGAGCATCAGTGGCAACTGCTGGTTTCTCAGTTGTTATAACTGGAGCATCAGTAGCAACAGCTGGTTTCTCGGTTGTAACAACTGGAGCATCAGTAGCAACAGCAGGTTTCTCGGTTGTTACATCTGGGGCATCAGTAGCAACAGCTGGTTTCACGGTTGTCACAACTGGAGCATCAGTAGCAAGAGCTGGTTTCTTGGTTGTTACAACTGGAGCATCTGTAGCAATAGCTGGTCTCTCGGTTGTTACAACTGGAGCATCAGTAGCAACAGCTGGTTTCTCGGTTGTTACAACTGGAGCATCAGTGGCAACTGCTGGTTTCTCAGTTGTTATAACTGGAGCATCAGTAGCAACAGCTGGTTTCTCGGTTGTTACAACTGGAGCATCAGTATCAACAGCAGGTTTCTGGGTTGTTACAATTGGAGCATCAGTAGAAACAGCTGGTTTCTGGGTTGTTACAACTGGAGCATCAGTAGCAACAGCGGGTTTGTCGGTTGTTACAATTGAAGCATCAGTAGGAACAGCTGGTTTGTCAGTTGTCACAGCTGGAGCATCAGTAGCAACAGCTGGTTTCTCGGTTGTTACAAGTGGAGCATCAGTAGCAACAGCTGGTTTCTCGGTTGTTACAACTGGAGCATCAGTAGCAATAGCTGGTTTCTGAGTTGTTACAACTGGAGCATCGGTAGCAACAGCTGGTTTCTCGGTAGTTACAGCTGGAACATCAGTAGTAAGAGCGGGTTTCTGGGTTATTACAACTGGAGCATCAGTAGAACTAACTTGTTTCCTGGTTGTTACAACTGGAGCATCAGTAGCAACAGCTGGTTTCTCGGTTGTCACAACTGGAGCATCAGTAGCAACATCTGGTTTCTTGGTTGTTACAACTGGAGCATCAGTAGCAACTGCTGGTTTCTCAGTTGTTACAACTGGAGCATCAGTTGCAACAGCTGGTTTCTCGGTTGTAACAACTGGAGCATCAGTAGCAACAGCGGGTTTAATGGTTGTTACAACAGGAGCATTAGTAGCAACAGCTGGTTTCTCGGTTGTTACAACTAGAGCATCAGTAGCAACAGCTGGTGTCTCAGTTGTTACAACTGGAGCATCAGTAGCAACTACGGGTTTCTCGGTTGTTACAACTGGAGCATCAGTAGCAAGAGCTGGTTTCTTGGTTGTTACAACTGGAGCATCGGTAGAAACAGCTGGTTTCTCGGTAGTTACAACTGGAGCATCAGTAGCAACAGCAGGTTTCTGGGTTGTTACAACTGGAGCATCAGTAGCAACAGCTGGTTTCTGGGTTGTTACAACTGGAGCATCAGTAGAAACAGCTTGTTTCTTGGTTGTTACAACTGGAGCATCAGTAGCAACAGCTGGCTCCTCGGTTGTTACAACTGGAGCATCGGTAGCAACAGCTGGTTTCTTGGTTGATACAACTGGAGCATCAGTAGCAACTGCTGGTTTCTGAGTTGTTACAACTGGAGAATCAGTAGCAACAGCTGGTTTCTCGGTTGTTACAACTGGAGCATCAGTAGCAACAGCTGGTTTCTCGGTTGTCACAACTGGAGCATCAGTAGCAACAGCTGGTTTCATGGTTGTTACAACTGGAGTATCAGTAGCAACATCTGGTTTCTTGGTTGTTACAACTGGAGCATCAGTAGCAACTGCTGGTTTCTGAGTTGTTATAACTGGAGATTCAGTAGCAACAGCTGGTTTCTCGGTTGTTATAACTGGAGCATCAGTAGCAACAGCTGGTTTCTCGGTTGTAACAACTGGAGCATCAGTAGCAACAGCAGGTTTCTCGGTTGTTACAACTGGGGCATCAGTAGCAACAGCTGGTTTCACGGTTGTCACAACTGGAGCATCAGTAGCAAGAGCTGGTTTCTTGGTTGTTACAACTGGAGCATCTGTAGCAATAGCTGGTCTCTCGGTTGTTACAACTGGAGCATCAGTAGCAACAGCTGGTTTCTCGGTTGTTACAACTGGAGCATCAGTGGCAACTGCTGGTTTCTCAGTTGTTATAACTGGAGCATCAGTAGCAACAGCTGGTTTCTCGGTTGTTACAACTGGAGCATCAGTAGCAACAGCAGGTTTCTGGGTTGTTACAATTGGAGCATCAGTAGAAACAGCTGGTTTCTGGGTTGTTACAACTGGAGCATCAGTAGCAACAGCGGGTTTGTCGGTTGTTACAATTGAAGCATCAGTAGGAACAGCTGGTTTGTCAGTTGTCACAGCTGGAGCATCAGTAGCAACAGCTGGTTTCTTGGTTGTTACAAGTGGAGCATCAGTAGCAACAGCTGGTTTCTCGGTTGTTACAACTGGAGCATCAGTAGCAATAGCTGGTTTCTGAGTTGTTACAACTGGAGCATCGGTAGCAACAGCTGGTTTCTCGGTAGTTACAGCTGGAACATCAGTAGTAAGAGCGGGTTTCTGGGTTATTACAACTGGAGCATCAGTAGAACTAACTTGTTTCCTGGTTGTTACAACTGGAGCATCAGTAGCAACAGCTGGTTTCTCGGTTGTCACAACTGGAGCATCAGTAGCAACATCTGGTTTCTTGGTTGTTACAACTGGAGCATCAGTAGCAACTGCTGGTTTCTCAGTTGTTACAACTGGAGCATCAGTTGCAACAGCTGGTTTCTCGGTTGTAACAACTGGAGCATCAGTAGCAACAGCGGGTTTAATGGTTGTTACAACTGGAGCATTAGTAGCAACAGCTGGTTTCTCGGTTGTTACAACTAGAGCATCAGTAGCAACAGCTGGTGTCTCAGTTGTTACAACTGGAGCATCAGTAGCAACTACGGGTTTCTCGGTTGTTACAACTGGAGCATCAGTAGCAAGAGCTGGTTTCTTGGTTGTTACAACTGGAGCATCGGTAGAAACAGCTGGTTTCTCGGTAGTTACAACTGGAGCATCAGTAGCAACAGCAGGTTTCTGGGTTGTTACAACTGGAGCATCAGTAGCAACAGCTGGTTTCTGGGTTGTTACAACTGGAGCATCAGTAGAAACAGCTTGTTTCTTGGTTGTTACAACTGGAGCATCAGTAGCAACAGCTGGCTCCTCGGTTGTTACAACTGGAGCATCGGTAGCAACAGCTGGTTTCTTGGTTGATACAACTGGAGCATCAGTAGCAACAGCTGGTTTCTCGGTAGTTACAACTGGAGCATCAGTAGCAACAGCTGGTTTCTGGGTCGTTCCAACTGGAGCATCAGTAGCAACAGCTGACATTTGAGTAGTTATAAAAGGAGCCTCTGTTGTAAAATCAGGTGATTGTGTCCTTGATTTCAAGCCCTGTGGTAAATCTGTTGGCGCTAGAAGCTTTTCTGTCTGTGAAGATGGACCAGGAACATCAGTAGCAATATCTTGTGTCTCTGTTGTTACAACTGGAACGTCTGTAGCAACTGCGGGTTTCTGGGTTGTTACAACTGGAGCATCAGTAGCAACAGCTGGTTCCTCAGTTGTCACAACTGGAGCATCAGTAGCAACTGCTGGTTTCTCAGTTGTTACAACCGGAGCATCAGTAGCAACAGCTGGTTTCTCGGTTGTTACAACTGGAGCATCAGTAGCAATAGCTGGTTTCTCGGTTGTTACAACTGGAGCATCAGAAGCAACAGCTGGTTTCTCGGTTGTTACAACTGGAGCATCAGTAGCAACAGCTGATTTCTCAGTTGTTACAACTGGAGCATCAGTAGCAACAGCAGGTTTCTTGGTTGTTACAACTGGTGCATCAGTAGCAACAGCTGGTTTCTCGGTTGTTACAACTTGAGCATCAGTAGCAACAGCTGGTTTCTTGGATGTTACAACTGGAGCATCAGTAGCACCACCTGGTTTCTCGGTTGTCACAACTGGAGCATCAGTAGCAACAGCTGATTTCTGGGTTGTTACAACTGGAGCATCAGTAGAAACAGCTTGTTTCTTGGTTGTTACAACTGGAGCATCAGTAGCAACAGCTGGCTCCTCGGTTGTTACAACTGGAGCATCGGTAGCAACAGCTGGTTTCTTGGTTGATACAACTGGAGCATCTGTAGCAATAGCTGGTTTCTCGGTTGTTACAACTGGAGCATCAGTAGCAACAGCTGGTTTCTCGGTTGTTACAACTGGAGCATCAGTGGCAACTGCTGGTTTCTCAGTTGTTATAACTGGAGCATCAGTAGCAACAGCTGGTTTCTCGGTTGTTACAACTGGAGCATCAGTAGCAACTGCTGGTTTCTCAGATGTTACAACTGGAGCATCAGTCGAAACAGCTTGTTTCTTGGTTGATACAACTGGAGCATCAGTTGCATCAGCTGGTTTCTCGGTTGTAACAACTGGAGCGTCAGTAGCAACAGCGGGTTTCATGGTTGTTACAACTGGAGCATCAGTAGCAACAGCTGGTTTCTCGGTTGTTACAACTGGGGCATCAGTAGCAACTGCTGGTTTCTCAGATGTTACAACTGGAGCATCGGTCGAAACAGCTTGTTTCTTGGTTGATACAACTGGAGCATCAGTAGCAACAGCTGGTTTCTCGGTAGTTACAACTGGAGCATCAGTTGCAAAAGCTGGTTTCTCGGTTGTAACAACTGGAGCGTCAGTAGCAACAGCGGGTTTCATGGTTGTTACAACTGGAGCATCAGTAGCAAAAGCTGGTTTCTTGGTTGTTACAACTGGGGCATCAGTAGCAAAAGCTGGTTTCTCGGTTGTCACAACTGGAGCATCAGTAGCAAGAGCTGGTTTCTGGGTTGTTACAACTGGAGCATCTGTAGAAATAGCTGGTCTCTCGGTTGTTACAACTGGAGCATCAGTAGCAACAGCTGGTTTATCGGTTGTTACAACTGGAGCATCAGTGGCAACTGCTGGTTTCTCAGTTGTTACAACTGGAGCATCAGTAGCAACAGCAGGTTTCTGGGTTGTTACAACTGGAGCATCAGTAGCAACAGCTGGTTTCTCGGTTGTTACAATTGGACCATCAGTAGCAACAGCTGGTTTCTCGGTTGTTACAACTGGAGCATCAGTGGCAACTGCTGGTTTCCCAGTTGTTACAACTGGAGCATCAGTAGCAACAGCTGGTTTCTCTGTTGTTACAACTGGAGCATCAGTAGCAACAGCTGGTTTCGCGGTTGTAACAAATGGAGCATCAGTAGCAACAGCTGGTTTCTTTGTTGTTACAACTGGAGCATCAGTAGCAACAGCGGGTTTGTCAGTTGTTACAACTGGAGCATCAGTAGCAACAGCTGGTTTCTCGGTTGTAACAACTGGAGCATCAGTAGCAACAGCGGGTTTCTTGGTTGTTACATCTGGAGCATCAGTAGCAACAGCTGGTTTCTCGGTTGTTACAACTGGAGCATCAGTAGCAAGAGCTGGTTTCACGGTTGTCACAACTGGAGCATCAGTAGCAACAGCTGGTTTCTTGGTTGTTACAACTGGAGCATAAGTAGCAACAGCTGGTTTCTGGGTTGTTACAACTGGAGCATCAGTAGCAACAGCTGGTTTATCGGTTGTTACAACTGGAGCATCAGTAGCAACAGCTGGTTTCTCGGTTGTTACAACTGGAGCATCAGTAGCAACAGCTGGTATCTCGGTTGTTACAACTGGAGCATCAGTAGCACCAGCTGGTTTCTCGGTTGTCAAAACTGGAGCATCAGTAGCAACAGCTGGTTTCTTGGTTGTTACAACTGGAGCATCAGTAGCAACAGCGGGTTTGTCGGTTGTTACAACTGGAGCATCAGTAGCATCTGCTGGTTTCTCGGTAGTTACAACTGGAGCATCAGTTGCAACAGCTGGTTTCTCGGTTGTAACAACTGAAGCATCAGTAGCAACAGCGGGTTTCATGGTTGTTACAAGTGGAGCATCAGAAGCAACAGCTGGTTTCTCGGTTGTTACAACTGGACCATCAGTAGCAACAGCTGGTTTCTCGGTTGTTACAACTGGAGCATCAGTAGCAACAGCTGGTTTCTCGGTTGTTACAACTGGAGCATCAGTAGCAACAGCTGGTTTCTCGGTTGTTACAACTGGAGCATCAGTAGCAACTGCTGGTTTCTGAGTTGTTACAACTGGAGAATCAGTAGCAACAGCTGGTTTCTCGGTTGTTACAACTGGAGCATCAGTAGCAACAGCTGGTTTCTCGGTTGTCACAACTGGAGCATAAGTAGCAACAGCTGGTTTCATGGTTGTTACAACTGGAGTATCAGTAGCAACATCTGGTTTCTTGGTTGTTACAACTGGAGCATCAGTAGCAACTGCTGGTTTCTGAGTTGTTATAACTGGAGATTCAGTAGCAACAGCTGGTTTCTCGGTTGTTACAACTGGAGCATCAGTAGCAACAGCTGGTTTCTCGGTTGTCACAACTGGAGCATCAGTAGCAACAGCTGGTTTCTCGGTTGTTACAACTGGAGCATCAGTAGCAACATCTGGTTTCTCGGTTGTAACAACTGGAGCATCAGTAGCAACATCGGGTTTCATGGTTGTAACAACTGGAGCATCAGTAGCAACAGCTGGTGTCTCAGTTGTTACAACTGGAGCATCAGTAGCAACAGCTGGTTTCACGGTTGTCACAACTGGAGCATCAGTAGCAACAGCTGGTTTCTTGGTTGTTACAACTGGAGCATCAGTAGCAAGAGCTGGTTTCTGGGTTGTTACAACTGGAGCATCAGTAGAAACAGCTTGTTTCTCGGTTGATACAACTGGAGCATCAGTAGCAACAGCTGGTTTCTCAGTTGTTATAACTGGAGCATCAGTAGCAACAGCTGGTTTCTTGGTTGTTACAACTGGAGCATCAGTAGCAACAGCGGGTTTCTGGGTTGTTACAACTGGAGCATCAGTAGCAACAGCTGGTTTCTTGGTTGTTACAACTGGAGCATCAGTAGCAACAGCGGGTTTGTCGGTTGTTACAATTGAAGCATCAGTAGGAACAGCTGGTTTGTCAGTTGTCACAGCTGGAGCATCAGTAGCAACAGCTGGTTTCTCGGTTGTTACAACTGGAGCATCAGTAGCAACAGCTGGTGTCTCAGTTGTTACAACTGGAGCATCAGTAGCAACAGCTGGTTTCACGGTTGTCACAACTGGAGCATCAGTAGCAACAGCTGGTTTCTTGGTTGTTACAACTGGAGCATCAGTAGCAACAGCTGGTTTCTGGGTTGTTACAACTGGAGCATCAGTAGAAACAGCTTGTTTCTCGGTTGATACAACTGGAGCATCAGTAGCAACAGCTGGTTTCTCAGTTGTTATAACTGGAGCATCAGTAGCAACAGCTGGTTTCTTGGTTGTTACAACTGGAGCATCAGTAGCAACAGCGGGTTTCTGGGTCGTTACAACTGGAGCATCAGTAGCAACAGCTGGTTTCTTGGTTGTTACAACTGGAGCATCAGTAGCAACAGCGGGTTTGTCGGTTGTTACAATTGAAGCATCAGTAGGAACAGCTGGTTTGTCAGTTGTCACAGCTGGAGCATCAGTAGCAACAGCTGGTTTCTTGGTTGTTACAACTGGAGCATCAGTAGCAACAGCTGGTTTCTCGGTTGTTACAACTGGAGCATCAGTAGCAACTGCTGGTTTCTGAGTTGTTACAACTGGAGCATCGGTAGCAACAGTTGGTTTCTCGGTAGTTACAGCTGGAACATCAGTAGCAACAGCTGGTTTCTGGGTTATTACAACTGGAGCATCAGTAGAACTAACTTGTTTCTCTGTTGTTACAACTGGAGCATCAGTAGCAACAGCTGGTTTCTCGGTTGTTACAACTGGAGCATCAGTGGCAACAGCTGGTTTCTCAGTTGTTATAACTGGAGCATCAGTAGCAACAGCGGGTTTCTGGGTTGTTACAACTGGAGCATCAGTAGCAACAGCTGATTTCTTGGTTGTTACAACTGGAGCATCAGTAGCAACAGCTGGTTTGTCTGTTGTTACAATTGGAGCATCAGTAGCAACAGCTGGTTTCTCAGTTGTTACAACTGGAACATCAGTAGCAACAGCGGGTTGATCAGTTGTTACAACTGGAGCATCAGTAGCAACTGCTGGTTTCTGAGTCGTTACAACTGGAGATTCAGTAGCAACAGCGGGTTTGTCGGTTGTTACAACTGGAGCATCAGTAGCAACTGCTGGTTTCTGAGTTGTTACAACTGGAGCATCAGTAGCAACAGCTGGTTTCTCGGATGTGACAACTGGAGCATCAGTGGCAACAGCTGGTTTCTTGGTTGTTACAACTGGAGCATCAGTAGCAACAGCTGGTTTCTCGGTTGTTACAACTGGAGCATCAGTGGCAACTGCTGGTTTCTCAGTTGTTATAACTGGAGCATCAGTAGCAACATCTGGTTTCTCGGTTGCTACAACTGGAGCATCAGTAGCAACAGCAGGTTTCTGGGTTGTTACAACTGGAGCATCAGTAGCAACAGCTGGTTTCTGGGTTGTTACAACTGGAGCATCAGTAGCAACAGCGGGTTTGGCGGTTGTTACAACTGGAGCATCAGTAGCAACAACGGGTTTCTCGGTTGTTACAACTGGAGCATCAGTAGCAAGAGCTGGTTTCTCGGTTGTTACAACTGGAGCATCAGTAGCAACAGCTGGTTTCTCGGTTGTTACAACTGGAGCATCAGTGGCAACAGCTGGTTTCTCGGTAGTTACAACTGGAGCATCAGTAGCAACAGCTGGTTTCTCGGTTGTTACAACTGGAGCATCAGTTGCAACAGCTGGTTTCTCGGTTGTAACAACTGGAGCATCAGTAGCAACAGCGGGTTTCCCGGTTGTTACAACTGGAGCATTAGTAGCAACAGCTGGTTTCTCGGTTGTTACAACTGGAGCATCAGTAGCAACAGCTGGTTTCACGGTTGTCACAACTGGAGGATCAGTAGCAAGAGCTGGTTTCTGGGTTGTTACAACTGGAGCATCTGTAGCAATAGCTGGTCTCTCGGTTGTTACAACTGGAGCATCAGTAGCAACAGCTGGTTTCTCGGTTGTTACAACTGGAGCATCAGTGGCAACTGCTGGTTTCTCAGTTGTTATAACTGGAGCATCAGTAGCAACAGCTGGTTTCTCGGTTGTTACAACTGGAGCATCAGTAGCAACAGCAGGTTTCAGGGTTGTTACAACTGGAGCATCTGTAGAAATAGCTGGTCTCTCGGTTGTTACAACTGGAGCATCAGTAGCAACAGCTGGTTTCTCGGTTGTTACAACTGGAGCATCAGTGGCAACTGCTGGTTTCTCAGTTGTTATAACTGGAACATCAGTAGCAACAGCTGGTTTCTCGGTTGTTACAACTGGAGCATCAGTAGCAACAGCAGGTTTCTGGGTTGTTACAACTGGAGCATCAGTAGCAACAGCTGGTTTCTCGGTTGTTACAACTGGAGCATCAGTGGCAACTGCTGGTTTCTCAGTTGTTACAACTGGAGCATCAGTAGCAACAGCTGGTTTCTCTGTTGTTACAACTGGAGCATCAGTAGCAACAGCTGGTTTCGCGGTTGTAACAAATGGAGCATCAGTAGAAACAGCTGGTTTTTTTGTTGTTACAACTGGAGCATCAGTAGCAACAGCGGGTTTGTCAGTTGTTACAACTGGAGCATCAGTAGCAACAGCTGGTTTCTCGGTTGTAACAACTGGAGCATCAGTAGCAACAGCGGGTTTCTTGGTTGTTACATCTGGAGCATCAGTAGCAACAGCTGGTTTCTCGGTTGTTACAACTGGAGCATCAGTAGCAAGAGCTGGTTTCACGGTTGTCACAACTGGAGCATCAGTAGCAACAGCTGGTTTCTTGGTTGTTACAACTGGAGCGTAAGTAGCAACAGCTGGTTTCTGGGTTGTTACAACTGGAGCATCAGTAGCAACAGCTGGTTTATCGGTTGTTACAACTGGAGCATCAGTAGCAACAGCTGGTTTCTCGGTTGTTGCAACTGGAGCATCAGTAGCAACAGCTGGTATCTCGGTTGTTACAACTGGAGCATCAGTAGCACCAGCTGGTTTCTCTGTTGTCAAAACTGGAGCATCAGTAGCAACAGCTGGTTTCTTGGTTGTTACAACTGGAGCATCAGTAGCAACAGCTGGTTTCTCGGTTGTTACAACTGGAGCATCAGTAGCATCTGCTGGTTTCTCGGTAGTTACAACTGGAGCATCAGTTGCAACAGCTGGTTTCTCGGTTGTAACAACTGAAGCATCAGTAGCAACAGCGGGTTTCATGGTTGTTACAACTGGAGCATCAGAAGCAACAGCTGGTTTCTCGGTTGGTACAACTGGACCATCAGTAGCAACAGCTGGTTTCTCGGTTGTTACAACTGGAGCATCAGTAGCAACAGCTGGTTTCTCGGTTGTTACAACTGGAGCATCAGTAGCAACAGCTGGTTTCTCGGTTGTTACAACTGGAGCATCAGTAGCAACTGCTGGTTTCTGAGTTGTTACAACTGGAGAATCAGTAGCAACAGCTGGTTTCTCGGTTGTTACAACTGGAGCATCAGTAGCAACAGCTGGTTTCTCGGTTGTCACAACTGGAGCATCAGTAGCAACAGCTGGTTTCTCGGTTGTTACAACTGGAGTATCAGTAGCAACATCTGGTTTCTTGGTTGTTACAACTGGAGCATCAGTAGCAACTGCTGGTTTCTGAGTTGTTATAACTGGAGATTCAGTAGCAACAGCTGGTTTCTCGGTTGTTACAACTGGAGCATCAGTAGCAACAGCTGGTTTCTCGGTTGTCACAACTGGAGCATCAGTAGCAACAGCTGGTTTCTCGGTTGTTACAACTGGAGCATCAGTAGCAACATCTGGTTTCTCGGTTGTAACAACTGGAGCATCAGTAGCAACATCGGGTTTCATGGTTGTAACAACTGGAGCATCAGTAGCAACAGCTGGTGTCTCAGTTGTTACAACTGGAGCATCAGTAGCAACAGCTGGTTTCACAGTTGTCACAACTGGAGCATCAGTAGCAACAGCTGGTTTCTTGGTTGTTACAACTGGAGCATCAGTAGCAACAGCTGGTTTCTGGGTTGTTACAACTGGAGCATCAGTAGAAACAGCTTGTTTCTCGGTTGATACAACTGGAGCATCAGTAGCAACAGCGGGTTTGGCGGTTGTTACAACTGGAGCATCAGTAGCAACAACGGGTTTCTTGGTTGTTACAACTGGAGCATCAGTAGCAACAGCTGGTTTCTCGGTTGTTACAACTGGAGCATCAGTAGCAACAGCTGGTTTCTCGGTTGTTACAACTGGAGCATCAGTGGCAACAGCTGGTTTCTCGGTAGTTACAACTGGAGCATCAGTAGCAACAGCTGGTTTCTCGGTTGTTACAACTTGAGCATCAGTTGCAACAGCTGGTTTCTCGGTTGTAACAACTGGAGCATCAGTAGCAACAGCGGGTTTCCCGGTTGTTACAACTGGAGCATTAGTAGCAACAGCTGGTTTCTCGGTTGTTACAACTGGAGCATCAGTAGCAACAGCTGGTTTCACGGTTGTCACAACTGGAGGATCAGTAGCAACAGCTGGTTTCTGGGTTGTTACAACTGGAGCATCTGTAGCAATAGCTGGTCTCTCGGTTGTTACAACTGGAGCATCAGTAGCAACAGCTGGTTTCTCGGTTGTTACAACTGGAGCATCAGTGGCAACTGCTGGTTTCTGAGTTGTTATAACTGGAGCATCAGTAGCAACAGCTGGTTTCTCGGTCGTTACAACTGGAGCATCAGTAGCAACAGCAGGTTTCTGGGTTGTTACAACTGGAGCATCTGTAGAAATAGCTGGTCTCTCGGTTGTTACAACTGGAGCATCAGTAGCAACAGCTGGTTTCTCGGTTGTTACAACTGGAGCATTAGTGGCAACTGCTGGTTTCTCAGTTGTTATAACTGGAACATCAGTAGCAACAGCTGGTTTGTCGGTTGTTACAACTGGAGCATCAGTAGCAACAGCAGGTTTCTGGGTTGTTACAACTGGAGCATCAGTAGCAACAGCTGGTTTCTCGGTTGTTACAACTGGAGCATCAGTGGCAACTGCTGGTTTCTCAGTTGTTACAACTGGAGCATCAGTAGCAACAGCTGGTTTCTCTGTTGTTACAACTGGAGCATCAGTAGCAACAGCTGGTTTCTCGGTTGTTACAACTGGAGCATCAGTAGCAACAGCAGGTTTCTGGGTTGTTACAACTGGTGGATCAGTAGAAACAGCTTGTTTCTCGGTTGATACAACTGGAGCATCAGTAGCAACAGCTGGTTTGTCAGTTGTTATAACTGGAGCATCAGTAGCAACAGCTGGTTTCTTGGTTGTTACAACTGGAGCATCAGTAGGAACAGCGGGTTTCTGGGTCGTTACAACTGGAGCATCAGTAGCAACAGCTGATTTCTTGGTTGTTACAACTGGAGCATCAGTAGCAACAGCTGGTTTGTCGGTTGTTCCAATTGGAGCATCAGTACCAACAGCTGGTTTCTCAGTGGTTACAACTGGAGCATCAGTAGCAACAGCGGGTTGATCAGTTGTTACAACTGGAGCATCAGTAGCAACTGCTGGTTTCTGAGTCGTTACAACTGGAGCATCAGTAGCAACAGCGGGTTTGTCGGTTGTTACAACTGGAGCATCAGTAGCAACTGCTGGTTTCTGAGTTGTTACAACTGGAGCATCAGTAGCAACAGCTGGTTTCTCGGATGTGACAACTGGAGCATCAGTGGCAACAGCTGGTTTCTTCGTTGTTACAACTGGAGCATCAGTAGCAACAGCTGGTTTCTCGGTTGTTACAACTGGAGCATCAGTGGCAACTGCTGGTTTCTCAGTTGTTGTAACTGGAGCATCAGTAGCAACATCTGGTTTCTCGGTCGTTACAACTGGAGCATCAGTAGCAACAGCTGATTTCTTGGTTGTTACAACTGGAGCATGAGTAGCAACAGCTGGTTTGTCGGTTGTTACAATTGGAGCATCAGTACCAACAGCTGGTTTCTCAGTTGTTACAACTGGAACATCAGTAGCAACAGCGGGTTGATCAGTTGTTACAACTGGAGCATCAGTAGCAACTGCTGGTTTCTGAGTCGTTACAACTGGAGCATCAGTAGCAACAGCGGGTTTGTCGGTTGTTACAACTGGAGCATCAGTAGCAACTGCTGGTTTCTGAGTTGTTACAACTGGAGCATCAGTAGCAACAGCTGGTTTCTCGGATGTGACAACTGGAGCATCAGTGGCAACAGCTGGTTTCTTCGTTGTTACAACTGGAGCATCAGTAGCAACAGCTGGTTTCTCGGTTGTTACAACTGGAGCATCAGTGGCAACTGCTGGTTTCTCAGTTGTTATAACTGGAGCATCAGTAGCAACATCTGGTTTCTCGGTTGTTACAACTGGAGCATCAGTAGCAACAGCAGGTTTCTGGGTTGTTACAACTGGAGCATCAGTAGCAACAGCTGGTTTCTGGGTTGTTACAACTGGAGCATCAGTAGCAACAGCGGGTTTGGCGGTTGTTACAACTGGAGCATCAGTAGCAACAACGGGTTTCTCGGTTGTTACAACTGGAGCATCAGTAGCAACAGCTGGTTTCTCGGTTGTTACAACTGGAGCATCAGTAGCAACAGCTGGTTTCTCGGTTGTTACAACTGGAGCATCAGTGGCAACAGCTGGTTTCTCGGTAGTTACAACTTGAGCATCAGTAGCAACAGCTGGTTTCTCGGTTGTTACAACTTGAGCATCAGTTGCAACAGCTGGTTTCTCGGTTGTAACAACTGGAGCATCAGTAGCAACAGCGGGTTTCCCGGTTGTTACAACTGGAGCATTAGTAGCAACAGCTGGTTTCTCGGTTGTTACAACTGGAGCAACAGTAGCAACAGCTGGTTTCACGGTTGTCACAACTGGAGGATCAGTAGCAACAGCTGGTTTCTGGGTTGTTACAACTGGAGCATCTGTAGCAATAGCTGGTCTCTCGGTTGTTACAACTGGAGCATCAGTAGCAACAGCTGGTTTCTCGGTTGTTACAACTGGAGCATCAGTGGCAACTGCTGGTTTCTGAGTTGTTATAACTGGAGCATCAGTAGCAACAGCTGGTTTCTCGGTCGTTACAACTGGAGCATCAGTAGCAACAGCAGGTTTCTGGGTTGTTACAACTGGAGCATCTGTAGAAATAGCTGGTCTCTCGGTTGTTACAACTGGAGCATCAGTAGCAACAGCTGGTTTCTCGGTTGTTACAACTGGAGCATCAGTGGCAACTGCTGGTTTCTCAGTTGTTATAACTGGAACATCAGTAGCAACAGCTGGTTTGTCGGTTGTTACAACTGGAGCATCAGTAGCAACAGCAGGTTTCTGGGTTGTTACAACTGGAGCATCAGTAGCAACAGCTGGTTTCTCGGTTGTTACAACTGGAGCATCAGTGGCAACTGCTGGTTTCTCAGTTGTTACAACTGGAGCATCAGTAGCAACAGCTGGTTTCTCTGTTGTTACAACTGGAGCATCAGTAGCAACAGCTGGTTTCTCGGTTGTTACAACTGGAGCATCAGTAGCAACAGCAGGTTTCTGGGTTGTTACAACTGGTGGATCAGTAGAAACAGCTTGTTTCTCGGTTGATACAACTGGAGCATCAGTAGCAACAGCTGGTTTGTCAGTTGTTATAACTGGAGCATCAGTAGCAACAGCTGGTTTCTGGGTCGTTACAACTGGAGCATCAGTAGCAACAGCTGATTTCTTGGTTGTTACAACTGGAGCATCAGTAGCAACAGCTGGTTTGTCGGTTGTTCCAATTGGAGCATCAGTACCAACAGCTGGTTTCTCAGTGGTTACAACTGGAGCATCAGTAGCAACAGCGGGTTGATCAGTTGTTACAACTGGAGCATCAGTAGCAACTGCTGGTTTCTGAGTCGTTACAACTGGAGCATCAGTAGCAACAGCGGGTTTGTCGGTTGTTACAACTGGAGCATCAGTAGCAACTGCTGGTTTCTGAGTTGTTACAACTGGAGCATCAGTAGCAACAGCTGGTTTCTCGGATGTGACAACTGGAGCATCAGTGGCAACAGCTGGTTTCTTCGTTGTTACAACTGGAGCATCAGTAGCAACAGCTGGTTTCTCGGTTGTTACAACTGGAGCATCAGTGGCAACTGCTGGTTTCTCAGTTGTTGTAACTGGAGCATCAGTAGCAACATCTGGTTTCTCGGTCGTTACAACTGGAGCATCAGTAGCAACAGCTGATTTCTTGGTTGTTACAACTGGAGCATGAGTAGCAACAGCTGGTTTGTCGGTTGTTACAATTGGAGCATCAGTACCAACAGCTGGTTTCTCAGTTGTTACAACTGGAACATCAGTAGCAACAGCGGGTTGATCAGTTGTTACAACTGGAGCATCAGTAGCAACTGCTGGTTTCTGAGTCGTTACAACTGGAGCATCAGTAGCAACAGCGGGTTTGTCGGTTGTTACAACTGGAGCATCAGTAGCAACTGCTGGTTTCTGAGTTGTTACAACTGGAGCATCAGTAGCAACAGCTGGTTTCTCGGATGTGACAACTGGAGCATCAGTGGCAACAGCTGGTTTCTTCGTTGTTACAACTGGAGCATCAGTAGCAACAGCTGGTTTCTCGGTTGTTACAACTGGAGCATCAGTGGCAACTGCTGGTTTCTCAGTTGTTATAACTGGAGCATCAGTAGCAACATCTGGTTTCTCGGTTGTTACAACTGGAGCATCAGTAGCAACAGCAGGTTTCTGGGTTGTT
Source organism: Marthasterias glacialis (assembly GCA_911728455.2). Lineage (NCBI taxonomy): Eukaryota > Metazoa > Echinodermata > Asteroidea > Forcipulatida > Asteriidae > Marthasterias > Marthasterias glacialis. The sequence continues at coordinate 9,237,296 of OU452221.1, forward strand.
ACAACTGGAGCATCAGTAGCAACAGCTGGTTTCTGGGTTGTTACAACTGGAGCATCAGTAGCAACAGCGGGTTTGGCGGTTGTTACAACTGGAGCATCAGTAGCAACAACGGGTTTCTCGGTTGTTACAACTGGAGCATCAGTAGCAACAGCTGGTTTCTCGGTTGTTACAACTGGAGCATCAGTAGCAACAGCTGGTTTCTCGGTTGTTACAACTGGAGCATCAGTGGCAACAGCTGGTTTCTCGGTAGTTACAACTTGAGCATCAGTAGCAACAGCTGGTTTCTCGGTTGTTACAACTTGAGCATCAGTTGCAACAGCTGGTTTCTCGGTTGTAACAACTGGAGCATCAGTAGCAACAGCGGGTTTCCCGGTTGTTACAACTGGAGCATTAGTAGCAACAGCTGGTTTCTCGGTTGTTACAACTGGAGAAACAGTAGCAACAGCTGGTTTCACGGTTGTCACAACTGGAGGATCAGTAGCAACAGCTGGTTTCTGGGTTGTTACAACTGGAGCATCTGTAGCAATAGCTGGTCTCTCGGTTGTTACAACTGGAGCATCAGTAGCAACAGCTGGTTTCTCGGTTGTTACAACTGGAGCATCAGTGGCAACTGCTGGTTTCTGAGTTGTTATAACTGGAGCATCAGTAGCAACAGCTGGTTTCTCGGTCGTTACAACTGGAGCATCAGTAGCAACAGCAGGTTTCTGGGTTGTTACAACTGGAGCATCTGTAGAAATAGCTGGTCTCTCGGTTGTTACAACTGGAGCATCAGTAGCAACAGCTGGTTTCTCGGTTGTTACAACTGGAGCATCAGTGGCAACTGCTGGTTTCTCAGTTGTTATAACTGGAACATCAGTAGCAACAGCTGGTTTGTCGGTTGTTACAACTGGAGCATCAGTAGCAACAGCAGGTTTCTGGGTTGTTACAACTGGAGCATCAGTAGCAACAGCTGGTTTCTCGGTTGTTACAACTGGAGCATCAGTGGCAACTGCTGGTTTCTCAGTTGTTACAACTGGAGCATCAGTAGCAACAGCTGGTTTCTCTGTTGTTACAACTGGAGCATCAGTAGCAACAGCTGGTTTCTCGGTTGTTACAACTGGAGCATCAGTAGCAACAGCAGGTTTCTGGGTTGTTACAACTGGTGGATCAGTAGAAACAGCTTGTTTCTCGGTTGATACAACTGGAGCATCAGTAGCAACAGCTGGTTTGTCAGTTGTTATAACTGGAGCATCAGTAGCAACAGCTGGTTTCTTGGTTGTTACAACTGGAGCATCAGTAGGAACAGCGGGTTTCTGGGTCGTTACAACTGGAGCATCAGTAGCAACAGCTGATTTCTTGGTTGTTACAACTGGAGCATCAGTAGCAACAGCTGGTTTGTCGGTTGTTCCAATTGGAGCATCAGTACCAACAGCTGGTTTCTCAGTTGTTACAACTGGAGCATCAGTAGCAACAGCGGGTTGATCAGTTGTTACAACTGGAGCATCAGTAGCAACTGCTGGTTTCTGAGTCGTTACAACTGGAGCATCAGTAGCAACAGCGGGTTTGTCGGTTGTTACAACTGGAGCATCAGTAGCAACTGCTGGTTTCTGAGTTGTTACAACTGGAGCATCAGTAGCAACAGCTGGTTTCTCGGATGTGACAACTGGAGCATCAGTGGCAACAGCTGGTTTCTTCGTTGTTACAACTGGAGCATCAGTAGCAACAGCTGGTTTCTCGGTTGTTACAACTGGAGCATCAGTGGCAACTGCTGGTTTCTCAGTTGTTGTAACTGGAGCATCAGTAGCAACATCTGGTTTCTCGGTTGTTACAACTGGAGCATCAGTAGCAACAGCAGGTTTCTGGGTTGTTACAACTGGAGCATCAGTAGCAACAGCTGGTTTCTGGGTTGTTACAACTGGAGCATCAGTAGCAACAGCGGGTTTGGCGGTTGTTACAACTGGAGCATCAGTAGCAACAACTGGTTTCTCGGTTGTTACAACTGGAGCATCAGTAGCAACAGCTGGTTTCTCGGTTGTTACAACTGGAGCATCAGTAGCAACAGCTGGTTTCTCGGTTGTTACAACTGGAGCATCAGTGGCAACAGCTGGTTTCTCGGTAGTTACAACTGGAGCATCAGTAGCAACAGCTGGTTTCTCGGTTGTTACAACTTGAGCATCAGTTGCAACTGCTGGTTTCTCAGTTGTTATAACTGGAGCATCAGTAGCAACAGCTGGTTTCTCGGTTGTTACAACTGGAGCATCAGTGGCAACTGCTGGTTTCTCAGTTGTTATAACTGGAGCATCAGTAGCAACAGCTGGTTTCTCGGTTGTTACAACTGGAGCATCAGTAGCAACAGCAGGTTTCTGGGTTGTTACAACTGGAGCATCTGTAGAAATAGCTGGTCTCTCGGTTGTTACAACTGGAGCATCAGTAGCAACAGCTGGTTTCTCGGTTGTTACAACTGGAGCATCAGTGGCAACTGCTGGTTTCTCAGTTGTTATAACTGGAACATCAGTAGCAACAGCTGGTTTGTCGGTTGTTACAACTGGAGCATCAGTAGCAACAGCAGGTTTCTGGGTTGTTACAACTGGAGCATCAGTAGCAACAGCTGGTTTCTCGGTTGTTACAACTGGAGCATCAGTGGCAACTGCTGGTTTCTCAGTTGTTACAACTGGAGCATCAGTAGCAACAGCTGGTTTCTCTGTTGTTACAACTGGAGCATCAGTAGCAACAGCTGGTTTCGCGGTTGTAACAAATGGAGCATCAGTAGAAACAGCTGGTTTCTTTGTTGTTACAACTGGAGCATCAGTAGCAACAGCGGGTTTGTCAGTTGTTACAACTGGAGCATCAGTAGCAACTGCTGGTTTCTCGGTTGTAACAACTGGAGAATCAGTACCAACAGCGGGTTTCTTGGTTGTTACATCTGGAGCATCAGTAGCAACAGCTGGTTTCTCGGTTGTTACAACTGGAGCATCAGTAGCAAGAGCTGGTTTCACGGTTGTCACAACTGGAGCATCAGTAGCAACAGCTGGTTTCTTGGTTGTTACAACTTGAGCATAAGTAGCAACAGCTGGTTTCTGGGTTGTTACAACTGGAGCATCAGTAGCAACAGCTGGTTTATCGGTTGTTACAACTGGAGCATCAGTAGCAACAGCTGGTTTCTGGGTTGTTACAACTGGAGCATCAGTAGCAACAGCTGGTATCTCGGTTGTTACAACTGGAGCATCAGTAGCACCAGCTGGTTTCTCGGATGTCAAAACTGGAGCATCAGTAGCAACAGCTGGTTTCTTGGTTGTTACAACTGGAGCATCAGTAGCAACAGCGGGTTTGTCGGTTGTTACAACTGGAGCATCAGTAGCATCTGCTGGTTTCTCGGTAGTTACAACTGGAGCATCAGTTGCAACAGCTGGTTTCTCGGTTGTAACAACTGAAGCATCAGTAGCAACAGCGGGTTTCATGGTTGTTACAACTGGAGCATCAGAAGCAACAGCTGGTTTCTCGGTTGTTACAACTGGACCATCAGTAGCAACAGCTGGTTTCTCGGTTGTTACAACTGGAGCATCAGTAGCAACAGCTGGTTTCTCGGTTGTTACAACTGGAGCATCAGTAGCAACAGCTGGTTTCTCGGTTGTTACAACTGGAGCATCAGTGGCAACTGCTGGTTTCTCAGTTGTTATAACTGGAGCATCAGTAGCAACATCTGGTTTCTTGGTTGTTACAACTGGAGCATCAGTAGCAACAGCAGGTTTCTGGGTTGTTACAACTGGAGCATCAGTAGCAACAGCTGGTTTATGGGTTGTTACAACTGGAGCATCAGTAGCAACAGCTGGTTTCTCGGTTGTTACAACTGGAGCATCAGTAGCAACAGCAGGTTTCTGGGTTGTTACAACTGGAGCATCTGTAGAAATAGCTGGTCTCTCGGTTGTTACAACTGGAGCATCAGTAGCAACAGCTGGTTTCTCGGTTGTTACAACTGGAGCATCAGTGGCAACTGCTGGTTTCTCAGTTGTTATAACTGGAACATCAGTAGCAACAGCTGGTTTCTCGGTTGTTACAACTGGAGCATCAGTAGCAACAGCAGGTTTCTGGGTTGTTACAACTGGAGCATCAGTAGCAACAGCTGGTTTCTCGGTTGTTACAACTGGAGCATCAGTGGCAACTGCTGGTTTCTCAGTTGTTACAACTGGAGCATCAGTAGCAACAGCTGGTTTCTCTGTTGTTACAACTGGAGCATCAGTAGCAACAGCTGGTTTCGCGGTTGTAACAAATGGAGCATCAGTAGAAACAGCTGGTTTCTTTGTTGTTACAACTGGAGCATCAGTAGCAAGAGCTGGTTTCACGGTTGTCACAACTGGAGCATCAGTAGCAAGAGCTGGTTTCACGGTTGTCACAACTGGAGAATCAGTAGCAACAGCGGGTTTCTCGGTTGTTACATCTGGAGCATCAGTAGCAACAGCTGGTTTCTCGGTTGTTACAACTGGAGCATCAGTAGCAAGAGCTGGTTTCACGGTTGTCACAACTGGAGCATCAGTAGCAAGAGCTGGTTTCACGGTTGTCACAACTGGAGCATCAGTAGCAACAGCTGGTTTCTTGGTTATTACAACTGGAGCATAAGTAGCAACAGCTGGTTTCTGGGTTGTTACAACTGGAGCATCAGTAGCAAAAGCTGGTTTCTCGGTTGTTACAACTGGAGCATCAGTAGCAACAGCTGGTATCTCGGTTGTTACAACTGGAGCATCAGTAGCACCAGCTGGTTTCTCGGATGTCAAAACTGGAGCATCAGTAGCAACAGCTGGTTTCTTGGTTGTTACAACTGGAGCATCAGTAGCAACAGCGGGTTTGTCGGTTGTTACAACTGGAGCATCAGTAGCATCTGCTGGTTTCTCGGTAGTTACAACTGGAGCATCAGTTGCAACAGCTGGTTTCTCGGTTGTAACAACTGAAGCATCAGTAGCAACAGCGGGTTTCATGGTTGTTACAACTGGAGCATCAGAAGCAACAGCTGGTTTCTCGGTTGTTACAACTGGACCATCAGTAGCAACAGCTGGTTTCTCGGTTGTTACAACTGGAGCATCAGTAGCAACAGCTGGTTTCTCGGTTGTTACAACTGGAGCATCAGTAGCAACAGCTGGTTTCTCGGTTGTTACAACTGGAGCATCAGTGGCAACTGCTGGTTTCTCAGTTGTTATAACTGGAGCATCAGTAGCAACATCTGGTTTCTCGGTTGTTACAACTGGAGCATCAGTAGCAACAGCAGGTTTCTGGGTTGTTACAACTGGAGCATCAGTAGCAACAGCTGGTTTCTGGGTTGTTACAACTGGAGCATCAGTAGCAACAGCGGGTTTGGCGGTTGTTACAACTGGAGCATCAGTAGCAACAACGGGTTTCTCGGTTGTTACAACTGGAGCATCAGTAGCAACAGCTGGTTTCTCGGTTGTTACAACTGGAGCATCAGTAGCAACAGCTGGTTTCTCGGTTGTTACAACTGGAGCATCAGTGGCAACAGCTGGTTTCTCGGTAGTTACAACTGGAGCATCAGTAGCAACAGCTGGTTTCTCGGTTGTTACAACTGGAGCATCAGTTGCAACAGCTGGTTTCTCGGTTGTAACAACTGGAGCATCAGTAGCAACAGCGGGTTTCCCGGTTGTTACAACTGGAGCATTAGTAGCAACAGCTGGTTTCTCGGTTGTTACAACTGGAGCATCAGTAGCAAGAGCTGGTTTCACGGTTGTCACAACTGGAGGATCAGTAGCAAGAGCTGGTTTCTGGGTTGTTACAACTGGAGCATCTGTAGCAATAGCTGGTCTCTCGGTTGTTACAACTGGAGCATCAGTAGCAACAGCTGGTTTCTCGGTTGTTACAACTGGAGCATCAGTGGCAACAGCAGGTTTCTGGGTTGTTACAACTGGAGCATCTGTAGAAATAGCTGGTCTCTCGGTTGTTACAACTGGAGCATCAGTAGCAACAGCTGGTTTCTCGGTTGTTACAACTGGAGCATCAGTAGCAACAGCAGGTTTCTGGGTTGTTACAACTGGAGCATCTGTAGAAATAGCTGGTCTCTCGGTTGTTACAACTGGAGCATCAGTAGCAACAGCTGGTTTCTCGGTTGTTACAACTGGAGCATCAGTGGCAACTGCTGGTTTCTCAGTTGTTATAACTGGAACATCAGTAGCAACAGCTGGTTTCTCGGTTGTTACAACTGGAGCATCAGTAGCAACAGCAGGTTTCTGGGTTGTTACAACTGGAGCATCAGTAGCAACAGCTGGTTTCTCGGTTGTTACAACTGGAGCATCAGTGGCAACTGCTGGTTTCTCAGTTGTTACAACTGGAGCATCAGTAGCAACAGCTGGTTTCTCTGTTGTTACAACTGGAGCATCAGTAGCAACAGCTGGTTTCGCAGTTGTAACAAATGGAGCATCAGTAGAAACAGCTGGTTTCTTTGTTGTTACAACTGGAGCATCAGTAGCAACAGCGGGTTTGTCAGTTGTTACAACTGGAGCATCAGTAGCAACAGCTGGTTTCTCGGTTGTAACAACTGGAGCATCAGTAGCAACAGCGGGTTTCTTGGTTGTTACAACTGGAGCATCAGTGGCAACTGCTGGTTTCTCAGTTGTTATAACTGGAACATCAGTAGCAACAGCTGGTTTCTCGGTTGTTACAACTGGAGCATCAGTAGCAACAGCAGGTTTCTGGGTTGTTACAACTGGAGCATCAGTAGCAACAGCTGGTTTCTCGGTTGTTACAACTGGAGCATCAGTGGCAACTGCTGGTTTCTCAGTTGTTACAACTGGAGCATCAGTAGCAACAGCTGGTTTCTCTGTTGTTACAACTGGAGCATCAGTAGCAACAGCTGGTTTCGCAGTTGTAACAAATGGATCATCAGTAGAAACAGCTGGTTTCTTTGTTGTTACAACTGGAGCATCAGTAGCAACAGCGGGTTTGTCAGTTGTTACAACTGGAGCATCAGTAGCAACAGCTGGTTTCTCGGTTGTAACAACTGGAGCATCAGTAGCAACAGCAGGTTTCTTGGTTGTTACATCTGGAGCATCAGTAGCAACAGCTGGTTTCTCGGTTGTTACAACTGGAGCATCAGTAGCAACAGCTGGTTTCTCGGTTGTTACAACTGGAGCATCAGTAGCAACAGCTGGTTCCTCAGTTGTTACAACTGGAGCATCAGTAGCAACTGCTGGTTTTTCAGGTGTTACAACTGGAGCATCAGTAGCAACAGCTGGTTCCTCAGTTGTTACAAGTGGAGCATCAGTAGCAACAGCTGGTTTCTCGGTTGTTACAACTGGAGCATCTGTAGCAATAGCTGGTCTCTCGGTTGTTACAACTGGAGCATCAGTAGCAACAGCTGGTTTCTCGGTTGTTACAACTGGAGCATCAGTGGCAACAGCTGGTTTCTCAGTTGTTATAACTGGAGCATCAGTAGCAACAACTGGTTTCTCGGTTGTTACAACTGGAGCATCAGTAGCAACAGCAGGTTTCTCGGTTGTTACAAGTGGAGCATCAGTAGCAACAGCGGGTTTCTGGGTTGTTACAACTGGAGCATCAGTAGCAACAGCTGGTTTCTTGGTTGTTACAACTGGAGCATCAGTAGCAACGGCGGGTTTGTCGGTTGTTACAATTGAAGCATCAGTAGGAACAGCTGGTTTGTCAGTTGTCACAGCTGGAGCATCACTAGCAACAGCTGGTTTCTTGGTTGTTACAACTGGAGCATCAGTAGCAACAACTGGTTTCTCGGTTATTACAACTGGAGCATCAGTAGCAATAGCTGGTTTCTGAGTTGTTACAACTGGAGCATCGGTAGCAACAGCTGGTTTCTCGGTAGTTACAGCTGGAACATCAGTAGTAACAGCTGGTTTCTGGGTTATTACAACTGGAGCATCAGTAGAAACATTTTGTTTCCCGGTTGTTACAACTGGAGCATCAGTAGCAACAGCTGGTTTCTCGGTTGTTACAACTGGAGCATCGGTAGCAACAGCTGTTTTCTCGGTTGTAACAACTGGAGCATCAGTAGCAACAGCGGGTTTCATGGTTGTTACAACTGGAGCATCAGTAGCAACAGCTGCTTTCTCAGTTGTTACAACTGGAGCATCAGTACCAACAGCTGGTTTCTCGGTTGTCACAACTGGAGCATCAGTAGCAACATCTGGTTTCTTGGTTGTTAAAACTGGAGCATCAGTAGCAACTGCTGGTTTCTCAGTTGTTACAACTGGAGCATCAGTAGCAACAGCTGGTTTCTGGGTTGTAACAACTGAGCCATCAGTAGCAACAGCTGGTTTCTCGGTTGCAACAACTGGAGCATCAGTAGCAACAGCTACTTTCTCGGTTGTTAGAACTGGAGCATCAGTAGCAACAGCTGGTTTCTTGGTTGATACAACTGGAGCATCAGTAGCAACAGCTGGTTTCTCGGTAGTTACAACTGGAGCATCAGTAGCAACAGCTGGTTTCTGGGTCGTTCCAACTGGAGCATCAGTAGAAACAGCTGATTTCTCGGTGGTTACAAGTGGAGCATCAGTAGCAACAGCGGGTTTATTGGTTGTTACAACTGGAGCATCAGTAGCAACAGCTGACATTTGAGTAGTTATAAAAGGAGCCTCTGTTGTAAAATCAGGTGATTGTGTCCTTGATTTCAAGCCCTGTGGTAAATCTGTTGGTGCTAGAAGCTTTTCTGTCTGTGAAGATGGACCAGGAACATCAGTAGCAATATCTTGTGTCTCTGTTGTTACAACTGGAACGTCTGTAGCAACTGCGGGTTTCTGGGTTGTTACTACTGGAGCATCAGTAGCAACAGCTGGTTCCTCAGTTGTCACAACTGGAGCATCAGTAGCAACTGCTGGTTTCTCAGTTGTTACAACCGGAGCATCAGTAGCAACAGCTGGTTTCTCGGTTGTTACAACTGGAGCATCAGTAGCAATAGCTGGTTTCTCGGTTGTTACAACTGGAGCATCAGAAGCAACAGCTGGTTTCTCGGTTGTTACAACTGGAGCATCAGTAGCAACAGCTGATTTCTCAGTTGTTACAACTGGAGCATCAGTAGCAACAGCAGGTTTCTCGGTTGTTACAACTGGTGCATCAGTAGCAACAGCTGGTTTCTCGGTTGTTACAACTTGAGCATCAGTAGCAACAGCTGGTTTCTTGGATGTTACAACTGGAGCATCAGTAGCACCACCTGGTTTCTCGGTTGTCATAACTGGAGCATCAGTAGCAACAGCTGATTTCTTGGTTGTTACAACTGGAGCATCAGTAGCAACAGCTGGTTTGTCGGTTGTTACAATTGGAGCATCAGTAGCAACAGCTGGTTTCTCAGTTGTTACAACTGGAACATCAGTAGCAACAGCGGGTTGATCAGTTGTTACAACTGGAACATCAGTAGCAACTGCTGGTTTCTGAGTCGTTACAACTGGAGCATCAGTAGCAACAGAGGGTTTGTCGGTTGTTACAACTTGAGCATCAGTAGCAACTGCTGGTTTCTGAGTTGTTACAACTGGAGCATCAGTAGCAACAGCTGGTTTCTCGGATGTGACAACTGGAGCATCAGTGGCAACAGCTGGTTTCTTGGTTGTTACAACTGGAGCATCAGTAGCAACAGCTGGTTTCTCGTTTGTTACATCTGGAGCATCAGTGGCAACTGCTGGTTTCTCAGTTGTTATAACTGGAGCATCAGTAGTAACAGCTGGTTTCTCGGTTGTTACAACTGGAGCATCAGTAGCAACAGCAGGTTTCTGGGTTGTTACAACTGAAGCATCAGTAGCAACAGCTGGTTTCTGGGTTGTTACAACTGGAGCATCAGTAGCAACAGCGGGTTTCATGGTTGTTACAACTGGAGCATCAGTAGCAACAGCTGCTTTCTCAGTTGTTACAACTGGAGCATCAGTACCAACAGCTGGTTTCTCGGTTGTCACAACTGGAGCATCAGTAGCAACATCTGGTTTCTTGGTTGTTAAAACTGGAGCATCAGTAGCAACTGCTGGTTTCTCAGTTGTTACAACTGGAGCATCAGTAGCAACAGCTGGTTTCTGGGTTGTAAAAACTGAGCCATCAGTAGCAACAGCTGGTTTCTCGGTTGATACAACTGGAGCATCAGTAGCAACAGCTGGTTTCTCGGTAGTTACAACTGGAGCATCAGTAGCAACAGCTGGTTTCTGGGTCGTTCCAACTGGAGCATCAGTAGAAACAGCTGATTTCTCGGTGGTTACAAGTGGAGCATCAGTAGCAACAGCGGGTTTATTGGTTGTTACAACTGGAGCATCAGTAGCAACAGCTGACATTTGAGTAGTTATAAAAGGAGCCTCTGTTGTAAAATCAGGTGATTGTGTCCTTGATTTCAAGCCCTGTGGTAAATCTGTTGGTGCTAGAAGCTTTTCTGTCTGTGAAGATGGACCAGGAACATCAGTAGCAATATCTTGTGTCTCTGTTGTTACAACTGGAACGTCTGTAGCAACTGCGGGTTTCTGGGTTGTTACTACTGGAGCATCAGTAGCAACAGCTGGTTCCTCAGTTGTCACAACTGGAGCATCAGTAGCAACTGCTGGTTTCTCAGTTGTTACAACCGGAGCATCAGTAGCAACAGCTGGTTTCTCGGTTGTTACAACTGGAGCATCAGTAGCAATAGCTGGTTTCTCGGTTGTTACAACTGGAGCATCAGAAGCAACAGCTGGTTTCTCGGTTGTTACAACTGGAGCATCAGTAGCAACAGCTGATTTCTCAGTTGTTACAACTGGAGCATCAGTAGCAACAGCAGGTTTCTCGGTTGTTACAACTGGTGCATCAGTAGCAACAGCTGGTTTCTCGGTTGTTACAACTTGAGCATCAGTAGCAACAGCTGGTTTCTTGGATGTTACAACTGGAGCATCAGTAGCACCACCTGGTTTCTCGGTTGTCATAACTGGAGCATCAGTAGCAACAGCTGATTTCTTGGTTGTTACAACTGGAGCATCAGTAGCAACAGCTGGTTTGTCGGTTGTTACAATTGGAGCATCAGTAGCAACAGCTGGTTTCTCAGTTGTTACAACTGGAACATCAGTAGCAACAGCGGGTTGATCAGTTGTTACAACTGGAACATCAGTAGCAACTGCTGGTTTCTGAGTCGTTACAACTGGAGCATCAGTAGCAACAGCGGGTTTGTCGGTTGTTACAACTTGAGCATCAGTAGCAACTGCTGGTTTCTGAGTTGTTACAACTGGAGCATCAGTAGCAACAGCTGGTTTCTCGGATGTGACAACTGGAGCATCAGTGGCAACAGCTGGTTTCTTGGTTGTTACAACTGGAGCATCAGTAGCAACAGCTGGTTTCTCGTTTGTTACATCTGGAGCATCAGTGGCAACTGCTGGTTTCTCAGTTGTTATAACTGGAGCATCAGTAGTAACAGCTGGTTTCTCGGATGTGACAACTGGAGCATCAGTGGCAACAGCTGGTTTCTTGGTTGTTACAACTGGAGCATCAGTAGCAACAGCTGGTTTCTCGTTTGTTACATCTGGAGCATCAGTGGCAACTGCTGGTTTCTCAGTTGTTATAACTGGAGCATCAGTAGTAACAGCTGGTTTCTCGGTTGTTACAACTGGAGCATCAGTAGCAACAGCAGGTTTCTGGGTTGTTACAACTGAAGCATCAGTAGCAACAGCTGGTTTCTGGGTTGTTACAACTGGAGCATCAGTAGCAACAGCGGGTTTGGCGGTTGTTACAACTGGAGCATCAGTAGCAACAACGGGTTTCTCGGTTGTTACAACTGGAGCATCAGTAGCAACAGCTGGTTTCTCGGTTGTTACAACTGGAGCATCAGTAGCAACAGCTGGTTTCTCGGTTGTTACAACTGGAGCATCAGTGGCAACAGCTGGTTTCTCGGTAGTTACAACTGGAGGATCAGTAGCAACAGCTGGTTTCTCGGTTGTTACAACTGGAGCATCAGTTGCAACAGCTGGTTTCTCGGTTGTAACAACTGGAGCATCAGTAGCAACAGCGGGTTTCCCGGTTGTTACAACTGGAGCATTAGTAGCAACAGCTGGTTTCTCGGTTGTTACAACTGGAGCATCAGTAGCAACAGCTGGTTTCACGGTTGTCACAACTGGAGGATCAGTAGCAAGAGCTGGTTTCTGGGTTGTTACAACTGGAGCATCTGTAGCAATAGCTGGTCTCTCGGTTGTTACAACTGGAGCATCAGTAGCAACAGCTGGTTTCTCGGTTGTTACAACTGGAGCATCAGTGGCAACTGCTGGTTTCTCAGTTGTTATAACTGGAGCATCAGTAGCAACAGCTGGTTTCTCTGTTGTTACAACTGGAGCATCAGTAGCAACAGCAGGTTTCTGGGTTGTTACAATTGGAGCATCAGTAGCAACAGCTGGTTTCTGGGTTGTTACAACTGGAGCATCAGTAGCAACAGCGGGTTTGTCGGTTGTTACAATTGAAGCATCAGTAGGAACAGCTGGTTTGTCGGTTGTCACAATTGGAGCATCAGTAGGAACAGCTGGTTTGTCGGTTATCACAATTGGAGCATCAGTAGCAACAGCTAGTTCCTCAGTTGTTACAACTGGAGCATCAGTAGCAACTGCTGGTTTTTCAGTTGTTACAACTGCAGCATCAGTAGCAACAGCTGGTTCCTCAGTTGTTACAAGTGGAGCATCAGTAGCAACAGCTGGTTTCTCGGTTGTTACAACTGGAGCATCTGTAGCAACAGCTGGTTTCTCGGTTGTTACAACTGGTGCATCAGTAGGAAGAGCTGGTTTCTGGGTTGTTACAACTGGAGCATCTGTAGCAATAGCTGGTCTCTCGGTTGTTACAACTGGAGCATCAGTAGCAACAGCTGGTTTCTCGGTTGTTACAACTGGAGCATCAGTGGCAACTGCTGGTTTCTTAGTTGTTATAACTGGAGCATCAGTAGCAACAACTGGTTTCTCGGTTGTTACAACTGGAGCATCAGTAGCAACAGCAGGTTTCTCGGTTGTTACAAGTGGAGCATCAGTAGCAACAGCGGGTTTCTGGGTTGTTACAACTGGAGCATCAGTAGCAACAGCTGGTTTCTTGGTTGTTACAACTGGAGCATCAGTAGCAACAGCGGGTTTGTCGGTTGTTACAATTGAAGCATCAGTAGGAACAGCTGGTTTGTCAGTTGTCACAGCTGGAGCATCACTAGCAACAGCTGGTTTCTTGGTTGTTACAACTGGAGCATCAGTAGCAACAGCTGGTTTCTCGGTTATTACAACTGGAGCATCAGTAGCAATAGCTGGTTTCTGAGTTGTTACAACTGGAGCATCGGTAGCAACAGCTGGTTTCTCGGTAGTTACAGCTGGAACATCAGTAGTAACAGCTGGTTTCTGGGTTATTACAACTGGAGCATCAGTAGAACTAACTTGTTTCCCGGTTGTTACAACTGGAGCATCAGTAGCAACAGCTGGTTTCTCGGTTGTTACAACTGGAGCATCGGTAGCAACAGCTGTTTTCTCGGTTGTAACAACTGGAGCACCAGTAGCAACAGCGGGTTTCATGGTTGTTACAACTGGAGCATCAGTAGCAACAGCTGCTTTCTCAGTTGTTACAACTGGAGCATCAGTAGCAACAGCTGGTTTCTCGGTTGTCACAACTGGAGCATCAGTAGCAACATCTGGTTTCTTGGTTGTTACAACTGGAGCATCAGTAGCAACTGCTGGTTTCTCAGTTGTTACAACTGAAGCATCAGTAGCAACAGCTGGTTTCTGGGTTGTAACAACTGAGCCATCAGTAGCAACAGCTGGTTTCTCGGTTGCAACAACTGGAGCATCAGTAGCAACAGCTACTTTCTCGGCTGTTACAACTGGAGCATCAGTCGCAACAGCTGGTTTCTCGGTTGTTACAACTGGAGCATCAGTGGCAACAGCTGGTTTCTCGGTATTTACAACTGGAGCATCAGTTGCAACAGCTGGTTTCTCGGTTGTAACAACTGGAGCATCAGTAGCAACAGCGGGTTTCATGGTTGTTACAACTGGAGCATCAGTAGCAACAGCTGGTTTCTCGGTTGTCACAACTGGAGCATCAGTAGCAAGAGCTGGTTTCTGGGTTGTTACAACTGGAGCATCTGTAGCAATAGCTGGTCTCTCGGTTGTTACAACTGGAGCATCAGTAGCAACAGCTGGTTTCTCGGTTGTTACAACTGGGGCATCAGTAGCAACTGCTGGTTTCTCGGTTGTCACAACTGGAGCATCAGTAGCAAGAGCTGGTTTCTGGGTTGTTACAACTGAAGCATCTGTAGCAATAGCTGGTCTCTCGGTTGTTACAACTGGAGCATCAGTAGCAACAGCTGGTTTCTTGGTTGTTACAACTGGAGCATCAGTGGCAACTGCTGGTTTCTCAGTTGTTATAACTGGAGCATCAGTAGCAACAGCTGGTTTCTTTGTTGTTACAAGTGGAGCATCAGTAGCAACAGCAGGTTTGTCAGTTGTTACAACTGGAGCATCAGTAGCAACAGCTGGTTTCTGGGTTGTTACAACTGGACCATCAGTAGCAACAGCGGGTTTGTCGGTTGTTACAATTGAAGCATCAGTAGGAACAGCTGGTTTGTCGGTTGTTACAATTGGAGCATCGGTAGCAACAGCTGGTTCCTCAGTTGTTACAACTGGAGCATCAGTAGCAACTGCTGGTTTCTCAGTTGTTACAACTGGAGCATCAGTAGCAACAGCTGGTTCCTCAGTTGTTACAAGTGGAGCATCAGTAGCAACAGCTGGTTTCTCGGTTGTTACAACTGGAGCATCTGTAGCAACAGCTGGTTTCTCGGTTGTTACAACTGGAGCATCAGTAGCAACAGCTGGTTTCTCGGTTGTAACAACTGGAGCATCAGTAGCAACAGCTGGTTTCTCGGTTGTTACAACTGGAGCATCAGTAGCAACAGCTGGTTTCTCGGTTGTTAGAACTGGAGCATCAGTAGCAACAGCTGATTTGGCGGATGTTACAACTGCAGCATCAGTAGCAACAACGGGTTTCTCGGTTGTTACAACTGGAGCATCAGTAGCAACAGCTGGTTTCTCGGTTGTTACAACTGGAGCATCAGTAGCAACAGCTGGTATCTCGGTTGTCACAACTGGAGCATCGGTAGCACCAGCTGGTTTCTCGGTTGTCACAACTGGAGCATCAGTAGCAACAGCTGGTTTCTTGGTTGTTACAACTGGAGCATCAGTAGGAATAGCGGGTTTCTCGGTTGTTACAACTGGAGCATCAGTAGTATCTGCTGGTTTCTCAGTTGTTACAACTGGAGCATCAGTAGCAACAGCTGGTTTCTGGGTTGTTACAACTGGAGCATCAGTAGCAACAGCTGGTTTCTTGGTTGTTACAACTGGATCATCGGTAGCAACAGCTGGTTTCTCGGTAGTTACAACTGGAGCATCAGTTGCAACAGCTGGTTTCTCGGTTGTAACAACTGGAGCATCAGTAGCAACCGCGGGTTTCATGGTTGTTACAACTGGAGCATCAGAAGCAACAGCTGGTTTCTCGGTTGTTACAACTGGAGCATCAGTAGCAACAGCTGGTTTCTCGGTTGTCACAACTGGAGCATCAGTAGCAACATCTGGTTTCTTGGTTGTTACAACTGGAGCATCAGTAGCAACTGCTGGTTTCTCAGATGTTACAACTGGAGCATCAGTAGCAACAGCTGGTTTCTCGGTTGTCACAACTAGAGCATCAGTTGCAACAGCTGGTTTCTTGGTTGTAACAAGTGGAGCATCAGTAGCAACAGCTGGTTTCTCGGTTGTCACAACTGGAGCATCAGTAGCAACATCTGGTTTCTTGGTTGTTACAACTGGAGCATCAGTAGCAACTGCTGGTTTCTCAGATGTTACAACTGGAGCATCAGTTGCAACAGCTGGTTTCTCGGTTATAACAACTGGAGCATCAGTAGCAACAGCGGGTTTCATGGTTGTTACAACTGGAGCATCAGTAGCAACAGCTGGTTTCTCGGTTGTTACAACTGGAGCATCAGTAGCAACAGCTGGTGTCTCAGTTGTTACAACTGGAGCATCAGTAGCAACAGCTGGTTTCTCGGCTGTCACAACTGGAGCATCAGTAGCAACAGCTGGTTTCTTGGTTGTTACAACTGGAGCATCGGTAGCAACAGCTGGTTTCTCGGTAGTTACAACTGGAGCATCAGTAGCAACAGCTGGTTTCTGGGTTGTTACAACTGGAGCATCAGTAGAAACAGCTGGTGTCTTAGTTGTTACAACTGGAGCATCAGTAGCAACAGCTGGTTTCTCGGTTGTCACAACTGGAGCATCAGTAGCAACAGCTGGTTTCTTTGTTGTTACAACTGGAGCATCGGTAGCAACAGCTGGTTTCTTGGTAGTTACAACTGGAGCATCAGTTGCAAAAGCTGGTTTCTCGGTTGTTACAACTGGAGCATCAGTAGCATCTGCTGGTTTCTCAGTTGTTACAACTGGAGCATCAGTAGCAACAGCTGGTTTCTCGGTTGTTACAACTGGAGCATCAGTAGCAACAGCTGGTTTCTCGGTTGTCACAACTGGAGCATCAGTAGCAACATCTGGTTTCTTGGTTGTTACAACTGGAGCATCAGTGGCAACTGCTGGTTTTTCAGTTGTTACAACTGGAGCATCAGTAGCAACAGCTGGTTTCTCGGTTGTTACAACTGGAGCATCAGTAGCAACAGCGGGTTTCTGGGTTGTTACAACTGGAGCATCTGTAGCAACAGCTGGTTTCTCGGTTGTTACAACTGGAGCATCAGTAGCAACAGCTGGTTTCTCGGTTGTAACAACTGGAGCATCAGTAGCAACAGCTGGTTTCTTGGTTGTTACAACTGGAGCATCAGTAGCAACAGCTTGTTTCTCGGTTGTTACAACTGGAGCATCAGTAGCAACAGCTGGTTTCTGAGAAGAAATAACTGGAGTATCAGTAGGAACAGCTGGCTTTTCACTCGTTTGCCTTGGAGTATCATCAGTCTGTTGTTTTAAATTTTCAGGAAGTTCTGTAACAGGCGTTGTCGTAACATCATCATCTACAATGTAAAAGATAAGATCGAAATGAGACTTTTATTTCACAATAAATTGTAACTACTGTACAATGTAGTGGTATGTCAGTGTAACTTCCCTCAGTAAGTTTCAACAGTAATCATATTTAATCACAATGCTTTAGAATTTTTATGGCAATAGTATACATGCCTTAAAAACAAATTCAGTTGTTTGGAAAAATGTTGGTTGAAGTTCCGTTACATATTGTTTTTATTAGACTGTTTAAAATGATAGAATTCCATAAAAAATAATATTTTCAATCATACAGAAATGACAATTCTGTACGAAGATGCAATAGATATAGTGGTTTGATTATGGCCTGATCATTTAACAGGATTGAGCAGTCAAGAAGCTTGGTAATCAAAAATTTTAAGGCAATACGGAACAGGCAGTTGAAATCAATGACATTTAACCCTTTCACTACGGAGCGCCGCTCCAGTGGCTCGGTGAATAACTTCATAAGCCAGAGCGCCACTACCAGCGGCTTAAAAATTAGCATAATATTAAACAATTCCGTCATAGCTGAACACTTTATTCTGTAGTGAAAGAGTTAAACATTAAGCGCCAAATGACCTGTTTACATGCAAAAGTTTTCTCTGCCTTGAAACAAAAGCCTTTTAAAGACACCATTTTGTAATATCGGAATACTGGAGCAAAGGTTGCCCAGATACTCCACTGCTGAGCGTGCACCGAGAACACACACACACACACACACACAAGTGTGTATTTACCTCCAATCGGGGACCTCCTATTGTCCCTCTTTTGTTTGTACTACTAACTTTTTAGCAACAGCTCCCATTGGTTTTGAACACGATTTCCAACTGGGGACCTTTTCCAATCGGGGACCCTATTGTCCTCTTTTGTTATCAGTCCCCGGTTTGAATGCCTAAACAAACTCACACACACACCGTCTCATGCTTCATTTTACCCACACATTACAATGACTGAAAAAGGTCTTGAAATATTCTGGCTATTGAGAGGTGGTTCCAGACCTTCGTCCTTTTGTTCCAACAAAAGGATTTTGAGGCATCGAGAGGCTTCCACCGAAAGGGACAATCCAACAAGAAGAATCTTTGTTCTGTTAGCATTGTCAAGTCAGGGTTTCTCTATGCCAGCGGTACCCTTCAAGAAAATTGATTCCGGCAATTCCCCCAGAGGAATCTCACCGAGGGACGGGGTAAAAAAAAGTTTTACCACACAGAATCTCACGTAACCAAAACATTTAGCATTTTTAGAGCTGCTAAGGTCAACTAACTCAATTTCATAGACTGTTGGTTGCAGAGATGAGGCCATTGTACATGATGTAAGTCACTTTACAGGTCAATTTAGATAGAAATCTAGAGGAATTTCTTTTCACAATACGAAAAAATCTGTTTTGGACCTTGGTCTGACCTGTGTAAGTCTGTCTGACCTTCTCACACTACACATTTCAATTCGGCGTTGACCCCTGTAAGAGTGCTTGATCTGTGTCAAAACCAACCCTGGTCAGGAGGAGGGTAGAGAGCTCTTGACCTATGACAAATCCAACACATGTCAAAAGCACCAGAGTGGACACTCTCGGGTTCATTTACAAACCATGTTGAGTGTGTGGCGCCATCTGCAGTAATGCAGTATGGGAGTTTTCTGTTTGGATCTGTGTAGGCCTAAGCTGGATCCTGACAGTGTGAAACAATGGCAGAATATTTTGGTCGAATGTTAAACGCATTTACCTACAAGCTGATTTTGCACTGAGCTAGTGTGAAAAAGCAGATTTGAACGGCTACAAGTTGAAACAGATCCAACAATGATAATGTGAGAAGGCCTTTGGCTTAAGCTCAACAAGCTACTCAAGTAGAAAAAAAAAAATGGTGCCAGTACTGAGTGTGACTGTTTCTTAGCAATATATGCAGCTCAAGATACTTGGTCCTGGCTTATAATAGCTTGAAAAGAGGAGTTTGTGGGGCAACTTTTCTACCAGTGTGTAACATGGGCACAGGGTCAATATGCAAATTAGGTCTGCGATGTTTACCAAGCGCTGTGTAAAAATGGTCTATGGTTTAAAATAAAAGGCCCACCAGGAACGTTTTTTTTTTTTTAATAAGGGCAAGTTTCATTTTACGTCTTTATGTTTTAAGCACACATGGATTCAGGTTTTACATTTATTTCTCTAATAAGTCATCTTTTTAAGCACATTGAAGGTTAGCGCAGAATTAGCTTAAAAAAAAACGTACCTGTACAGTTACTTGACCTTTGACCTGGGCTACGACAAAATCCCTCGTATGCATACGTGAGCTTGATCCGGCGAGCTGGCATACATGCTGAGCTGACTTTTTTCAGATGACAAAGGTTTCTGAAGGTTCGTTCTCTGCATCCGACTATACCACACACATACTGAAAACCCTCTCCTCTGCAATGTGTAGGGCAGTCCGTGTCTGTAAAATAAAAAATTTCACCATCCAAATGTTAAGTAAAATATGCACATGTACCTTTGAAGTTATTAAGTACATGTACAAGTTGTTAATAGAAAAAAGTAAAAGTAGTCATTGGGACTACAGTCAAGTTTATCGCGTTTACTAAGTGCAAAAGTGTTAGGAAGTTTGTTTCGGTCAAGTGCAAAAATCAAGATAATAGGTCTAAATCCTTTTGGGCCGGGGGGGGGGGGGGGGGGGTTCCTTAAGATCATCCCCCCAATATTTGCCAAGTAGTGAAAACAACAGACCGATTGTGCGACCAATGTTTACATGTCATCATGTGACCTGTAGTGGGTATTGAGTAATCTGAGCTGATGGCAAGTGCAAATACATGCCATGACAACCATCACACCAAAAGTAGGTTTTTGGTAGCTACTAATCCATTTTATTAAAGTTGTATGTTGTGACATTGATTTAAATCACATTACTGTTTCATAAACGACCAGTATTCTACTACAAAAGAGGTTTAATTTGAGTTATGCACTACCATGACTACTGGCGTAAGCCAACTATGTAGCCACCTGCCTGTTATTTTGTTTGAAATGTAGGCCTAAATAACTGAAAAAAGGGTTAAGATCTGTCATTACTGGCTTTATTCAGCCACTCGAAGGTCTCTGGTACAAACTCAGGAATATTTTTTCACGGATTTCGAGAAAGAAAAGCCTCGATCGAATAAACAAATGCAACAATCAAAGGCCGCAAATTAACCAACAGCACCCACATCGTCCACAGCAATTGCAGTGGTGCCCTGTGCTTTTGCCGAGGTGCCCTTTGCAAACTTCCAGTAAAAGTTTACGTTTTCCTCATAGAAGTGTCCCTTACCAAAAAAAAAAACTGTGCCCTTTCAAGAGCAAAGTTCAAGGCCTGCAATCATCATGTACTGTACGGCACTTTCCTATGGAGGATGTCGTGCTTGTTTACATTAATACCCACTACAGGTCACGTGCGCGGGTCGGGCAATCGGTGTATTAGTCATATTTGACTAACTCATAAAAGTACATTAAGTAAAAATTAAAACAACGTTTATATTTTAAAATATACAACTGCGCTGGTGTAAAATAGCGTCTGAATGAGGAAACAATCAGGGTGGTTTGATGAAGTGCATGCAGTGCCCCTTACTTTTTGTCCCACAAAAGGAGAAAACAGGTAGGGAAAGACTTTTTCTCAAAAGATAACCCAGTCAATCAGTCAATGAGTCAATCCTCCACACTCAGACAACATCCCACATCCTGCACAGGATTTGGCAGGGTTAAGGTTTTTAAGGCCTTGTAATTTTGCACTTTTTTGTGTTTTTTATTTTATTTTCGGTAACTTCACTTATGGCCAAAAACTCAGTTGCCTGGGTAACCTTAAAAAACTATTAGCAAGGACTGTAACGGGAAGGTTTGTATTATTACCCATAATACTTAATTAATTAAAGTGACTGCAACTTTCAAGTGGTTTATTTATACTGTTCTTATAACTGTGGTGTGTACATTTGTTTCTTTTGCATCTGTCTGGCTGCCCCCACCCCCCCCGAAAAAAAGTTAAAGTTTGTCCACAACTTCTCCAATAACATCATGTAGAGTTAAGACAACACAACTGTGCTTGTAGTTTGTATTCCCTCGTGGCATGTCAAACTAAATGCAGTCAGTATTTCATTTTTTTCTGGTGTTCAGAAAGTCACTTTTATAGTACAACTACAGGGTCACTCCATACACTGCAAAGTGGGGTCAAGTGGGGGCAAAGACAATGACTATTCTGGTTCTAGGTCTGGGTGACCATAGAGGTAGAGTAAAACAAAACAAAACAAAAAATGTCATCTGGAAAATAGTAACACACTTCCTCTTTGGAAGGCACTGCACCTTTTACAGTTTAACTTCGAAATTCCATCAATTTTCTCTTAAAAATAACTTTGCACCTAAGGTTGATGTTTTTTTTAATTTCTTTGCAGTGAATTATACTTTAGCTAACAACAAACATTTTCCATACCATTGCACGGCCCGATGTGGGAGTAGTCAAACGTCTGATGTGTGTCACGTCCACAAACTTCACGAACAAGATCACATTTTGAGGGGAATGTTATGCCATTGGTTCCACACACCTGCCCCGTAAAGATCAGGTCAAACGAACAAACAGCCCTGACCTGCTTGCAAACGTATTGATTTCCATCCACAATTCTCGTTCCTGTTGAAGAAAATGATAAACAAAAGTAGCTTTAAAGTTTGAAATGTCTGGTAAGTTTGGCAAAAGAACTGGTTTCTTGCCATAAGAAATATGTGATGTGAACAGTCACGGCAAGACATTGGCAATCACTCGGTCGGAAAAACTCCTGCGGGTATTTGAGACTCGAAACTCACACCGCCACGCATGCTCATTTTCTGAGACGTTTTCGACAAATTTAATCTGTAAACTGGTGGATTAAGTCAAAGTGGAAAGAAATACTTCAGCAACAATAATAACGGGACCATTGGCACAAGTTGGTGATTTATTTTTTATTTTGATGGAAAAATGCGGCAAGCACCGCGGAAATAGGGTATTCCGTCCTACATAGATTGTGAATTTCGTATGAAGAGCTCATGTGGCTTGGCTGGACCACGACTCATCCAGAGTGACCAACAAGGTGTCTACCGTGGTGACTACTTTAGTTGTTAGGGCGCCCTCAGTAAATTTTGCTCCCTTTGCTAAATAATAGGCATTGTCATGCCGCCAGTCAAGTTAGTGCTTTTAACAGCGGATTTATTACCTAACTTAAGGGAAAAAACCAAAAACAAAAATCAATAAATAAAATAACTCACTTCCAGCTAAAGCAACCTTCTCTGCAACAAGCAGCAGGAGAAATGTTGCCACGGCAATCCTCATCCTGGGGTGAAATAATGATACAAAAAGTTAAAACGACAAACTTGTAAAGGACGTCTTAAAAAAATATTGTACGTCATCCTGTTCATTGTTCATTTCGTAAAACAACCGGGGACAAAGCATCGGCCCTTAAGCCTGAGATTGTCTGTATACAATTAATTCACCGGCAATAATGTAATTTTTTAAATTAACAATTTTTTTGTAAGGAGGGGTCGACACTTTTCCATATAGGGATTGTCTAATGACTTGCGGGTCACAACTGAGACAAATTTAGTTTGTGAAGCAACGGTCATGGGCTTTAGTGTTAAAAACATGGTTGGGCTTGCTCATTAAAGTTTCTAAGATCTTATTTTGTAAAAGACAGCTTGGGAATGGGATATTGTTAAAAGAAAAGAGGGCAAAACCGCACGTGGAAATTTCTTTAATACTCAGATTCTGTTCTTTCAACTATAACGCAACTGACTACTTCCACCTTTAAATGAACCAAATAGTTGATCCAGGCCAAGACCCTACTAGTTTTTAACCAGATTTTTATTCAACCTCAGCTATAGACCATTCTCACTGACTTCACAATTTCTTAAGCAACACGCGATTTCTACCATTTTGGATTAGTATGCACAATATGACACGTTGCGTTTCTTGGCACCGTGCACGTGTCCAATTTAAGCAACTTTCCGGCTATAATTGGGGAATCGGAATTTGCAGCGTTCCGGCCATAGCACCTGGCTAGCTCATCCATTGGGACCGTCCGGTCCGGTCTCAGTTCTCCAGCATGGGGAGCGATAATAATAATAAGTGACGTCAACTGAGAAGTGTTTTTTATGGGTTGAGGTTTACTCGTTAAGATATTAATCTTAAAGTTATAATTTCAAACAAATAATATTTTCAGAAATTGTATCTTTTTTTTTAAAGATTTTACGTCACAAAAATGACAGAGTGCACTTTCTAAATCAATTAGATCATGCTTAGATCAATTCTTGTCGAAGGTAAATACTGCAGATTCCACTTACTTGCTGCAGTATTAGCTGATTAAATCCGAAAACATTTTAGATTGAGATTTTATAGCTTCTTTAATAGATTCGAGAGAGTTGTAATATAAAGTATTGCAAGAAAAAAATCCGGCATTGATAAAACTGATCAATTGTTTTTTGGTAGCTAACTAAAAAGTTTACAAGATTTATTGTCAGGATCCTGACATAATCGTACGACCAATTTTGCATGTTGTATTTTGTGCAGTATTCATAACATTTGCGAACGTTTTTCGTTTTAAAACAGCATATCTGTCAAAATTCGTTCAAAGAGAAAATAAAAATAAATACATGGTCTGCGCGTTAGCTTTCATCTGCTTATCTTTTTATCTACAAATTTAAGGTTTCCTCATCTATACAAATCGCGTGGG
Organism: Marthasterias glacialis; assembly: GCA_911728455.2. Lineage (NCBI taxonomy): Eukaryota > Metazoa > Echinodermata > Asteroidea > Forcipulatida > Asteriidae > Marthasterias > Marthasterias glacialis. The sequence goes on from OU452221.1 coordinate 9,260,944, forward strand.
TTCTTGGTTAAAACCAAAGGGTTTGCCCTTAACATTTTAAATAACTAGGGCCTAGCCAGCAGGACTAGTTAGCTTTTCATTTCACTGGTCCGCCAGCATTTTCACTGGTCCATATTTCATACTAAATAGGAACGTGTTTTAACACTGAAGATAGCCAGCCGGACCACAAGGAGAGAATTTTCACTGGTCCTCATGTGTTTTAACAAGCATTTGCCCAGCGAACCACTGATATGGGAGAGTGCTGACAACCACCGCAACATGTTAAAAACCGACACAAACTGCGTGGGTTTTTAACTTCATATATATATGTTAAAACCCACCACCTTATCTGCCTGGGTTTTTGAACGTTATATAAATGTTTAAACCCACGCAATCTGTAGAAAAAAAACTCGTCCAGGCACTTGTCCTTGCCCTTAGCGCTCTCCGCAATGTAGTCTCCTTCCTTTGTTTCATCTTACCATATTACACAATACGAATAGAATGCTTACATAATTATCTGCTTATCTGCAAATGGCTCGGGGAGGTTTGCGTGTGGTGAGTTGGGGGTGGCGGCGGGGGTCGCAGGTCGTCTAGGGACTTCGGTCGGCAAGTGCTCATTCGCACCACACCTGTTACCCTAAAAATAAATTTCCTTTTTCTATGTTTATTACATCGTGATGGAACGCAGAGAAAAGCGATACCAGGCCCCATGGAAAATCAGACAACCTCCCAAATTCCGAAATCTACTCCGCGGGTAGTAGAATGATAGCAAGACAAGTTCTCACAACAACAATCTTCTGCAGAAAAAAAAATTGCTAAACCGCAAACCAAATATACATGTACATTGATACCTCACCATGCAATGCCTTAAAACAGACAACCTCCATTACAAACTATTACGAAAACTTAACAGCTTATCAATTAGTTTATTCCTAGGAGAAAATACGCGTGCAAGTAAGTCGTTCTTTCTGAAAGATTTGTTTTCAAAGTTTCTACTGTTCATCTTAGTTCAGCTAAAACTATTATTTTTTTCATATCAAGAAGTTTTGTTTATGGGATGTGTTCAGACCGGTTTAAAAGCACAACGTCAGCTTAGGCTCCGTCGGTAGCGTAGGGGGCTTCCATAGACGCCGCGGAGCCTAGCCGAAGCCACGGCATCGAAAAGGGCTTGTGAAACCAATACTTCACACAATTCAAACTCAACACTTACTAAAATGGTTAATACAAAACTATGCAAGGCATGTAGGATGAGTAACATCTGTCTGGATCAAGGCACAATGAAGTTTCTTCCTGGGGTCCATTATAAACCTCCCTCTCTTTGATGATAGTGAAAATAAACAGCTCGGGGTAAGTGCGAGGGGCTGAGATGGAAACATCAGTCGGCAGGACTATTTTCACACCTGTTCAACCACGCGACTGTTAATCACAATCGTAAATCTTAGAGCAAGCGCTCAATTTCTTCGTGGAATAAAATGTTTGTTTCTGATGATTTGTTTTCTACTCGTACGCGCACACCAAGTGTGTCATCTCCACGAGTTAACGTTTTGCGTGTAAAAAAGCATTTCACGGAATAAGTGATAAGAAGTAAAAGTAAAAACATAGTTTGGGATACGAAGTTTAACAACTTTCCGAATTTAATTTATTGTTAAGTAAAAAACAAAAAACCTCCTCCCTCAAAAAAATAAAATAAATAAATAAATAAATATATAAATAATAAACAAAAAAAGGGTTAGTTCTTTCTTTAAAAAATAATATGTTTGAAGCAAATCAACCTTCATCATTCAACAAGCCAAACGATAAAAACAAGGAATACAAATAGCTAAGCTAATAAACGATTAGGACCGATTGATTTTTAAAGCAAATCGCTTTAGATGCAGAGGCTTAAGTCGTGTTCCCATTGGACTTTTTCTTCCGCGGCCACGCGGAAAGTTACCGTGACTGGATTAGGTGTAGTTCTACCGTGCGTTCCCACTTGGACTTAAATTCCGCTACGGAACAGTTAACTCGTTCTCCAAAACTGGCAGATCGTCACACATCGACGGCGCTGTGCACAGTCACCTTTGACCTAAGCAGGATACGACGTATCTGTGACGTAATTTTCGCAGCAACTGGACGAGATTGGAAAAAGCGTTGTTTTTGTATGCATATGGTATGATGGTCAGTGAAAACGAGACAGGGAACCATACTTCCATTTTCGCGCGCCCTCTGTGTGTGTATACAGTACAGGAAGTGGTGTTATTTGCATAGCGTTTTACACCGTGGTCGCGGTAGGTTTACAGCGCGGAGCGTTCCCATTGGACTTTTTATCGGCCCTGATAACTTACCGTGGCTGCGCGGAAATCTTCCGCGACCTCATTCGGCCTGTTAGTTTTACATCACGGTCGCGGTAAGTTGACAGGGAGGTCAGTTTAACATGCGTTCCCATTGGATTTAATGTTGTCATTCTACAGAAAAGACGCGGTACTTTAGCAAAAATAAGTCCAATGGGAACATGACTTTTGCTAGACATTATTATGGGGAGCATAACCTTCAATCTGAATGACTAGGCTTCCCTGAATTTGCTGCATGCACGCTTACTTTCAATGAAGACTAACATATGATCTGAATTAGCTCAAAATGCAATTTGATTGTCTTGGCCTGGTGGAATGAAGTTCACTTTGAATTTTGTGGTTTTAAATTTTAATCTGAAGGCTTACTTTTCATCAACTTGCAAATTGTCCTCGTGATATTAATATATTTCCGTTTAAAAAGCCACCATGAGCTAGACATGTTACCTTTAATTAATACCCTTGGCCATATAATTCGAGTTATGTTACGAAAACTACACCGTACAAATTTAGCGTTCAGTTAATTCAAACACCATTTGATTTACTTTTGTCCTATATTATCAATTTCTACCGTTCCTTTATAGATGGCATTTCGAGGTTCCTCAAAATAAAAATAGTTCAAACTTCCGTAAATAGAAGTTTTCGAATTTGTTTTCTCTAAAAGTGACAAAATTTTCGATTTCAACACCAAGCCTTTTTACTGTCCAGTGTCAGTGAAAAAACAACCCAAAACAAAACAAAAACGCTCTTTTTGTAATACATACAAAATTTCGATTGCTTAAATTACTTACAATCTACCAACTTTTCAGCACACCCTTGCCATTACGCAAGATTTTCCCTGGCAAAAATACATTATAAAGACATCGGCAAAGCAAGATCACGCTTCGTGTCTCCCAAGAAAGCCTATTTCTTTGGTTTTACAATTAATATAACTTGCCAACCCCGCCAACCAACCAACAGCAAGGGCCCAGTTCGCTCAAGGACCATTGTCGACTAGAGGTCGATGTTGCCTGGTACCCAACAACACATGTTTTTGGGCGCGGTATGTTTTTGAGGATGAGTACCAGTTAATATCAGCCACTAGTCGACGAAAGGTCCTAGCGCGAACTTGGCCCAGGCCGTACCAAAGTTTAACAAATATGACAAACTAGCCGAACCTCTCTCATGCTCATTCATCGTATTAGTCATTACTCCGTAAAATGTATTTATTATGCACACTAATCATTTTTACTGATCACACTTAACTGGCACATTTTCAGAATGGGTACTGTTCTTCTACCTCTGTTTTGTTCGCAACATTTGCAGAGGTTTGCCAGCAGTTTTGTATCCATTTTGTCACAATGCAATGAAACTTGTTAATTCTTTTTTGTAAATTTTTGGTATTATTGTTTTTTTTTATGAACTCATTTCCGACAACAACTGTCAATTAGGTGAGTCTTATCCTTGCTCAGTCTACAAGTCTAGTCTATGGCCTTACTTTTTGAACTTTTTGAAGCAGAAATCAAGCTTGCTCGTGCAAAAATGGTTAGATTGATAAAAGAAGTTAAGAGTTTTCCCCACCATACCAGTCAAGGGATATCCGATCCAGAAATCTACAGACAGGTTACTTTTTGTGAACCACGTGGTTTTTGTGGACCGTGGGTTTCATGACCACCATCATCATCCCGCTGACTTAGGAATAATGTTCATGTTTGCATCGGGGATTGCATTTTTTTACCCATACACCATACTGTGTGTTATAAGCACTGTTAAATCAGTACTTTCCTGAGTCCCGTGGAGATTTTTTTTTCACCGGACTCGGGGAAAGTACTGAGTACTCTCTAAGGATCATGGATAAAAAAAAAACACAAATAAAAAATCCTGCAAACAGTTTTTAATTTAATTTTAACCATGGAGCTTGAACAAAAAACGTATGGTAATCCCCAAATGTTACAAAACTTAGGTATTAGAAAAGAAAGAATACTGAGAATCTTACCTGGAGGAGTTTGGGCGCTGTCCCTCTCAATATGTTGTAAGATTTAAGGCGGGTAGTGGATGGATTATTCAACTCTCTTCAGAACCTTAACCCTCCGTGGCGTGCACCAAGCAAGCTGACAGATCCGAGGTCCTCATCGGAGGGTGCGGGAAGGAGGAATGAGGGTTTTTTAAGATGCATGTGCACCAAGTTATTGGATGGAAGAGATAAGCTCCTGAAAGTTGCAGTTATGCAACAGCCCTAATAAACAACCCCCACCTGGTAACAACGCCCACGCTGGGCGGTACGGAAGATCCAGGGGTTCACAATGCGTGGTTTATTGCTTGCCAGGGTTTCCGTATTATGTAAGGGCCTCCTCCGTCCCTGTATGTCTGTTTTCAATACGTTTCAATTAGCACCTTCGGGTTAATCCCAGACATTTTATGGATTTAGGTTCCGATAGCTTAAGCTTTTACTAAAACAACTGGTCAATTTAAGATCTTAAAGTTTACTCAATAAATTATAGGTCGCCTTAGCATGTACTGTACAATAGGGATTGATGGTACAGTCTCCATAGATAGGCAAGCTCATAAACTTACTGTTATCAGTTTTCTAAATTTAATGGTAAATTTCGTGGTTTTAATGGCATATATAAGTCGTCCTTTTACAATAATGATTTTTATGAAAAACAAAAACAAAAAGGCCCATGATTTCAAATGCTAGTCCTCAAGTGATCCTGGAAACATCCGCACAAAACTACTGCAAGAAAAGTTTCAACTTGTGCTGAAGTTTTTAAAGAGAATATTGTTCACAATGCTCCCAAGGAACTTAATGGAAACTTCGCCCTTGTAGTGGGACCTTAGGCTGATGGAACAGTGTCATTTGACGCCATGCTTGTATCGTGGACTCTCTCCTCACCACTATTGGTGTACATATACCATGGAGCATGTATACTTAACATTTCTCACAGTCCTACTTAGCATAAATCTTGAGCAACCATTCGAGCGATAATTGATGGATAAACACAGGAACTCAACGAGGAAGGAATGAGATGGCACCGATAGGTTATCAGTTTACCTTGTGTCGCAATATAGACGTGCTTTGTAAGTTATGTAATGGGCTCGTGTAAAGATCCATGTGTATGTTTCCGAACCCACCCTGTAACGTCCTATATAACAGGTTGCATCTGTGCACGTGTACTAAGCATGAAAAAGCCTCGGTTGGCATAACAATGCTTTTGATGAAGACAAGGTATAGCTGCCCCGAAATGAAGGCTATTTATATGTTATTAAAGCCGAAGCTAAACATTGGTAAAGAGAAAAACATAAACGCCACATAAGTACATATACCTTACATGGTATAAAGATAATGATGGTGAAAAACATTCCTTGAAATATTTCTGTCTGAAGTGGTATCGTTTTTAGATAAATGAAATAACATCCAAAGTTAGTTTTCGTCTCAGTAAGACGAAAACTCTGCCTATAGGAATGCGTACAAAAATGCTGAATGCATTTTTACCGTTTTCTCGCAAATGAAACAACGAAATGGGCTGACATTAGACTGGTTCCCAGTCCCTACATCGTTTTCGTTCTGACTGAATATAGGGACCGGTAGCGGGTAATGAAAATTAGCGTATACCTGGCAGATTTCTGTCAGGTATATGCTAAGGTATATGCTAATTAGAATTAGCGTATACGTCTACGTAATCCCATAATGCAATGTGGCCTTACACAAAACGTCTGATGGACACAGAATCTCCCATGGTGCAGACCATGGAGGTAGAAATTACGCTAGTTAAGATGTTCTTTTAAAGTTAGTTTGCAACAACATGCACACATCACGAGCATAGCAAACGTCCTCTCTAAAACTAGAAAATTATTACCGCGCCCGCGCAATCGAGTATCAAAAGCGCCGTAGGTACCGGTCCCTACATACAGTCAGAAGAGAACGATATAGGGACCGGGAACCAGTCTAGAGCTGACATTTCCACAGATTGGTTTTATTAAAAGTATCATGATTTGTGCAAAGAATGGAAACATTTACAGTCAGTTTACAATGTTGAGCTGAGGCTTTAAGACTCGCGTCCAAAATGAACTGTCCTAACAACAGTTGTGTTTAGGCTTTAGGTGTAGTCCACTTTATCAAATTTAGTAAAAGAACAATAGACCGTACGTCTCGAGCTTATTTTGAAATTTTGGGTTCGACACTTGCGTAGTCTATCTTTGAAAGGCGCCGTGAAAAATCGAGATGAAATGTAATAAAATAAATCTTGGAAGTGTGTCAAGAGCAAAGTAAGTAGATTAATGAAGACTTGCAAGCGCGATGATAGTTCACCTCGGATGGCCCATGGATGGCCGTAAATGATCTGATTTGTAATTTCCTTAGTTCATGCATTTCAGTGAGTTCCATCTGATAAATATCTTCCTGTGTGGAAACTATTTTTATTACTTCCCTGTTTCCATGCATTACGTAAGGACGGAACAGTGCGGGTGCTGTAGATAATGACAAAAAAGTTCAAATAACCTGGGCGAGCTTCACTTAAGGAACCTCTTTCAACCATGTGTCAACTTACTGCCCCCCCCCCCCCGGGCATGGGTCATTGGTGCATTGACCGAGTCCGGAATTTTATACGTTTTTTTTCCAGTAAAGATTGAGGAGGGTAGGGGGTCTGACCATGTTGACCCAGATTGTCGTGCGCCGATATTTGTAGGGCGAGGCTGTTGGTTCTAAGATCCTAATATATTCATAAAGTTGATCAATACAATTCGCATATACCGGTAATAATACAGGCGTGGACGCTAGGTTACACATTATAAAAGTTCTCTATGGTAACACAAAGTGTTAATTTGACAGAATATGCACCTCCACAAGAAGAAATTCATTTTTTGACGTAACTATGGACACTTTCAAATTGTATTACGAAACGTAAAGCCATCTGTGATCTCACCGTCCGTCTGAAGTCGACGATATGCGTATTGTTGGTTTCGGCAGTGGCACGACCACTTGCTAAACATAAAATGGCATGGGGTGGATTTCACAAGCACTAGGACTAGTCTTATCTCGAGTTAGGACGAGTAACTGGTCATAACTTATAGGGCTTGTCCTAAGTTAGGACTGGTTTTGTGTACTCCACCCCCTGGTCTTAAACGTTGCCGCTCGACCATACATCAAGGCAATATCACCTCATTACAGGGTTTGAGGCTTTTTTGTAACCGCCTTGTGCAACTTGTGAACACAGGAGCATTGGTCACACAGGAACATAATATCAATGGACAGGAGTAGCTTTCAGTTTTCATGATGGCCAAGCTGTCTCTGATGGCAGTATTTCTATATTCTCTTCAGTTTAGCTTCAAATCACTCTTGCTGAATTATTTTATTCGTGTCTAAAGTTTCAACAAAGCTGGCAAATGTTCTCAATGCGGCATTGTTTTTGAATCAGTGCATCAATTCCTATTCCTTATCCAAGATTCACCTTCAAGAATTGTCATACTTTTTGTGAAAACTTCAAAAAAAAAATATTTCCTCGAAGTGAGCATTTCAGGGAGAAGTTATTTGCACTAATGGGTATCCTGTCATATGTTTTTGTATCTAAAGCAAGAATAATTTAAAACCACATTTTGTTGAAAATACATCTATACTGGTACGGCCTGTGGTTTTATCCATCACAACCACATCATAAGTGTCAGGAAAGTGTGTTTAAACATAACTTACATTGGAGTAACAGATTACTACTTGTAATCTCCAGATTAGCATGTTGTGTAATTAAAATCAGGAAGCCGATTCCTGCCCAAATGGGGCGGCAAAAGAGCTCTTGGACAATGTAGAGCCATAACCTCCATGGTGGAAATAAACAGGTATACATGTACATGCTTTTCATGAATGCTCCAGTGAATTTGATGGGTGAAGAGATTGCTTCAAAGGCTGTTTCTGAATGGGAAAGATTTACCCTTTGTCCTGGCGGCAAGTGTCATCATTGTGATGATCAAGATGATAGCATGCCGGTCACAACTTTGAACTTTTGAAGTTAACTCAAAAGGGTTGTTGGGTCCATGGCTGGCTAATCCGTTAAAAATAAATATAAACAATTATATAAAACAACACACACTTGATTTCTAGACAGACTTACTATATCAAAGACCTAAACACTGACGTCAATTTTTGCGAACAGGGGAAAGTAGTTTGACGTCAAATTTCGCGACAAGAGGAAAAGTTGTGTGAATTTTTTCATGAATATTGACGTCAATATTTTTTTAGTCGTTGGTGTCCCTTCAGTGCCATTCGGGTTAATTCGCAGACATGAAATTTGACGTCAAATATTGCGACTTCGGGGAAAGTCGTGAAATTCTTCCATGAAATTTGACTTTAATCTTTAAATTGTGTATGTCCCTCCAGGGCCACCATCAGTTTCTGAATGGGATTCATTGCTTTTGCTTTATGCTGAAATGTTCTCGTGGTCAAGAAAAAGTAACCGAGATTTAATTGTTAAAATATTTTATAAAAGCGCCAATCTTCATTACAGTATGTTAAAATTGATTAAACTGAACTGATACTGGCTACTTTCTTTTCGAAAACAGGTGAGTCACATTTGTCATTGCTCTACATTGTTTCCAAAGCTGAATTGTAAAACATACTAAAGTATATCCTGCATTAAGTGCTCACAAACACAAGTAATTTCAAAGAATGCTAAAGTTTTGTTCGTTTGCTGAACACATCAATTTAATGTCCAACTCAATCTCGGTACGTCCAACTTACTAATCATCTCAATATTCGTTTAATATGAAAGTTTTGTTATTACTAAGGTTCACCACTGTACCCACTCAGAGTAACACGGTTTCATTGGTATATAGTTATGTAAATTGATGGTGGGGCAAATTTAAGGACAACTCGACTCTCGAATCCCTAGCCTATTAATTATATGTAATTGAAAACATAGCTTTCCTTCTAGAAAACAAGCTTCAACTCACACTGTAGCAAAGATAAACATAAAAAAAAACAAAATAAACGACAAATAGACCATGTAATCTTAGTTTACATAACAGTGAACTTGTACAGTCCATGCATTCCTGGCAAGCAGGATACTGTACTGGTCACATGGGAATTTATACAATTTGTGTCATACGGTAATTTCCATTTGACAGCTGTACAAGTTTTGAGAAGTGCCATCTTTATTCATATAAATAGTTTGATAAAAATCAGAGAGGGCATTCTCCATAAAATATAGTAAGACCTAAAGTTTTTTCTCTCCATTGAGCTGTGTACAAATTGTGCCCACATGAACTCCAGGCTCTGTGGCTCTTTTGTAAACATGTGATTTCCCAGGTTATATAGTCTATAATAGTTCAACCAATATTGAACACAATTATTGAAAAAAAAAGACGTACAGCCAGTTCTGCATGTGCACTCGAATGATGAACGAACATTGATGGGACCGTCTGTGTATATGCATGTCTCTGTATTGCATGTACACCTATATAAGTCGGTTCAGGACTGAGGTCGTTAGTGCAATTTGTATGGACTTCATGAATCGATTATACATATTTTGGAGCTCCTGGTAAATGGAGTTGATTGATCAAGAGTGGTCTCAAGGGTAATTCTTTCATTCGTTTTTCTAAGAGAAACAATTATTTGTGGATTTTGATTTGTTTTATCAAATTTATACACATTTTTCATTTAACTCCTTTTTGATCATTACGGATATGAACTTGCAGTTAAGGACCTTATAGAACATAATAAGGCAATGCATTTTCTATGTACAACGGTACATTGGTAGTCCAGCCAATGCTCAAGCTAAAAAGAAGACAACTTTACTTATGAAGAAAAGTAACAACAATTTAACTATATACAAAATACTCGTGCCTATGAGCTTTCATGGTTTACAAAACTGCAAAGAATTTAACTGTAGTAGTTACAAACAATAAAACATAATGACATAAAGGAAACATTACCTATCAAACATTGGAATAAATTGCATCAAAAGCTCAAAACAAAACAAAATAATAATAATCAAAATATGCACAAATCTTATGGGCTACGTCTATGCGTAAAATGGCAAAACCCAATCTAATGCACGTGTGACGTAGAAAGCAGTTGTAAATTTAGCAACTAATTTAAATTGCACATAATACAAATTTCGATTTCCATGTATAATATCAACATTGCATTAGGTGGCCCTTTGGTCTGTCTTCATCAAATCATTCCCCTCAAGACAAAAAATAAATAAATAAAATAAAAAAATATAAATATATTATGGTGTCATCAAGGAACAGCTGTCCCTCCATGTTTGAACATAAATTCAAAAATTAGGAAGGTTAAACGTTCAATTAAACGTTAATTATGATCTGACCCTTTTGTATTTATCATAAAACATATATATGCTTCAAAGGGGCTGTTTTATAATCAACCTAACAAACGGTTAGTAATAATAAAAGTAATTAATAATAATTAATAAGAAGTAAAAATGAGACGATGTTACATGACATCATGGAATTCCTGCAGGCACATTTTTTCACAACTCAATGAAAGAAAAGTAAGATCTTACACACAATTACGAAGAACAGTTGCACAACTTATTCAGCAGTTACTTCCACAATTCATGATTTTCATGTTGCAATTCAATAACATTTTTAATGTGATCATTGTAGTAACAATGCCTGCCAGCAGATACCAATGCACACATTCACTAGTTTGTTTGTGTAAACAAATGCCAAATGGTCTAATTGCAAGCTCACTTCATGCAAAAATGATCTAAGCGCAGCAACCTCGAGATAGGTTTCGAGGAATGCTTTATGTCTGCTCACAAATCGAAAACGTCCTGTTAAACTATGAAGTAAGTTATACCATGAAGCAAGGACCCTGCTCTGTTGTACTATGGTTTGTTCAAGGAGGTTCCTGATAGACTATAATGTGCTGTTCGCTGGAGTCATGACGGTATTCTATCCATTGATTGTTCTCATACACCCCCATGCACATGAAGTTGACTTTCCATTTGACTTGAAATCACCCTATCTAGGCTTGGTTTAGCCAACTTGCAATTTTGACGTCAAGTCGTCCCAAATATAAATACATAACTTTCCATTTTGACGGGTTGTCGCCTACTTCACTCCTCCACAAATTCGCGACGTGTGACTAACAAGTATTTTGAATAAAGGAAAATTGGATGGGGTGATGAATTACTGCGATCTTCAAACCTGTGCTGTATCTTCAAATAAAGCTCTGTTCACACGAATTTCTATGGATAATCCCGGGAAATTTGGCAGACTTTTTACACATTAATTGCTAGCCCTGGCAAACTCCCCTGCATGGAAACAACGATTTCACATGGAATAGCTACCCGTGCATGCTTTATATGTAACCCCTGGGTTTTGGCGTACTGAGTGTTCGTTTTCGTCCTGAGTGTTCAAATTTGCATCAAGTGTGAAACCAACATGGGGTTGAAGTTCTCAAAGAATTTCCCCAAGAATTTCCCGGGATTTAATTTTATGTTAAGTTGGTGGATAGTGTGAACAGGGTTTGTGCTGGTTTGGTTTGTTTAGGATTCTTTCCTCCGTGGTTTATGGGATAGCAAGATTGCAGTTTTCATCAAATCGTACTAGCTCCGGATATCTGCACATATCAAGCCACAGGAGTTTCCCGGGTTTAATTTCATTTCAATTCGGTGGATGGTGTGAACAGGGCTTGTGCTGGTTTGGTTCGTTCAGGATTCTGTCCAACATGGTTTATGGGATAGCAAGATTGCAGTTTTCATCAAATCGTACTAGCTCCGGATGTCTGCACATATCAAGCCACAGGAAACACTCGTTCTGATAAGTCTGCCCATTGGAGCCACAGACAGGGGTGTATGACCTGGTGGGACAGCTCTTCTGACACGGTTCTGACATGGTAAATACAGAAGGAAAAACAGGTTAATGCAAACCAAATGGATTCCCAAAAGAGGTTTCCATTTTCACAAATAATTTAAAGAAACTATACTAATCAGATTCCCGTTCTTCAGATTTTCAAGTTGGTAATTTAAATGTAAAATACCAATGCACTCTTCCATGCCAAGATTTGGCATTGTTGGCTATCTTGGAAACATGTGATGTTTTGACTATATTGTCGTTTACAGTTGGACTGTCATTGATTTTGATTAACCGCACCATTCATCTTTTTTCAAAAAAGAAGAAGAAAAAAACCCGAAAAAACCACATACCTTACGATAAAAATGTGATCAAATTTAGGATTTTGTGTCCACACGTGCCCAGTTTAATTGGAAACAATAATAATAAAAATATTAAAGAGTTTGAGAATTGTTTCCGCATGTGACGCATATCAAACAAATATTTTTGAGACAATAATTGTATATACTGGTATGATAATCCTCCATGGTATGATCAAGTTCATAAGAAATGTATGTGAGTGCCTCACCATGATGAGTGTATAAATGCCTCGTCTCACAGGGCATTTTTTACATGCAACTTGGAGGCAACCAACTGCACGACATGCATAAGGAAGATTTCGTACAGGTAGTACAAGAGGCATTTTTTCTATTAGTATCTTATTGTCCTCAAGACAATTATGTGCAAATTGACATGTGAATGTTTTTTTCTTCTTCAGAGAGAATGCCTGGAAGTGGTTGCCTGTAAATTGCCCCGTGTGACATGTCCATAAGAGTTGAGTAGTTTTTTATGCAGTGCATGTATACAGAGAAACCCAGATCATGGATGAATGCGGTAAAGTATTCACGGGTTCTTCATAATTTTAAAACATTAATGCATATGCCAACTTCTGCTGAAAATGAGGGACTTTCCATATGTTCTGCTTTATACCAATGACACGTAGTACATGGATCCACCTACCATTGATGCAAAGCCCTCTATACGCAGTCCGGAGTTGTTGTCCGTCAATAACATTGGACTGACACGCTGCCATTGTGATGATACATAAGGAGGGGTACGAGTTCCCATCCGTTCCGCACACAGGGTCATTAATCCCTGGACAGCTCTCTGGACAGTCTGAAGACCAAAGACACACAGAGCAAACCTCAATTAAATAAATGTCCATAAAAACTTAACAATAAAAAAGGACAAGCCAGCACCTGTTTAGACAATTGGATTGGAATGTATTTATCATAAAAATGATGCTCTTTTCATGGTCCTTTATCGTTTGTTTGGTACCCATGTCAACTCGCCATGTCAACGTATGGACTAACCATCGGTACGAGTTGACTTAGGTATGAGTTGACTTGGGTACGAGTTGATTCGGGTACATCAAGTTGACTTGGATACGGGTTGACTTGGGTGCGAGATGACCCAAATTCAGTTTGACTTGAGCTACTCCATGGTCTGACACCCACATTCTGGATCTGAGTTATAGACAACCTTTAATCTGTTTCCACTTAAGTCAAGAATCTGAGTCAGTCGAACCCTCTATGGTCGACCCCACAGTAGACGTCGAGTCCTAACTCCCGGGACCTCGATCCGTGTCATTTTGTTAACTTTCAGGCCACATGACTATTGACAATACAGGGGTCTACATTACCATTAGGCTGTGTCCCTTCATTCATGCTATAATATGACTTGACTCAATCTGTGGCGACTGACAATTACTACTGACGGTTGAAGCACGATAATGAGATATAATATATATGAAGACAATCATGAATGTATACTAAGTTCGTTTTCCATGGCTTTACAAATAGGATAATGGCTGCCAGCACAAAACTTGCAAAATAATACTTGGGACTACTTATGAACATAAACCTAAATCGATGTTTTTGTCATTTTATGTGCGAGACCACTAGTCCATACTTATTCATCACAGAACCAAATAAACCGTTGGCTATTCATCTGGGTCCATCGGCCCTTTTGAAAAAAGTGGAGTAGGACGGCAAGCAGCTAGCTTAAAGCCCCAGGTCAACATTAGTTAGAAGAAAAACATAAACGTTCACAGACTTACATGTACATTACATGGTACAAAGATAATAATGGTAAAAAAACTTTCATTGAAATATTTCTGCCTGAAGTGTTATCGTTTTTAAATAATACATGAAATAAGATTCAAAAACAGTTTTCGTCTCAGTGAGACGAAAACTCTACTTATAAAGGAATGTGTAACCGTGTGAAATTGTCACGCTTTTGGTTATATAACAAATATCATGATTTTTGCAAAGAATGGAAGCATTTACAGTCAGTTTACCAATGTTGAGCTGGGGCTTTAAACCGTAGCCAAAGCAAGTCAAATAACGAGGTCTCATAATTATCAGAAAAAGAATGACATTGATAATTGATTGATGACGATAAAACTAACGTAATTAGGAAGAAAAAGGACATGCAGCAAGTTTGGCAATGTTTTCGGCACACTAATAAAAAAAAAAGATGTTCCATATCCGGATTCGGCTCTTGCATTCGGCTTCGGTGTCACATGGGATTTGTCCCCCGGTTCCTCTGTCCCTCTTACGAATTGTGTAGCCATTTCGTCTGATAGCGCCCTCTTTTGACTCACCTTCCTTTGACTCACCTTCCTTCAGCTCTTGGTAATTTACCGTACGGGGGACACACGGGGAACAAAATTCCCGAATGATTACCCATTGCAATGCATTGTGGGCCTCTTTTTACTTGTTGTCTATTAATTTAGCATCTTAAGAGAGTTTAATAACTAAGGACCATGTGATGTTCATTCGCCCACCAGTTTTAGTGTGCAAGAGACGGACTTGTTCGCCGAAGATGTTCGCCAGTGCCAGTAGCACTCCACTTTTCATGGCCGCTTTGTACGCAATGAAAGGGGTCTAGACAGAGCGCCCTCGTTTTGTGGTCACATTCATGATTCATGAGCGACGGGATCATTGTTGTGACCTAGATTGGAGATTAAAGTTCTGGCTGTCTTTTTAAAACAGGGGACCAGTGCCTGCTGAACTCACCCAATGATGTCTGGTCACATGATCCCTGGTGACGAACTTCGGGTTTTGTCTCGTCCCGAAGGCAAGCTATGCGTCCCATGTTACACTCGCTGTAATATGTCATGCCGTCACTGCCGCAGACAGGATCAAACTGGTCTGAGCAAGATTCGTCACATCCTGAACACAATAATTTTAAAATAATGTTTAATTGGTTTAAGCTGACATTTGAATCCCACATGAGATGCACCTTTGAAAGGAGTTCACAGTGTTCGGTACATTCTTGTGGGGGTGCACGGGGGGGGGGGGGGGGGGGGATATTACTTGATGCAGCCGCTTGTGTTGTTTCTCATTATGCATAAGCATTTATTAATATTTACTGCCAGCAGACAATGATAAAGCAAGCTTCGACATTTCCCCTGACCACTTCTCATCACTTACCTCGCTACTCTTGTATTTCCACCTAAAAATTTTCAAAAGTATTTTCTTTTTGTTTTTACTGAGATAATGTATGGTATACGTTGTAAGTGAAACGTAAGGGCCCGGTAGGCCTACATGATTTTTTCCTTAGCCTCAGCTACGTTGCACGTTTTAATTTTGGTCGTGCCCGCATCATGAAAAAAGACTCCTCGTAAAGTCATAAAGTGCTTTTAAGTTTTAGTTCGGACTCCAACCTTAAATTTAACTTAACAAGCTTCGCCTCTATGATGTTTCGCTTGGATACAATCATCGCAAACTGTAGAACTGTCTACTTGAAAAAAGGATAAAACTGACTTTAACTTTTAGTTCCCATACTTCTCCTGTAGTGCTGCAAATCTGAGGATGCTGCGAAAATTTATTAACAGTTTGGTGCGGGTATCAAATGGCCAGTACATTGAAATAATGGCAATGCATGAACTTTTCTTACCTTCATTTACTTGTTTAAGACATTCTCCCATATGTACGACGGTGAGTGAATCAACCACCACCTTATTCCCGCACGCAACCACCCTCAGGTGGCACCAGGAGAGGTAGGTCACGCCGTCCGAACCGCACACTGGCAGATACAGCAAAGAACACTCGTCCTCGGTTGGGCAATAACTCTGCCGCTGTGGTCTGTCGGGCATGGCTGCCGTTACGGGCCTTGGTGCCTCGGTTGGCTCTACTGCAACAGAAGGCTCTGGCTTCGGCAGGACTGGCTCTTGACCGTGAACAAAGGGAACGTACGGAGGCTCGATGCACGGACCGGCATATGCCACCTGCCGTAAAATGAAAGATTACAGCAACATGATGAAGAAGAGAGATACAAAACCCCAACACCCTACCAAAGTACACACACAAGCAAAACATTAAAGGTTCACTGAAATACAAAGTATTAATGTTTTAATATTACACCTTATAATTTTTATAAAACGATTCACATGTAAGAAATAATTTTTTGCATTCCTGTGTATTTTTCGCATAATTTGTTTTCTTTAAAAAATAAGTCTCCAGGAACGCCCACAAAAATAGGTCACTTGCTAACGAGGCTTAATTCTCAACGTGACATTACATGCATTACATAATGTTTCCTGAGCTATTCCACAAAACGATTGTTCTGGGATTGGGTCTGCCAAAGGAATGACAAATATGTGTTCTTCTATTAACAAATTCATTGTTGGTTGTAATGCATGTGATGTCACGTTGAGAATCCAGCCATTGTTAGCAAGTTACTTATTTTTGTGGGTGTTCCTGAAAACTGTTATCTTTTAAAGAAAATAATTTATGCAAAAATACACAGGAATGCAAAAAAATTTTAAGGTGTAACATAAAAAGCACGAATACTTTTTATTTCAGTGAACCTTTAACAACAGATGAAAAGGCGGCTGAACACCAGCCAGTTGGGAAAAAAACTTGTTTAAAAAAAGGGGGAGATCCTTCCCGAAATAGATCCTTCGGGAGTGGGTTCACTTGACCATAAAAGTCCTTGCTTTACGACTTTACATCGTGGAGAAAAACACCTCTTACAAAATGAGTTGACTCCTATGTGCACTTATTAGTAATAGTATGGTAACAGTTAGCAGTTAATAGCTGTCATCCCTCACCCTTCTCAACTATACCTCTTTCAGACCTAAGACACCCTCTTTGCTCACCTGTATCCCAGGGTCGCCAGCTTGACACGCTGCTGATCGCAGGAGACACTCCGAATTGTACGTCAGTCCATTCGTGCCACACACGTAGCTGGTTTCCAGTGGACAACTCGTCGGACACGGTACCGTTGGTCGCTGCGTTGACACGGGCGTGTTTGGGACTGAAGGCCCAGCGGTTTCGGGGACCTCTGGAAAAGGCGGGAAGGCTGAAACGAATTTGAAAGGAATGGAATAGCAGTAAGGTTCATGAATTGTGTCCAAAATGGCTCGTAGTTAGACCTTAATTTAAGCGACTGTTTATTGAGAAAACAGCCAATGTATTGAACGGATTTTGAGTTTTCAATTTAACAATTTTCCAAAGTAGGGCCTACTTTAGAAAAACTTAATTGTTAAATTGAAAACTCAAAGGGGCATAATAAACATACTTTAAAGTCATGTTCATGAAAAAATAAATAAATAAAATCCTTTCTTCATTAAAAGAAGCCCACTTAAATGGATTTTGTTATTCTTTTTAAAGTATGATTTAATTAGACAAAACCACTCGAAAGATGAAAAACATAAACAAACACCCCAACAAACTGCTGTCTCACCCATTGTTGTCAGAGGGGGCTCAGATGTTGGGAACCTCGATGTCAAGCCTGACGACGTCATAGTTGGTGGATGTGTTGCTGGATATGTTGGATTGATATCTAAAAATAGTAGGTTAGACCATGCGGTAATTGACATCTACAATTTATCAAGTTCACTCGTGAAGTTTTAGTCTGACTGTCAAATTTATACCAATTTTATAGTGTAACCGCCATCATTTTCCGGTTCTCTTAGTGCAACGGCCATGGTTGTCAATTTTGCCTTACACAGCCTCGCAGGCGCGGTTCTAGAGCTAGTATTTTTAATTTTTATTTTTTTTTTTTTTTTGGGGGGGGGGGCTAGACCTTTCGCACGTGATGTGAAGCCACCAACTTTCGCTGCTGCTATTTCATTTTGGGAGTCGAAAAGCAACCTATTTATGCAGCACATTTTTTAAGCACCGCGCATTTCAAACGTAAAATATGGGTTGGAAAACATGTTAATCGTACACGGAGTATCTGGGCCAAGACTATAGTGACAAGGACAGTGCAAAATATGTGCCCCTCGCACCACATTATTTGGCCCAATCGAGCAAGGTTCTTTTTTTTAAGTGTTGGATAGTTGTGGTTTATGGTTAATAATGCTGAGTTTCAAGACAAAGTAAGTGAAGGGTGTGTACATCCTCAAACCTTGCCCCCGGGCACCACGAACCAGAGATACGCCACTGAATAATCTTAAGGAGGAAAGTTATAACAACATGAGTCTACCTTCATCATCTTCTTCTTCTGAGTCGTCATCATCATCGCCGTCGTCGTCGTCTTCATCATCTCCATCGCCCTCCCCTCTTTCTCCCGAGTCATCCTCCTCACTCTCATCCTTAAGCTCCCATTGTTGACCCCTACCTCTTCCCATACCTCCTCCAGCACCTCCCAAGTTACCTGAAAAAGTACCTCCAGGCACGATGCCTCCTTCGCCCCTACGGCAAGGGCCCTTGGAGGCGACTCGAATGAGCCGTTTCTCCCGACAACCTGCCAGGCGTAGATGACATTTGGACCGATATGTACGGCCGTCGTCGCCGCAAACATTTATCTTGACTGGTGGGCAAGGCGGACCGCATAACGCTGTCGATGAAACAATAAAAACGGGAAACCTGTTGTAATCATGTAAATTATATATTTTTGGATTTGTCATCTGCTCAATAATCTCTTTTCTTCCCTGGATTTATACATGATTGGTCTTTTTTTCCGAGCATTAAGATATGGGAGGTATTCCTGATGAATAGGAAGTCAATCCCACGCACGAAACAACACCATGAAGAGTGGCTATAGATTTTTGAGTCAACAGCACGGCAAGATACTCTGATAGTCCATGATGAACTAAAGCTTACCTTAAGTTGTAGTTAAAAAACCCTTGTAGGTATGAAAAGGCCCATGGTATTATTGATATCATCGTACCTGAAAACGGTTTCGGATCATTAGTTGAAAAAGACTTTCTGAGGTGGACCCAAATTCCCGAAGATCATAATGGATGTCTGTTGTTTATAGTACTTTGCCCAGCCATCGCAACGAAAATCAACATGCCTGATCTATTCCGGAAACTTTGGTATGAGTCAAAGGGGCAGGCACCAGTCTGTGCTACACGGAGCTCCGTCTGGCCTCTCTGCCTCAATCGCTGACACGAGCTGTGACGAAGCTGACAGTGACTCTGATAAGTCAGACCGTCGGATCCACACACCGCCCCCTGGTTCAAATGGGCTGGACACGGGCCGCACGGTGACAAAAGACCCGGGCGACCTTTTCCTAGTGTTGAAATTGAAGAATACGAATTGTAAAAAAAGTTACCGTTATTAGAAAAAGATATTTCTTATTGTTATGGAGTCTACATAAAATTAATTCATTAATGAGTTTGAAATCGGATAACCTTCCGTCAATGACACCCAAACTATCCCAGTTGGGCAGGGCTCACGTTTAGCACCTAGCCCGGCGTACGTTGTCTAGTAAAAACTGTTATGGGCTAGAGCTAGTAAACACCACTTCTCAACTTGCCCTGTGGGCTACATAAAAACTGTGCAACTTACTTGTTTATAATGCTCATACTTCTTCCTTTTCAGATGTGAATAATACATTTTAGAAATGTGCTAATTTATTTTTGAGTGTGTGAGTGTAACTTCATTTGACCATTAGACTGTTTGTGATCGCTACCATTAGTATAAGGAAGATACATGTGACAATACATGTTTAAAATTTGGTCAAAGAAAACTTCCTGGGGCAAGTAAAATGCACAGTTTACTATCCCCTTGGGCTACTTAACAATAAAGCTTAAGCGCAAGGCCTGTTGGGGTATCTTGATTGGAACTCGCGATTGTCCACTAACACCCTCTTCCTCCATCTGTAACCAAGTGACACTTTCTGTCGTAATAACACCCATACATCGAGCAATAATGATCGGTTACTCAATAATTGGGAGACGGACCAAAACTCCCAAATGATAGCTCGTCAGCTCAACTTTTTCTGTGAACATAGTGATTTTTCTAATGTTAAAACCACTTGCACACCCACGCGTTTTTACATTAGTTTTCCCCTCATCCAAACATAAAAACACACGTACAAAATCACACCTTCCCAGAACTTACCAGCTCCGTAACTATGGTAAAATTTTAGGGGGCACAAGGGGGGGGGGGGGCACTAGTTTTCCTAGGGGGCACTTTTGGCCAATTAAAACTGTAGTTTCCGTTTGGATGTATGTTTCCTCACAAGCCCCTTTTCAACGCTCTTCTGACGTGTTGAGCTAAAACAAAATACATTCTAAGTGTAAAATATAGTGCAAATTCTACGTGAAAACTGTTTTAAAATCTTATATTTTATTCTGGTAATTTTCAATTTCTAAAGTCCAGATTTCAAATGGGGTGGGGGGGGGGTCACGGGGGGGGGGGGGGGGGCACAGACATCAGTTGGGGGAAACGTGTCTCCCCCCCCCTATACAATATTACAAATACATGAATACATGCATGAACAAATAGAAACTATAATATTATCATAAAAAAAACAACAACAAACAAATCCACAAGAAATGATTTTAAACTTTACCCGAATCATCTGCTACGACCAACCAGTGTCCATCCAATGAGAATAACAATAAGACCAGAGCCACGGCGTACGTCATGAGGGGGACCATCTGAGGGGGTGATTAAGTAGGTCTCTTCCTGCAGGGCATGAGATTCATTTCAAAACACAACAATCAAACGCAAATAATCATGTGTTTCCCCCATTTAATTATGTTTTTAATCTTCTTTTTTTTGCATTTATAAGTACCAAACATATACAAGTTTTAAGAAGTTTTTGACAACTGCAAAATTAAATTTGATAAAAGGCTTACAAAGCTACTTTTGATCGGCCAGCAACGTTATTCGTAAGAACTGTTTATACACGCCGGACGAACCCAATACGCTCACTCTAAATTTACATACTCTGCAAAATGTTAGTCCTGTTTACTCTGCAACTTGTCCTTAATTTCTGACTCTGTGGACCTCGGTTCTAATCCCACTTCAGACCACGGCCTCGATTGAGCATAGAGCTATGTTATTGAGTAAACTTTCTAAGAATTATAGTGAAAGCTGACAACTGTGAAATAATGATGTTGTTGATCCTGTGTGGCCGCTATCACAGCCTCTAAGTTCTCTCTCATTCTTATAATGTAATGAAAAGCAACGACGGTAAATGCTGTAGCACTATTTATAGTGAACATCATGAAAAAGATTGTGATGGGACGCATGATAATGGTAGATAATAGGCCGTTACCCTTCTGTAGATCTTTTTAGAAGACACATGCATCGCTTTTATTACTCTAGTTTTATACTTTACAGGCCAGTAACAATATACTGCCAAGGTACTACTATTTTTGTAAACTTTGCTCTATTTTGAAACGACACTGAACATATTTCCCAAGTGATTCTTTATATATTTTTGTAAATACAAATATCAATCAATATGGAAAATCGCGTCTGCATTTTAGGTCTAAAGGCTACTGTTTAACTTTTTAAATCTACTAATCCGTGAACCATATATTCCACTTACCAGAAATGAGCCTTCGATCCAGTTTCTCAAATCGAAGTCAAAATGAACTTACACCCGCAGCATGGTTTATACCCGCGCAACCACTTCCAAACCATTCGTTCTCTCACAGAAACATTCCAGCCGTTTACGTGAATCTCGGGCATTGCCATGGATGGGATTGTGTACGTGCGCAAGGAAATGCACAATTAACCTCTTGAATTCGAGGTTAACCGAGGCTTGTAACCGATTTTGGAAATGAAATTTGAAAAGCAGAGGCGCTTTATGATTGTACCGGATTACAGACGTGTGTATTTGCACAGCGCATATCCGGCAGAGTAGATAATTAACTCGGTTTCGATGTCTTTGTTTTAGGCCAGTGGCAATACCCACGATCGGGCACGTGATTTTTAACAACAGATTGCAAAATGAGGAAACGTTATTGGCCATAAGTATCGCTAATTAGATAAATAAAGTAAGCAAAACCTTTAATGAGTACGGGTTGGTTGCAATGTCCATGTTACAACAATTGAGTTCGAAATCGAAACAAAGAAAAGAAGGCTAAGAGAACTACCACAAAGGAAGTTACAAACGTATTCAGGGAAACAGAGCACAACTATATTAATAAAAAATGTGACATCAGTAATCCAGGCTTCCGGACTTCTCATCTTCATGTACCTTTATTGTTATTTAGAATTTCTGTTTCCACACACACACATCCCGCTCCAAATTAATAGGAGCAATCTTATAAAGGCCTATTTAAATAAAATACACAAACTAAGCTTTAATGAACCATCATCTCCATCTAGGAGTGCAAGTGGAACTAATTAGAAATAGTCTATATTTTATTATACATAGTTCATTTTTAGGCTGAGATGTTTCATAATTATCCTCATTTAAATAAAAACTATCAAAAAGACGACCTGTAAAGACGCTTGCGTTCAAGTTAGTTGAAACCCAACAGTATGCATTAAAAGAAGAAAAAACATGAACGACTCAAAGCCTATACCTCCTTTTTACACATACCAGTACAAGTGTTGTCTTCTAGTTGGAAAAGTGTAAAATCTGGGGAAATTGTTCGTCAACACTTTTTCGATTTGCAAAATCGAAAAACGCACACGTTAGTGAACGTGAAAAAAAAATCACCGAAAAACGATAACAAATCATTTTCTGGTACAAACTCTGGAAAAAAAAATTCACAGCTTTTTGAGAAAGAAAAGCCTCGATCAAATAAACAAAAATTGCGTGTGAAATTTCAGGACTCACGTTTGGGCCAGACGACCGCGATCACACACTTTTCAACACAAGAATTTCACAGTTTTTAAGCTGAAATCATCCAAAGAAAAGGCTTTCCAAAACTGTTTGATTCCTTTGTATATTTTAAATTCCGCAAGGCTAGGCATAAATGCTCACTTTTTCAACGTTCTTATGTCCTATTTTTTCAGTGATTTACATTACAAACAAAAAATCAGGCGGGTTGCTAAATCGTCGTCCGACGCCGGTTGTGCATAACTCAAAATAAACCTCTTTTGTAGTAGAATACTGGTAGTTTATGAAACAGTAATGTGATTAAAATCAACGTCACAACATATAACTTTAATAAAAGGGCTTAGTAACTGTGTTATTATTACCAAAAAGCCAACTGTTGGTGTGACTCTGTCGGTCACAGCATGTATTTGCACATAATTTGCCATCAGGTGAGAAGACGTCGTGCCCACAACAGGTCACGTGATGACATGTAAACATTTTGTCGTGCAATCGGTCTATTGAGCATTCAACGCTGATCACCCATCGGTGTACGGGCAATTAAGACCAACATAACATAACTAAGCTATTACTGCGGGCTGATAAGATAAATGTGACGCAGGAGAATGAGAAGGGAAACAACACATAATATCTATGTATACCCAAGTAGCCGGTTTGAAATTTTCAGCTGTAATTAGGCATTCCGGATGGAAGCCAACATTACGCACAAACAAGATCATCAAGAACGGCGAATATTATGTGAGTCACTTGGGCTGGAAGGCGGGCTACCAGGGCTAAACAAACCACAGAGCTGTGGAAGTGCTATCCAAGCTGTAAAGATCGTGAGTAAGTTTAATGCAGGGTGATGACACCATAGACGTACGTAAGATGACGACATCCCGAGATAATTTATCACGGGAAGACGACATCTTGAAAGTAAAATATCTCCTTCGAGATAGCTCGGGATGACGACATCCTGAAGGTTGTTGTTTTCCTACGATAATATATCTTGGGTTCTCGACATTTTCAGGGTGTTATCATCCCATGAAGAATTATCTCGGGAAGTCGACCATCCTAAGTTAAGATAATAAATAATCCTGGGAAGACGACAACTTACTTTAGGATGTCGTCATCCTGATGTAAATCATCTCAGGATGTCGTCATCTTATGTTTATGATGTCATCACCCTGCAGTAAATTATCTCAGGATCTCAACATGTCGAATGGCACATCCAGAGCTCCTTAAAACAAACAGGATTCCTGATGGGTTTAAACGTGTTATAGTTTTCAGACTACTGATGTATATGTTTGTACAGATCCCGAACGTTTTTCTGGGATCCTTGACGTCATTTCAGTTTGATTTCGGCTCTCATCTGAAGCCTGACGATTCCTTGTTATATTGATAGTCCTCGATGAGTACAACCGGAAAGCTACTACCGCCAACATGGATGCGAATGCTATAGAGAAGAACGCCACAGCAATTCTTGCCACCATCGGGAGACCAGAGTGAACTGGCGGGCCAGCGGTACCGGGAATTAGTGGCGGGATGGTATCAGTTGAACACTTTATGCCTTGGTTGCACATTTTGGGAAACTCGATGTCAAATTTCGGGGGGTGCTTTTTAAACCATTGATATCCACATTTTGTACAGGATAGCGGACCTGGCTTGTCAGCACAATACATTGGCGCAGGCTTCGTAGGATGAGATGTTGGAGGTATGGGCTTGGGTGTGGTTATATTATCTTCTTCGCTGTCATCTTCAGAATTATCGTCGTCGTCTTCTCCCTGATGCCCAGTATCCCCACTGCCAGCTTCGCCGCCTGGGTTGGTTGTGGTTACATCTTCATCGCTGTCATCTTTGGAGTTCAGAGTTTCTTCACTGCTTGAGCTGCTAGTTTCCTCAGCGGTAGACTCTATCTTACGAACAACTGCCACTGTATTGAATGATTTCGTAAAAAAAATACGTTGTATGTCTAAAACCAAACTTGGGCCCCTCTTCAGCAAGAAGAAGCTGGGTGGAGAAATTAATGAATGGCAACCCATCAGCCCAATACAGGACCATTGTCTAAGTCTGACTCTCTGCGCTGGACATGTTCTTCTTCTTCTTGGGGCCCCGTCTAAAAAAAATCTTAATATTATGCGCCATTCTTATACGGTGTTAGCCTTGGCGCAAGACGTTGTTATTCATCACTCGATTGTCGCGATTCTCCCTCCCACGATAACGTGCATGGTTTAACTGACAACAACATAAGAGCGTCTTGCACCAAGATTAGTACGGTGTACACCGGTAGTCTCTTTGTAAACAGCTAACAAACCTATTTTATGTTTGAAATTATTTGTTAAAACCTCGGTATGTTATTTTTCAGGCAAATTGGGTACCGTAGTAGTTATGATTTTGAAACTGCCCCTCGAGTTTGAGTGTAGGTTGATGAGATGTGATTTACACTGAGCGAAATTATTGTTTAAAACCTACGGTATGTTATTTTCCCCTTCTTGCATTGTGGGAATAAAACTCTATTATACTATAAACTTTTGATGTTATTTCAAAATCAATACCATCAAGACCTGTGTTGAACCAGTAATAGATCATGTATGGACAGAGCAACCAAGTTCTTCCTAGAACTGGTAGAACGTCAGTCTCCGTTGCAACAGAGGAGTCCAACCGAGTCCAAGTTCTCAAAGATAATCCGTCTTGAAGTTTAAAACTAAACGGTTTAAATAAATGCTTAAACCTACCAACGGGGCCGGATCGAGTGTTCCGTACACATATGGATCGATAAATGGCGTCAATTGGGAACTATCAGTGGATAATCCAGCCCGGCTCAGAAACCAATTCCCTTTATTTTCTTTAAAAGAGGTATCAACTTCAAGTCTCACCTTCGTTGTCAACGTATTGGCATTCGCCGTTGTATCCTATTTGATTGTTATTGCCGCTGATACATGTTTGATACAACAGATGACAGGCACTATTATACGATTGACCGTCTGTGCCACATACCGAACCTGCAGATCTACCCTCCTTCTGACAGTCGTCGAATTCCGATGTACAATCTCTTGATGGATGAACCAACTGAATTTCTGAGAGAAAAAGACTTGTATTTTTTATTTATTTATAAGAACACGTTTTTAATAGTTATATTTGCTGATACCTAGATTTGCTGAGACCTGAATTTGCAGTCATTATGGCGTTCAATAGAGGACAGCCTCTGTCGTGGTTGTGGATTGCTCCCGTCGGAGTTGTGGGAGTATTTGTGGTCCTCAACTCACTACTACGACGGATAACTCACAACTATATACGGCGGACCAACTCGCAACTCTTACGGAGCAATCCGCAACCACGACAGACGCTGTCCTCTATAAAGCATCATAATAACGGCCATTGGCAGCGCAACTGGCAAATGTTTTCCCTAAGGAAAACTTCAGGATATCAACTATTTTAAACCTGCAAATTGGGGTCTTTGAGTCGGATTTTAAACTGAGTGATCTTGAATGATTGTAGAAAGCTTTGGGCGATTTTGGGTAATTTTACTAGTAGCCCTTTAAATCAACGTAATATTAGTGCTTTGTAGTGCACATGGTCCCTTTATAGTTTATTTCTTTGAACTTCTGCCCAGGAGGGATTTTAAAGATAAAAACCTAAAGTTTCCCCAAAATGTTTGATTACGGGCAGCTTACATTGTCTTGTGTAGTCATCGAACAGAACGTATTGCTTGAAGGAGTGCTTCAAGGTCTAATTCATTTTTGTGGTGCACTGCTTTGCCAATAACTAACTTATGAAAGTGGGGACCAACAAATTATAACTCTCTAATCTTACGTTAAAAAGGTATACAATTCCGTCAAAATTTCATATAAATGAAGTCACAGTTCAAATATATAGATCCCCGGTACATTTTTGTACGGGAAATGTTGAGTTCGTTCCTAAATTTCGATATTATTCAACCAAAACGGCATTGAATTTGACGTTTTGACCTACGCAAAAATCTTTCTTTGGAATGTTACAGACCCATATATTGTTGACATCCAATGACGTCATTTTTCAAATTTCGTTCTGAAAGAATATTAAAAAAAGAAAGACATTTTACACCATTCACAGACATTAATAAGGACTCTATCTTTTGAAAAAAGAGTGCATTGCAAAACTGAATGTGACTTTGGAGCCCCTCTTTAGAGTTGCATGGCTTTGTTTTATTTATCATTATTATAATGTTTTCTTTCTCTGACAGATGATGCTGTTTCTAAACGAAAATATACAGAAACTTCTGCATATGCCACGGACAATGCACAAATCCACATGTAACATGCAAAATTGTTTATACATGGCTGATGGATGTGATTTCATGTCACTCCCAACACTAATTATTTTTTAGATTTTTGTGTTCATTAACTTAAAAGAAAGCTTGTAACTTTCTCGGATTGAAATTTTTTTTTTCTTTCTTATTTCAATTTAAATTTTCAGGTCAAAATGGACGAAAATCGGACCTAGAATCTGTAACTGGTTTATTGTATAACACCCAAGTGGATTGCTATCCGATTGGAGGATTGTAGGTCACATGGCATTCATTAATCAAACTTCTATATTATGGCCTACGTCATAAACCGTGCATTTTGTACTGTTCACTTTGCGTTTTCGTCCCATCATTTTAGACTACCGTACAGGCCCATAGCATACTAGTCCATACACAGCAGCACAAAACGCCCTCGTAGTGGACGCCAGAAAACAAGCTTGCACAGTTTGTTTTTTACTTATATTTTGTCTCTTCCAATCAAACGATGAAGATCAGTTGGGCCTACTTGGATGCTATATCAAACAAATAATACATATTTTGCATTCATGCAATGGTGCAAACACGTTCATAAGTTGAAAGATAGATTCCATTCAACTATGGAAATATTCTCACCTTCGCACCGAAAAAGCATTTTTTGTGTGAGTAGTTTTGTAATAGTGACCAGGGAACCAGTCACGTGTCGAATGCATTGAATTCTATCTGGGAGCCAGTTCGTGCTACAGTGCTATGTTGTGCTTAGCACGGAGGAAATCCCATATGGGGAAAAATCCCGGAAAAAATCAACTGTTATAGGCCTTTGTGGTGTTTTCTAGAAAAGAAAAATTGTCTTTAAAAAAGAAGAAATTTCACTGCAGGAAAAGTTGTACTGCCGTGTGTTTATGGTGTAATTTGTCTTTCAGAAAAACAAGAACAATACGGTAGGTATGCATTATTCATGACCCAGTTTAAGAACGGTTCATTTAGTACCCCCTCTTTAAATCTATATGTATGCAAGATTTGATTTGCATGTGCAAGTTCTTAAAAGAAAATAAGATACATCTAAACAAAACCTAATGTTGAAATACAAATTAATCACTTTGAATACCACGCATAATCCAAAATAAATTGCCAAACCTTTTTCTTTTTAATACTTATTCCCAATGTTGATGGTTTTTTATCGACCCTTTAAAGGGGCTGCATCATCATGATAATAGCATAGAAAGGTGAACTCTCAACCAGATACAGCAAACGCGCGCGCTTGCGGTCAAAATTAATCACAAAGAGTGCCATCTTTGTCAAACTGTAATGTGACCGCCGACGCGCACGCGCGCGTATAGTAACTGGGTTCTTCCATTTACTTCTACAATCATGATGACACAGCCCCTTTAAAGTCTTTGTAAAAACTGTGGAGGAAGGACTCACCGTTACTGTTACATTGCACTGAGCCGAAGAACAGAAGCAATTTGAGCACTTGAAGCACATATGATGACGTCACCAGATGCGTAAGGAGGACCATGATGACGTTCTCAAAAGAGTGATACGTCATGATTTCAGACTGGCTTGGGTCTAAGAAGGTAATAAGATATGACGTCTGTCTGGTCACTTGCATGTAGGACAATCAACGTAAAACTCTCTAATCGTTTGATTACCTTTCAATCAACCTTGAAAAGTCTGCTGGGTGGATGTACAAATGTCAAAGGTCAAAGGTCACTTCCCAGGTCATTTCCTCTTCTGTTCCAGTAAGCAGAAAGTGACGCATCATGACACAGAGGTAATTATTTGGAGAAAAGAGACGGCTAAAGTATCATATGTCAGATCATGAAGTCGGTTTATTTACTCCATGGTCAGACTGGAACCAATTTACTAGTCGCATTATAAATTGTGTCTTCCTGATTATCGAGATGAATATTGTAAAGTAAATTTTTACGTATTAGGAGCATTCCCTTCCCGTGTTTAAGCTAATTTTTCCAAAGGTATGACTGCTCGTGGTTGTCGAAAAATAAAATGGGGGATGCGAATAAAAAATAGTAATAATAATAAGAATAATACAAAATGACAGCGTATTTTGTTTATAATGTTGAAGTAGATCATTCACGAACCAATGACCGGTTTCGAAATTGTGTAAAACAACTCCTTTTCTCGGACGCTATAATATTTTGTACAAGATGATAACCCCTAAAAATTTTATACTGATCTCAGTTGAACGAAGAGTTATTTGACGTGGCTAATCGAACTGAAAGGGCGCTATTAAGCTGACCACTCTATACAGAAATGAAATCCTACCTTGTAAAAACTACGATAATTCTCATCCTGGAGTTTAGACGATGACATATTGTGATAGCTTTGAATCACCACATTTGTCGGGTTTTAAAAGAAATGAAATACAAAGTTTGTGCCATACGTGCGCAACCATAAGCTAGCTACGATTATATCATGCACTTCTCAGAACACGGTTAACCGACCTCGTTCTTAAAATGATCGAGCCCGTATCAAGCAAAGTATAATATCCGTTTATGTACCGGCACTGTACCATGCGTGTGTTCGATAACATTTTGGGGTATAATGAACACACATCACTACATAGCCTACATGTACATGTACAGTGGACAAAACTTTCATAGTTCAGCCATCTTGTTTGAATGTGTTACTTGCAAATCAACTAACAGACGATAAAAGAGGAAAGTCTGACCTCTTTTCTTGTTTACGAAATTGGTTGTTAACATATCGTCAAAGGGGAAGCATAATACTTGGTAAAGATAATAGTTGACGCTGTAGTACATGGGCGTTATTTTATGTTGATTTTAACTTGGAACTAAAAGCAGTTATAAGAGTCTAAAACTGTTACAGGGGGTCTGAAGACCGGACCACCGAAAAACACTTGCAGTGGTGTCTTTTTTCGCTGCAGTAGTGCAGTTAACAGTGAACACTTCATGCCCGGCAGGGTATAGTGTTTGGGGAAAATCTATACAGTGGAGATGAGGTTGAGCAGAAAGTATTCTGGGATAATAAACCGTGTTGACTCACATCCGTTTTTGACATGCCCACAGTCTTTTCCTCACTGGTACGCCGCCATAAGAACCTGTCAGTATCAACCAAATTATTATATCCGAACAAAGACGTTACATTTTGTCGTCAAGTTTACCCCCACCCCAATAATGTATAATGATTTAAAGAGAGAGAGAGAGGTGGGGTAGGGGAGGGGAGTGGTTGCTGAAGTGGGTACCAATTGGCTTACTCTAGCCACGGAGGACGCTCTGTGAGGGTTGAAAGACTATTACTGCCGCTCTTCTTCACGGCTATAGTGAGTTCAAACTATCAAGCAGGCACTTCGTAGACAACGTTAAGACCCCGTTCACGTTGACAAAGGCCCAATTTACGGACACCTACTTAACCTTAGTTACACGTCATGTATGATTGTAATGATGATTTTATACTAAGATGATTATGGTTGTTTTTAAGTACGTGGAAGATGTTTTCAATTTTGTTGTAAGTGCTAATTTCAGCCAAAGTTTTTGAGTCAAAATGTAATGAAGTGTACGATTATTAAGAGCCGGGAGATTATGTTGTATCTTGGAGTTGTTTCTCTACAATGCAAACACGTTCCAGTGCGTTATGCACGAAGTACCCACTCAAAGGTGCCTGGAAACATGCAGCCTATCCTGTTGGTAAGTGATGACGTTTTGGGGCCGGAAGTGCAATGTAAACGAATGGTATAACCATAGAGAAAGGACCTTTCTCTATGCTATAACATACATGACATGAGCATTCGTTTGCACTGCACTTCCGGCCACGAAACGTCATCACTTACCAACAGCATTAGGAATGAGGGGTGCACCCCACTAAATCGGGAGAAAACAGTCCGTCGGCCTATGAATTATTTTGTAGGCCCTCAAAATATTCCATACTAGAAAGATTTGAGGGCCAATTGAAAGGGGTGCAGTGTAAAAAACTTTGCACAATTGTGACATGGGGGCTGTAGGCTTCTAACTTGAGGTATTTTGGATGACCAGGGCCCTGAAAATGGTCCTATTTGCTCGTAGGTGTAGGACCATTTTTCAAGATCGATGCTCGGACGTTTTGAAATTTACACAACAAGTGTTATAGGGGTGTTTTACTTGGATAGAGTTTAACTCGCCAGGCGTTTACCCATGTCAAATTGACAAGAGGGTGGAAGTTTAGGACTCAATGAATACTTTTCTTTTTATTTCAAAACTCTGTGAGACTTCTAAGTATTTTTGAATATTTAGCGTTTTGCACTGTGTGCTATTTGAATCTATAGTGAGGTGCACCCTGTGTGCAGTGAAGAAGTCTCAGTTTGAAACGATGGGAACAAAGCTCCAACTGGAATTCGGGATTTTAGCCGGGGTCCACAAAGGTGAAATGACGACCCCTATGCAGAAAATGTGAACTTTCTGGATTCAATTTTATAAAGCTTTTTACCAGTATGCAAATGTTTTGTGCGTATAGCGGAAGATTGTGTGCGAATCAAAAGTATTTCATAACGATCGAGATTTGACAGTACTTGTGCGTGTTCACAATGGATTTGCATTATTGCGTCACTCATCTATTAACAGGAACTGCTGGCAAGCTAGCCTGCCTTCTGATTTGCTTACGGTTAGCAATGTAGGCCTACATGAAATAAAAGGGTCTGGTTAGACATGTTTTATTGGGCATAATTTCATAGAGCTGCTTACGCACACAAAGGAGCTAAGCACAATAAAATTCTGCTTACCAGAATAAGGTTACCAGTCAAAATACCATTCAACATGTACAATTTGTGGCTGGTATCCTGCTTAAATTTTTTGGCGCAGCAGAATATTTCTAAGCAATATTCCTGCTTAAATTTTTTGGCGCAGCAGAATATTTCTAAGCAATATTTGCTGCTTAAGCAGCCCTAGGAAATTTGATCCTGGTGGTTCTTGTTACCACACGCGCGTTTCGAAATCTTCTCGAACGTTGAACACTGATTGTTAAGCACATTTTTTCTGCTAAACAAACTCACTGGTAAAAATATCTTTATGATATTGGTTTCTGACCACAATGGAGCTGTGGTTGAGCTTATCAAGTTAAATACAAAGAAATCTAAACAGAAACAGGCCCACTGGAAAGATGCTAGGTCTTTTTGGCTGATTTGACCAGAAAATTTAGATTTAAATTTGATATAGCTATGTTATAAATTTGAGAAAGTTGAAAGCTTTCAATTAATTAAGGTATTGCGTGGAAAAATTCCGCCAATGATAAGGTGTGTTTTAATTAAACTAAAAATGAAATATCATCGGGATCCCGACATTATCTCACGTCCATTTTGTGCGTTGTCTGTGGTATTATGCGAAAGTTTTTTGTGCGTTTTTCGTTTTGAAACAACATCAACTGTCAAAATTCTTCCAGGGAAAAACTTTTAAAACAAAATGCAATTTCTTCCGGCAAAAATCGGGCCATGCAACTTTAAATCCTGTTTGACAATTCGTTTATCCGTCAAATAATTTATATTTTACTATTAATTAAATACGCCACTCCTAAAACAGCCGTTTTGTGAGTGCATAACGATTTTAAATACAATGAATATTAACCACACTTGTGCATTTAAAATGTTTGTTTTTAAATAAAACAAAACACAAAATTTATGAGTCTTAAAATGACACATTAATGAAATCGTTTTGTATTAAACCGAAACAGTGTTTAAATGTCAATAGTGGTGTTTATTATTATTTATTATTATTATTATTATTATTAT